>JASDDO010000004.1:78241734-78892091 GCA_030015575.1 Agapanthus africanus | reverse complement strand
TCTAAAAAGGTAATGATGATGGTCAATATTTCAAACCTAGTCAACTAGTCAACCATGGTCAACAAGTCAACAAACCCAACCATGACAGAATTTCATTTAATTAATATTATTAATTGATAAATCACAAGACCATTAGGGTTTGGAAAAAGAGGACTGTCAACTGTGCATAGACACCCGTTCCAAAACCCTAATGAACAAACTCTTCCTCCGCCTCAAAACAACTGTGCATACACACCCGCATTCATGTTCCGAGAAACATGAACACAATGAGATAAAACAAACCCCAAAGCATATACTAGGATCCGGCTCAAACCAGAGCCCGCTAGTAGTAACTGTCCGGACACCAAACGTGCACAAGTGCGCAGATGTGAACGAACCCTGTCGCAAAACCATGCGACCTCTACTCAGTTTTGCCCAAAGGCGAGTAACCCTCCGTGTGGGACTCTAAAGACTCGACACTACGCTGGAAGTGGGGTTAACCACAGACCGCAAGCTGCACTAGCTGTACGTAACGGTCCCCAGGTAGATACCGATAAGAAGACTGATGAGGTGAACCCATCCGAACTCCCACTGAGTCTGTATGTGACAATCTCCGTACAGTCCGGTCTGTTCGTCTGATACATCGCATGTCGGGCCTAGGGGGCGGCAAGCGTCAGACCCCTAATAGCGGTACAAGTCGTGTCGAAGTGAAGCCCAGAACACCGTGAGATAACACTGGAACCTACCAGTATATCTCGCTTGCCCTGGCCAGGGACTACTTGTGTAATGGCTCTCCTAGACACAGCGCGATGTCAACCCCCAATACCGGGAGAGACGAATCATATCTAACTGTCACTGCCTCCAAGTGTTTCGGGACTGCTCCCAACTAGTACCTGTTTGCATGACTCAGTAGAGCTGTGGTAGGGTAGTAATCAAAGAACAGTGGGAACACACTCGAGACGAAGTGACAGTGTCAAGTCAGCGGACAAAGCTGTACTCATGTCACCTGGGAACTGATAACTGACGATAGGTATAATACCAACCATCAGTTCCCGACGAGTCCTGTCCAGTGTACTCGTAACCTGACGAGCACCCGCATACTATCTCAGGTACGACATACCGACGGCTGTGGGACAGACCGTCTCCCGTGCTGGGATGAGAAGCACATACGCTAGTCTACTCCGGAGCATCGATGCCCTATCTCGATACTCCCACGACTAGGGATGAGTATAAGGATGTGCTTGTAGATTACCCAACCCCCACGAGTGTGATCGCCATCACAACGCCGGTAATCAAGCAAAGATCCTAAGGGCTCTACTAATGCGTATAGGTGATATAATAAATAAACACACATGTACACATTAAAGCAGAGACAAACCATGTAGCATACTACTATTTTGAGCAAGATTGTCTGTACAACTGTGAATATCCCAAGCTTCCATCAAGTAATATACATACTAGTATGATACAGTAATGGCCTCTAGGGCATATACACTAACAATCTCCCACTTGCACTAAGGCCATGTACTGGCGTATCGAAGACCTATCATCTCGATCAGCCGCTCGAACTGAGTCTGGGGCAAAGCCTTCGTGAATGGGTCCGCAGTGTTGTCCTTTGTGTCCACTCTCCGCACCTCGATCTCCTGGCGATCAATGATCTCCCTGATCAGGTGATACCGCCTTAAGATGTGCCTGGATTTCTAATGGGACCTTGGTTCCTTCGCTAAAGCTATAGCCCCATTGTTATCGCAATACAAAGGTATTGGGTCAACAATGGACGGAACCACCTGAAGTTCACTAATGAACTTCTTTATCCAGACCGCCTCTTTTGCGGCATCGCTTGCAGCAATGTATTCAGCCTCCATCGTCGAGTCTGCGACGGTATCCTGCTTGGAACTCCTCCAACATACCGCCCCTCCGTTGAGGGTAAACACAAAACCCGAGACGGACTTGCTGTCATCTTTGTCACTCTGGAAGCTTGAATCGGTAAAGGACTCGACCCTGAGGTCTCCATTACCGTAAACCAGGAACATCTCATTAGTCCTTCTTAGGTACTTGAGAATGTTCTTCACTGCTGTCCAGTGGTCCTCCCCTGGGTCTGACTGATACCGGCTTACCGCGCTCAACGCGTAAGCTACATCTGGTCTTGTACATAGCATCGCATACATTATAGATCCTACCGCCGAAGCGTAGGGTATAGTGCTCATGCGAACCCTCTCCTCGTCTATCTTAGGAAACATCTTCTTGGAGAGGGTAATTCCGTGCAATGCGGGTATGCTACCGCGCTTGGAACCCTCCATACTAAATCTCTTTAGTACGGTCTCTATGTACCTGGACTGCGAAAGTCCCAATAGTCTCTTGGATCTATCTCTATAGATCTTGATCCCCAGAATGTACGAGGCATCACCCAGGTCCTTCATGGAGAACCTTTGTGACAAAAATAGCTTGACCGATCGTAGCATAGGAATGTCATTTCCTATCAAAATAATGTCGTCCACGTACAAGACTAGGAATACGACAGTTCGTCCTACAATCTTCTTATATACACAGGGTTCATCTTCGTTCTTGATGAAATCAAATTCCTTGAATGCCTCATCAAAACAGATGTTCCAGCTCCGCGATGCCTGCTTTAATCCATAAATGGATTTAAGCAACTTGCACACCCTTCCGCTGCTCCCACTGTCTACGAAACCTTCTGGTTGATCCATGTAAACGCACTCTTCCAAAAAACCGTTTAGGAAAGCCGTTTTAACATCCATCTGCCAGATTTCATAGTCATGGAAGGCAGCAATGGCAAATAGGATCCGAATGGATTTGAGCATAGCCACCGGAGAAAAAGTTTCGTCATAGTCCAAACCAGGTCTTTGACGAAAACCTTTTGCAACGAGTCTAGCCTTATTGGTTTCCACCTGGCCATCTACACCAAGTTTCCTCTTGTAGATCCATTTGCATCCAACGGGTTTTACCCCAGGTGGAGCAATATCTAAGGTCCACACTTTATTGGCGTACATGGACTCCATTTCGGATTGCATTGCTTCCTGCCACTTATCAGAGTCCCTACTGATAATGGCCTGCCTGAAACTGGTAGGGTCATCTTCTTCCAAGATGCAATCCTCTCGATCCCCGTCAATGAGAAAACCGTAGTATCTCTCGGGATGATGAGAAATCCTACCAGATCTGCGGAGTGGCTGATGTTCGTCGGTTGTAACTGAATCTAGCGGTTCCACCAAGTCTTTTGTTAAAGCTTGTGTTTCTGGAATTTCATCCAGTTCTACCGTGCTGCCACTAATGTTTTTAACAAGAAATTCTTTTTCTAAAAATGTGGCATTTCTTGAAACAATTATCTTCTGTTCCTCTGCATGGTAGAATAGATACCCACTTGAATCTTTTGGGTATCCCACAAACTTACACAAAACGGCCCGTGCCTCAAGTTTGTCTGGGTTCTGCTTTTTGACATAAGCTGGGCAACCCCAAATCTTAATACGTTTAAGATACAAACTCTTACCACTCCATATTTCATACGGAGTCTTAGGCACGGATTTGGATGGAACTTGATTCAATAGATGTGCTGCAGTTTGAAGTGCATATCCCCAGAATGAAAGAGGTAACTCAGCACTACTCATCATGGAGCGAACCATATCCAATAGGGTACGATTCCTCCGCTCCGAAACACCGTTGTGCTGTGGTGTATAAGGAGGAGTAAGCTGAGAGAGAATACCATTCTCTTTTAAGTAATCTAGGAATTCCGTGCTTAAGTACTTCCCTCCCCTGTCAGACCGGAGGATCTTGATACTTTTGCCTGTCTGGTTCTCTACTTCGTTTCTAAATTCCTTGAATTTCTCAAAAGCTTCAGATTTGTGTTTCATCAGATACACATATCCGATCCTAGAGAGATCGTCAGTGAACGTGATGAAGTACGAGAACCCACCCCTTGCATGTATAGACATTGGACCACATACATCACTATGTACGAGTCCCAAGAGCTCTGCTGCTCTTTCTCCATGTCCGGTGAACGGAGATTTGGTCATCTTTCCTTTGAGACAAGACTGACAAGTTTCATAGGATGAAAACTCGAACGTATCCAAGAGTCCATCTTTATGCAACTTATTCTGTCTTTTCTCACCGATATGACCAAGTCTATAATGCCACAAGTAGGATTCATTCGTATCTGAATTCTTCCTCTTGCGTGTGTTTTGTATATTGAGAACTGTATTCTGATTTAGAACGTAGATACCATTACACAGTGTACCCTCTGCAGCCAGTACCTTATCAAGGTAAATGTTCATGATATTCTTGTCAAGAACAAAGTTATATCCATCTTTATCGAGTAAAGAAACTGATATGATGTTGCAAACCATGGAGGGTACATAGTAGCAATCGTTCAAAATCATAGTCTTGCCATTTGGCAATACTAGGTGATATTCACCGACGGCTGCCGCATTAACTTGTGCTCCGTTCGCTACTCTGAGCGACATATCACCCGGTGCAACTTTCCTACTTTTTCTCAGTCCCTGCAATAAATTACAGATATGAGATCCTGATCCGATATCAAGTACCCAGGAGGTAGGGCTGACCGTAAAACAGTTCTCAATTACAAGAACACCTGAAGTAGATGCAAAACCATGCTTCTTCTTCGACTGGGTATCCTGGAAATCCATACAATCCCCTTTCCCATTCTAATACTCATGATTGGTGTCACAAGTTAGAGCTGAACCAACGTTCCCCAGCCCCGAATAAGAATCCGGATCGGTCAAGCGATACATTTTATTATCTTGATTAGGGCGTGAAAAGGTTGCTGCCTGGAGAGAGAGAAAAGAAACACTCAGCGTATGCTCTTGCAAGATTAGATTGGTTTATTAATTTATCTAACCAGGATGTCTCCCACTGTTTCCTCAAATTCTTCTTAAAACCTTTTTAAAAGAAGAACTAGCCGGGATTTAATTCACGTTACAATACTTGCTTAACCTTTCAGCCAGGCTAGTGTCGGTACTTCGAGGGAGGTTTTCCAACGCTTTCGCGAAGTTCCTTAATTCAAGAACCTCTTTTCCCTGGGGGCGTAACCCCGCTAACACCTTTCTAGTCACCTACTAGGTTTATAGCATTGATCGTTAAGTGAAAGTAATCTCCCGAGAGTAATCCAACTCATCAGTGGGATCGGGATCCAACTGTCATTGTGTGATGACCTAGATGGAATCCACTCTAGCCACCACACTCCAGAAGGTATGCTAAATCTGCAAGTTTCAGTTCTTTTGAAACTCCCGATGTGGTTTTTGCCCCTAGGACCCAGGTGATCTTGACACAGTCAACAAATCAAGGAGTCCTAGTCAAGTTCATCCCGTCGTTATCTTGATTGCATTAAACCCACCTGCATAACCCTTGACACAGTCAACAAGGTTACACAAATGTCCTAACCAATCACATTGTATCCAGCAAATAAGCAACACTCAGCTACCGTTCACTGCGCCTTGACACAGTCAACAAACGCAGCACGAATACTGAGTATAACTTATAAGAAACGACGGAGGGCTACGGCTGGGTTTTGGCGAAAACCCGTTAACGTAATGAACTTGATGTCGTTGAAGGAACGTGATACACTTTTGAAAATATAGTGGCGAAAACTTTTGCTAAAGAGGTCACTCCCTGTGAAGGGATCTCGGCTCTTTCCTCGTCGAATGAGGTGCAGGATACTCCAAACTGAATACCTCGATGCAAAGCAAGAATAATCGACTATTGTGAAGTTATTACCCTGACGCAAACTTTTGTCCAAGGGGTCACTCCCGATGAAGGGATCTCGGCCCTTGCCTCGTCGACTGAGGTGCTGGGCATTCACAACCGAATACCGCGATGCAAAAAAAAAATGAACGTCTTTGCAATAACAGCTTTTTGAAAAATTGTTCCAACAACGTCTTTTAGGTTTATTTTCTTGCATTAGTTCTTTTAATGCGTCCCATCATTTAAATCCTACCATTGCAGAAAACAACCAAAATATGACGTACGCTTATGCCATTCGCATTCGCCACTGGGCCCCGTCATCACCCGTTAGGTTACTTAACTAACGACAGAGCGGGGGCTGGGCTAGCGCGGCTGTAAAACATAAGCAACGCCTAAATAGTTATTATATATAGATATACTGCAACGATAGCCAATCCAGATCACAGATGAACACTTTGGATATACTAGGAACCCACGATTCGTTCAAGCCTGCAACGAAAAGCGGATTCCACGGACGCAATGAATAGCCAAAACCCCACCCAAGACCCCTACGGGTGCGGCAAACTACCCGCCAAGTACCCGAAGCGAAGCAACCTCCCTCATCGCCGTGAGTAGGCCACTCGGCACTTCGAGATACCCGGTAGTTTGTGCACCCCCTCCATGGGTCTATCCTAGGAGCATAAACAGTAAAAAGAATTATACAATGATGGCTACAACCCCGACCCGGCGGTGCGGCCAAACAAATAATATTACTTCAATTTACAAATTTATTACATGAATGAAAGAAAAAGAAACTCTTATCTCACATCCACCCCGGCTATTCATCCGCGACAATCCAATGAGTTCATATACACAAACCATCAACAACAATCACAGATCACAGATATGTATAACCCCGACTAATCGACATATAGCGATTAGCCGACGTTCAATACATAAGAACATCACAGATATAACCTTTATAGTCAAAGTATATTGAAGTTCGGAAAAAATACGGATTTATAGGCCACTAAAAACAAATTTCTATTCTGGAAAATCTGGGCACATTTAAACCATCTTAAAAATCCTAAAACCAAGTCAGAAACATACTGCACCAAAATCGACCCAGCAACTCACCAAGATGGCCGCGGCTCCGCGGCAATAGCCTGCTATTGCCGCAGAAACGCGGCGCTTTGGTCGAGTTGTTGGCTCGTTTTTGGTGGCTTTCTTTTAATAACCCTGAGATGATTTTTGGATTATGACAAATTTTGTTTTGACCAGAAAAAATTTTAACAGAAACTCAGATTTTCGTAACTTGGTTTTTTCGATTTTTCCGTTTCGAACTTCGATACACTTCACTACCGAGCTAGTTTATGTTTAGTTAGGCTCTGATACCACTGTTAGGTCCACGTTACCTCTCCCGGTACTTTCGGGATTGCGGAAACGGTAAAACAAAATTTTTTCTAAACTTTGTAACATGGACCGTAAAAGCCGGATCTTTGCTAAACAATACACTAGCATCCTAACTTGAGATGTATCTACTCGGTTAGGGGTTATACCTCAACTTAAACTCCTTCTCTTCTTGTTGTTCTTCTTCTTTCTTGCTCTTTGTAGTAGCTTGAATGGCTTCCCCTCCTCGTCTCCTATTTGCCGAAGATAGATCCACCTAAGAGCTTCATCCTTGGGCTCCTTTCTCGATCTTGAGAGAACTAAGGTATTCGGCTTGCTAGACCTTCTACCTTAGAGTGAGTAGAGTGTGCTTTGGGATGTTGTATCTTCAAGGAGATGATTCCCAACACATGAGATTTGCTCTCCTTGAACTAGAGGAGGAAGAAGATGAAGTGAAGAGAGAGAAAACAAAATGATAGAATGAAATGGTTTATTTTACAACCATAACATATATGTGATTTTCTAATAATAATATTAATTCAAATTGAAAAAGGTGATGGTTGGATTGAAGAGACCATTATCATATCACAATAAATGAATTTTGCAAAGATCAAAGAGCATCTAAAAAGGTAATGATGATGGTCAATATTTCAAACCTAGTCAACTAGTCAACCATTGTCAACAAGTCAACAAACCCAACCATGACACAATTTCATTTAATTAATATTATTAATTGATAAATCACAAGACCATTAGGGTTTGGAAAAAGACGACTGTCAACTGTGCATACACACCCGTTCCAAAACCCTAATGAACAAACTCTTCCTCCGCCTCAAAACAAATGTGCATACACACCCGCATTCATATTCCGAGAAACATGAACACAATGAGATAAAACTAACCCCAAAGCATATACTAGGATCCGGCTCAAACCAGAGCCCGCTAGTAGTAACTGTCCGGACACCAAACGTGCGCAAGTGCGCGGATGTGAACGAACCCTGTCGCAAAACCATGCGACCTCTACTCAGTTTTGCCCAAAGGCGAGTAACCCTCCGTGTGGGACTCTAAAGACTCGACACTACGCTGGCAGTGGGGTTAACCACAGACCGCAAGCGGCACTAGCTGTACGTAACGGTCCCCAGGTAGATACTGATAAGAAGACTGATGAGGTGAACCCATCCGAACTCCCACTGAGTCTGTATGTGACAATCTCCGTACAGTCCGGTCTGTTCGTCTGATACATCGCATGTCGGGCCTAGGGGGCGGCAAGCGTCAAACCCCTAATAGCGGTACAAGTCGTGTCGGAGTGAAGCCCAGAACACCCTGAGATAACACTGGAACCTACCAGTATATCTCGCTTGCCCTGGCCAGGGACTACTTATGTAATGGCTCTCCTAGACACAGCGCGATGTCAACCCCCAATACCGGGACAGACGAATCCTGTCTAACTGTCACTGCCTCCAAGTGCTTCGGGACTGCTCCCAACTAGTACCTGTTTGCACGACTCAGTAGAGCCGTGGTAGGGTTGTAATCAAAGAACAGTGGGAACACACTCGAGGCGAAGTGACAGTGTCAAGTCAGCGGACTAAGCTGTACTCATGTCACCTGGGAACTGATAACTGACGATAGGTATAATACCAACCATCAGTTCCCGACGAGTCCTGTCCAGTGTACTCGTAACCTGACGAGCACCCGCATACTATCTCAGGTACGACGTACCGACGGCTGTGGGACAGACCGTCTCCCGTGCTGGGATGAGAAGCGCATACGCTAGTCAACTCTGGAGCATCGATGCCTATCTCGATACTCCCACGACTAGGGACGTGTATAAGGATGTGCTTGTAGATTACCCAGCCCCCACGAGTGTGATCGCCATCACAACGCCGGTAATCAAGTAAAGATCCTAAGGGCTCTACTAATGCGTATAGGTGATATAATAAATAAACACACATGTACACATTAAAGCAGAGACAAACCAAGTAGCATACTACTATTTTGAGCAAGATTGTCTGTACAACTGTGAATATCCCAAGCTTCCATCAAGTAATATACATACTAGTATGATACAGTAATGGCCTCTAGGGCATATACACTAACAATTGACTAGTTGACCATCATGATTACTATAGCTATCATTTCATGGCAAAGACTTTTGCTTGCTTGCTCTTTTGTGCCAAATGAGTGCATGAAATGATATGGCTATGGTTGCTTAAACCATCACATAATACTTGATTGATATGAGGTGTTATGATTGTTTTGGATTATGAGAGCCAAATGAGAAAAGTCTTCTCTCATTCTTTCATGCTCATTCTCTCTCTTGGTCTTGAGCTCTCATCTTCCTCCTCTTGCTCTCCCGCTCTTGACTTTATGGTTCACTTGTCTCATGAGTTGAGAACCAAGAACCATAGATAAAATCCCATACAAACTCTTCTCTACTCACTCTAGTTCACAAGGTTTAGCAAACCGAGTGAACTAGTTTCTTCAAAGTTCGAAGAAGGAGCCAAAGGTTGAGGCTTTCCGGTGGATCTATCTTCGGCGCAAGGAGACGACGGGGAGAAGCCGGTTCGGACGACCATCGAAGCTTGAAGACGAAGGAGTTCGAGAAAAAGAAAGGTATAACCCCCTAATCGAGTAGTTAGCAACTCATAGTTAGGTTGTTAGTTAGATGTTTAACAAAGATCCGGGTCTTTAAGTCCATGTTACCACCTCTAAGAAAATCGTTTTTCATCAAATTTCGCATGCCCAAAAGTACTGGGAGAGGTAGCATGGACTTACAGTGGTATCAGAGCCTAGTTAAACTCTATCTAACATGTTAGCAAAGTAGCTAGAAGATCGATCAAAGAAAAGTCGCAAAACGAACCCAAAACTGTCTAGTTTCTGCCGAATTTTATTCTGTTCAAAAGTTGATAATTTTCATCTTAAAAATCGGCTCAGGCTTTTATTTGAATAACCACCAAATTTGGTCCCACGATCGATTCAAAGCGCCGCGGAAACGCGGCGGGATCACGCTCCCGCCGCGGTTCCGCGGCCGAGTTGACTCGGTCGGGGTCCATCTTTGGTGCAGTGTATTTCTGGGGTTGTTTTGGGATTTTTGGAATATGTATTTTCTGCCCAGATTTTCCAGAACGAAAATTTTGTTTTTGGGGCCTATAAATCCGTATTTTTGATCGAACTTCTAAAAGACTTAAGCTGACGGGTTTTTCTGTGATGTGATATTTGTATTGAACGTCTACTAATCGCTATATGTCGATCAGTGGGGGTTATACAAATCTGTGATCTGTAATGTCATTGGAATGTGTATATGAATATGTTGGATTGTCGCGGGTGAATAGCCGGGGGTTGTGAGACGAGAGTTTTTCTTTTCTTTCAATTCACGTAAATTTGTAAATTGATGTAATAATTATTTGTATGGCCGCACAACCGGGTCGGGGTTGTAGCCATCATTGTATAGTTTCTTTTTACTGTTTTTGCTCCTAGGATAGACCCATAGAGGGGGTGCACAAACTACCGGGTATGCCGAAGTGTCGAGTGGCCTACTCACGGGAATGAGGGAGGTTGCTTCGCTTCGGGTACTTGGCGGGTAGTTTGCCGCACCCGTAGGGGTCTTGGGTGGGGTATTGGCTATTCACCGCGACCGTGTAATCTGCTTTTCGTTACAGGCTCGTACGAATTGCAGCTTCCTAGTATATCCAATGTGTTCATATGTGATCTGAAATGTCTATCATTGCATATATCTATATATGATATTATTTAGGCGCTGCTTATGTTTTACAGCCGCGCTAGCGCAGCCCCCGCTCTGTCGTTAGTTAAGTAACCTAACGGGTAATGACGGGGCCCCTTGGTGAATGCGAATGGCATAAGCGTACGTCATATTTTGGTTGTTTTCTGCAATGGTAGGATTAAATGATGGGACGCATTAAAAGAACTAATGCAAGAATATCACGCATTAAAAGAACTAATGCAAGAAAATAAACCAAGTAAAAGTCATTGGAACACTTTCTAAAAACCACTCGGTTCTTTTCAAAACAAACTTTTAAAAATGCGGAATTTGAGCCACTCCTTTTAAAAGCTATCTCGTTCCATCGATTATATCAAGTTCTCTACGTTCACGGTTTCGCCAAAACCATTCGTAGCCCTCCGTCGTTTCACATGAATAGTCAATAGTATTCAAGCTGTGTTTGTTGGCCAAAGTCAAGGCATAGTGATTGGTAGCTGTTGGGTATTCATGTGCAGCATAGATAGATGCGTTGGTTTCGTACTGCCTTGTTGGCCATAGTCAAGGGTAGGTACGGGTGGATTCAAATTAACCTGGAGAACGACGGGTAGAACTTGACATGTGACTTATGATTTGTTGGCCAAAGTCAAGGTCATAATAGCATGGGGCAAAAATTCAAATCGGGAGTTTCAAAAGAACTGAAACATGCTAGTGTTGCATAACATTTGGAGTGTGATGATTCTGGTAGGATTCCTTCAGTTTCGTCACGCGATGATATTTGGATCCCGATCCTACTGTGAGTATATGCTACTCCTCGGGAAATTTCTCACTTAACGATCAATGCTATAAACCAAGTAGGTGTCTAGAAAGGTGTTAGCGGGGCTACGCCCCCAGGGAAAAGAGGTTATTTAATTAAGGAACTTCGCGAAAGCGTTGGAAAACCTCCCTCGACGTACCGGCACTGGCCTGGCTGAACGGTTAAGCAAGTATTGTACGGTGAGATTGGTCCTGACTAATTCTTCCTTTTTGGTTTGAGGAGGGATTCGAGAAACAGTGGGAGCCATCCTGTTTAGACAAACTAAAAACTACTCTAAACTTGCAAGAGCATCATGCTGAGTGTTTCTTCTTCTCTCTCCTAATTGCAGCGACCAATCGACATGACTGGACGTAAGTTACTCCTAGATAAAAACATACTGACAGGGCCAAACTACAATGATTGGCTCAGGAATGTCAAAATGGCAATCACTTACGACAAGCTGGGGTATCTTCTTACCACCAAAGCTCCCCCTGTCCTTGGTCCCACTTCCAGCGTCGCGGATAAGGAAATCCGTAAGACTTGGGAGATTGATAGCGCAAAGGCCAAGTGCCTCGTGCTTGCCTCTATGGACAATGAACATCAGAGGAGGCACGAGAATATGGACCTGGAATCCATATTTCTTCATACAAAAGAACTGTATGGAGAGCAATCTCGTATCGCAAGATACGAAGCGTCGAAAAAGTTATTTTCGGCAAGGATGGCCGTCGGATCATCAGTAGCAGAACACGTGCTTAAGATGATCGGCTACATTGAGGAGCTCGCGGACCTAGGGACCAGATTGGAGAGTGAGCTCTATACGGACTTAGTTCTCCAGTCCCTTCCTTCCACTTACGCCCAGTTTATACTGAACTTCAACTTACAAGAAAAAGAAGTTGAACATTCAGAGCTCCTCAACATGCTGAGGAGCGCAGAGGGCACCCTACAGAAAGGTAGGGAAACATCCACTTTGTTTATAGGAGGATCATCTTCTTCTAAGTCCAAGGCGAAAGCCAAGGGAAAAAAGAAGAAAGCCCCCGCCAAACCAAGGGGCGGTGTTAGTAAAGTGGATACGAAGGGAAAGTCAAAAGCAACAAAGAAAGCGGGGAAGCTTGTGGATAAGGAAGAATGCTTCTATTGTCATAAGAAAGGACACTGGGAGAATGATTGCAGGGCCTGGAAGGCCAGAACACAGGAATTGAAGCAGGTTGCAGCTTCACCTTCAGGTGTGTATGTTATTGAAAACTGTCTTTCAATAAACTCTACTTCCTGGGTATTGGATACCAGATCAGGATCTCATATCTGTAATTCTTTGCAGGCATTGAGAAACCGTAGCGTTTTGAAGGCAGGTGACATGACCCTCAGAGTTGCGAACGGAGCTGGCATATTATCTTCTTTTTTTTTCTTTTTTTTTTCACTCCCAGAAATTCTGAATTTCATTTATTGAAAACAGTTATACATTTTTCAGATCTAGGATTACAATTTATAGGAAAATAGGAAATCTAGGGTTACAGACTCTCGCACATGCGCAATTACATATTTGACCACTGGAAATCCCAACACCCACAACGTCGCAACAGTACAGAAAATATTCACCGACACGTGCACTTGATGGCTGCGGAACCGCGGCGCCAGGCTGGGTTTGGCCGCGGTTCCGCGGCCAAATAAGGGAGTTGGGCCCTGTACTTTTTGGGCTTGGTTCAGTGGCTCTTTGGGCTTCTGTTTCCATTTGTGGTTTCTCTGTTGGGCTTCTTATTCTCTTCCAGATATTTCAGTGAATACTTGTAGCGATCTTTTAACCGTTCACATGACATTTTGGATCTTGTACTGTTCTTCGTCTAGGCTTGACTAGGATCCGTCTAATAGTTGGTCAAAAATCCCTTTTTCTGTTGTTTTGTGTCTTTTTCACTGTATTTGCTCCAGAAACCTGTATCCTGTAATATGCAACAAACGTGCGTCAAGAGTACCTGTTTATTTATAAAAAGGATAAGAATAGGGGAATGATAAATGCAATATTATGGTCTGAACAAATACCCCCAAACTTACCATTTGCTCGTCCTCGAGCAAACTTATTTTTTTTTATTCACTACAAAAAACCTAACCGCACTTTCGCAGGGAAACGGGATTGCACTGAGCTCGTGCAACAAGCCGTTAAACCTCTAGGTGTCCCTAGTAGGAGGAGTGTTGTCTCCTGAGGGTTTTCAGCGGATTACACCCACAAAATCCTATCAACTTGGCCCGTTGACTTTTGTTCTTCATTTAGGTTTTCTAATAAGGAATTCTATTATCTTTTACTTGTAAATTATCCACCCATATTCTTCACGCTTCCTCATTATTTAACTTAAGATTATATATGTTATGTAGACCTACTTAGCTTTCGGCATCTCTTAAGTCTTCCTTCTAGGGTTTCATCTCCACTTAGGAATTTCTATCAACTCTATTAAAGATACAAGTTCTATTCTTCATTCCTCTCTCTTATCTAAATTCCGATCACATACCCCTACGTGTGTGTATAGATCACCCCTACACTTTGAAATTCAAATTAAGCAATCAACCCCTTGTCCGTTGTCCAAAGTACTAATTAGTGGTGAATTTAAATGAAATTTGCTTACACATCCTTCATGCGACCGTTAATACTTCTTGAGGTACCAACGACCGATTACAAGATGCGTTTGCACTTTAAAGCATACTTCCTAGTTTTGCAACACCCAAGGCTTTTAGCAGTGGCTCCCAAACCAGTTGGTCTAAGGCACTAGGTGATGAAGCACCCTCGCTAAATATTTTTCTATTTTTACAGCCTTAAGTAATCACAAAAACCAGTGTCCATTTTTTTTTCTTTATCCACTCTTTTTTTTTCTTTTTCATTGTGCTAAGGACTTTAGACAAGAGTATTTCAAGGTCTCTTCTACTAATCCAAGTTTCAAGGTGCGTGTTTGTGCAATTTTGTAGGGTATACATTTTCAGAATCTAGATTTAAGCTAGGAACTATTTTTCAAACTTATACTCTAATAAGAACATCAATACTCTTCCCTCATTTTGACTTAGCCCAAGTAGTGAACCCAAAATTTGCCTATTTCTAAATAAACTACAAAGACATTTACTTTCTACCGTTAAACTTTAAGGAATGTTATTTTTAGGGTTTTTAATTTACTAAGTCTAAGATCTAGTTGTTCCTAGCCAGTTAACCCATTCATCAAACTCAAGTCAATTAGCCAAAATTGACTACATTAATTTTTATAATTTTTCGAATTTTTATGGGTTTTCAAATAAATATGCAAATGCAGAAATATGTACACATGAATGCAAAGGAAGAAGACGTACCGAGCATACCCCCAAACTTGAACTTGACAGTGTCCTCACTGTCATGCTAAACCAAGAGGGTCAAAATACCGGCACACCCCTGTTTATTTATTTATAAATTTTTCTATGTTTTGAATTTTTTTTTTAAATTTTTTTTGTTTTATAGAAAAAGAAAACAAAAGGATATATACATATATACAACAAGATTCCCCCCAAAGTTAAGCTTGGCCTTACACAAGCCAAATGTTAGCACCAACCATTCAAAAATCTTATCATGGTAATGGTAGAGTTGGTGCAAGAATGGGATGGAAAGAAAAGAGATGTAAAGCACGCGAGACTGTGTTGAGAAAATAATGGTAGAATAAGGTCTCGGTGGGGGAGAAGAAAGACGGAAAGAAGAAAGAAGTGGAGTGCGATCTTGAGGGTGTAAATTGAGTGAATAAATTAGCGCAATTTGTGATGACCGATGTGTTAAAAGCGATTGCGCCAATCTACGAACTCGTCGTGCAATGGGGTCAAATCCCTCAAGATTCGCAAGAAAACATGGGTACGCCGAACTTGGTATAGGAGATGAAAGCGTAACAGTCATTTATTCGGTCGGAACAATAGGAAGGAGGGAGGGTGATATAACAGTCAAAGGTTCAGGAGGCAGAACTGGAAAATCCGACACATCGAATAAAAATGGTTCAACCTCGATATTATCCTCAAGACTCTCCTCAGTACTATCCTCACTATTTAATTCATCCATGCCATTATCATCAAAATCTAGACGCATATGAGATTCGGGGGAAACATTTAATAACTCAGGATGATGATTTGAACATAAAATTTCTATTAAATCGACAGGTTCATCATCCGAAATATTCCCGGCGTCTATATCCTCAATCAAATGAAAATCAATTTCTTTAGACACTTTATCCACAGCATGGATATTTATCAATGTAGGTTCTAGAGTGGAGGTGTAAAGATCGAAAGGATTAGGTACGGTTTCACTTGAAAGGGGTTCCTCACAATTTGGCAAATCAAACACTACAAAATCGCACAACTCATTTTTATTTTCAACTGGTGAATCATTTGGAACAATCGATGGAAAACCGGAGTTGTGGGCTTCAATTGGGTAAGGGTAGGTTTGATTTGACAATCCTCTCTCATTCTCACTCTGTCCAACTGCCGCCTTACACATTGAAAAATTCGGAGCTAGCGGGACACTAGCTACCGGTTCACTAGGTTGCGTAAGGGCGGCCATGGATGCTTCCACTGTCCTCATCATTTTATTTGTTGCAGCAATATATGCTTCCAACGACTCTTCCAAACTAGACTTAGGTGGTGAGGGGGTTTCAGTAAAAGATTCAAAATTGGTTGGATATGTGAAACTCCCTAATGGCTGTGTCGAAACAGTGTCTAGTGAAGGTGGGAAAGTCGGGTATGACTGGTAGGACGTGGGTGGTAAGACAGGAGTAGGGTCAACATATGGATAAGAAGGTGAATAATCATGTGGATCCCTAAAACTAGATGAGTGGAGAGGGGTGAAAGATCGACTGCGAGATTGAGCAATATGCTCAGCAATGGACATCGGCCTAGGAGTGACAGAAGGACTTGAAGAAGTGGTGTCAACATATGTAGGTTGTAAAGGTTGACTCGGTTGACACAAAGTGGGTTGAAAAGTCAAACTGTTTCTCCTAGACTCCTCTATGTGATCTTTCAAAGATTTCTTTGGCAAGGAGGGATCGTTTTTAAATTGACCGAAACAATTGACGAACGACGCAAAGTTAGGTTCGGGATACCAAGATTCGGCCAGAGATTTGTTATGTGGGGTACCCATGATAGAAGAATGCAAGGATTTCTTCGCGACAAAATTTTTGCAAGTTTTTAAAAGATTTTTCCCCTTTTTTTTTATGTGAGAGTTTTGCAAATAGGTTTTTGAAAACGGACTCGTGACACAAAAGTATCAACCACACATGCACAATCAGGCCTAGATCTAGGGTTGCCTAGGTCTGCTAGACAGCTCCTAACTAGGGCTAGAGATAGGACCTCAAACCACCTCTTCACGGACAAATACGGCCAGGTAAGTGGGAAGGAACCACCACTACAGTGGGCCTAATTAATAACCACTAGCCTAGACACCGCAATGTCGGTTAGGATAAACGGCCGATGCCTACCCTAGTCCTTTTTCCATTGAGCTCGCCGTCCTTAGGTCTGAGTCTAATCTTTTTTTAATTAATTGTGGTCGATGCAAAATGCTTAGGTGTTTTCTGGGGTCCTGGGAAGGGTGATGAAATCCCCACCCAATCTGAGTTTGGTCAATTAGCCCCTTAGAATCCGGTTAAATTATGCAAAACAGATAAAATTTCACTTGCAATCAAAATTTTTAGCGCGGCGCAAAGAAACCTGCAGAAAATCTGTTATTTAGAAGGGGGAGAAAGATTTTTTTAGCGCAAAGAACTCCTGCAGAAAATTTTACAGTGGAGATATGGAGGTTTCAGAGGGGAGAGAGAGAGAACAAACCTTGCAATTTTCACACAGAGAACAGCCCAAAGGGCCGCGGTTCCGCCTCCTGGTATGCTCTTTAGCCGCGTTTCCGCGGTCTGGTGAAGGGATCGGGCTCTGCAAAAATTTGTGCTGCTCTGAGCTATCAATTCCTCTCTGTTTTTATATACCAAATTTTGATTTGCCCTCTGTAAAATTCCAGATCCTCGATTCGACGCTGTTCCTGCAAGATTCAAAAATATTCACCCTTCAAACAGATCAAATTTAATAATTTTTTTTTGTATTTTTTATATTTTCAGATTTTTATAATTTTTAAAATTTATATCAACCCGAAAATTCACAAAAAGAAATATTACGCCGTCCCCGGCAACGGCGCCATTTGATTAATGTCAAAAACTTGTATTTACCGCAATCAGAAACGGCGTCGCTTCGCAGCTAGCCGGTGAGTACGGGTCGATCCACAGAGACGGGTAAATTCCTTTTATGTGTTTTAACGAGTTGATTCTATTTGTAGTTTTGATTGGTTTATAAAAATCTATAAAAACTAGATCTAATTAATCTAATTTAAAGTCTTGCTAGGGTTAGGCTTAGGGGAAGTTTTGGAGATTAATGTTTCCCTCACCGCTTTCAATGCCTTCTTTTTTTAGATCTATTAGGTGTTAAGTTAATTATCAATAAAGTGGATACGAATCTTTTGGGAAGATGTTTCTTCCTCTAGATTCGTATCCTTCCTTTGTTAATAATTACCCTAACCCCCATGGAAAACGCGCGCAACCGGCCCTTTATACTACGGTTCACCGTTACCTCGAGGGGTAGAGTGCCGTAGGGAGCGGATGTGTGCGTATGCATGGAGTTCTAACTCTAAAGTGAAGATGACATTGAAAGGGGTGAGAGATCTCATCTCTCAACCCTTTCGCTAAGGCTAACCCTAACAAGCGAGGAGACTACTCGCTCATTAGGGGATGATAAATTATACTAGAAAATAAAAGCAAGGAAATAAATTATCTACAGATTTGATGGCTCCCTCCAAGTAGAAGACAGAATAGATCTGATTGTCACTCCCAGAAATTCTGAATTTAATTTATTGAAGAGAGGCATACATTTTTCAGATCTAGGATTACAATTTATAGGAAAATAGGAAATCTAGGGTTACAGACTCTCGCACATGCGCAATTACATATTTGACCACTGGAAATCCCAACACCCACAACGTCGCAACAGTACAGAAAATATTCACCGACACGTGCACTTGATGGCCGCGGAACCGCGGCGCCAGGCTGGGTTTGGCCGCGGTTCCGCGGCCAAATAAGGGAGTTGGGCCCTGTACTTTTTGGGCTTGGTTCAGTGGCTCTTTGGGCTTCTGTTTCCATTTGTGGTTTCTCTGTTGGGCTTCTTATTCTCTTCCAGATATTTCAGTGAATACTTGTAGCGATCTTTTAACCGTTCACATGACATTTTGGATCTTGTACTGTTCTTCGTCTAGGCTTGACTAGGATCCGTCTAATAGTTGGTCAAAAATCCCTTTTTCTGTTGTTTTGTGTCTTTTACACTGTATTTGCTCCAGAAACCTGTATCCTGTAATATGCAACAAACGTGCGTCAAGAGTACCTGTTTATTTATAAAAAGGATAAGAATAGGGGAATGATAAATGCAATATTATGGTCTGAACAGACCCTCAGAGTTGCGAACGGAGCTAGCATGGATGCTAAAGCCGTGGGGGACTATCACCTGGGAATGTCAGATGGACATATTTTGGTTTTGCGTAATTGCTTTTTTGTACCCAACGCAACTTGTAATATCATTTCTGTATCTTTCGTTTCTAAAGAAGGTTATGAATTTGCGTTTGTAAGCAATGTTGTAAACATTCACCTTAATCAAATTTTGATTGGGTCAGGTACATTGAGCAATGATATATACGTATTAAACCAACCACAGATTTTCAATGTCCAGAATACACACAAAAGAATGTCTCCGGAAATAAATCAGACTTTCTTATGGCATTGTAGACTGGGTCACATCAATGAGAGAAGGTTGACGAAGTTACATACAGAAGGATATTTGAATCCGTTCGAATATCAATCATATGCCACTTGTCAATCCTGTCTCAAAGGAAAGATGACAAAGACTCCGTTTACTGGACATGGAGTAAGAGCGAGCGAGCTCTTGGGACTCGTACACAGTGACGTGTGCGGTCCAATGTCTACACATGCGCGAAGCGGTTATTCTTACTTCATTACTTTTACGGATGACTTCTCAAGGTACGGTTATGTCTTCTTAATGAAACATAAGTCCGAAGCCTTTGGAAAGTTCCAGGAATATAAGAATGAAGTAGAAAAACAAACCGGCAAAAGTATCAAGATTCTAAGATCGGATCGAGATGGAGAATACTTAAGTGCCGAGTTCCTGGATTATTTAAAAGAGAACGGAATTCTCTCTCAGCTTACTCCTCCATACATTCCGCAACATAACGGAGTATCGGAGAGACGGAACCGAACCCTATTGGATATGGTATGGTCCATGATGAGTAACGCTGAGTTACCACGATCATTCTGGGGGTATGCGCGAGAATCAGCTGTATACCTTTTGAACCGAGTTCCAACTAAGACTGTTCCTACTACACCATATGAGATGTGGTATGGGAAGAGACCCTATCTTAAGCACATTAAGACATGGGGATGTCCAGCTTTTGTCAAAAAGCAGCATGCGGACAAGCTCGAGGCACGCTTAGTACAGTGCAACTTTGTGGGATATCCAAAGAACTCCAAGGGATATTTCTTCTACTGCGAAGAGGAACAAAAAGTTCTTGTTTCTCGTCATGCCTACTTCTTGGAAACTGAGTTTTTGGAAACCCAGATAAGTGGAAGCACAGTAGAACTGGAAGAAATTCCAGAACCACGAGCTATTACTGAAAGCTTAGTGGAACCAGAGAGTTCAAATGAACAAGACATTCCTATGCCGCTCCGCAGGAGTAGTAGGCAGTCTCATCCGCCCGAGAGATACTACGGTTTTCTCATAGACGGGGATAGAGAGGATTGCATCATAGACTAGCTTCCAGCAGGCCGTTCAGAGCGTTGACTCGGTAAAATGGCTGGATGCAATGCGGACCGAAATGGAGTCCATGTACACCAACAAAGTATGGACGTTGGAGATTGCTCCAGACGGGGTAAAACCCGTAGGATGCAAGTGGATCTTCAAAAGGAAGATTGCTGTAGATGGACAGGTTGAGACCTATAAAGCTAGACTTGTTGCAAAGGGTTTTCGTCAAAGACCTGGTTTGGACTATGACGAAACCTTTTCTCCAGTGGCTATGCTGAAATCCATTCGGATCCTTCTTGCCATTGCTGCCTTCCACGATTATGAGATCTGGCAAATGGACGTAAAGACCGCTTTTCTAAATGAAAATTTAGAGGAGTGTGTCCATATGGACCAACCAGACGGTTTCATTCAGAGTGGGAGCAGCGGAAAGGTGTGCAAGTTGCTTAAGTCCATATATGGATTAAAGAAGGCATCGCGGAGTTGGAACATCTGTTTTGATGAGACGGTCAAGGAATTTGGCTTTATCAAAAATCCAGATGAACCATGCATCTATAGTAGATTTGTAGCGAGAAGTGTAGTATTCCTCGTTTTATACGTGGATGGCATTCTCTTAATAGGAAATGACATTCTTATGCTACAATCTGTCATGGGGTTCTTGTCACACAGGTTCTCCATGAAAGACCTGGGTGATGCCTCATACATCCTGGGGATCCGGATCCATCGTGATAGATCCTAGAGGATATTAGGACTTTCTCAGTCCAGGTACATCAACACCATACTGAAAAGATTCAGTATGGAAGATTCCAAGCGCGGTAACCTACCGGCTTGTCACGGGATCACCCTCTCTAAAGAGATGTCTCCCAAGACTGATTTGGAGAGGGATCGCATGTCTATTATACCCTACGCTTCTGCGGTAGGCTCTATAATGTATGCGATGTTGTGTACCAGACCGGATGTAGCTTATGCACTGAGTGTGGTAAGCCGGTATCAGTCAAACCCTGGGGAGAAACACTGGATAGCGGTAAAGAACATTCTCAAGTACCTGAGAAGGACTAAGGAGATGTTCTTGGTGTATGGCGGAAAAGACCTCCAGATCGAGGCCTTTGCTGACTCCAGCTTCTAGAGTGACAAGGATGATTCCAAGTCCATGTCGGGTTTTGTCTTTACCCTCAATGGAGGAGCGGTGTGTTGGAAGAGTTCCAAACAGGAAACCGTTGTAGACTCGACGATGGAAGCGGAATACATCGCTGCATCTGATGCCGCAAAAGAAGCTGTCTGGATGAGGAAGTTCTTGAAAGAACTTCAGGTGGTTCCGTCCATTGTTGATCCAATACCTCTGTATTGCGACAACAACGGGGATATAACTTTAGCGAAGGAACCCAGGTCCAATCAGAGATCCAGACACATATTGAGGCGGTATCACCTGATCAGGGAGATCATAGATCGCCAGGAGATCGAGGTTCGGAGAGTCGCTTCAGAAGATAACACTGCAGATCCATTCAACAAGGCCCTGCCCCAGACTCAGTTCGAGCGGCTGATCGAGATGATAGCTCTTCGATACGCCAGTACATGGCCTTAGTGCAAGTGGGAGATTGTTAGTGTATATGCCCTAGAGGCCATTACTGTATCATACTAGTTTGTATATTACTTAATGGAAGCTTGGGATATTCACCTTGTATATACAATCTGTAGGGTTCCTAGGCACTCTCAAGAGGTCTCACAAGGCATCAACCATGCCAATTTCAAATTTTACGGTGCCGAGAAACCCTAGACTAGATCGTTAACTAGAATTTTAGGCGACAAAACAAACTAGTTAACAACTTAACTAAAAGAACGGAAATACAACCTTTGTAGATCCGGTCCTCCACATCCTTAGCTCCGCAATGAAGTCTCCTCGCTGTCCAAATGGAATCCCGGGCTCTAGCGTCGGCTTCATCGGAGAAATGGGCGGGCAAGGTCGTCGGCTTCGTGCCGAAGATGATCTACGTCGAGGCATCACAAGATCAAGCTCCAACTTCACCAAGTTGTGAAAGTTGTGAAGAAAACACCCTTTACTACTTAGCAAGAGGTAGAGGATGAAGAAATAGGAGGTGGGTTCACTTTAGGATTGGATTTCTCACTCAATTGCTCAAGTTGCCATTGATGAAGCAAGCTTTCTTCATGAAGAAGAAGAAGAGGAAGAAGATGATAAGTCTCTATTAAAAAGAAATTAAAATGAATACTTATCATAATCAAACCATGGTCAAGTGTAGAGAATAAACTAGGGTTAGGTCAATGGTTAGGGTTAAGCATGAAGACAAAAATGGTGACTTAGTCAAAGCTTCATGAAGCTTCAACATGCATCCAAATAAAGCCACCATTTTTCTTTTCTTTTGCCAAAAAGAAATAAATAAATAAATGAATAAATAGATATTAAAAACAAAACCCTAACCATTTAAATAACCATGGTTTAATCTTTACACAAACTCAAGTAAGCATGTATCATCAAACATGATACAATCAAGTGCACAAAAGTATATCACATATACAACTTGTGAACTTCAAGTGAGAAAATCCATTTAAAGTGAACCAATACTAGTTAATGCAAAGTAATATATCAAATATATAATTATGCATTAAATCATTAAATCAACACTTGATTCAATGATCCGGTCATGTCGCACACAACCGACTAGTATACAATGTATCGATTTATCGAATCAATCCTTGATTCGATAACTAGGTTATATCGCATACAACCATATATATACATTCATCGCGAGAATAGAATACGGTATGACATACACGCATTATTCTCGGTCCCGCACATATCTCATATGCGCTCCTATTTCGTTTCGCTTGAGCCAGGAAACCTCTGTGTAGGACTCTAAAGACTCGTCAATACGCCGGCAGCAGGTGATGATCATATCAAACACCCACAAGCCGCAAGCGGTCTGCTAAACGTAACGGCCACCCGGGTATTGAGCGATGAGAAGATCGACGAGCAAGCCCTCTCACACTCCTGTGAATCCAACCAGTAACACTTACCATACAGTCCGGTCTCGTCGTCTGATATGTCGCATATCTTGCCTAGGGGTGGTAAACGTCAGACCCTAATAGCTCGATAAGTCGTGTCGATATGAGGTCTATAACAATTCGAGAAACTACTGGTAACACTTACCAGTAAATCTCAGCAACCCTTGCCAGGGATTTCCGGTTATAGCCAACCGAACACAGTGCAACATCAACTCCCTATACCGGGAGAGACGAATCCCCTCCTATCGCTCATTGCCTCCATGTGATTCGGGACTGTACCCAAAAGCCACCGTTTTGCACGCCCTCTTGGACGTGGTAAGGTGGAAATCAATGCACAGTGGGAACCACACAAGACTCTATGACGATCTCGGGTCAACAGACTACTCTGTACCAGTGTCACCAGAGAACTGCCATCTGACGTAAGGTATAATACCATCTGGGAGTTCTCGGCGAGTCCGTCCAGTGTACCCAGTCTCCACTGAGCACCCATATATCATCTCCGATGTCAAACACCAATGGATATGGGATCATCCATCGCCCATCTGTATGGGTCGAGAAGGTATACGCTAGTCTACTCTGGTATATCGATGCCCCGTTTCGATACACCCACGACTAGGGACTTTGAAGGATGTACTTATGGACTACCATGTCCCCACTAGTATGATCCGCATCATAGTCCGGGTAGTCAAGTACACATCCTAAGGGCTTTACCAACATGTAACAGAGAGACGATCAGTGTACACGTTAAGGTAAAGGGTAACCAGATAGCATACTATCATGTCGAGCAAGAAAGTCCTCCCTATATATGTCCCAGCATCCACTACAATATACATCAAATGTACAGTAATGGCCTCTAGGGCATACATATAACTAACAATCTCCCACTTGCACTAGGGCCATCTGATAGCAGTGGTTGTAGTATCTCATACTCAACCATCCCATAAAAGTCTCTCTCTGGGAAAAGGCCTTCGTGAGTGGATCCGCCGTGTTGTCCTCTGAGTCTACTCTTCTAACCTCGATCACCCTGGAGATCAACTATCTCCATGATCAGGTGATGCTGCCTCAGAATATGTCTGGATCACTGATGGGACCGGCGTTCCTTGGCATAAGCCACAACTCCATTGTCTCACATTGGTAGGAACGTAGTTCATCTCATGAACCAATATACATCCAATCGGCCTTTTTGGTAGCATCTTAGGTAGCGATGTATCCTGCCTTTATCGTCTAGTTAGCCACGGTATCTAGCTTGGAACTCTTCCAACATACCGTCCCTTTACTGAGGGCAAAGGCAATGCCTGTGACTGACATTCAGTCGTCTTTATCACCCTGGAACACTTCCAGTGATTCTCCCCAGGATTAACTGATACCATCTCACTACAGCTAGTGAGTATTCTAACATCCACTTAGATCAATCTCATAGATCCAAAATCCAGGATTTTGTAGGTATCATTATGATCCTATATGGAGAATCATTGTGATAAGCGGAGATTGATCGAGCGTAGCATATGAAACTCCTTCCCTATCAAGAGTATGTCATCCACGTACTCTACGAGGATCGTCACCATACTCCCTACTACCTTTTTGTTTATACAAGGTTCATCTACCATTTTGATGATGTCAAACTCTTTGACTAATTCATCAAAACAGATGTTCCAACTCCGCGATGCCTGCTTTATCCTATAAAACATCTTGCACACGTTGCCGCTGCTCCCACTGTTTACGAAGCCCTCTGGCTGTGTACTTACAGACGTTCTCTTCTAAAACATCATTTTAGAAAAGCAGTCAAGACACCCTACCGCCAGATATCATAGTCATGGTATGTAGCCGTGGCAAGTAGGATCTGGATGGACTTAAGCATAGATCCTTAGAAAAGGTTTCAACATAATCCTTACCTGATCAATGATGAAAACCTTTAACAAGTCTAGCTTTGAAAGTCACAACTTTTCCATGTACACCAAGTAATCTTCTCAAGATATACTTGCTCCTGATGGGGATTTAACCCTTCAGATATAGCAACCAAAGTCCATACTTTGTTGGTGCATAAGGATTCCATCTCAGATCGCTAAATATCCAGCCATTCTTACAGAGTCTCACTCCTGATGGCCAGCTCGAAAATAGTTGGGTCATCATCTCATGATGCAATCCTCGCTCCCACTGTCATAGAGAAACCGAAGTAACTCTCAGGTGGGTGAAGAACCGTACTAGATCGGCGGAGAGGCTGAGGTTCGTTGGAATCTACTGAATCCTTTGGTTCTTCCAAATCATCTGCTGTAGTTTGTATAGCTGGAACATTTCCAGTTCTACATAACAGACGTTGCCTCGAGCTTGTCCGTATTTTGCTTTTAGACATAGGCCGGACAACCCCAAATCTTAACTAACTTAAGACATGGGCTCTTCCCATACCATATCTCATATGGAGTGGTAGGCAACTGATTTGATCGTGACCCTATTCAATAGGTATGCAACTTCTCAAGCGCATAACACCCAAAAGGAAAAAGGTAACTCAGTAGTACTCATCATAGAGCACACCATATCAAATAGGGTGTATCTGCTCTGCCCCGATATACCATCGTACTATGGTGTATACGGAGGAGTAATGCTGAGAGAGAATCTCATTCTCCTTTAGAATAGTCCCGTATTTCCGTGCTCAAGTATTCTCATCCTTGATCTCATCATAAGGACATAATACTTATACCCGTATTGGTTCTCTACTTCTAAATCATATTCTGTGAATATCTCAAAAGGTTCGGACTTGTGTTTCAACAGGAACATATGTCTTAATCTTGAGAGATTATCAGAGAATGTAATGAAATACAAAGAACCGGTCTTGGCATGTGTAGACAGGGGACCTACATACATTAACATGTATCATCCCAAGAGTTCACTAACTCTTTCTCTGTTTCCTGTAAACAGAGCTATGGTCATCTTATCTCTGTGACATGACTGGCAAGTTTCACAAGATGTAAATTCAAACTTATTTAAATATGCATCTAAATGTAACTTAGCTAGTCGGGTCGCATTGACATGACCTAGTCTACAATACCTCAAGAAGGATCCGTTCATTTCTGAACTGTTCCTCTTGTGTGTGTTCAGTATACTAAAGAACTGTAGTTTGATTTAGAACATCAATGTTTTTAGATAACGTGCCTGAACCGATCAACTTTTGATATACGAAATGTTCAAAACATTATCCAACAATACAAAATTTTATCATTTCTTTACTAATAAAGAGACTGATATTATTTTGTATATCAGGTTCGGTATCTAATAACATTTGTTCAGAATCAATGTACTGGTAATACAGGGTGACAGTGACCGACAGACTTGGCTGCAACTCTTGCCCCGTTTTCTGCCTCATGAAACATATCACCCGTTCTCAGTTTTTCTACCCTTTTGTAGCCCTATGTAACAGATTACATATCTGGGATCCTGATCCGGTATCATATACCCAGGATTCGGAGGATACTGAGAAACAGTTCTTTGTAATGAACACACCCGAAGATGATGCATCAGCATGCACTCTCTTCGTTTGGGCGGCACGGGAATTTTGGTAATCCCCAATTTCCTGCTCTGACTTATAACAATTATAAGTTGGAGCGGGACCAACGTTCCCCAGCACAGTATAACAAGCGGGTTCGGTCAAATATCCGTATTATTATCTTGATTAGGGCATGATATGGTCGCCACCTGGAGAGAGAGAGAAGAAAACACTCAGCGTGCGCTCTTGCAAGATCAGATTGGTTATTTATTTTATCTAATCAGGATGGCTCCCACTGGTTTTTATCAAATCTTCCTTCAAACCCTAAAAGGAAAGACTAGCCGGGATTAATTACATACTACAAGTTCGCCAATCTTTCAGCCAGGCCAGTGTCGGTACTTTGAGGGAGGTCCCCCGTGCTTTCGCACGAACCTAATTAATGTAAACCTCTTTTTCACAGAGGCGTAACCTCGTTAACACCTTTCTAGACACCTACTTGATCGGCTAATTGTAATGTGTAAAACTCTCCCAGGAGTAACTCTTACTCGCAGCGGATATCGGGATCCAACTATCTCATAGAAGGTATGCAATCTCATTGCAAATTTCAACACTTAAAATTCCCGATAATTTTGCCCCTAGCATCCTATGACCTTGACGGAGGTCAACAAACCATAGGCTACTAGTCAAGTTCAACCCGTCATTTCTTGATCGAATTAAACCCACCCGCATGACCCTTGACGGAGGTCAACAAGGCCGCACGACTACCCTAATCCAATCTGCATCATATGCATAAGCAGATAAATACTAGTTAGCTACCGCACACTACGCCTTGACGGAGGTCAACAAACGTAGCACGAATACTAAATAGGACTTATCTGAAATGACGGAGGGCTACGACAGGTTTTTATAAAAACCTATTGCGTAATGAACTTGATATCGTTGTAGAATCAAATAATTTTAAAATGGTGAGCTTTTGAGGCTTTTCTAGTTTTGCTAAAGGAGTCACTCCCGGTGAAGGGATCGTCGGTCCTTTCCTCGTCGAATGAGGTGCGGGATATATCATATATATCACTGTGCAAAGCAAAAACTCTTAAAAGCAATCAAAAGACAAACCGAGTGTGTAGCATCTGCCAGTTATTGCTAAAGGAGTCACTCCCGGTGAAGGGATCTCGGTCCTTTCCCTATCGAATAAGGTGCAGGATATATCATATATATCGCTGTGCAAAGCAAAAACTGTAGCTACCTGTTTTATTTTGAAATTCGATTCTACAACATCTTTAGGTTTCTTTTATTTCATTAATCATATTAATGAAGTCCCATCATTTAAGTACCTAAACATCACAGATAAATACGACGTACACTTATGCCATCCGCATTCGCCTCGATGTCCTCTCGTGCACCGTTAGGTTAGGTAACTAACGCAGAGCGGGGCAGGGCTAGCGCGGGTGTAAAACATAAGTAACTTCTATATAATATATCATATATACTATATACAGTATCCATCACAGAACATCACATGATCACATCACAGATAACGCAGCAGAAGAAACAAATGAAATATTGGATATACTAGGACGTCCGTGTTTTCAATACGAGCCAGTATAAAACACGGATTCCACGGTCGCGATGAGTAGCAAAAACCACACCCCAAGACCCCTACGAGAGCGACAAGCAACCCTACCAATTCTAGAGTTAGGAGACCCGGACTCGACTCCTCGAGTTGGTCTCCCACTGGACTCCAGAACACGGTTACTTGTGCCCTCCTCCTTGGGTCTATCCTAGTGCGGAAAACTAAATAATATACAAACGGTGACTACTTCCGCAACCTGGAAGTGCCCCAATAAAAGAATATTACATACAAGTTTTTACATGAATGAAAATGAAAAACACTCATCACACATAAAAACCCCCCGGCTATTCAAACACGACGATCCAATATAACATATCCAGCAACACAAAACATCACATGTCATCTGTTAGTTATGTATATGCCTTAGAGGCCATTGTTGTACATATGATGTATATATTATAATGGATGCTTGGATATATATAGAGATGACTTTCTTGCTCGTCATGATAGTATGCTATTTGGTTTCACTTTATCTTAACATGTTGACTTGTACTGGTTTACTGTTTTACTCTCACATGTTGATAAAGCCCTTAGGATCTGTACTCGACTACTGGGACTATGATGAGATCATACTAGTGGGGGCCACGGTAGTCGATGAGTACATCCTATAACTGTTCCTAGTCGAGGGTATATCGAGACAGGGCATCGATACACCAGAGTAGACTAGCGTATACGCATCTTGACCCATATGATGGGCGATGGATGATCCCATATCCATCGGTGTTAGACATCAGAGATGGTGTACGGGTGCTCGGTGGAGACTGGGTACACTGGACGGACTCGCCGAGAACTCCCAGATGGTGATATACCACACGTCAGATGGCAGTTCTCCGGTGACACTGGTACAGGGTAGTCTGTAGACCCGAGATCGTCATGGAGTCTTGTGTGATTCCCACTGTGCTTTGATTTCCACCTTACCACGTCCAAGAGGGCGTGCAAAACGGTGGCTTTTGGGTACAGTCCCGAATCACATGGATGCAATGAGCGATAGGAGGGGATTCGTCTCTCCCGGTATAGGGAGTTGATGTTGTGCTGTGTTCGATTGGCTATAACTGGAAGTCCCTGGCCAGGGCTGATATAGAGATTTACTGGTAAGTGTTACTAGTAGTTTCTCGACCCGTTATGAGCCACACATCGACACGACTTATCGATTACTGGGGTCTGACGTATACCACCCCTAGACTTGATATGCGACATATCAGACGAACAGACCGGACTGTACGGGAGTGTTACTGATTGGATTCACAGGAGAACGCACAGGCTAGCTTGTTGATCTTCTGATCGCTCAATACCAGGGTGGCTGTTACGTTTAGCTGACCGCTTGCAGCTTGTGGGTGTTTGATATGATCATCACCTGCTACCGGCGTATTGACGATACTTTAGAGTCCTACACAGAGGTTTCTTGGCTCAGGCGAAACGGAGTAGAGGCACATATGTGATATGTGCAGGACCGAGAATAATGCGATATGGGATACCGTATTATATTCTCGCGATATTTAGATATGAACCGGGTCATCGGATAAAGTGTTGATTCGATGAATCGGTACATGATATATTAGTCGGTAATATTCGATATAGCCGGATCGTCGGATCAAGTGTTGATTCGATGATTTAATGTATAATAATATATATGATATATTGTATTACATTATCTAATATTGGCTCGCTTTACTATTTCATTTTCTCACTGGATGATACATTGATATATATGCGATATATGTTAATTGTATTATTTTCTTTTGTTGCAAATATATAATATATATGTGATATATATTATTGTGACATGATATGATTAATTGTAAATATGTTTAAGGATGATTAATTGAGGTTAGGGTTTGATTTGGGTTAGATGCTTTATGCACCTTCTAGATGCATTTTCTTTTGTCATTGTTAAGATATTTTTGGATGACACATTTTTAACCCAACCAAACCCTAACTCTAGTTTATTCTCTACACATTATTAGCCACTCATCCTTGACCATGGTTTACATATCAATCATATAGCTTTATTTTCTATTCATCACAAAAGGATTATTATGATTATCTTTTCCATTATCATCTTCTTCTCTCTTGAAAAAAGCTCACTAGAAAATCTTTATGTGATGAATAAATATGAGAAAATGATTTAAAAAGAAAGCATAAATACTACTCTCTCATCCTCATCTCATCTAGCCCATGAGATTAGTGTGGTCATCTCTTTAGAGTGAGAAAGCTTGAGTCTTTACAACTTCGACGTAGATCATCGGAGATTTGGAACACTTCAAGCTAGCATGGATCGTTCGAGTCGTGGAGCCTTTCATGAGTTCGGGAGATCGTGGATCGCGGCAAAGGGACTTCTACTCGGAGCTTGTGAAGCGAAGGAGCGGACTACAAAGGTTGTAATCCCTCACACTTAGATAAAAGTTATCATCTTGCATGTTTAACCCTAATAATCTAGCAAAGATCCCGGCTTTGGGTTGTTCGGCACGTCTAAATTTTTATCCGGGCATGTTTGATGCCTTATGAACCTTCACAAGAGGGCCTAGGAACCCTACAGTGGTATCAGAGCCTAGCTAGAGCATTAGGCGATGTGTTTACGAAGTTAAAACTCCGATCGAACCCGAAACGACAAAATATACCCCCTCTCTGGAAATTTTTTAAAATTTGGGATTTTTCTGAATTAAAAATACGTAAAAAAATCAGCAGGGAATTCTAAGAATTACCATAAAACACGGGCCCACAATTCGACTAAACGGCGGCGGAACCGCGGCGCAAGCATGCTTGCGCGGCGGTTCCGCGGCGGATTTAGGGATTGGTGACACGTGTTTGGTATGGTAATAACCGTAGGTGCTTGTTGATGCTTTTGGGTATTTTTAATCTGTTTCAAGTGTTGAAAATTCTGGGTTTTGTTTTGTAATAGTAGACTCGATCGGAAATTTTAAATTCGTATTTCTTTCCGGATATTTAGAAACTGTTAAACTAGTTGAACGGATATCATTAACCCACTTTTTCCCGGCACGTAAAACTTTCAAGTGTTGAATTTTTATCGGGTTTAAATCTTTCGGAAAAATTGTACAAGTTAAGCGGTGGACCCTCTAGAAGACAACAAACCTTAACTCGATTATGTGACCGTCTTGAACTGCCTTTTGAACCTTCGGGTTTGGGGCAGTACGGCGTGCCACATGTGAGGCGTTGGCTTGACCCTTCTACGGCTGGATCACCGGTACTGTGACATATTCTGGGATTATTTGAACTCTGCTCAAGAGTTGAGCACTTTGGGAAATTTTAGGTGTTTGATTATCTGTTCGAAAAGTTTAATACTGTCTATTTATCTGGAATGTGATACAATATGTGGAATTCATAGAGTTAGGCATGAAATGCGGAGTATGTGATATTTCGGATTTACGATGTCTTAAGTGATTGTGGATTCCAAATATTGTAGTTTTACACTTTCTTTTCTGTGACCGTAAGTGTAATATATGGTATCGCCGGTTTCGTTGCTATATGTCAACGACAATTGGGATGCGCATATTTACTTACGTTGATGATATGTGATATTATGTGTCGCTGTGATATGTTATATTGGATCGTCGCGTTCTGAATAGCCGGGGGTTTTATGTGAGATGAGGGTTTTTATTTTCATTCATGTAAAATTCATTTGTAATGTAATATTCTTTTATTTGGGGCACTTCCAGGTTGCGGTTGATGTCACCAGTGTATATTATTTACTTTTCCGCATTAGGTAGACCCAATGAGGGGAGCACAAGTAACCGGGTTCTAGGGTCCAGTGGGAGGCCATCTCGAGGAGTCGAGACCGGATCTCCTAACCCTAGAATTGGCAGTGTTACTTGCCGCTCTCATAGGGGTCTTGGGATGTGGGTTTTGGCTATTCGTCGCGACCGTGGAATCCGTGTTTTATACAGGCTCGTATTGAAAACACGGACGTCCTAGTATATCCAATATTTCATATATGTTCTTATGCTGCAATGTTCTGTGATGAGATCATATTACCGCCTGAGATGAATGCTTATACTATATATATATATGCTGATATATAAATATTACTGCTTTCGTTTCTTCTGTGATGCTTAGGAAGCATAAGCTGATGGGATTTTTATTAATAAGATTAATAAAAAGAAAAGAAACCTAAAGATGTTGTAGAATCAAAAACTTTATAAAAAGGATAGCTACAGTTTTGCTTTGCACGGTGATATATATGATATATCCTGCACCTTATTCGATCGGGAAAGAGCCGACGATCCCTTCACCGGGAGTGACCTCTTTAGCAAAACTGGCAAATGCTACAAAACTCGGTTTGTCTTTTGATTGCTTTTAGAGTTTTGCTTTGCACAGCGGTATATATGATATATCCTGCACCTTATTCGATGAGGAAAGGGCCGACGATCCCTTCACCGGGAGTGACCCCTTTAGCGAAACTAAGAAAAGCCTCAAAAACACTCCTTTTCAAAACTTCACTCGATTCTACGACGATATCAAGTTCATTACGCTCAGGGTTTTCTGAAAAACCTGCGTAGCCCTCCGTCATTTCAGATAGATATTATTTAGTATTCGTGCTATGTTTGTTGACTTAGTTAAGGCATAGTATACGGTAGCTAAGTAATGTTTATCTGCTAAAACATGAGATGTGATCGGATTAGGGTATTCGTACGGCCTTGTTGACTTAGTTAAGGGTCGTACGGGTGGGTTTAATTCAATCGGGAAATGTACGGGTTGAACTTGACTTGCGATTTATGGTTTGTTGACTTAGTTAAGGTCATAGATCGCTAGGGGCAAAATATTATCGGGAATTTCAAGTGTTGAAATTTGCAATGAGATTGCATACCTCCTATGAGATAGTTGGATCCCGATACCCACTGCGAGTAAGTGTTACTCCTGGGAGAGTTTTACACAGGACAATTAGTCATTCAAGTAGGTGTCTAGAAAAGTGTTAACGGGGTTACGCCTCTGGGAAAACGAGGTTTACTTTAATTAGGTCCGTGCGAAAGCACGGGGAACCTCCCTCAAAGTACCGACACTGATCTGGCTGAAAGATTGACGAAATTGTAAGGTGTAATTAATCCCGGCTAATCTTACCTTTTAGGGTTTGAAGGAAGATTTGATAAAAACAGTGGGAGACATCCTGATTAGATAAGATAATAACCAATCTAATCATGCAAGAGCATACGCTAAAGTGTTTTCTTCTCTCTCTCTCCAGGTAGCGACCATGTCAGGCCATAATCAAGATAATAATATGGATGTATTGACTGAACCCAATTATTGTACTGAGCAAGGGAACGTTGGACCCGTTCTTTCTTATAAGAGTTATAAGACTAAACAGGAAACAGGAGAATATCTGGATTCTCAAGCCACCCAAAAGAACATGCATGTTGATGTATCTTCTTCGGGTGTGTTAGTTATTGAGAACTGTTTCTCAGTTCACCCTACGTCCTGGGTATTAGATACCGGATCAAGATCCCACATATGTAAATAGTTACATGGGCTACGAAAAGGTAGATAACTGGGAAAAGGTGATCATTCCGTTCAAGTAGGGAACGGTGCAAGTATTGTAGCCAAAGCAGTTGGCAAATATCACCTTGTATTGCCGAGTCGTAATACACTGATTCTAAATGAGTGCTATTATATACCGAACATGATGTGCAATATTATATCAGTTTCTTTATTAAGTAAAGAAGGATATAATTTTGTAGTAAAGGATAATGTTATGAACATATTCCTAGATCAAAAGTTGATTGCATCAGGCTCGTTACATAATGGCATATTCATTCTGAATCAGAATACAGTTCTCAATATACAAAACACACACAAGAGGAAAAGTTCAGATATGAACGAATCCTACTTGTGGCATTGTAGACTCGGTCATATCAATGCGACACGGCTGGCTAAGTTACATAAGGATGGTTATTTGAATCCGTTCGAATTATCATCTTATGATACTTGCCATTCATGTCTCAATGGAAAAATGACCAAAGCTCCGTTTAGTGGACACGGAGAAAGAGTTACTGAACTCTTAGGACTAATACATAGTGATGTATGCGGTCCCATGTCTACGCATGCCAGGAACGGTTCTTCCTACTTCATTACATTCACTGACGATCTCTCTAGATTCGGACATGTATTCCTGATGAAACACAAGTCTGAAGCTTTTGAGAAATTCAGAGAATATAAGCACGAAGTAGAGAACCAAATGGGCAAAAGTATTAAGATTCTTCGATTTGATCGAGGAGGTGAATACTTAAAAAGTGAGTTCCTAGATTATCTAAAAGAGAATGGGATTCTCTATCAGCTTACTCCTCCTTATACACCACAGCACAACGGTGTATCGGAGCGGAGGAATCGCACCCTATTAGATATGGTACGCTCTATGATGAGCGATGCTGAGTTACCTATTTCCTTTTGGGGGTATGCGCTTGAGACAGCCATATACATATTGAATCTAGTTCCGTCTAAATCTGTACCTACCACACCATATGAGATATGGAGTGGGAAGAGACCATATTTTAAACGAGTTAAGATATGGGGTTGTCCGGCCTATGTCAAAAGACAAAATCCAGACAAACTCGAGGCACGATCAGTTCTTTGCAAATTTGTGGGATATCCTAAGAATTCTCAAGGATATATTTTCTATCACGCTGAGGAACAAAAAGTGTTTGTTTCTCAATATGCCACCTTTTTAGAAAAGGAATTTCTTGCAAAGAAATTAGTGGCAAAGAGGTAGAGCTGGAAGAGGTTCCAGAAACACAAACTGCAACTGAAGATTTAGTGGAACAGGACGATTCAGTAATACCCGATGAACCCCAGCCTCTCCGCCGATCTAGTAGGGTTTCACGTCCACCTGAGAGATACTACGGTTTTCTCATTGATGGTGGAAGCGAGGATTGCATCATGGAAGATGATGACCCAACTAGTTTCGAGCAGGCCATCACGAGTGGTGACTCTGTGAAATGGCTGGATGCAATGCGATCTGAGATGGAATCCATGTACACCAATAAAGTATGGATTTTAGAAAATGCTCCTGAAGGGGTAAAACCCATTGGGAGAAAGTGGATTTTTAAAATGAAATTTGGTGTAGATGGGAAAGTTGAGACTTTCAAAGCTAGACTTGTAGCAAAGGGTTTTCATCAACGACCAGGTGTGGATTATGACGAAACCTTTTCTCCAGTGGCTATGCTTAAGTCCATCCGAATCTTACTTGCCATTGCTGCATACCATGACTACGAAATCAGGCAAATGGATGTTAAGACCGCCTTTCTAAACGGTGATTTAGAAGTGTGCGTGTACATGACTCAGCCAGAGGGCTTCGTAGATAGTGGGTGCAGCGGAAAGGTGTGCAAGCTGCTTAAATCCATTTATGGGTTAAAGCAAGCATCGCGGAGTTGGAACATCTGTTTTGATGTTGTAGTCAAAGAGTTTGACTTCATCAAAAATATAGATGAACCTTGTATCTATAAGAAGGTAGCAGAGGGTAAGGTTGTCTTCCTCGTATTGTACGTGGATGACATACTCTTGATAGGAAATGATATTCCTATGCTGCAATCAGTCAAGCTCTTCTTATCACAGAGATTCTCAATGAAAGATCTAGGTGATGCCTCCTGCATATTGGGAATCATGATATATAGAGATAGATCTAAAAGGATACTGGGATTGTCCCAATCCAGGTACATTGACACCATACTAAAGAGGTTTAGTATGGAAGAATCCAAGCGTGGGAACCAACCCACGATCTCTGGACTCACTCTCTCCAAAGAGATGTCTCCTAAGACTGATTTGGAGAGAGCTCGCATGCAAGGGATACCCTATGCTTCGGCAGTAGGCTCTATCATGTATGCGATGCTATGTACCAGACCCGATATAGCATACTCACTAAGTGTAGTGAGTCGGTATCAAGAAGATCCTGGAGAGAGTCATTGGACAGCAGTGAAGAACATTCTCAAGTACTTACGAAGGACTAAGGAGATGTTCTTGGTGTATGGTAACGGAGAACTCCAGGTGGAGTCCTTTACCGATTCCAGCTTCCAAAGTGATAAGGACGACTCTAAGTCGCATTCGGGTTTTGCCTTTACCCTCAATGGAGGGGCGGTATGTTGGAAGAGTCCCAAACAGGATACCGTTGCAGACTCGATGATGGAGGCTGAATATATCGCTGCCAACGATTCTGCCAAAGAAGCTGTCTGGATCAAGAAGTTCATTACTGAACTTGGAGTGGTTCCATCCATTGAGCATCCAATACCTCTGTATTGCGATAACAATGGAGCTGTGGCATTGGCCAAGGAACCCAGATCCCATCAAAAGTCCAGACATATTCTGAGGCGGTATCTCCTGATCAGGGAGATAGTTGATCGCCGGGAGATCGAGGTCAGGAGAGTAGATACGAAGGACAACACTGCGGATCCATTCACGAAGGCTATTCCCCAGATACAGTTTGAGAGATTATTCCGGATGCTAGGTATGAGATACTACAGTAGCTGGCCTTAGTGCAAGTGGGAGATTGTTAGTTATGTATATGCCCTAGAGGCAATTGTTGTACATATGATGTATATTATAATGGATACTTGGATATATATAGAGATGACTTTCTTGCTCGTCATGATAGTATGCTATTTGGTTTCACTTTATCTTAACATGTTGACTTGTACTGGTTTACTGTTTTACTCTCACATGTTGATAAAGCCCTTAGGATCTGTACTCGACTACTGGGACTATGATGAGATCATACTAGTGGGGGCCACGGCAGCCGATGAGTACATCCTATAACTGTTCCTAGTCGAGGGTATATCGAGACAGGGCATCGATACACCTGAGTAGACTAGCGTATACGCATCTTGACCCATATGATGGGCGATGGATGATCCCATATCCATCGGTGTTAGACATCAGAGATGGTGTACGGGTGCTCAGTGGAGACTGGGTACACTGGACGGACTCGCCGAGAACTCCCAGATGGTGATATACCACACGTCAGATGGCAGTTCTCCGGTGACACTGGTACAGGGTAGTCTGTAGACCCGAGATCGTCATGGAGTCTTATGTGATTCCTACTGTGCTTTGATTTCCACCTTACCACGTCCAAGAGGGCGTGCAAAACGGTGGCTTTTGGGTACAGTCCCGAATCACATGGAGGCAATGAGCGATAGGAGGGGATTCGTCTCTCCCGGTATAGGGAGTTGATGTTGTGCTGTGTTTGATTGGCTATAACTGGAAGTCCCTGGCCAGGGCTGATATAGAGATTTACTGGTAAGTGTTACTAGTAGTTTCTCGACCCGTTATGAGCCACACATCGACACGACTTATCGGTTACTGGGGTCTGACGTATACCACCCCTAGACTTGATATGCGACATATCAGACGAACAGACCGGACTGTACGGGAGTGTTACTGATTGGATTCACAGGAGAACGCACAGGCTAGCTTGTTGATCTTCTGATCGCTCAATACCTGGGTGGCTGTTACGTTTAGCTGACCGCTTGCAGCTTGTGGGTGTTTGATATGATCATCACCTGCTACCGGCGTATTGACGATTCTTTAGAGTCCTACACAGAGGTTTCTTGGCTCAGGCGAAACGGAGTAGAGGCACATATGTGATATGTGCAGGACCGAGAATAATGCGATATGGGATACCGTATTATATTCTCGCGATATTTAGATATGAACCGGGTCATCGGATCAAGTGTTGATTCGATGAATCGGTACATGATATATTAGTCGGTAATATTCGATATAGCCGGATCGTCGGATCAAGTGTTGATTCGATGATTTAATGTATAATAATATATATGATATATTGTATTACATTATCTAATATTGGCTCGCTTTACTATTTCATTTTCTCACTGGATGATACATTGATATATATGCAATATATGTTAATTGTATTATTTTCTTTTGTTGCAAATATATAATATATATGTGATATATATTATTGTGACATGATATGATTAATTGTAAACATGTTTAAGGATGATTAATTGAGGTTAGGGTTTGATTTGGGTTAGATGCTTCATGCACCTTCTAGATGCATTTTCTTTTGTCATTGTTAAGATATTTTTGGATGACACATTTTTAACCCAACCAAACCCTAACTCTAGTTTATTCTCTACACATTATTAGCCACTCATCCTTGACCATGGTTTACATATCAATCATATAGCTTTATTTTCTATTCATCACAAAAGGATTATTATGATTATCTTTTCCATTATCATCTTCTTCTCTCTTGAAAAAAGCTCACTAGAAAATCTTTATGTGATGAATAAATATGAGAAAATGATTTAAAAAGAAAGCATAATTACTACTCTCTCATCCTCATCTCATCTAGCCCATGAGATTAGTGTGTTCATCTCTTTAGAGTGAGAAAGCTTGAGTCTTTGCAACTTCGACCTAGATCATCGGAGATTTGGAACACTTCAAGCTAGCATGGATCGTTCGAGTCGTGGAGCCTCTCATGAGTCCGGGAGATCGTGGATCGCGGCAAAGGGACTTCTACTTGGAGCTTGTGAAGCGAAGGAGCGGACTACAAAGGTTGTAATCCCTCACACTTAGATAAAAGTTATCATCTTGCATGTTTAACCCTAATAATCTAGCAAAGATCCCGGCTTTGGGTTGTTGGGCACGTCTAAATTTTTATCCGGGCATGTTTGATGCCTTATGAACCTTCACAAGAGTGCCTAGGAACCCTACATCATCAACGTAAGTAAATATGCGCATCCCAATAGTCGTTGACATATAGCAACGAAACCGGCGATATCACATATTACGCTTACGGTCACAGAAAAGAAAGCGTAAAACTACAACAGTTGGAATCCGCAACCTACATAGACATCGCATGCCTAATCAAATGAATTCCTTAGACATCGCATGCCTAACAATTATAAACGCCGCATTTTAGTCTCATTATCGAAAACACTTTTCAATATCAAGTCGGGCAATTCAACAAGATTCCCGACATTCTGAACGAATGCTCGTCGCAAACTTTAGTAGACGGTCGCACCCCCGATACCGTCGACGAAGTGCACCAAGGCGGAACACCGCTACCGCGAGCATCCGAACGGATGCTTTCGGCGACGGGGTTCTCCTACAGTCACTTGGTCGGGGCTATGGAGTGAGGCTGTCTATTAAGTTTACCCGGCGAGTATCCGCGTACGCTACGTGATTGCGACGGACTTTTGATCACATCAAAATTCCGTGGCAACCGATCAAGTGAGACTAAAGTGCTATGTTTATAACATTCATTCAGTTATCTCATAACTCTTTGTGAATTCCAATTATTGTATCACATTCTAGATAATTAGAAAATGTTAAACTTTCCGATCGAACATTCAAACACCCAAGTTTTCCCGATACAGATCAACACATGAAACAAGTCTAAAAATATTCAGTTCGTGCCTCAGTACCAATGGTCCAGCCGTAGAAGGGTCAAGCCAACGCCTCACATGTGGCACGCCGTACTGCCCCAAACCCGAAGGTTCAAAGGGCAGTTCAAGACGGTCACATAATCGAGTTAAGGTTTGTTGTCTTCTAGAGGGTCCATCGCGTTACTTGCACTACTTAGAACGTCGTTAAACTACGGAAAGATCCAACACTTGGAAATTTCCCGACAGGGGAAATTGTGGGTATTTATATCCGGTCGAACTTTTTAACATATTCAAAAAATTATCCGGAAAGACACATAGACAAAGTTTGACAATCCGATCGAATAATCGAATCCCCAAAACAACCCCAGAAAATTCAACTCTTGAATAATATTTAAAAATACCCAGAGAACTCAGCACTGAATAAAGGAAGTTACTGTGCAAAATTGGGAGGGTGACGTCACACTTTTGCCGCGGAACCGCCGCATAAGCTAGGCTTATGCCGCGGTTCCGCCGCATAAGCTAGGCTTATACCGCGGTTCCGCCGCAATCTTCAAGGAACGTTTGTCAAATTTTGCACCGTAATTCTTATAATTCCCTGCTGAATTTTTTAAGCATTTTTAATCTGGAAAAAACCCAGTTTTTGAAAAAAGTCCAGAGAGCATTTTTTGTGTTAGGGTTTCGGTTCGTTCGGGTTTCAAACTTCGTCTACGCTTCGCCTAAGGCTCTAGCTAGGCTCTGATACCACTGTAGGGTTCCTAGGCACTCTCAAGAGGTCTCACAAGGCATCAACCATGCCAATTTCAAATTTTACGGTGCCGAGAAACCCTAGACTAGATTGTTAACTAGAATTTTAGGCGGCAAAACAAACTAGTTAACAACTTAACTAAAAGAACGGAAATACAACCTTTGTAGATCCGGTCCTCCACCTCCTTAGCTCCGCAATGAAGTCTCCTCGCTGTCTAAATGGAATCCCGGGCTCTAGCGTCGGCTTCATCGGAGAAATGGGCGGGCAAGGTCGTCGGCTTCGTGCCGAAGATGATCTACGTCGAGGTATCACAAGATCAAGCTCCAACTTCACCAAGTTGTGAAACTTGTGAAGAAAACACCCTTTACTACTTGGCAAGAGGTAGAGGATGAAGAAATAGGAGGTGGGTTCACTTTAGAATTGGATTTCTCACTCAATTGCTCAAGTTGCCATTGATGAAGCAAGCTTTCTTCATGAAGAAGAAGAAGAGGAAGAAGATGATAAGTATTATGATAATTCTCTATTATAAAGAAATTAAAATGAATACTTATCATAATCAAACCATGGTCAAGTGTAGAGAATAAAATAGGGTTAGGTCAATGGTTAGGGTTAAGCATGAAGACAAAAATGGTGACTTAGTCAAAGCTTCATGAAGCTTCAACATGCATCCAAATAAAGCCACCATTTTTCTTTTCTTTTGCCAAAAAGAAATAAATAAATAAATGAATAAATAGATATGAAAAACAAAACCCTAACCATTAAAATAACCATGGTTTAATCTTTACACAAACTCAAGTAAGCATGTATCATCAAACATGATACAATCAAGTGCACAAAAGTATATCACATATACAACTTGTGAACTTCAAGTGAGAAAATCCATTTAAAGTGAACCAATACTAGTTAATGCAAAGTAATATATCAAATATATAATTATGCATTAAATCATTAAATCAACACTTGATTCAATGATCCGGTCATGTCGCACACAACCGACTAGTATACAATGTATCGATTTATCGAATCAATCCTTGATTCGATAACTAGGTTATATCGCATACAACCATATAGATGCATTCATCGCGAGAATAGAATACAGTATCACATACACGCATTATTCTCGGTCCCGCACATATCTCATATGCTCTCCTATTTCGTTTCGCTTGAGCCAGGAAACCTCTGTGTAGGACTCTAAAGACTCGTCAATACGCCGGCAGCAGGTGATGATCATATCAAACACCCACAAGCCGCAAGCGGTCTGCTAAACGTAACGGCCACCCGGGTATTGAGCGATGAGAAGATCGACGAGCAAGCCCGCTCACACTCCTGTGAATCCAACCAGTAACACTTACCGTACAGTCCGGTCTCGTCGTCTGATATGTCGCATATCTTGCCTAGGGGTGGTAAACGTCAGACCCCAATAGCTCGATAACTCGTGTCGATATGAGGTCTATAACAATTCGAGAAACTACTGGAAACACTTACCAGTAAATCTCAGCATCCCTGGCCAGGGATTTCGGGTTGTAGCCAATCGAACACAGTGCAACATCAACTCCCTATACCGGGAGAGACGAATCCCCTCCTAACGCTCATTGCCTCGATGTGATTCGGGGCTGTACCCAAAAGCCACCGTTTTGCACGCCCTCTTGGACGTGGTAAGGTGGAAATCAAAGCTCAGTGGGAACCATACAAGACTCTATGACGATCTTGGGTCAACAGACTACTCTGTACCAGTGTCACCAGAGAACTGCCATCTGACGTAAGGTATAATACCATCTGGGAGTTCTCGGCGAGTCCGTCCAGTGTACCCAGTCTCCACTGAGCACCCGTATATCATCTCCGATGTCAAACACCATTGGATATGGGATCATCCATCGCCCATCTGTATGGGTCGAGAAGGTATACGCTAGTCTACTCTGGTATATCGATGCCCCGTTTCGATACACCCACGACTAGGGACATTGAAGGATGTACTTATGGACTACCATGTCCCCACTAGTATGATCCGCATCATAATCCAGGTAGTCAAGTACACATCCTAAGGGCTTTACCAACATGTAACAGAGAGACAATCAGTGTACACGTTAAGGTAAAGGGTAACCAGATAGCATACTATCATGTCGAACAAGAAAGTCCTCCCTATATATGTCCCAGCATCCACTACAATATACATCAAATGTACAGTAATGGCCTCTAGGGCATACATATAACTAACACAATCTTGCTCAAAATAGTAGTATGCTACTTGGTTTGTTTCTACTTCAATGTGTACATGTGTTTATTTTAGTATATCGCCTATACACATTAGTGGAGCCCTTAGGATCTTTGCTTGATTACCAGCGTTGTGATGGCAGTCACATTAGTGGGGCTGGGTAATCCATAAGCACATCCTTATGCAGGTCCCTGGTCGCAGGACTATCGAGACAGGGCATCGATACTCCGGAGTAGACTAGCGCATGCGCTTCTCATCCCAGTGTGGGAGACGGTCTGTCCCACAGCCGTCGGTACGTCGTACTTAAGATTGTATGCGGGTGCTCGTTGGGTTACGAGTACACTGGACAGGACTCGTCGGGAACTGACTAGTTGGTATTATGCCTATCGTCAGTTATCAGTTCCCAGGTGACATGAGTACAGCTTAGTCCGCTGACTTGACACTGTCACTTCGCCTCGAGTGTGTTCCCACTGTACTTTGATTACTACCCTACCACGTCTCAAAGGAGTCGTGCAAACAGGTGGTAGTTGGGTGCAGTCCCGAAGCACTTGGAGGCAGTGACGGTTAGACAGGATTCGTCTCTCCCGGTATTGGGGGTTGACATCGCGTTGTGTCTAGGAGAGCCATTACACGAGTAGTCCCTGGCCAGGGCAAACGAGATATACTGGTAGGCTTCCAGTGTTATCTCAGGGTATTTTGGGCTTCACTCCGACAAGACTTGTACCGCTATTGGGGGACTGACGTTTACCGCCCCCTAGGCCCGCCATTTGATGTATCAGACGAACAGACCGGACTGTACCGAGATTGTCACATTCAGGCTCAGTAGGAGTTCAGATGGGTTTCACCTCGTCAGTCTTCTTGTCGGCATCTACCTGGGGACCGTTACGCACAGCTAGTGCCGCTTGCGGTCTGTGGTTAAACCCACTGCCAGCGTAGTGTCGAGTCTTTAGAGTCCCACACAGAAAGCTATTCGCCTTTAGGCAAAAGAGTAGAGGTCGCATGGTTTTGCGACAGGTCGCATGGTTTTGCGACAGGGTTCGGTCACATCCGTGCACTTGTGCACGTACAGTGTCCGGACAGTTTACACTAGCGGGCTTTGGTTTAAGCCAGATCCTAGTGTACCTTTTGGGATTGGATTTATCCAGTATGCATTCGTGTTCCTCGGAACGCGGATGCGGGTGTGTATGCACAGTTGACGGAGAGACAGAGGCAGAGGATTCTTATTAGGGTTGTTGACCGTTGACAGTTGACTATTAACTTTTTGCTCAACCCTAATGAGAATATGATATGTGATTAACAATTATATTAATTAAGTATTATGGTGACATGGTTGTTGAGGGATTGACTTTGTTGACTTGTTGACTTTTGTTGACTTGTTGACTTTGTTGACCGGTTGACTAGGCTTGACTAGTTGACCATCATGATAACTATAGCTATCATTCATGGCAAAGACTTTTGCTTGCTTGCTCTTTTGTGCAAAAAGAGTGCATGAAATGATATGTCTATGGTTGCTTAAACCATTACATAATACTTGATTGATATGAGGTGTTATGATTGTTTTGGATTATGAGAGCCAAATGAGAAAAGTCTTCTCTCATTCTTTCATGCTCATTCTCTCTCTTGTTCTTGAGCTCTCATCTTCCTGCTCTTGCTCTCCCTCTCTTAACTCTATGGTTCACTTGTCTCATGAGTTGAGAACCAAGAACCATAGATAAAATCCCATACAAACTCTTCTCTACTCACTCTAGTTCACAAGGTTTAGCAAACCGAGTGAACTAGTTTCTTCAAAGTTCGAAGAAGGAGCCAAAGGTTGAGGCTTTCAGGTGGATCTATCTTCGGCGCAAGGAGACGACGGGGAGAAGCCGATTCGGACGACCATCGAAGCTTGAAGACGAAGGTGTTCGAGAAAAAGAAAGGTATAACCCCCAAACCGAGTTGTTAGCAACTCATAGTTAGGTTGTTAGTTAGATGTTTAACAAAGATCCGGGTCTTTAAGTCCATGTTACCACCTCTAAGAAAATTGTTTTTCATCAAATTTCGCATGCCCGAAAGTACCGGGAGAGGTAGCATGGACTTACATGCACATGAACGCTGTATATTCATACCAGTGCACACACATATTGATATCTTCATACCTGCGCACATGCACGCTGTATATTCATACCAGTGAACGCACATATTGATATCATCATACTTGCGCACATGTACGCTGTATATTCATACCAGTGCACACACATATTGATATCTTCATACTTGCGCACATGCACACTGTATATTCATACCAGTGCACACATATATTGATTTCTTCATACTTGCGCACATGCATACTGTATATTCATACCAGTGCACACACATATTGATATCTTCATACTTGCGCACATGCACACTGTATATTCATACCGGTGCACACACATATTGATATCTTCATACTTGCGCACATGCACACTATATATTCATACCGGTGCACACATATATTGATATCTTCATACTTGCGCACATGCACACCGTATATTCACATTAGTGCATACATTCATTGATATATCACTACTTGCGCACATGTACAGTGTATATTCACATTAGTGCATACATTCATTGATATATCACTACTTGCGCACATGTACACTGTATATTCACATTAGTGCATACATACATTGATATATCACTACTTGCGCACCTATACACTGTATATTCACAGTAGTGCATACATTCATTGATATATCTATACTTGTACACATATACATCGTATATCCATATTAGTGCACATGTATATTGCTACCCTCATATTCGCGTATATATCCATTTGCACATCCATACCGACATACATACATATGTTACATACATGGATGATATTGATTTGATTTCTTGATAAATAGGGACCGCATGAGATATTTTCAAAACTGGATCTTTTAAAAGAGCGGTTTTCCCTTTTTACTCTTAATGTCATACGACATATTGCACGGATTTACGCATTTACTTTGGATTTATGTGATTTCTGGATTTGGGAACCGGGGTATTATTTTAAGAAAATGCATTGTTTTAAAAACCCGGTTTCCCTTGATATGATATTTCAGTGCGTCCACCATGCGTTTTCTCGGTTTTGAGACGTGTGACATGTGAACCCGAATCAAGGAGCTGGACGAGGCTGATTGTGGGTACATGGTAGACCCGGTATGGTAGCCCGGGGCGAGAACGGATCGCTGTGCAGTAGACGGTGAGCCTGGCAGAGGGACCACTACCTACCGGTGATTGGTTAGACCTGGCGGTTATCCGGAGGATACCGACCAGACTCGATAGATGGATACGGGATGACACGTACTGCCAGGGCCGAGGGACGATTCCGCAGACGGAGCCCGATACTTGAGGATTTGCGTGTCGATGCTTGACACGATGATTTTCTGATATTTTCGAGTGCCGATGCTAGGCATTCACGATTCCATGAGCTGTACAGGATTTGAGGGCCGATCAGAGTGACGGCGCCTGATCTTTACTGGGATTTGGGTGCATTGATAGACACCGGTTATTCTTCCACGTTGATATTCGGTGTAGATGATATTTGTTCCCATGCTCAGCATTCATTATTTTGCATCTCATCCTGTAGCTATATTACCTAATAGAGTACTTTTGCATGATTATTGCATACCCTGCTCATCATATAGATGTTATTAGATTGCATTTGCTATGCACGATTATTGCATACCCTGCTTTTGTAGGGTTACTAGGCACTCTAATAAGGTTCTACAATGCATCAACCATGCCCGTTTAAAATTTTAGCCGTGCCGAATAACCCTAAACAAGATCTTTGCTAGACAAGTAGGGTTTCACATGCAAATAAATTACATTTACCACTAAGTGAATACGAAATACAACCTTTGTACATCGGTCCTTCACTTCTAAAGCTCATTGTCGTAGTCCCTTCGCTGCGATCATGGTTCTCCCGGGCTCTTGCATGGCTTCATGAGGCGAAAGAGTCGTCCTTGCTTTAAGTCTTCGAGGCCGAAGATGATCTATGTCGAGAGATTACCAACTCAAGCTACAACTTCACAAACTAGAGAATTAGTGAAGCAAACACCCTAAACTAAAGTGCTAGTCTAGTAGAGGATGGTGAAATAGGAAGTGGGTTCACTTTAGAATTTGTTTTCTCACAATGTTTCTCACTTTGGATCAAACCCTAGAGAGCTTTTTAGCTCAAGGAAGAAGATGAAGAAATAAAAAGAGAAGAGATAATGATCAAGTGAGTGAAATAACCATGTGTGAGTGAGTATCATATACTAACTCATGTAGAGACATAACCATGGCTAATCCAAATGGTTAGGTTAACAAAAATCTAAAGTAAAGAAAAAATTAGTGGACTTTGTCAAAGCAAAGCAAGCTTCTACAAGTTTCATGCTCTTTCCAAATCTCCACTAATTTTGTAATTACCTTAAATAATTATAACCCGCCATAATAAATAGAATGGTGTATGTCTAGCACACCCATGCATGATGTATCAACAACCATGATACAAAAAGATAACACATTTTAATATATATCTCATATATATATACTAAAGTTGTGCACATGTGAGAAAAATCCTTAAGTGAACAAATGTTAGTTAATGTAAATTAGCATATCATATATACAACTATACACTAAATTATTAAATCAACACTTTACTTAATAATCCGGTTATATCTCATATAATTGACTGACATCCAATGTATCGACTTATCGAATCAACACTTGATTCGATAACCCAGCTATATCACATATAACCGACTGATACAAAAAAGTCATGAGAATAGAATACGGTATCACATACACCTATTATTCTCGGTCCCGCACATATCACATATGAGCTCCTATTTCGTTTTGCCTGAGCCAGTAAAACCTCTATGTAGGACTCTAAAGACTCGTCTATACGCCGGCAGTAGGTGATGATCGTATCAAGTACACACAAGCCGTCAGCGGTACTAGCTGGACTTAACGGCTACCCGGGTATTGAGCGATCAGATGATCAGCAAGCAAGCCAGCTCCAACTCCTGTAAAAGCATAACGGTAACACTTCCCGCACAGTCCGGTCTTCTCGTCTGATATGTCGCATATCAATTCTAGGGGTGGTAAACGTCAGACCCCAATAACCGATAAGTCGTACCGATGTGAGGCTCATAACGGGTCGAGAAACTACTGGTAACACTTACCAGTAAATCTCTAAATCAGCCCTGGCCAGGGACTTCCCTGTTATGGCCAATTGAGCACAGCGCAACATCAACCCCCAATACCGGGAGAGACGAAACCACCGTTTTGTACGCCCTCTTGGACGTAGTAAGGTGGAAATCAAAGCACAGTTGGAATCACACAAGACTCTATGACGATCTCGGGTCTACAGACTAACCTGCACAAGTGTCACCGGAGAACTGCCATCTGACGTGGGGTATAATACCATCTGGGAGTTCTCGGCGAGTCCGTCCAGTGTACCCAGTCTCCACTGAGCACTCGTATACCATCTCTGATGTCACACACCAATGGATATGGGATCATCCATCGCCCATCTCATGGGTCGAGAAGCGTATACGCTAGTCTACTCTGGTATATCGATGCCCTGTCTCGATACACCTACGACTAGGAACTTTAAAGGATGTACTTATGGACTACTCTGTCCCCACTAGTATGATCTGCATCATAGTCCAGGTAGTCAAGTACACATCCTAAGGGCTTTACCAACATGTAACTATAAGACAGTATCAAGAGACAAGTATACATGTTAAGATAAAGAGCAACCAGATAGCATACTATCATATCGAGCAAGAAAGCCCTCTCTATATATGTCCAAGCATCCAATATAATATACATCATCTGTACAATACTGTCCTCTAGGCATACATACAACAAACAATCTCCCACTTGCACTAAGGCCAGCTGCTGTAGTATCGCATACCAAGCATCCCGAAGAGTCTCTCAAACTGTATCTGGGGAATGGTGTCACGACCCGCAGGGTACGGAACGTGACTGGCACTTAAGTTCACGAAACGTCTAAAGGCGTCCGTAAAATAAGTAAGCCAAAGCCCAGAAAACAAAACCAATGAAGCAAAAGAGTGAAGAAAACCCAATCAATTGAAAGCGAGTTATCAAATAAGTCATGTAAAACACTTTTTAAAACAATACAAATTTTTTCCGAAAATTTCGGCAGAGTCTCCTTTGTAAATACTGACCCCCAAAAATGGGTACAACAAAATATATACATGAATCCACAAAATAGGGCATCCCCAAGCGGGAGCTAGCTCTTCGCCATACGGCGGTCACAAATCCCACGCAATGTAAATGACAACAAGCATAATAAAGCATAATAAAGCATAAGGAAGCATGAAAAAGTAATATGTCGGCTCAAGTGAGCTCGACCCCAAAATACAGCATAAAATCCACAACCTCACAGTCTCATCTCTAGGTCAATATACAAATATCTGGTAGAACAGTAGATGGAGTACACTAGATACAAGAATATACAAGGTGGTACAAAAATAATATAACCCACCTATGAGCAAATCTCGAGCTCAGGCAAAAGAGGCAAAAGACAAGTGCGCCCGCCGCTACTGAACTGACGGAGCGGACCTGCAAAAGACTGTGGCACAAAGGGGGTGAGTTGCCAACTCGTGAGTAATAAATAACATCTACAAAGGCTATCGTATGCATGCACACAAGCATCCTAGCATCTAAAATACAGGTAAGACTGGATGCACTAGCAGGTGTGTATATAACATCAGTGTAATAATATGCATGCAACATGAAAATCTGAGGTCTCAATAGGTATATATAAGAAATATTTTATCCCTTTTTGTTTTTGAAACTCTTTTAGAATACCAGCATAATGCCAATGAATCGACGAAAATCGGTGTCCAGCAACGACACCCAAAAGCTGTCCCAAATCTCATAAATGTATCTCTGGCCTCAGCCGTCCGGCTGACCCATCTCAAATATCAATATCTCATCATCTAGCGGCCACGGTCGGTATCCTCTGGATATCCGCCGTCCCAAACAGTCACCGGTAGGTAATCCGTCCCCTGCCAGGCTCAACGTCATCACCACATTCCTCTTGCCCCGGGGTACCTTACCGGGCCCACCATGTACCCGTGCCGGTTCCTCCACTCCTCGACACGGATTTCCAAAGCCACAGCAAACTCATGGTGGACGACACTTACATCACTAGAAAACCGCAATTTACATGTTTTAAAATATCATAAGTTTGGAAATTTTGCGGCTTTCCCCCGAAATCCAGCAATATCATAAAATCTCAAGAAATCCTCATAAGTGCATATATCAATGATAATGAATGCGTATGATATCAATAATCAAGTTGCGATGTGTGATTAATGGATTAAGCATGAACAATTAATATGATGAATTACATGCACATGAATAGCAATACTACGGTTTCATTTTTAAGGAATTAAAGGCAACAGTACCAGTTTAAGTATCAATTTGTAAAAGGTTTCAATTTAAAAGTTATCTAGTGTAGTGGCATGGCAATTACCAGGGTGTATGTGTAAACATGAATAGTGCTCGTGCTGCCTATAAAAACCCTGGTAATGGTGCAGGTGTCCTATGAAATGGTTTTGTATAGATATGTCAATATAATGCATGGATGCAGCAAATAGTCGAATAGGTATTTCACCCCTAATTACTAACATTACTTAGGGTCTTGTAAGTTACTAAAACTATCGGGCGGCTTGCGCCATCCAACGATAGTCCCCCGTAGATGTTACATCTACTCACCGGGATTCCTGGCTAGCTGTGTCCGATCACCGCCTTTCCCTTTCGCGCCGCGTCTGACGTCTCCGCGACCGAACCTGGAATTTACATCAATACCAAACATAAGGTTACACATTCAAGAACGACGCAAAACCCCAACGAAACTACTAAAGTTCGTTAGCTAGGTACAACGTGCACAAAGTGCGCGGACACACGCGAAAATCGCAAAAACTGCCAAAAACGCCGATTTGGGTCACCCGGCAAAACTAAAACCCGACTACCCAAAAACCGCACTCACGCATCCTAAAGTCGTAGGACAAGCCAACAAAATCATCAAGATGCCACAATTAACTCATCACATAACTTTGATAAAAATCTAGTAAGCAGAAATTGCAATTTGATGCAAACATCGACAATATAGCGACAAAGTCAACACCACCCAACACCAACATTCCAAACTAACCAAAAAGTTAGCCAATACACAAATTCTAAACCATTAACTAAGCTTAAAAAAACTAATTTACATAACAAAACCTTCTCTTGATTTTTATAAATAGCAAACATAACCCAAACTATATATGAAATCCTTACTTTAACACCATATTTTAGCCTAATAAGCAAATTAACCACTTAGATTAAGGTTAGCAAAACACTAGATAGCAAATTAGGTTTAATCAACACAAATTAGGTTTAATCAACTCACTAATCAAGCTTCAACTATCATTTTCCATACATAACCCTCTCTTGAAAACCTTAAAACAACAACTTTACAACTAAAATCAACTTCTAAAATTACCTAAATTGGCATAATTAAAGACTACAAAATAAGGTAACCATATAGATTAGTTTACTAACAACTAGATTAACAAAATAACAACTTAATTAATTATCATGGTTCAAAACCTAGTTTCAATTTTCAAACAAAATCTAAGAAATCTAGATTAACTACACTAAATTAACACTAAACCATAACACATAAGCACTTAAACAAGGAATTTAACAAGATGGAATTTATACCTCTTGATCAATAGATCAAGCAAGAAAGTTTCCTCCAAATGATGGCCTCAAACACCAAGATCCAAGCAAGAATGGCTAAGGAAAATGCTAGCATAAGGATTTTGTATGGATTTTTGGAATTAATTCATGGATTTTGATGCATTTCCTTGAAGGAAATTGAAGAAAAATGCAAAGAAAAGAGATGAGAAAGAGGGGTGCAGGTTTCGGCCAGGTTGGAGGTATGGGGGAGGGTGTGGGGTGAGTGGGAAGGTCAAGGGTCAAGTTTCCAAAGTCAATGTATCATATTTTAACCATTTTATTTAAAATTAAATCCATAAACTATCAATTTAACTCAAGAAAGAACCCAAGAAGAGAGAGGTCAGAATTTCTGGTCTTGGCCAAGGCTTGGGCTGTTCTTGGGCTGAGGGAAAAGATAGAGGGGTTTTACAAAAGAAATTTTATGCAAAAAGGCCCCCTACAACTCAAAAATTGCAAGTTTAAGCCCAAAATTCAATAATTTCGTTTCAAATCATAAAAATTGGTTAAAAATCAAAATAAATTACTAAAAATTCATGTTATCACTAGAATATAATTATCATAATTTTAGAGATTAAAATTAGCCCGGAAAAATTTGTATTTATTGCTTATTTAATGTATTTTCTTACCGGCTTAAATAATATTAAAAAAATGAAAAATAGGGAAAAATTTTTAAATGACCAAAATTTCATAATTAACTCATTAGTCACTAAAAACAAGTAATTACCTATCCATTTAAGGTATAATTAGCCCTAAACTGCAAAATATCGAGAAAGACGGTTTTCGGAAAAATACCGAATTTTCACCGAATTTCAGGAAAACACCAAAACGACTTTTCAAGACGCTACAATCTTCCCCCCTTAAAGAAATTCGGTCCCCGAATTTAAAAAATATAGCTACGCGTACCTTCAAAGAGATGGGGATATTTCTTCCTCATCTCGCCCTCGGTCTCCCAGGTAACCTCCTCGCTGCTCGGGCTACGCCAAAGGACCTTGACGGTTGGTATAATCTTCGATCTCAACTTCTTCACCTGCCGATCCAGGATGGCCACCGGCTGCTCCGCAAAAGAAAGGTCGCGCTCTAGCTGGACTGTCGGGTGTTGAATCGCATGCGAAGGGTCGTGAAGGTACTTGCGGAGCATCGAAACATGGAAGACGGGGTGAACATCGGGAAAGCTGGGTGGAAGAGCCAAACGATATGCAACAGCGCCGACACGCTCGAGGATCTCGAAGGGACCTACGAATCTAGGGCTAAGCTTCCCCTTTCGCCCAAAACGCATCACGCCCTTCATCGGTGAGACCTTCAGAAAAACATGGTCGCCAACTGCGAACTCTAAACTGCGACGGCGCCTGTCTGCATACGATTTCTGCCTGCTCTGAGCCGCTCTCATCCGGTCTCGAATCAACTGTATCTTCGCTGTCGTCTCCTCAACAAGCTGCGGCCCCAAAATACTGCTCTCGCTGAGCTCTGTCCAACAAACGGGCGATCTGCATCTCCTCCCATACAATGCCTCGAAAGGTGCCATCTGAATAGTATCTTGGAAGCTGTTGTTGTAGGAGAACTCCACTAGAGGTAAATGACGATCCCAGCTACCACCAAAGTCTAAAACGCACGCTCTGAGCATGTCCTCGAGGGTCTGAATGGTCCGCTCTGACTGTCCGTCTGTCTGCGGATGAAACGCTGTGCTGAAGCTCAAACGAGTGCCCAAAGCCTCCTGAAGTCTCTGCCAAAGTCGGCTGGTGAACTGAGTGCCTCGATCTGACACGATACAAGTCGGTACGCCATGTAGTCGCACGATCTCGTCAATATAGAGCTGAGCATACTGAGCGAAGCTGAAAGTCGTCTTCACTGGAAGGAAGTGAGCCGCTTTCGTCAATCTGTCCACGATCACCCAGATGGAGTCGTACCCTCGACTGGTCCTGGGTAGACCCACAACGAAGTCCAACGAAATCTGCTCCCATTTCCACTCTGGAATGGGTAACGGCTGTAGCTCTCCTGCGGGCCTCTGGTGTTCGGCCTTGACTTGCTGACAAGTCAGGCATCTCGAAACGAACTCCGCAATGTCCCTCTTCATCCCGTCCCACCAGTAGGTCTCTCTCATATCATGGTACATCTTGGTGGAACCGGGGTGGACACTATACACTGATCGGTGTGCCTCCTCAAGAATGTCGCGCCGTAATCCATCAGCATCTGGTACGCACAGTCTAGATCCATATCGTAAAATCCCCTGATCGTCAACCATGAACTCGGAAAATCTGCCCTGTCCCATCTGTGCCATGATCTCTGAGCAACGGTCGTCACTACGCTGTGCCTCATATATACGGTCAAGCAACTGTGGGCGTGCACGAACATGCGCGAGCTGTCCCCCTGTCTGAGTGAACTCGAACTCAACTCGGCTGTCGCATAACGTCTGCCAATCTGCTGACGACTGCCTCTGCACTGCGCGCAAAAAGGATAGACTACCCCCGGGCCTTCTACTCAACGCATCTGCCACCACATTCGCCTTGCCGGGGTGATATAAGATCTCGCAGTCGTAGTCTTTCACCAACTCCATCCAACGACGCTGTCTGAGGTTCAGGTCTCGCTGCTGAAATATGTACTTTAAGCTCTTGTGATCGGTGAATATCTGACATGACTCGCCGTAAAGGTAATGTCGCCAAATCTTCAGTGCAAAGACCACTGCAGCCATCTCCAAATCATGAGTGGGGTAGTTCTGTTCATGCTTCTTCAACTGCCGAGAAGCGTAAGCGATCACCCGGCCATGCTGCATCAATACGCATCCTAATCCCACTCGCGAAGCATCACAGTAGACAACAAATCCGCCTGATCCCGAAGGTAGAGATAATACCGGCGCCGTAGTCAAACATGTCCGCAGCTGCTGAAAACTGCGCTCGCACTCCTCTGTCCAAACGAAAGGAACTCCCTTCCGGGTCAAACTGGTCAACGGTGCAGCTATACGGGAGAAGTCCTGAACAAAACGCCTGTAGTAGCCCGCCAAGCCTAGAAAACTACGGATCTCAGTAACCGATGTAGGTCGGGGCCACTGCTGAACAGCCTCAATCTTCTTCGGGTCCACACAAATGCCGTCTCTCGTAACCACGTGACCCAAGAATCCGACGCTGTCCAGCCAGAAGGCACACTTGGAGAACTTCGCGAACAGCTGGTGCTCCCTCAGAGTCTGTAACGTAATCCGCAAGTGCTGCTCGTGCTCCTCTCTGCTCCGGGAGTACACCAAGATATCGTCGATAAACACGATGATGAACAAGTCAAGATACGGCCTGAATGTACGGTTCATCAAATCCATAAATGCTGCTGGGGCGTTGGTGAGTCCGAACGACATCACCAAAAACTCGTAGTGGCCATAGCGTGTACGGAAAGCTGTCCTCGGTATATCCTCCTGTCGGACTCGCAGCTGATGGTATCCTGATCGCAAGTCGATCCTCGAAAAATACCCCGCACCCTGAAGCTGGTCGAACAAATCATCAATGCGCGGCAACGGATATCTGTTCCGAATGGTAACTTTGTTCAGCTGGCGGTAGTCGATACACAAGCGCAAACTTCCATCCTTCTTCTTGACAAACAGGACCGGAGCACCCCACGGAGAAACACTCGGTCGAATAAGCCCCTTATCCAACAAATCCTGCAACTGATCCTTCAGTTCTCGAAGCTCTGCCGGGGCCATCCGATAAGGCGGTATAGAAATAGGCCCCGAACCGGGAATCAAATCAATGCAGAACTCAACATCGCGCTCAGGCGGTAGCCCAGGTAGCTCATCAGGGAAAACATCAGGGAACTCACAAACTACCGGGACCTGGTCCAACGGAACCTCTGTAGCTCGAGTATCACAAACAAACGCTAAGAATCCCTGACATCCCTTCCGCAAGAGCTGACCAGCGCGAAGAGAAGAAATTAAGCTGGGAAGGGCGACACTGCGGTCTCCCTGAATAACAAGGACTGGCTCTCCCGGAAAGCTAAATCTGACTGCCTTCTCACGGCAGTCCACCGAAGCATAACAAGTGGCTAGCCAATCCATGCCCAGAAGCACATCAAAGTCCAACATATCGAGGAGTATCAGATCAACTGATGAATCCCTCTCCCCGATACGAACGGAACACAAACGAAATACAAACCGAGCGACAAACGACTCGCCTACCGGAGTAACAACAACAAGCGGCTGGTCTAACGACGACGACTCACGGCCCAACATCGGTGCAAAGTGTGTAGAGACGTACGAATGTGTGGAACCTGGGTCGAATAATACCCGTGCGTCGAAAGAACAAACTGGCAAGGTACCTGTCACGACGGCATTGGATGCCTGCGCATCCTGCGGTGTCAAAGCAAAAACTCGGGCCTGTCCTCCACCGATAGCGGGCTGACCTCGACCTCGGCCTCTGCCTCCTCGTCCTCTCTGAACAGGACCGCCGCGTCCACGGCCTCTCGGTGCACCTAACTGGCGTGGAGCATCGCCTGGGGTAGGAAGTAGGGCTCTCTGAGGAGGGGGTGGTGAGGGTGGTAGGGTCACGTGCGGAACTGTCGCTGCTGCCTGTCGTCTCACCGGGCAGTCTCTGACAAGATGGTGCAAACTCCCGCACCCAAAACATCCTGGCAACGGCTGCTGCCCCTGGGGATAAGAACCATATAACTGTCCCCGTCCAAATCCTCTGCCTGGCCTATCTCTCGGAAAGAATCTGGCGCGCTGCCTCTGAGGCGGTACATCGGTGCGCATCCTCTTCGGCCCAGAAACGGCCGAAGTCTGTGATATGCGTGCCTCCATCCGCAATGCCGTATCCCTAGCAGCTGAATAAGTGTCGTAGCGCTGGGCGCCAATGGCAAGATATAGCTGGGCATCAAGTCCCTGTACGAACCTCTTCACCATCTTCTCCTCGGTATCCACCAAATACTGAGCATATCGGGACAACTGTGTAAACTGGATGTCATACTCAAACACCGTCATCCCAGGTGTCTTGACTAAGGCCTCGAAGCTGCGAGCTCTGGCGTCCCGAACGCTCTCTGGAAGGAAACGGGCTAGAAAGACCGCTGTAAACTCGGCCCAAGTCATAGGCGGTAGATCTGCAGCTCGACCTCTCAAGACTGACTCCCACCATGTCTGCGCGAGACCCTCTAGCCGGAAACTGGCAAGCTCTACCCATCGATCATCCGAACATCTCAGCGAACGGCAGATCCTGGCTAAACTATCAAGGAACGTCTGTGGGTCCTCCGCTGCCTCGGTGCCGGTGAATACTGGAGGTCTCAGCCTCATGAAGTCCTGTAGTGAAACCGGAATGGCCACGGTGGTGGTAGTAGGAGCAGGTATCATGGTCGTCTGTGATGTAGTAGGTACGTCATCCGGCCTCGGTGTACGACTGGCTGCAACTAGGGATCCTACCATCTGACGCAGCTCCTGCATGCCTCCCATCATCTGTCGCAACTCCTCCATACCGGTCTCGAGCCTATCCATACGGCCTGGGGAAGGTGGATCGGTCTGTCCCAGCGGCGTAGGCATACCACCCTGCTCAGTCCTAGTCTCGGACGAGCCAGCTCGAATCTCGTCTCTAGCGGCAGCCCTCTGTGCCCTCGTAGCCTTCGGCGGCATAGTGGCTGTTACAGGAAAACGGATAGTAAGAACAGTGCAATAGGATCATAGGATACACGGAATTGAAGAAGGAAATTTCCAAGCAAGTATCCTAAAGTCACTTAGACGGAGTACCGTATCGTAAGTATGCCGCGGACATACGCACGGTACGTTACCCTGCTTAAGTCACTTACTCCATCTACTAAGGGTCATCCTACACTCACAAAGGTAAAACATATCGCTCTGATACCAACTTTGTCACGACCCGCAGGGTACGGAACGTGACTGGCACTTAAGTTCACGAAACGTCTAAAGGCGTCCGTAAAATAAGTAAGCCAAAGCCCAGAAAACAAAACCAATGAAGCAAAAGAGTGAAGAAAACCCAATCAATTGAAAGCGAGTTATCAAATAAGTCATGTAAAACACTTTTTAAAACAATACAAATTTTTTCCGAAAATTTCGGCAGAGTCTCCTTTGTAAATACTGACCCCCAAAAATGGGTACAACAAAATATATACATGAATCCACAAAATAGGGCATCCCCAAGCGGGAGCTAGCTCTTCGCCATACGGCGGTCACAAATCCCACGCAATGTAAATGACAACAAGCATAATAAAGCATAATAAAGCATAAGGAAGCATGAAAAAGTAATATGTCGGCTCAAGTGAGCTCGACCCCAAAATACAGCATAAAATCCACAACCTCACAGTCTCATCTCTAGGTCAATATACAAATATCTGGTAGAACAGTAGATGGAGTACACTAGATACAAGAATATACAAGGTGGTACAAAAATAATATAACCCACCTATGAGCAAATCTCGAGCTCAGGCAAAAGAGGCAAAAGACAAGTGCGCCCGCCGCTACTGAACTGACGGAGCGGACCTGCAAAAGACTGTGGCACAACGGGGGTGAGTTGCCAACTCGTGAGTAATAAATAACATCTACAAAGGCTATCGTATGCATGCACACAAGCATCCTAGCATCTAAAATACAGGTAAGACTGGATGCACTAGCAGGTGTGTATATAACATCAGTGTAATAATATGCATGCAACATGAAAATCTGAGGTCTCAATAGGTATATATAAGAAATATTTTATCCCTTTTTGTTTTTGAAACTCTTTTAGAATACCAGCATAATGCCAATGAATCGACGAAAATCGGTGTCCAGCAACGACACCCAAAAGCTGTCCCAAATCTCATAAATGTATCTCTGGCCTCAGCCGTCCGGCTGACCCATCTCAAATATCAATATCTCATCATCTAGCGGCCACGGTCGGTATCCTCTGGATATCCGCCGTCCCAAACAGTCACCGGTAGGTAATCCGTCCCCTGCCAGGCTCAACGTCATCACCACATTCCTCTTGCCCCGGGGTACCTTACCGGGCCCACCATGTACCCGTGCCGGTTCCTCCACTCCTCGACACGGATTTCCAAAGCCACAGCAAACTCATGGTGGACGACACTTACATCACTAGAAAACCGCAATTTACATGTTTTAAAATATCATAAGTTTGGAAATTTTGCGGCTTTCCCCCGAAATCCAGCAATATCATAAAATCTCAAGAAATCCTCATAAGTGCATATATCAATGATAATGAATGCGTATGATATCAATAATCAAGTTGCGATGTGTGATTAATGGATTAAGCATGAACAATTAATATGATGAATTACATGCACATGAATAGCAATACTACGGTTTCATTTTTAAGGAATTAAAGGCAACAGTACCAGTTTAAGTATCAATTTGTAAAAGGTTTCAATTTAAAAGTTATCTAGTGTAGTGGCATGGCAATTACCAGGGTGTGTGTGTAAACATGAATAGTGCTCGTGCTGCCTATAAAAACCCTGGTAATGGTGCAGGTGTCCTATGAAATGGTTTCGTATAGATATGTCAATATAATGCATGGATGCAGCAAATAGTCGAATAGGTATTTCACCCCTAATTACTAACATTACTTAGGGTCTTGTAAGTTACTAAAACTATCGGGCGGCTTGCGCCATCCAACGATAGTCCCCCGTAGATGTTACATCTACTCACCGGGATTCCTGGCTAGCTGTGTCCGATCACCGCCTTTCCCTTTCGCGCCGCGTCTGACGTCTCCGCGACCGAACCTGGAATTTACATCAATACCAAACATAAGGTTACACATTCAAGAACGACGCAAAACCCCAACGAAACTACTAAAGTTCGTTAGCTAGGTACAACGTGCACAAAGTGCGCGGACACACGCGAAAATCGCAAAAACTGCCAAAAACGCCGATTTGGGTCACCCGGCAAAACTAAAACCCGACTACCCAAAAACCGCACTCACGCATCCTAAAGTCGTAGGACAAGCCAACAAAATCATCAAGATGCCACAATTAACTCATCACATAACTTTGATAAAAATCTAGTAAGCAGAAATTGCAATTTGATGCAAACATCGACAATATAGCGACAAAGTCAACACCACCCAACACCAACATTCCAAACTAACCAAAAAGTTAGCCAATACACAAATTCTAAACCATTAACTAAGCTTAAAAAAACTAATTTACATAACAAAACCTTCTCTTGATTTTTATAAATAGCAAACATAACCCAAACTATATATGAAATCCTTACTTTAACACCATATTTTAGCCTAATAAGCAAATTAACCACTTAGATTAAGGTTAGCAAAACACTAGATAGCAAATTAGGTTTAATCAACACAAATTAGGTTTAATCAACTCACTAATCAAGCTTCAAATATCATTTTCCATACATAACCCTCTCTTGAAAACCTTAAAACAACAACTTTACAACTAAAATCAACTTCTAAAATTACCTAAATTGGCATAATTAAAGACTACAAAATAAGGTAACCATATAGATTAGTTTACTAACAACTAGATTAACAAAATAACAACTTAATTAATTATCATGGTTCAAAACCTAGTTTCAATTTTCAAACAAAATCTAAGAAATCTAGATTAACTACACTAAATTAACACTAAACCATAACACATAAGCACTTAAACAAGGAATTTAACAAGATGGAATTTATACCTCTTGATCAATAGATCAAGCAAGAAAGTTTCCTCCAAATGATGGCCTCAAACACCAAGATCCAAGCAAGAATGGCTAAGGAAAATGCTAGCATAAGGATTTTGTATGGATTTTTGGAATTAATTCATGGATTTTGATGCATTTCCTTGAAGGAAATTGAAGAAAAATGCAAAGAAAAGAGATGAGAAAGAGGGGTGCAGGTTTCGGCCAGGTTGGAGGTATGGGGGAGGGTGTGGGGTGAGTGGGAAGGTCAAGGGTCAAGTTTCCAAAGTCAATGTATCATATTTTAACCATTTTATTTAAAATTAAATCCATAAACTATCAATTTAACTCAAGAAAGAACCCAAGAAGAGAGAGGTCAGAATTTCTGGTCTTGGCCAAGGCTTGGGCTGTTCTTGGGATGAGGGAAAAGATAGAGGGGTTTTACAAAAGAAATTTTATGCAAAAAGGCCCCCTACAACTCAAAAATTGCAAGTTTAAGCCCAAAATTCAATAATTTCGTTTCAAATCATAAAAATTGGTTAAAAATCAAAATAAATTACTAAAAATTCATGTTATCACTAGAATATAATTATCATAATTTTAGAGATTAAAATTAGCCCGGAAAAATTTGTATTTATTGCTTATTTAATGTATTTTCTTACCGGCTTAAATAATATTAAAAAAATGAAAAATAGGGAAAAATTTTTAAATGACCAAAATTTCATAATTAACTCATTAGTCACTAAAAACAAGTAATTACCTATCCATTTAAGGTATAATTAGCCCTAAACTGCAAAATATCGAGAAAGACGGTTTTCGGAAAAATACCGAATTTTCACCGAATTTCAGGAAAACACCAAAACGACTTTTCAAGACGCTAAAAATGGCCTTCGTGAGTGGATCTGCAGTGTTGTTCTTCGTGTCAACCCTCCTGACCTCGATTTCCCGGCGATCTACTATCTCCCGGATCAGGTGATACCGTCTCAGAATATGCCTGGATCGCTGATGGGACCTTGGTTCCTTGGCCAAAGCCACCGCTCCATTGTTATCACAATACAAAGGTATTGGATGCTCAATGGATGGAACCACTCCAAGTTCAGTAATGAACTTCTTGATCCAGACAGCCTCTTTGGCAGCGATGAATTCAGCCTCCATCGTCGAGTCTTCCATGGTTTCCTGCTTGGAACTCTTCCAGCTAACCGCCCCTCCGTAAAGGGTAAAGACAAATCCTGAGTGCGACTTAGAGTTGTCCTTATCATTCTGGAAGCTCGAATCGGTAAAGGACTCCACTTGGAGTTCTCCATTACCATACACCAAGAGTATCTCTTTAGTCATTCGTAAATACTTGAGAATGCTCTTCACAGCTGTCCAATGACTCTCTCCACGATCAGCTTGATACCTACTCACTACACTTAGTGGGTGTTCTACATCAGGTCTGGTACATAGCATCGCATACATGATAGAGCCTACTGTCGAAGCATAGGGTATCCCTTGCATGCGAGCTCTCTCCAAATCAGTCTTGGGAGACATCTCTTTGGAGAGAGTGAGTCCAGAGATCGTGGGTAAGTTCCCATGCTTGGATTCTTCCATACTAAACCTCTTTAGTATGGTGTCAATGTACCTGGATTGGGACAATCTCAATATCCTCTTAGATCTATCTCTATAGATCATAATTCCCAATATGCAGGAGGCATCACCTAGATCTTTCATTGAGAATCTTTGTGATAAGAAGAACTTGACCGATTGCAGCATAGGAATTTCATTTCCTATCAAGAGTATGTCATCTACGTACAATACGAGGAAGAAAACCTTACTCTCTGCCACCTTCTTGTAGATACAAGGTTCATCTACGTTTTTGACGAAATCAAACTCTTTAATAACGACGTTATAGCAGATGTTCCAACTCCGCGATACTTGCTTTAATCCATAAATGGATTTAAGCAGCTTGCACACCTTCCCGCTGCTCCCACTAGCTACGAAGCCCTCTGGCTGAGTCATGTACACGCTCTCTTCTAAATCACCGTTTAGAAAGGCGGTCTTAACATCCATTTGCCAGATTTCGTAGTCATGATATGCAGCGATGGCAAGCATGATCCGGATGGATTTAAGCATAGCCACTGGAGAAAAGGTTTCGTCATAGTCCACACCTGGTCTTTGACGAAAACCCTTTGCAACAAGTCTAGCTTTGAAAGTCTCCACTTTCCCATCTACACCAAGTTTTTTCTTGAAGATCCACTTGCTCCCAATGGGTTTTACCCCTTTAGGAGCATCTTCCAAAGTCCATACTTTGTTGGTGTACATGGATTCCATCTCGGACCGTATTGCATCCAGCCATTTCACTGAGTCCCCACTCGTGATGGCCTGCTCGAATCTAGTTGGGTCATCATCAACCATGATGCAATCCTCGCTCCCACCATCCATCAGAAAACCGTAGTATCTCTCTGGTGGGTGAGGAACCCTACTAGATCGGCGGAGTGGCTGGGGTTCATCGGGAACTATGGAATCCTATGGTTCCACCAGATCTTCTGTTTGCAGCTTTTGTAGCTGGAACCTCTTCCAGTTCTACCTCATGACCACTAATCTCTTTTGCAAGAAATTCCTTTTCTAAAATGGTGGCATGCCGCGAAACAAACACCCTTTGTTCCTCAGTGTGGTAAAAGATATACCCTTGTGAATTCTTGGGATATCCTACAAATTTGCATAGAGACCGTGCCTCGAGTTTGTCCGGATTTTCTCGTTTGACATAGGCTGGACAACCCCATATCTTAACATAGTTAAGACATGGTCTCTTCCTTTTCCATATCTCATAAAGAGTGGTAGGCACAGATTTGGTGGGGGCCATATTCAATAGATGTATGGCTGTCTCTAGCGCATACCCCCAGAAGGAAATAGGTAACTCAGCTGCGCTCATCATAGAGCGCACCATATCTAATAGGGTGCGGTTCCTCCGTTCTGATACATCGTTGTGCTGTGGTGTATATGGAGGAGTCAGCTGAGAGAGAATCCCATTCTCTTTTAGGAAGTCCAGGAATTCATTGCTCAAGTATTCACCTCCTCGATCAGATTGAAGGATTTTAATACTTTTCCCGGTTTGGTTCTCGACTTCTTGTTTATATTCTCTAAATTTCTCAAAAGCATCAGACTTGTGTTTTATCAAGAACACATGTCCGTATCTTGAGAGATCGCCAGTGAATGTATTGAAGTATGAAGAACCATCCCTCGCATGTGTAGACATGGGACCGTATACATCGCTATGTATCAGTCCCAAGAGTTCAGTAACTCTTTCTCCATGTCCCGTAAATGGAGTTTTGGTCATCTTGCCTTTGAGACATGACTGGCAAGTGTCATAAAATGAAAATTCGAACGGTTTCAAACATCTATCCTTATGCAACTTAGCTAGCGGTGTCTCATTTATATGACCAAGTCTACAATGCCACAAGAAGGATTCGTTCATTTCTGAACTCTTCCTCTTGTGTGTGTTTTGTATATTAAGGACTGTAGTTTGATTGAGAACGTATATGCCATTAAATAACGAACCTGATCCAATCAACTTTTGATTCAGGAATATGTTCATAACATTATCCTGTACTACAAAATTATATCCTTCTTTCCTCAATAAAGAAACTGATATAAGATTGCATGTCAGGGTCGGAATGTAATAGCATTCGTTCAGAACCAATGTATTACCATTTGGTAACACAAGGTGATATTCGCCAACTGCTTTGGCAATAACATTTGCACCATTCCCTACTCTTACGGAATGATCACCCTCTCCCAGTTCCCTACCTTTACGTAGCCCATATAACATATTACATATATGGGATCCCGATCCGGTATCTAATACCCAGGACGTAGAGTGAATTGAGAAACAGTTCTCTATAACGAACACACCAAAAGAAAATGCATCAACATGTACTTTCTTCATTCGGGTGGCATGGGAATCTTGGTATTCCCCTATATCCTGTTCAGTCCTATAACTCTTATAAGAAAGAACGGAACCAACGTTCCCCAGCACAGTATAACATGCGGGTTCGGTCAATGCATCCATATTATTATCTTGATTAAGGCATGATATGGTCGCTACCTGGAGAGAGAGAAGAAAACACTTAAGGGTATGCTCTTGCAAGATCAGATTGGTTATTATTTTATCTAATCAGGATGGCTCCCACTGTTTTTATCAAATCTTCCTTCAAACCCTAAAAGGAAAGACTAGCCGGGATTAATTACACCTTACAACTTCGCCAATCTTTCAGCCAGGCCAGTGTCGGTACTTTGAGGGAGGTTCCCCGTGCTTTCGCACGGACCTAATTAAAGTAAATCTCGTTTTCCCAGAGGCGCAACCCCGTTGACACCTTTCAAGACACCCACTTGATCGGCTAATTGTCCTGTGTAAAACTCTCCCAGGAGTAACAATTACTCACAGTGGGTATCGGGATCCAACTATCTCATATAAGGTATGCAATCTCATTGCAAATTTCAACACTTGAAATTCCCGATAATGTTTTTCCCCTAACGTGCTATGACCTTGACGAAAGCCAACAAACTATAGCCCTCTAGTCAAGTTCAACCCGTACATTTCTTGACTGAATTAAACCTACCCGCACGACCCTTGACGAAAGCCAACAAAGCCGTACGACTGCCCTAATCCAATCGCATCATATGCAGCAGATAAGCAGCATATAGCTACCGCACACTACACCTTGACGAAAGCCAACAAATGCAGCACGAATACTATATACAACTTATCAGAAATGACGGAGGGCTACGACAGGTTTTTCTGAAAACCTATTGCGTAATGAACTTGATATCGTTGTAGAATCATGCGAATTTTAAAATAGAGTGATTTTGAGGTTTTCATTAGTTTTGCTAAAGAGGTCACTCCCGGTGAAGGGATCTCGGCTCTTTCCTTATGGGAAAAGGTGCAGGATATATCATATATATCGCTATACAAAGAAAAAACTCTAAAAGCAATCAAAAGACAAACCGAGTGTTATAGCATCTGCCAGTTTTGCTAAAGTGGTCACTCCCGGTGAAGGGATCTCGGCTCTTTCCTTATCGAATAAGGTGCGGGATATATCATATATATCGCTATGCAAAGCAAAAACTGTAGCTACCCTTTTTGAAAATTTGATTCTACAACATCTTTTAGGTTTCTTTTCTTTCATTAATCATATTAATGAAGTCCCATCATTTAATTCACCTAAACATCACAGATAAATATGACGTACACTTATGCCATCCGCATTCGCCTGGATGTCCCCTCGTGCACCGTTAGGTTAGGTAACTAACGGCAGAGTGGGACAGGGCTAGCGCGGGTGTAAAACATAAGTAACGTCTATATAATATATCATATATACTATATACAGTATCTATCACAACATATCAAATGATCACATCACAGATATCTCAGCAGAAGAAGCATATGAAATATTGGATATACTAGGACGTCCGTATTTTATTTTGAGCCTCTATAAAACAAGGATTCCACGGTCGCGATGAATAGCCAAACCCACACCCTAGACCCCTACGAGAGCGGCAAGCAACCCTACCAATTTTAGAGTTAGGAGACCCGGACTCGACTCCTCGAGTTGGTCTCCCACTGGACTATAGAACCCGGTTACTTGTGCTCTCCTCCTTGGGTCTATCCTAGTGCGGAAAAGTAAATAATATACAAATGGTGACATCAACCTCATCCCGGAAGTGCCCCAATAAAAGAATATTGCATATATTTAATTTTACATGAATGAAAATAAAAACCCTCATCTCACATAAAACCCCCGGCTATTCAGAAACGCGACGATCCAATATAACATATCCAGCAACACATAACATCTCATGTCATCAACGTAAGTAAATATGCGCATCCCAATTGTCGTTGACATATAGCAACGAAACCGGCGATATCACATATTACACTTACGGTCGCAGAAAAGAAAGTGTAAAACTACAACATTTGGAATCCACAATCTCTTTAGACATCGTAAATCCGAAATATCACATACTTCGCATTTCATGCCTAACTATATGAATTCCAGATATTGTATCACATTCCAGATAAATAGACAGTATTAAACTTTCCGATCGAATAATCAAATACCCAAGAATTTCCAAATAGTTCTCAACACTTGAGGGGAGTTTAAAAACATCCATCACATGCCACAGTACCAATGGTCCAGCCGTAGAAGGGTCAAGCCAACACCTTACATGTGGCAACGCCGTACTCCCCCAAACCGTAAGGTTCAAAAGGAAGTTCAAGACGGTCAAATAATCGAGTTAGGGTTTGTTGTCTTCTCGAGGGTCCATTGCGTAACTTGCATGATTTAGACGTTCTTAAACTACGGAAAAATCCAACACTTGGAAATTTTCCGGGTCGGGAAAAAGTGAGTTATTGATATCCGTTCGAACTTTTTAATACTTTCTAAATTATCCGGAACACAAAACGAAATTAAATTTTCCTATCGAATCAACGAATACAAAATAAACCCCAGAACACTCAACACTTAAGTCAAATTAAAAATACCCAGGAAATAGCAATAACAGATATGGGCATTACTGTGGAAAATCCAAAGCAAAGTCTCACTGTACGGCCGCGGATCCGCGGCACAAGCAGTGTATTGCCGCGGTTCCGCGGCGGTCCGTACGACTTGCTTTTTCGTTTTTCACAGTTATGCTTAGAAAACCCTGCTGAATTTTTTAGGTATTTTTAATTTAGAAAAAACACAGTTTTAAAAAAATGTCCAGAGAGGGGGTTAAAATGAAGTTTCGGGGTTCGATCGGGGTTTTAACTTCGTATACACGTCGCCTAATACTCTAGCTTGGCTCTGATACCACTGTAGGGTTACTAGGCACTCTAATAAGGTTCTACAATGCATCAACCATGCCCGTTTAAAATTTTAGCCGTGCCGAATAACCCTAAACAAGATCTTTGCTGGATAATTAGGGTTTCACATGCAAGAAAATTACATTTACCACTAAGTGAATACGAAATACAACCTTTGTAGATAGGTCCTTCACTTTTAAAGCTCCTTGTCGTAGTCCCTTCGCTGCGATCATGGTTCTCCCGGGCTCCTGCATGACTTCACGAGGCGAAAGAGGCGTCCATGCTTGAAGTCTTCGAGGCCGAAGATGATCTACGTCGAGAGAATACCAACTCAAGCTACTACTTCACTAACTAGAGAATTGTAACGTCTTCAAAATAATAAAATATGATTTTTGGGAAATTTTATAATTTAATATTATTTTAATGAATATTTTAATATTCTGGTATAATTAAATACAGATAAATGGGGAAAAATTATGGAAAATTCTAAAATAAGGTATTTTAAGGAATTGCTTCGTTTTCTGTGCATGCCCCCATTTCCTCTAGTTTTGACCCTGAGTATGTCTAGTTTTGACTGATTCCATCTAGGGTGAAATCTGGGTTGATTTTCCTATGTTGGTGTATAATTTGGGACTTGTTTTAGCATGGATTTTGGTATTTGGTGATTCATTCCTGTCGGGTGGCGTTTGGACGTCAACGACAAGTGGATTTTGATTGTGTTTACATGCGAGTCGATAGGTTTTTACCTATGCGGGTAGCGTGTGCTATTTTGGTTTCCGATATGATTTTCATGTGCTTTAGCATTGTGATATACTTGTAGGTACCCCGCGTGATGTTGAGGCAAAGGAGGTGAAGATAGCGACATCGGCTTTGGCACACGAGAAGCAATGTGAGTAGATTTATATCTGTGGGGAGAAGTCGGGTGGATGGCGTATAGCACCCCCGCAGTCCGTGGTGAAGTATACGAATACGTATACACACCAATATTTATTATGTGTTGTTTAGGGTTATTGATGGTAATAATGATATTTTGATGATAAGAATATATTGGTTTAGTTTAGTGCGAACCCTAGAGTAGTGGTTGCACTCACACATACATTTACACACATACTTGCATTCATTCTTTCATTTATTAGAGTGCATATGATGGTGCGTATATCTACACATGGGTATGGGACTATGTGTTTATATACTGGATTTGAGGATAGTATTTGGGATTTGAGATGAGTCGATGAGATTGGGCTTGAGGCCAGGAGATCGGTGATGTGATTTGGTTCGTATCGAGATACGACACGATGTTTTAACGGGTCTTTTGACGTAGTGATTCTTACACCTGCATGCATACATTGAGGGTATCAATATTGTACTAGACGTAGATCAGTACCCCGATCATGACATTTGATAAAGAGAATACCAGATAAATAGTATGATGAATGTGATATTGACCCGTACCCAGATTTGGGATGCCGTACGACGGATTTACGTACAAGCTATATTTTGATGATTGATCCGCACTCTTGACTTGGGATGTCTGATTATAGATAGGGTATCGGATATGATATTATTGAGGCGGGATCACCGACTAATATATATACATGTATGTATATGTATCGACTCAGATGTTAGGCGGTTTCCTCACCCGTAGCTCTACTTGTTAGTTCAGCCGTATAGTTTAAGATGGTTGTTAGATTAGATTAGACTCCTACCTATTTCAAAAACTAACGAATCGTGGGTATTTTAAAAGACAGCCCAAGGGATCCTACGGATATTTCAAAAGACGTATCTTTTCATAAAAACACCGTAGCCCCTATTTTCAAAACCCCATGATTCGTGTTATTTCAAAAGGCACCAATTGTAGAGGTTATTTTAGATTAATGCAGATTAGTTATAGTTGCGTCTAGTATTCAGCTTCCGCTCATTATTGTGGTTCGCATCGCATCGCATGCTTATATTATGTTTCATACTCCATTATTGATGTTATGCTGTTAGGACACCAGCACCATTACCGATGATGCGTATGTACCACGTACACTTACTTGCCGGCTCACACACATCTTCATCGGTAATTGCCATGTCATGTACACCTTAGAAAATATTATTGCATCGACATAGGTTAGCTAATAATTTAGACATGATATTAGTGTACTTGCCTTATATGCTAGATTAGACATTGTAATTATTAGTTGTTACATCATGCATGTTATTATTCATGGATTTTTATGCCTGTATGCACTGTTTACATGCTATTGAGGATTGGATTCGGATTTCCATGAGATTTTCTGGATTTGGGGGAAAACCGCAAAACTTATATAAACTTCTTTTCTCTCTTTAAAATAAAAAGTACGGTTTTCCCATGATGTTTGAGTCGTCCACCATGAGTTTGCTGATGGATTTGGAAACCCGATTCGAGGAGACGGATGAACCGTTTCGGGTACATGGTGGACCCGGTAAGGTACCCCGGGGCAAGAAGCGCGTGGTGATGACGATGTGAGCCTGGCAGGGGAGCACTACCTACCGGTGATTTTACCCGACGCGTCGGATATCCGGAGGATACCGTCGTGGTCTTGAGATGGATGGTAGGGGCCGGTCTGGACTGACGGCGCCCTAGATATTATGATTGAGACATTGGGATTTCGAGATTTCGAGGTACAGAGACTGTGATACAGAGATATCGAGATATTGGGATTACGTTTTGTGCCGATGCTAGGCACTGTTTTATGCTGATTTCATTATGATACCTCAACTAAAAATACAAGGGAAATCTCACTAAATTATGAAAACAGTTTCTTCATTTACATGTATTCTGCTTTCATGCATTCATACCTCATATTCATGACATACTATTACCTGAGGCACTAGCACGAGCACTTGGCACTACATTCAGGTATAGAGATTACATTGCCAGTTTAGCATGCTTCAGCTTTATTCATATTGAGGTTTCTTTATATCTGATCGTATTGACCTAGGTTGGGTCATGCATTCGATCTCTGCTTGTAGATATCTTTCTATTCACGAGTTGGCAACTCACCCCCGTTGTGCCCCAGTTCTTGCAGGTTTGCCGTACAGTTCTATAGCGGCATTTCTGGCACACTGCTTCCTTTTGGGTGATTTGCTTGGATAGGTGGGTTCTTTTGTATCAGAACCGCCGTTGTATTTATATTATTCATTGTATCTAGAATATCCATCAACCAAAACTCGTATATTGTTTCAGACCTAGACTAGTGATGTATTATTCGACCATAGAGTCGCGCTTAGTAGTGTTGCGGTTTTCTTGTTGCTTTTGAGCTTTCTTTTGGATTTGATCCTCGCCACTTGGCGTTGTATATTATTGTTGCATGTGTGGTGGTGACCGTCTATTGACGAAGAGCTAGCTCCCGCTTGGGGATGCCTTTATCATTGCATATATTGTTATCCTTGTTATACCCCATTCGGGGCCAGTTTTACAAAAGAAACTCTGCCGAAATTTTTAGAAAAGACTGTACTGTTTTTAAAAATGCATATTCGGCTTAGTTATTTAAAAACCTTGATTTCAAACATGTTTTTCTTCACTTCTTTAAACCAGTTTCTTTACTTATTCTTAAAAATGGTTTTAGATTTCTGGGCTTTTGGCTTACTTGGATCAGATGGAGTCCTATAGACTTCATATGGTTCAAGGGCCAGTCACGTGCTCTTTCGGGTCATGACAAAGTTGGTATCAGAGCGCTAGGTTGACCTTGGTTCGAGTCTAAGTTTGACTATGTGGAGCCTAGGGCGTTTATATATATACGGAACTTAGGCTTGACCTTACGGAACTTAGACTTGGTCGAGGGGGTATTAGACCCGAACTTTCGTCGTGTAGGATGACCCTTGGTTGATGGAATAGGTAACTAAAGTAGAGTGACGTACCGTTGGTATGTTCCGCGGCATACTTACGACACGCCATTCCGCTTAAGGAACCTTAGCATGTACATATTTTCGAGATCAGTGATCCTCTTTATATCCAGGATTATACATCCATTTGAGATCCCCGATTCTATTAGTTTCATGATCATACCTTTATTGATGCTGTTCCTTCCCACGATCATGTATCCACTTTGGATCTGTTGTTTCCTTTCTTGCCATTGATGTGCTCTCCTTGATACTCGATTGAGGTTCCTGTCACCATGTTTGAGGGCAGTTTGGGCTGCTGCTAGGGTTACGGCCGGTGTGAGCTCGTTTGGTACAAGGGCCGACCATTGTGTTTTCTGGTGACATGGGAACGTCTCGAGTTAGTGTTGGTGATTGTGACCTCTAGTGGAGGCGAGTGCTTGGTCTTGCACCGGATGATCGGGCCATTGTTAGAACTGCCAGTTGAGAGAGGACTGTTGATGTACAGCATACCTCAGAGATTGTGATGTCGCCTACCGTGCAGACAGATGGACCAGCTGTTGCTGAGATTGACAGGATGTCCCTTCCGAAGCTTACGAGCTGAGATTGCCGTAGCTTTCAGGCAGATATGAGACAGATGATAGCTAGTCTACCCGATTTGAGAGACGAAGGTGATTCGTCCGATTTTGCGCCGGAGCGGGCCCTGATGAGTTGAAGATTTCCAGTGTGGAGAGTCTTACTCAGATCTAGAGCAGACCGACTCAGAGATGACCGCCTATGTATTGCCTTTCCTGGAGGATTGAGGCGTTGTTCGGCGTACAGGCGAATAAGCCAGTTGCTGCTGCAAATGACGAGATGTCGCCCAGATGGTTGGAGCTACTGCAGCGTGAGTATATACTTAGAGAGATGATAGCGAGTCGCTAGTCACCTGAGGATGAATGACTAGGACAGGTGGTTCGTTTGTTTACCGATGCGAGGTCATCAGATAGATTGTTTCCAGCTAGAGACGACTTCACGCAGGTTCGTTGAGAGTCGATAGAGACGATCGAATGTCAGGAGCCCATTTTCCAAGTTTAAAGTATACGGAAAGACATGCAGGTGATTCTATGGACTCTCTAGAAGAATGAAACCCTAACTCGACTTAATGACCGTGTGAAACCCTTTGAACCTTCGGGTTTGCGGCGGTTCCTCGGCGCCATTAGTGAGGCTTGGGTTTGCCCTTCTACGGCTGGACCACCGACGCTGTGACATGTACTCGATACTATTAAACTGTACCCATGATGTGATCTCTTGGGGGATTATGAGGATCTGACGAGTCGATCGGATGGTTCGACATCTTTCGGATATCGTGATGGGACACTGCTTGGGAGACTCCAGATGCGAGCGTAGCCGTCAGAGCGTAGTTCGTGTAGCCACGATGAGTTAAGTCCGAATCAGTCGACATTGAGCAAGGTGGAGTAAAGAGTTCGTACGAGATTTCGACGAGATGACGTCCCACTCCGCTGACATTAGAGATGTGATATGCACCCCGAGGCGTGGTATATGGATGTATCTTCTAGAGAGAAGCGCGATAGGTATGCAGCCGTTCCGGAATAAGCTTTAGCTTCAGCATTGGATGATGACTTCCGGGCATTTCGGCAGGATTGAGATTTGAGAAAGGAACCTCGACAGGACCTTTCTGGAGTACGTTACGAGAAGACCTAGACCAGGAGTGGTCGTATTGCGCACACCCAGCAGGACAGAGTTCGGCATTGTCGACGAGGTAGTTGACCATGTTCGGATAAAGGAACTTACCCAGATGCGTTGCAGATCGATCAGGGACAGACGAGTGATGAGTATTCCTCCGATGGTTGGGACGTGTTCCCGAGGACCTGTTCGGCCTGACATCCTCTACAGAATGATGAAGCTACAGAATATGCGATTTCGAGTCCGTGCGAGAGACTTCAGATTGACCGTGGCCGAGAACAGTGCAGTGCGTAGTAGCTTGGCGTGACGTCATAGTGGACGACGATAGAGACAGTTGGAACAAGAGGTTCGTGTGAGACACTGATGAGCTGTCATTGCTTCCCGTCGAGACTAGAGACCTGATATGCTTACAGAGACGTTGGAATGTGATCAGTTTCCGAGAAAATATTGTGCTGAGGACACAGGTGTTTTTGAGCGAGAAGAGGTTGTGCAGGAAGCCAGCCTCTGTACAGATCGGCATAGGCATGATCGGAAGAGACCTTGAGCAGGATTCCTTCCAGGACATTGCTGCAATGATGTTTGCACCCAGGATCAGATGTGTGACGTGCTTTCAGAGAGCCAGAGGCCGGCGCCAGTGATACGCTGCCTTACGAGCGGTCGTAAGGATTGACCGAAAGGTGACCAGGAAAGTGCCAGAACGGAATCGTTCCTGTCAGTACTCCTGACCGGGCCGATGAGCCGATGGATTGCGAGATTGGTAATCTACAGGAAAGATCAGGAACCAGAAGCAGAGGACGCCAGCCGCGAGCAAGAGGCAAGTAGATATCTTGCGCAGCTAGCATCGGATGTTCCGGTACCTTCTCGACCCTGAAGGATGGTATACCGACGACGGTAATTATGATTTGTGATTTTGTGATTTGATTATCACGTATCCGTTGCTTTGGATTTCGGTATTTTGGGCGATCTATTCACATGATTTAGTCTTGATGACTGAGTTTCATGATATTTGATTTTGTGCACCATGGTTGCACCTACTGGGTATTTATACCTTGTACATAGTTATTACTCTTGAGCTGTTGATTGCGATTTCATGCCTATTTTATGCTGGTGATTTGATTTACACTTCCAGCAGAGTTTCATGTAATTTTAGTGTTTTGATTTTGCACCCGGTATAGCTTATATGTGCTTGTAGTGTATCGATATGTGTTTTGTGCCCGCAGCTGCACACGTTTATGATTTTCTTCATATCTGGATACACTTGGTGTTGCTGCTTACGTATTTGAGTTATTGCTTGGTATTTGTGCATGGGATGCACCAGTTCTATACTTCGTGCATTTGTCGCACCAGTTTTATGTTTCTTGCGTTTATCGCCTCAGATTTATATTTCGTGCCTTTGTTGCACCGGATTTATATTTTGTGCATTACGATTGCACCTGACTTCGATTTGATGCCTTTCGGTATGTCGATTTTGATTGTGATATTGATGTGGATTCTTGCACTCCGTGCTTTTGACTGGACTTACGCATATTCGACGTTGCTATTGGATTTTGTGATTCCGTGCATATTGAGTGCGCAGGGTCTAGATTTTCATTCGTGCATGATGGATGCACCGATTTCGATTTTCGCGCATGTTGGGCGCATGTTTTGAGATACGATTTTGGGGCACACCAGATGCACTAAATCGAGATTCTTCGTGCATGTCAGATGCACCTGTTTTGGCTGCCAGGCACACGTTGCCTATGACAGATGCTTCGTGCACACCCGTTGCACCTAGATGTTGTTTTGTGCACATGTTTAGCACATATATGGATTTTGATTTCCGTGCGCACCAGACGCACAGGGTGGTGTTATGTGATTTTTGGGATTTATTCCTTTTGGAGCAGTACATTTTTATGATGTTGGATATTTGCTTTCATACTGAGCAGGACTAGTCAGTGGGCAGTACCTGGATATATTTTGCATGCATCGATAGTTATCGAAGGGATTTCCGAAAAGCGAGCTATAGTCTCAGTATATACCTACGTATCCGATATGACACGAAACGTTTTAAAAACAAGGAAACCCTTCTAAACTGTTTTCAAAACGGCGGAACGTACCTATTAAACAAAGGATATATATACACATATATAGTTATTTTCTTATGAGAAACGTCCGCCACTGTGCAGTGTTACGCGCATCGCACAGCGACTTAAAAAGATTTGGCATACATTTGCATCAGCTATTTACATGTATAGTCTTGGTCCATATCATATTGATTTTGTATTGGATTTGACATTGTGTCGTTACCATGACTCCGATGATTGCGGATGCTTGATGGAGTGTTGCTTTTGAGTTATCTGCTCAGTACTCATGCGCATGCATTGCGCTATGATGTTTTATGTATAGATGATTTCGGAACCCCGATGACTTGGAATTTGTATTGAAATATTTTAGTACTTGGGGGTTTAAATTTAAATTCGGGGACCGAATTTCTTTAAGGGGGGTAGATTGTAACGTCTTCAAAATAATAAAATATGATTTTTGGGAAATTTTATAATTTAATATTATTTTAATGAATATTTTAATATTCTGGTATAATTAAATACAGATAAATGGGGAAAAATTATGGAAAATTCTAAAATAAGGTATTTTAAGGAATTGCTTCGTTTTCTGTGCATGCCCCCATTTCCTCTAGTTTTGACCCTGAGTATGTCTAGTTTTGACTGATTCTATCTAGGGTGAAATCTGGGTTGATTTTCCTATGTTGGTGTATAATTTGGGACTTGTTTTAGCATGGAATTTGGTATTTGGTGATTCATTCCTGTCGGGTGGCGTTTGGACGTCAACGACAAGTGGATTTTGATTGTGTTTACATGCGAGTCGATAGGTTTTTACCTATGCGGGTAGCGTGTGCTATTTTGGTTTCCGATATGATTTTCATGTGCTTTAGCATTGTGATATACTTGTAGGTACCCCGCGTGATGTTGAGGCAAAGGAGGTGAAGATAGCGACATCGGCTTTGGCACACGAGAAGCAATGTGAGTAGATTTATATCTGTGGGGAGAAGTCGGGTGGATGGCGTATAGCACCCCCGCAGTCCGTGGTGAAGTATACGAATACGTATACACACCAATATTTATTATGTGTTGTTTAGGGTTATTGATGGTAATAATGATATTTTGATGATAAGAATATATTGGTTTAGTTTAGTGCGAACCCTAGAGTAGTGGTTGCACTCACACATACATTTACACACATACTTGCATTCATTCTTTCATTTATTAGAGTGCATATGATGGTGCGTATATCTACACATGGGTATGGGACTATGTGTTTATATACTGGATTTGAGGATAGTATTTGGGATTTGAGATGAGTCGATGAGATTGGGCTTGAGGCCAGGAGATCGGTGATGTGATTTGGTTCGTATCGAGATACGACACGATGTTTTAACGGGTCTTTTGACGTAGTGATTCTTACACCTGCATGCATACATTGAGGGTATCAATATTGTACTAGACGTAGATCAGTACCCCGATCATGACATTTGATAAAGAGGATACCAGATAAATAGTATGATGAATGTGATATTGACCCGTACCCAGATTTGGGATGCCGTACGACGGATTTACGTACAAGCTATATTTTGATGATTGATCCGCACTCTTGACTTGGGATGTCTGATTATAGATAGGGTATCGGATATGATATTATTGAGGCGGGATCACCGACTAATATATATACATGTATGTATATGTATCGACTCAGATGTTAGGCGGTTTCCTCACCCGTAGCTCTACTTGTTAGTTCAGCCGTATAGTTTAAGATGGTTGTTAGATTAGATTAGACTCCTACCTATTTCAAAAACTAACGAATCGTGGGTATTTTAAAAGACAGCCCAAGGGATCCTACGGATATTTCAAAAGACGTATCTTTTCATAAAAACACCGTAGCCCCTATTTTCAAAACCCCATGATTCGTGTTATTTCAAAAGGCACCAATTGTAGAGGTTATTTTAGATTAATGCAGATTAGTTATAGTTGCGTCTAGTATTCAGCTTCCGCTCATTATTGTGGTTCGCATCGCATCGCATGCTTATATTATGTTTCATACTCCATTATTGATGTTATGCTGTTAGGACACCAGCACCATTACCGATGATGCGTATGTACCACGTACACTTACTTGCCGGCTCACACACATCTTCATCGGTAATTGCCATGTCACGTACACCTTAGAAAATATTATTGCATCGACATAGGTTAGCTAATAATTTAGACATGATATTAGTGTACTTGCCTTATATGCTAGATTAGACATTGTAATTATTAGTTGTTACATCATGTATGTTATTATTCATGGATTTTTATGCCTGTATGCACTGTTTACATGCTATTGAGGATTGGATTCGGATTTCCATGAGATTTTCTGGATTTGGGGGAAAACCGCAAAACTTATATAAACTTCTTTTCTCTCTTTAAAATAAAAAGTACGGTTTTCCCATGATGTATGAGTCGTCCACCATGAGTTTGCTGATGGATTTGGAAACCCGATTCGAGGAGACGGATGAACCGTTTCGGGTACATGGTGGACCCGGTAAGGTACCCCGGGGTAAGAAGCGCGTGGTGATGACGATGTGAGCCTGGCAGGGGAGCACTACCTACCGGTGATTTTACCCGACGCGTCGGATATCCGGAGGATACCGTCGTGGTCTTGAGATGGATGGTAGGGGCCGGTCTGGACTGACGGCGCCCTAGATATTATGATTGAGACATTGGGATTTCGAGATTTCGAGGTACAGAGACTGTGATACAGAGATATCGAGATATTGGGATTACGTTTTGTGCCGATGCTAGGCACTGTTTTATGCTGATTTCATTATGATACCTCAACTAAAAATACAAGGGAAATCTCACTAAATTATGAAAACAGTTTCTTCATTTACATGTATTCTGCTTTCATGCATTCATACCTCATATTCATGACATACTATTACCTGAGGCACTAGCACGAGCACTTGGCACTACATTCACGTATAGAGATTACATTGCCAGTTTAGCATGCTTAAGCTTTATTCATATTGAGGTTTCTTTATATCTGATCGTATTGACCTAGGTTGGGTCATGCATTCGATCTCTGCTTGTAGATATCTTTCTATTCACGAGTTGGCAACTCACCCCCGTTGTGCCCCAGTTCTTGCAGGTTTGCCGTACAGTTCTATAGCGGCATTTCTGGCACACTGCTTCCTTTTGGGTGATTTGCTTGGATAGGTGGGTTCTTTTGTATCAGAACCGCCGTTGTATTTATATTATTCATTGTATCTAGAATATCCATCAACCAAAACTCGTATATTGTTTCAGACCTAGACTAGTGATGTATTATTCGACCATAGAGTCGCGCTTAGTAGTGTTGCGGTTTTCTTGTTGCTTTTGAGCTTTCTTTTGGATTTGATCCTCGCCACTTGGCGTTGTATATTATTGTTGCATGTGTGGTGGTGACCGTCTATTTACGAAGAGCTAGCTCCCTCTTGGGGATGCCTTTATCATTGCATATATTGTTATCCTTGTTATACCCCATTCGGGGCCAGTTTTACAAAAGAAACTCTGCCGAAATTTTTAGAAAAGACTGTACTGTTTTTAAAAATGCATATTCGGCTTAGTTATTTAAAAACCTTGATTTCAAACATGTTTTTCTTCACTTCTTTAAACCAGTTTCTTTACTTATTCTTAAAAATGGTTTTAGATTTCTGGGCTTTTGGCTTACTTGGATCAGATGGAGTCCTATAGACTTCATATGGTTCAAGGGCCAGTCACGTGCTCTTTCGGGTCGTGACAAGAATTAGTGAAGCAAACACCCTAAACTAAAGTGCTAGTCTAGTAGAGGATGGAGAAATAGGAAATGGGTTCACTTTAGAATTTGTTTTCTCACAATGTTTCTCACTTTGGATCAAACCCTAAAGAGCTTTTTAGCTCAAGGAAGAAGATGAAGAAATAAAATGAGAAGAGATAATGATCAAGTGAGTGAACTAACCATGGGTGAGTGAGTTTCATATACTAACTCATGTAGATACATAACCATGGCTAATCCAAATGGTTAGGTTAACAAAAATCTAAAGTAAAGACAAAGTTAGTAGACTTTGTCAAAGCAAAGCAAGCTTCTACAAGCTTCAAGCTCTTTCCAAATCTCCACTAATTTTGTAATTACCTTAAATAATTATAACCCACCATAATAAATAGAATGGTGTATATCTAGCACACCCATGCATGATGTATCAACAACCATGATACAAAAAGATAACACATTTTAATATATATCTCATATATACTAAAGTTGTGCACATGTGAGAAAAATCCTTAAGTGATCAAATGTTAGTTAATGTAAATTAGCATATCATATATAAAACTATACACTAAATTATTTAATCAACACTTGACTTAATAATCCGGTTATATCTCATATAACCGACTAACATCCAATGTATCGACTTATCGAATCAACAATTGATTCGATAACACGGCTATATCACATATAACCGACTCATACAAAAAAGTCACGAGAATAGAATACGGTATCACATACACATATTATTCTCGGTCCCGCACATATCACATATGCACTCCTATTTCGTTTTGCCTGAGCCAGTAAAACCTCTATGTAGGACTCTAAAGACTCGTCAATACGCCGGCAGTAGGTAATGATCGTATCAAGCACCTACAAGCCGTCAGCGGTACTAGCTGGACGTAACGGCTACCCGGGTATTGAGCGATCAGAAGATCAACAAGCAAGCCCGCTCCAACTCCTGTAAAAGCATAACGGTAACACTTCCCGCACAGTCTGGTCTCCTCGTTTGATATGTTGCATATCAAGTCTAGGGGTGGTAAACGTCAGACCCCAATAACCGATAAGTAGTGCCGATGTGAGGCTCATAATGGGTCGAGAAACTACCGGTAACACTTACCAGTAAATCTCTAAATCAGCCCTGGCCAGGAACTTCCCTGTTATGGCCAATCGAGCACAGCGCAACATCAACCCCCAATACCGGGAGAGACGAAACCCCACCTATCGCTCATTGCCTCCATGTGACTCAGGACTGTACCCAAAAACCACCGTTTTGCATGCACTCTTGGACGTGGTAAGGTGGAAATCAAAGCACAGTGGGAATCACACAAGACTCTATGACGATCTCGGGTCTACAGACTAACCTGCACAAGTGTCACCAGAGAACTGCCATCTGACGTGAGGTATAATACCATCTGGGAGTTCTCGGCGAGTCCGTCCAGTGTACACAGTCTCCAGTGAGCACCCGTATACCATCTCTGATGTCACACACTAATGGATATGGGATCATCCATCGCCCATCTCATGGGTCGAGAAGCGTATACGCTAGTCTACTCTGGTATATCGATGCCCTGTCTCGATACACCTACGACTAGGAACTTTAAAGAGCAACCAGATAGCATACTATCATATCGAGCAAGAAAGTCCTCTCTTTATATGTCCAAGCATCCAATATAATATACATCATCTGTACAATACCGGCCTCTAGGGCATACATACAACTAACAGCTTATCATATAGATGTCATTAGATTGCATTTGCTATGCACGATTATTGCATACCCTGCTTATCATTTAGAGATGTTATTAGATCGCACTTGTTGCATGATTATTGCTCATATAGCTCATCATATAAATGTTATCTGTTGGCATAGGCTAGAGTATCGCAGCACGTGCATACTCGCGATTACCTTTATATGTTATCTACTATTCACGAGTTGGCAACTCACCCCCGTTGTGCCACAGTGTTTACGGGTTGCCCCTCGGAGGAGTCGTGGCAGGCTGTTTTGTTATATCTTTTGACACATATACCACTGCAGTTGGCGTGTTAGCCCTTTTGCTGATAGGTGGGTTTTTGGCGGTATCTGTTTATTTTTCAGTTGTATACACTGTTGTATCTAGTACTCTCCATCTACTTTCATGTATTGACTTAGAGACCAGTTTTGAGGATGATGTATATTATTTTGTACTCTAGTGTCGAGCTCGTTCTGAGCCGACTTTATTTATGCATCTTTATCTTTCATGATATTTGTTTTCACTTATATTGCTCATCTCTTCGCTACGGCGTCGTATATTTTTATCGTGGTGATTGTTTCCGCCATTGGGCATGTTTTCTCCCATTTGGGATGCTTTATTCTTATTTTATATCATTTTACTCATATATTGCTTTGTACCCGATTTCGGGGCTAGTTCTTACAAAGGAAATGCTGCCAATATTTTTAAGATTATAACTTGAACTTTAAAGAATTTTACCAAATTACTTAAGGTCTCCTAAATGTTTTAACAAATGTTTCTGTTAAATGTTTTAAACACTCAATACTTTTAATGGTTTTGAATTCTGGGTTTCAGCTTACTTAGTTGCGTTACGCCTGTAAGACGTTACGTGGTTAAGTGCCGGTCACGGGCCAAACTTTGGGTCGTGATAAAGTTGGTATCAGAGCGTAGGTTTTACCTTCAGAGTGTAGGATGACCCTGGTATGATGGAGTAGGTAGCTGAAGCAGAGTGGCATAGCGTGTGTATGTTCTGCGGCATACTCACGACACGGTACTCCGCCTAAGCGGACTTAGGACTTATTGATTGAAATTCCTTCATGATTGTATACATCCTTGTGATTCGATTTTCGTATCCTCATCAAATCCTACTTTCTTTCCATCCATTAAGCCGCCAAGGCCTACGAGCGCACAGAGAGCGGCCGCAAGAGCCGAGATTCGAGTTGACTCGTCCGAGACGAGGACTGATCCGGGTAATACACCCGTTGTACCTGAGCAGACTGTTCCTCCTCCGACAGACCAGATCGGTAGACTACTGGCAGAGATGCAGGACTTGCTCCAGACGATGAGCTCATTGGTTGACACCGTTCGAGCGCAGCGACAGGAGGTTGTCACCCATGTTACCCAGTTGTTCCTTGCGATCAGCATGCAGCATTCCGTCACCAACATAGCACCAGTAGATGCAACCCCAGTTTACGAGACACGTTTTCCAGAGACTTTGAGAGTTCCGGAACAGTGGAGGAATCGTACTGGTATACCAACCCAGAGCAGAGGCTTAGGACGAGGACAGTCGTTCAGCTCTCATCCCCAGGAGGGTCAGCAGTCAGCGCGTGGATGTTTTCGATGCGGAAGCCATCAACACTTCGTCAGACATTGTTCCTTAGCACCACGTCAGGGTCATATTCTGATATGTCATGGACGCGGAGGGTTCGCTCAAAGGGGTCAGTCTAGCAGAGGAGGAGTTTGGCATGTTGCTGGTAGAGGACAGACATGAGAGTTTGCTTCTACTCATCGGGACGCGAGGGCGTCCAATGCAGAGTTTTCAGGTATCCTTAATTCGTAGGTTCTTTTGATGTAATTGTTTGTTTTTCACACTTGTGCCGTGGTTAGGACGAGAGTCGTGTTAGGTAGATCAGTCGTTTGTTGTGTTAATTTCTGTCAGCGATTCTTTTGTTGCACGACACGTAATTCGGTCGTGTGCCAATTGGATGGGAGATAGAGATTCGTCTGTCGTTTAGATCCTTCTAGAGATGTTGGATTTGGCATTCTCCTGGGCATGGACTGGTTAGCTACGTGCTAGGCGTTTGTGGACTACCGTGAGGAAATAGTCAGGGTTTTTTTCCCCGACGAGTCAGTTCTTGTTGTGCAGGTGGATAGTTATGCCGCTTCTCATAGCTTGAATTCAGCCCTTTTTCGCTAGTCGGCTTTTGAGGAGATGTCATGGAATCTTGGCGTTCATTCATGATACCAAAGCCACAGTTGGTTTGTTGCACCGGTTTTCTTTCGTGCGAGAGTTTTCCGACGTTGTTCCAGATGAGCCGGCGAAGCTTAAGGAGCTTAAGGATCTGCTGCAGAGTTGTTTGTTGGGGGAGTTTCGTGCGTCTGAGTGTTTCTCACTAGGAAGCTCCTATTTCTGTTCTTCAAGGATAAAGACGACAGATTGAGGTTGTGTATTGATGGATCGTCAATTGAACCGGCTTACGATGCGGATAGGTATCCTTTACCTCGCATTGACGATTTCTTCGATCATCTGCAGAGTGCGAGACATTTTCTAAGTTTATTTGGGATCAGGTCATCATTGTTGCGGTTCGGAGTGATGACATTCCGAAGACTGCCTTCTGCATGATACGGGCTTTGTGTGTATTGGTGTGTGATTGGATTCACCAATGCCATAGCAGCATTTATAGATGTGATGAACCGGATTTCTTCAGGTCTTTCCTCGACCAGTTATTGTTGTGTTATTTACGACATTCTGGTCTATTTAATGTGTCTTGAAGGACAGGAGTAGCACTTAAGGATTTGTTTTGCAGATACTGGGAGAGCCCCAGCGGTTTGCTAGATTCTTGGAGTGTTCCTCCAGGCTTGTTTGTGTTGACTCCTAGGTCTTGTAGTTACGGGAGACGGTTTTGTATGGTTCCGAGGAAGATCGTGGCCGTACAGCTTTGGCCCAGACTTGTGAGCAGGACGGAGGTCCGCAGATTTTTGGGCTTAGCAGGTTTTTACCACCGTTTTGTGCAGGATTGCTAATGTGGTGCTGCACCGTTGACTGAATTGACCGGAATGGAGGTTTCTTTTCTTTGGACTGTGGCATGTGTGCGGAGTTTCGGCCGTTAAAGATTCGGTTAACAACTGCATCAGTTCTTTCTTTGCTTTTTGGTTCCGTCGACTTTGTGGTTTAACTGTGCTGTTTCGTTAGTGGGGTTTGAGTGTGTACTGAGGTGACACTATGGAGTTATCGCTTTTGCTTCCCTACATTTGGGGGAAGTACAAGAAGGATATCCCACTCATGATCTGGAGATGGCCGCGGTGGTTTTGCGTTGGAGATTTGGAGACATTACTTGTTCGAGAGTTGTGTCAGAGTTTTACGGACCACCAGAGCTCAATGTACATCTTCCTGCAGCGGATGTTGACTGTTGTGATAGTCTTCTACAGATTTACAGTTCTTATGCGATCGTTGAGTACAACTTAAGTTTGTCTCTACTGAGGGGACAACTTGCTCATGTCCACGCCCGACCACTTTTCTTTAATCGCTTTCGCGAGACACTGCCCACCGACGCTCGTTCGTCAGAGATACTTGAGCCTATTTGGCCGGGTAATGATTCGGAGTCCTTGATTTGTGACAAGGGTGTGCTAAGTTTAGGGACGCGTTTGTGTACCTGATATTATTAGGTAGAGACATGAAATCCTAGAGCTGGCACATCGGTCAACTCTCTGTACTCATTCAAGTTCCACCAACATTTAACGTGACTTGTGAGAAAGTTACGAGTGGGAAGGGATGTAAAGATAAGTCTCTGGTTTCGTTTCAAGGTGTCTGTCTTGTTGTGTGCTTGGGTTGAGCAACTGAGACCGGCTGGAGAGTTGCAACCTTTAACCGTTCTGAAGTAGGAATGGGAGCAGGTCTCCACGAATTTCGTTATGGTGTCTACCCAGGATTAGTCATGGTGTGACTCCATTCGTATGCTTGTGGTCCGGTTATACTCAGTTTGCTCAGTTGTTCTTTTTAAGTTTGTGTGTACGTGTTGATTGTTGTCGGCAGTTGGGGATCGTCACTCGCCATTGTTAAGGTTCTCCTTCGATAATTGTTATCAGGAGACACTCCAATTGGCAACTTTTAGGTTTAGGTGTTAGGTCGTGTCGATCACCAGTCTGTTTTTCTGACTCTGCGTTGTAGGATTTTTGGACCCTAACTAGTCTAGAGACTTCGGAGATGATCCAGTTGCTTTAGTTCAGGATGAGAATTGTCCACTTCGGACAGAGGTCATATGCCGATCGAGATGGTCGCAGATTCGAGTTCGCAGTGGCAGATCATGTATTCCTACGGTTTTTTCCCGATAAATGACATGTTGAGTTTTGGGAAGCTTATCCCAGGATTGTAGGTCATTTTAAGATCCTTAAAGCGAGTTAGTTTCGTTGCCTTTAATTTGGCACTTTCGCCCAGATTATTGAGTATTCACCCCGTATTTTTTTGTGTCGATACTTTGCAATTACCTTCATGACCTTTCTCACATGATTCAGCACCAGACCATTTAGCTCGAGCGCGATCTTTCGTTCGCCGAGTAGCCAGTCGTGATATTAGACCGGCAGGTGAAGAAACATCGATCGAAGGTCTTGCCACCAGTGAAGGTGCTTTGGCGTAGCCCGAATTGTGAAGAGATCACCTGGGAGGCCGAGGGCGAGATGCGGAAGAAATTCCCTCATCTCTTTGAAGGTATGCGCAGATTTATATTTTAAATTCGGGGACGAATTTCTTTAAGGGGGGAAGATTGTAACACCTTTGGATGTGATTAGTGGATAATGATATTTTAATAAATGGTTTTTAATAAAAAGTTTACCAATTTGATTTTCAAATATTTTAGCAAATTTAATGAATATTTTATTAGAATTTTTCTAGGCTTGTACACACATGTACATGTAAACTAGGGCTTAATTGGGGTTAAACCATGATTAGCAACCATGGTGGGTTAACCCATTTTAATTAAGTTATTTGGTTTTGGGTTTTAATTTAGTATGATTGTTTTTTTTAAATGGAAAAAGGATTTGAAATTATTGGTTGACTTGGTGAGAGAGAGAGAGAGAGGGAATGGCATCATGGCCTTGCCCATGCTTCATTAAATGAAGAGAGAGAGAGGGGGGAGTTGACTAACCTTAGATCTCATTTCATTTACTTTTGCCACTCATTTTTCTCACAACACTCACTCACACACAAACAAAAACACAACCACAGCAGCAGCAGAAGAAGCAGCAGCTCCAGCAGCATCAAAAGCAGCACCAGCATCATTAGCAACATGCAGCACCTGCAGTAGCAAGCAGCCGCAGCAACACAGCTTCTCTCCTCCTTCTCCTGCTTCCTAGGATTCTAGTGAGGGTATATTTCTAAAACCCAACCCCTCTTGCTAAGCTTATGTGTAGAATTAGCTTCAGTTAGTGATAAAAGTGAGTTTTTGTGCTAAATATGGTGATTTGTGTGGACTTTTGGTTAGGGGATGATTTTATTGGTTAGCCTAGCCTAGTTAAGTGTTATTAGGGCCACTTAAACCTAGATAAACCCCAGATTTCACCAAAATACCCTAGGTTTCCATTTTGTGCAAAATTTGACGTTTTTAAGACAAAGTTAGCCTTTCTGTGATCAGCTTGTGACCCGGCTCCTTCAGAGAAAATTTGAGTTAACTGGAGCATACTTGGTAGACCTTGATCACACCACCAGACCACTAACCCCAGACACCCAACCCAGGCCACCGTTTTATTCAATCTGGCCTCAAATTGCGGCCAAACAGTGGACTTTGGGGTTAGGGTTTTGCCTAGAGGAGTCTGCTGTATTTTTAGGGCCAGTGGTATTGCGATTTTGTAAGTTCTCACCTGTATCAAAATCTGGGACGATATATCGTTTTTCTAGTACGTTTTGTTTGCGCGATACGTGAGTGGGTTCTGTGATCCAGCATATCGCGGCGTGTCGGGGTAGTTTTAGACGCGTACAGACGATCTAGCGTATCGGACACACGCGCGTTTAGTTCGCGACGCGAGTTTCTCGTTTGATCTCGATATCGCATTTTGCGAGATATTTGCTTATGTGGATTTTTCTTATGTCAATTTTAGGTTCACAGGCGGGTATGTCGGACGACGCAAAGAAGGGGAAGCAGGTGGTCGGCTACGTTTAGCACGCGACCAGGTGAGTAGATTTAACATCTACGGGGAAATCGCCCGTATGGCGTTATGCGTCAGAGCGTAATAGGATATTTTAGTTGTATGTGTTCATATATATACTATAGTAGCATACCATCTCCTGTTGCATATAGAATGGTAGATATAAAACACTGCACTATCACTAACGGTTCAAGCTGCACGAGCACTAAATGTATGTTACACTCGCACCGTTAGTGATTGCTATGACACTCGCACTATAGGATCACCGCATCATTGATGATTGTCATGACTTGTCGAATATTCAAATATCTTCATTGATATATCACTACCTGCGCACATGCACACTGAATATTCATACCAGTGCACACATATATTTATATCTTCATACATGCGCACATACACACTGTATATTCATACCAGTGCACACACATATTGATATCTTCATACCTGCGCACATGCACACTGTATATTCATACCGGTGCACACACATATTGACATCTTCATACCTGCGCACATGCACGCTGTATATTCATACCAGTGCACACACATATTGATATCTTTATACCCGCGCACATGCACGCTGTATATTCATACCAGTGAACGCATATATTGATATCTTCATACCGGCGCACATGCACGTTGTATATTCATACGAGTGCACACGCATATTGATATCTTCATACTTGCGCACATGTACACTGTATATTCATACCGGTGCACACACATATTGATATCTTCATACTTGCGCACATGTACACTGTATATTCATACCGGTGCACACACATATTGATATCTTCATACTTGCGCACTTGCACACTGTATATTCATACCGGTGCACACACATATTGACATCTTCATACTTGCGCACATGTACACTGTATATTCATACCTGTGCACACATATATTGATATTTTCATACTTGCGCACATGCACACTGTATATTCATACCAGTGCACACATATATTGATATATCACTACTTGCGCACATGTACACTGTATATTCACATTAGTGCATACATTCATTGATATATCACTACTTGCGCACATGTACACAGTATATTCACATTAGTGCATAAATTTATTGATATATCACTACTTGCGCATATGTACACTGTATATTCACATTAGTGCATACATTCATTGATATATCACTACTTGCACACCTGTACACTGTATATTCATAATAGTTCATACCTTCATTGATATATCTATACTTGTGCACATATTCATCGTATATCCATATTAGTGCACTTGTATATTGCTACCCTCATATTCACGTATATATCCATTTGTACATCCATACCTACATACATACATATGTTACATATATGGATGATATTGATTTGATTTCATGATAAATAGGGACCGCATGAGATATTTTCAAAACTGGATCTTTTAAAAGAGCGGTTTTCCCTTTTTACTCTTAATGTCATACGACACATTGCATGTATTTCGTCTTTTACTTTGGATTTATGTGATTTCTGGATTTGGGAACCGGGGTATTATTTTAAGAAAATACGCACTTTTTTAAAAACCCGGTTTCCCTTGATTTGATATTTTAGTGCGTCCACCATGCATTTTCTCGGTTCTGAGACATGTGACATGTGAACCCGAATCGAGGAGCAGGACGAGGCCGATTGCGGGTACATGGTGGACCTGGTATGGTAGCCCGGGGCGAGAACGGATCGCTGTGCAGTAGACGGTGAGCCTGGCAGAGGGACCACTACCTACCGGGGATTGGTTAGACCTGGCGGTTATCCGGAGGATACCGACCAGACTCGATAGATATATACGGGACGACACGTACTGCCGGGGCCGAGGGACGATTCCGCAGACGGAGCCCGATACTTGAGGATTTGAGTGTCAATGCTTGACACGATGATTTTCTGATATTTTCGAGTGCCGATGCTAGGCATTCATGATTCCATAAGCTGTACAGGATTTGAGGGCCGATCAGAGTGACGGCGCCTGAGCTTTACTGGGATTTGGGTGCATTGATAGACACCGGTTATTCTTCCACGTTGACATTCGGTGTAGATGATATTTGTTCCCATGCTCAGCATTCATTATTTTGCATCTCATCCTGTAGCTATAGTACCTGATAGTGTGCTTTTGCATGATTATTTCATACCCTGCTCAACATATAGATGTTAGTAGATTGCATTTGCTATGCACGATTATTGCATACCCTGCTTATCATATAGATGTCATTAGATTGCATTTGCTATGCACGATTATTGCATACCCTGCTTATCATTTAGAGATGTTATTAGATCGCACTTGTTGCATTATTATTGCTCATATAGCTCATCATATAGATGTTATCTATTGGCATAGGCTAGAGTATCGCAGCACGTGCATACTCGCGATTACCTTTATATGTTATCTACTATTCACGAGTTGCCAACTCACCCCCGTTGTGCTACAGTGTTTGCAGGTTGCCCCTCGGAGTAGTCGCGGCAGTCTGTTTTGTTACATCTTTTAACACAGATACCACTGCAGTTGGCGTGTTAGCCCTTTTGCTGATAGGTGGGTTTTTGGCGGTATCTGTTTGTTTTCCAGTTGTATACACTGTTGTATCTAGTACTCTCCATCTACTTTCATGTATTGACTTAGAGACCAGTTGTGAGGACAATGTATATTATTTTGTACTCTGGTGTCGAGCTCGTTGTGAGCCGACTTTATTTATGCAGCTTTATCTTTCATGATATTTGTTTTCACTTATACTGCTCATCTCTTCGCTACGGTGTCGTATATTTTTATCGTGGTGATTGTTTCCGCCATTGGGCGTGTTTGCTCCCATTTGGGATGCTTTATTCTTATTGTATATCATTTTACTCATATATTTCTTTATACCCGATTTCGATGCTTGTTCTTACAAAGGAAATGCTGCCAAAATTTTTAAGATTATAACTTGAATTTTAAAGAATTTTACCAAATTACTTAAGGTCTCCTAAACGTTTTAACAAATGTTTCTATTAAATGTTTTAAACACTCAATACTTTTAATGGTTTTGATTTTTGGGTTTCGGCTTACTTAGTCGCGTTACGCCTGTAAGACGTTACGTGGTTAAGTGCCGGTCACGGGCCAAACTTTGGGTCGTGACAATTTTGCACCGAGGATCTAATGTGTGACGTGTATCCAGAGGGCCAGAGACCGACGCTAGAGACGTGCTGTTGGGTGAGTGGTCGTGCTAATTGGCAGTGAGAGGACCAGAGGCGTACTAGAGCGGATCGTTTCCATTGGTTCACCGGACTGGGCCGACGAGCCGATGGATTGCGAGATCGGTAATCCACAGAGAAATGAGGATGCCAGACCGTAGGCAGGAGGCAAACGGATGTTCTTGCTCCGCCAATTTTGGGCGTACCGACACTTTTTCGACCTTGTAGGAGGTGTACCTCAATGCCATTTATTGTGATTTGCGTTGTGATCCGAGTATCACGCTTATATCACTTGGATTTGAGTTTTGATGATTGGGCTTTATGGTATTGTTTTCGTGCACCATAGTTGCACTTGACTTCGATTTGATGTCATTCGAGATGCTGATTTTGATTTCATATCTATGGTATGCATGTGATTTGACTTATGCTTTCGGTGTAGTTTTCATGCACTTTTAGTATTTGATTTGATTTTGTGCACGCTGATGCGCATGGTCGTGAGATTATATACCACGGTATACTTGAATTGGATTTGGATTGAGATATGTTGTATACCGTCGATTTCAATTTTGATATTCGATATTTGTTTCCGTGCACCTAGTGCACTTGATTTGGAATCTTGCGCATACTTGGGCGCTTGAGGCGATTTTGGTGCACACCAGATGCACCAAATCGAGATTTTCGTGCATATCGGATGCACCTGATATTGCTGTCAGGCATACACGTTTCCTTTGACAGGTGTTTCGTGCATACCCATTTCACTTAGATTTTATTTATGTGCACATGTATGGCACATTCATGGATTTCAATTTCCGTGCGCACCAGACACACGTGGCATTCATATATATTTAGGATTGATTTCTTTTGGAGCAGTATACTTTTTGATACTTACTATTTGGTATAGTAGCTGAGCAGGACTAGTCCGAGCACAGTACCTGATTTGTGTTTTGCATACATCGATAGTTATCGAAGGGATTTCCAAAAGAGAGCCATAGTCTCAGTATTTACCTTCGTGTCTGAGATGACACGAAACTTTTTACAAGGGAAACCCTTCTAAATTATTTTTCTAAGCGGCGGGGCATGCTTATTAAACAAAAGATATATATATATATATATATATATATATATATAACTATATATATATAGTTATTTATATAGTTATTTTCTTACATTGGACGTCCGCCACTGTGCAGTGTTGCGAGTATCGCACAGAGACTTAAAGGGTTTGGCATGCATTTCTTTCAAATGTTTTTATGATGCGTACATGTATAGTTGATTTATATCTTGTTGGTTCTCGTATTGGATCTATACTTTGTGTCTTCACCATAACTCCGATGATTGCGGGATTCTTGACGGAGTTTTGATTTTGGTTTATATACCCGTTTTTCATGCGCATGCATTGCGCTACGATGTGTTTTATGTATTTATGATTTCGGAGCCCCGACGACTTGATTGTTTTGCTGAAATGTTTTACTATTTAGGGGAGTTTTAATTTAAATTCGGGGACCGAATTTCTTTAAGGGGGTAGATTGTAACGTTTTGAAAATCGTTTAGATGAAATTTCGAAAAAATCGGAAAAATAATGGGTGTTTTCCGTAAAACCAAGATATAAATATCTTTTAATATAAAATTAATTATACCTATTCTAGCTATGAAATTGCTAGTATTTGGTGTTTATTGAGCCACTTGTAAAATTTCTAGTTTACTGAAATTTTTTCCGAAATTAATTATTTTAATATTATTTAAAGCCGTCACTAATATATTTAATTAGGGATAATTACAAATTGGAATGGGTTGATACAAATTTTGTGCATCATAACACATTAAACTAACATGTAAAGTATTGTTTTTGAAATGAAAAGAAGTTGTAACGATGGTTTCAGAAAAAATATATAAAAGAAAAATAAAATAGGGAATGTTGTAAATTGCAATTATGAAACTTGAGGGGTTTTATTGTCACAAATATTTCCACACACACACACACACAAACCCAAATCCCCACTTGGCCGAAACTGCAGGAATTTTCCCCCCATTTCATGCATCACAAGCTTAAGAAAAGAAAAGAATAAAGGAAATAATAATAAACAATGAAACATGTGCTTTTATATGTGAAGTATGGGCTTTGACTTGGAAATTTCTCTTTCCCCCCACACTCACACACCCCTCCTGCTCAATAGCCGAGTCTCCCCTCTCCCCAAAACTGCAGTAGCCCCTCCCAAAATCCCATTTCTTTCTCCATCAAAAATTCATCAATTTTCCTCAAAAATCCAAACAAAATCAAAATCCAATTCTTACCCATTATTCCTTATCCAAACAGGCATGGATCTTGGGGCATGGAAGCAAGTTTGGGAGGCTAAGTTGCAAGCTAGATCCTTTGAATTGTGAGGTATAATCTTGCTCAAATTGTTACCTTGTTAATATTTGTTGTAATCAAACTTAATTAGGTATCTAATTGGGTTTAAATTTCCAGTTAGTATTGTAAAGTTAGGGTTTGGAAATTCTAGAATTTGGGGTTGATCAAGATGGGGGGTTTGATCATTTTTTATGGTTGTGAGATGTAGTTGAACACATAAAAGCATGTAAAATCTAATTTAGTTTCTAGTTTGCAAATTTATAATGTAAAATTTTGTATAACTAAGCTATATCGCAAACTAGGTTTTAGAAATTAATTCAAAATGTGAGATTAAAATATGGTTAAGGTTTTCATCACATCATTAACACTAAAATGGGTAGTTTGACACTTTAAGACATGTAAAATGTAAGCTAGTTTCTAGTTTGCCAATTGTCATTTTAAAAATTGCCTAAATTATGTATTTTGTAAACTAGATTTTTAGAATTATGAAAATAAGTGGGATTAAAAATCTAGTAATTGTTTGGGTGGCTTAGTTAAGATATTTAGTGAGCATTGTAGCCACTAAATTCGTTAAAACATTTAGTTTTGTACTAAAATGGAAAATTTTGCTTACTAGGTTTTCGGGAAAATAGCTTCTAAAGTGAGTTTGAGGTTTTTGAGAATGGCAACCTATTTCATATTATAATTAGTGTTTTGTGAATGTGCAAATGGATGCGTTTGGGTTTTATCTCGATCAATTGGTGTTTATACTCCGATGTCGAGGGATATTTGGTTCTTTTACTTGAGCGGATTCTAGGTTTTAACCTATGTGAAATTCGTATGCTGTTTGGGCTTTTATCCGCGATTTCGGTTTACGATACTATATGTTTACATGTAGGCACCCCCATGTGGACTTCGAGACGACAAGCAAGCACGTGGCGACGTCAGTATCGGCAAACGAAACTCAGGTGAGTAGATATATATCTACGGGGGAAGTCGAGTGGATAGCGTATAGCACCACCGCAAAGTTGTAAGGAATGATGTGATGTGATGTAAATATGCATTTTATGTTATGAAAGGTATGATTACTTAGCGAGAAAAGCCTTAGAAGATCATGGGTTAGCATGAGCGAGAATTTAAGGAAGGATTTGGTTGGTTTCTTAATCGCAAACCCTAGAGTAAGGAATTGCATACACGCTCACATACACACTTGCATACTTTTACTTTCTCTTGCGTATATGGGGATGTGTATATATGTATATATGCATGGGTATGAGAATATACATATATATATATATATATATATATATATTCATATACACATGCATGGGTAATGAGGATAGTGGATGATATTTGAAGATGAGTCGATGAGATTGGGCTTGATGCCACGAGATCGGTGATATGATTTGGATCGTATTATGAGATGCGACATGTGATGATAGCGGATCGGTAGGCGATGTGTTTCATACACACGCATATATATTGTAGATGGTATCAGTATTGTACTAGACTTAGATCAGTACCCCCAGTTCATGACTCGTGATGATAAGGATACCAGATGAATAATATGATAAATGGTATATTGACCCGTACCCAGATTGGAATGCCGTACGATGGATTTACCGTAGGAGCTGTATATTGATGATAGATCCGCACTCTTGACTCGAGGATGTCATATGATATATTGTATCGTACGTGGTACTATTGAGGCAGGGTCACCGACTATTATATATATGTATATATATATCGACTCAGATTTAAGTGGTTTCCATACCCCTTTCGATTGGTTGTTAGTTAGACCTGTAGTTTACCTAGTAGATGTTAGACTGGACCCGAGTCATACCTATTTCCAAAAATAACGAATCGTGGGAAATTTTAAAGACATACCAAAGTATACTACGGATATTTCAAAAGACGTACCTTTTCTTAAAAACACCTAGCCCTTATTCTCAAAACACCACGATTCGTACTATTTCAAATGACAAAACAGTAACACATGTATAGTAAGGTTGTTACGTTATTATTCATGTTCTGCATATTATTGTTGCATTTACTATTCATTTGCCTTTATTATGTTGTTATCGCCTCATTGCATTTTATTGTGTACTTAGTGATTATGAAACCATGTTGTTAAGACACCCCCACCATTACCGATGATGCGTATGTTCCATATACACTTACTTGTCGGCTCACACACATCAACATCGGTTATTGCCATGTCACGTACACTTTAGAGAATATTATTTGATTGATATCGCCTGTTAGCTGATAGTCTCGACTTATCATTACTGTGCTAGTTTAGACATTTCATTCATTATTGTGATACTTCTTGCATGATATCATATGCATTCATATATTCATTGGTTATGCAGTATTTTGGGGTTTTATGCCAATATTCACTGTTTACTTACTCTTGATTTTGGATTTCGGACTCTCATGAGATTTCTGGATTTGGGGGAAAACCGCAAGAATATATATAAACTTCTCTCTCCCTCTCTCTCATTTTAAAATGCAAGATGCGGTTTTCTCGTGATGTATGTGTCGTCCACCATGATTTTCATGATCGCTGTTGGATTTTTTGACGCGATTCGAGGAGGAGTAGGAACCATTTCGAGTACAAGGTTGGCCCGGTATGGTACCTCGGGGCGAGAGTGATTTCATGGAGGATGATAAGCCTGGCAGGGGTAGACTGCCTACCGGTGATTTTACCTGGCGCGTCGGATATCCGGAGGATACCGTTCGTTGTCTTGTGATTGATGATATGGGCCGATCTGGACTGACGGAGCCCAAGATATTGAGATATCGAGATATTGAGATTTGAGATATTGAGATACCGAGATATTGAGATACTGAGATTTATGTTTTGTGTCGATGCTTGACACCGATTTCTTTGTTGATTTCATGATGTATTCCGTTTCCATTCGTAATGCATTCATACATCATATATCTGATTTGTTGCTATCTAAGGCACTGACACGAGCACGTAGAATTGCGCCTATATGTAGATGGATCAGGATTTTATTTGAGGATATTACTTGATATGACCTAGGATAGCGTCATACATGCAATTTCTGCTCTGTGATGTTTTCTACTCACGAGTTGGCAACTCACCCCCATTGTGCCACAGTTCCTTGTAGGTTTTTCCGTACAAGTTCCGTTGCGGCTTTGCTGGCACACTGTTCCTTCCGACAGATTGCTTTGTCAGGTGGGTTCTTTTGCATCAGGACCACCATTGTATATTTGTTATTTCAGTTGTATCTAATAAAACTCCATCAACCAAATTGTATATTTGATATAGATAGAAGACTAGACTTGTATTTATTTCGACCTTAGAGTGGCGCTTTGTATTATTATAGTTTTCATGTTGATTTGAGTTTCTTTTGAGTTTTGATCCTCGCCCTTCGGCGTTGTATATTATCTTGCTTGCGTGGTTATGACCGTCGATTGACGAAGAGCTAGCTCCCGCTTGGTGATGCCTTTTATTATTTCGTATACTATTCATGTTGTACCCCGTTTAGGGCCAGTATTTACAAAGGAAACTCTGCCAAAATTTTTAGAAATGACTTGATGTTTTTAAAGCGCATAATTCGGCTTATGCTATTAAAATTACTTGCTTTAAATTGTTTTTTCCTTCACGCTACTACTTCTTTTAGTTTTGATTTCTGGGGTTTTGGCATACTTAGATTACGTACGCCTCGAGACGTTTCGTAATTTAAGTGCCAGTCACGCTCGATACTTTTCGGGTCGTGACACCATGTAGGGTTACGACAGTGCCCCGGCCATCAATCCGTGGGTAAACGCGGAACAAAAACTTTAAAAAACCGGCGCTAACGGAACCCTAATCGACGGATCGTACCATTAATCCTATACTAGTTCTATATAAAGGAGTTTAAGAGATTATACCGATCGATCTGTGTCCTTCGATCTTCAATCTCGGTCCTTAGCTTATCGCGGCTGCCTCGAACAAGTTCGTTCTCCGATCTCCCTCGACGAAAACGATCCACGTCGAGGATTAGTAATACGGGCTCCCGCTTCAAAACCGAAGCAACTCGGGCATCCAGTTTTCTAGCCTAGATACCCATGATGAAGTAGATAGAGAGTGTATGTAATTCTACGGTACCGCCCCGTCCGTCAATCCGAGGCCAAACGCGGAAACAAAAACTTTTTATAAAACCGACGCTATCGTAGGCTTTTACCCGGATCGTACCATTAACGCTAAACAAGCAAACTACTAAAATGATAGAATGGCTATACTGATCGATCCGTATCCTTCGGTCTTTAGCCACCATCCTTAGCTCCTCGCGGCATTTCCGATCTTGCTCGATCTCCGGTCTCCTCGTTGAAAAGGGCACCACATCAAGAAGTCTTTTTACGTGCTCCCACTTCAAACGGAAGCAACTCGGACATGAAGTTTGCTAGCCGACATGTCCAAGGTGAAGTAGAGAATGTGTGTGATAACTTTGTCTCTAAACATCCATTGATTCTCAACACATGAGATTGTATGGATGGAGGTTGAAGATGAAGCCATCGGAGGAAGAGGTGAGCTCAAGAAGAAAGAAGAAGAAAAAATACTTGCTTATTATGTTGTGTGTTATTTTGAGAGAGAGAGGGAGATATATATCTATAACCAAAGTCCCAAGCCATCACATAGCAGCCCCTTCTTCTCCAAAATACCCTCACTAATCATAATTAGCTCCACAAATCAATCCATATCACATTAAATGGCCACACAAACCAATACCATGAGTCACCATGTACATGTGGCATGAAAAGATGCTTATGGAAAAAACTTGCACTCACATTTTTCTCCACTAAACATTTAAACCAAAATGTTTAATCAAACAAAAAGATATGGCATTAACTAAAGTAAACTCATGACAGATCACAAGGATACCCCTCACCTGTATATACATACCTGCATCCGCATTCCGACTGAATATGAATGCAATGAGACTAAAGTAATCCAACAAATCTAATACTAGGATCTGGCTTACACCAAAATCCACTAGTTTGATCCGTCCGATCATGATCCGTGCACAAGTGCACGTATATGATCGACCCTGCCAAAATACCATACGGCTCCTGCAACGTTTCGCCCGAACTTGGGAAAACTTTCTGTGGGGGACTCTAAAGACTCGTCAATACGCCGACAGTGGGATTAACCACAAGCACGTCAGTGGTACTAGCTATACGTAACGGCTACCAATGTATTGACCAAAAGGGAGACCGATGAGTGAACTCATCCTGAAACCTTACTGAGCCTGTCAGTGACAATATCCATACAGTCAGGTCCGTTCGTCTATGAGTATCCCATGTCGGGTCTAGGGGGCTGGTAAACGTCAGACCCCCAAAAGAGGTACAAGTCGTGTCGGAGTGTAGCCCAGAACACCCTAAGATACTACTGGAATATCTACTAGTAAATCTCACTTGCCTTGGCCAAGGACTTCATGTAATGGCTTTCCTAGACATAGCGCGATCCCACCCCCAATACCGGGAGAGATGAAACCCCTGCCGATCCGCTCACTGCCTCTATATGGATCGGGACTGTACTCAACAAAAACCTGTTTGCACGACTCCTTTGAGCCGTGGTAGGATAGTAATCATAGCACAGTAGGAACTCTCATGAGGCAAATGACGATCTCAGGTCGATGAACTAATCTGTACACATGTCACCAGGGAACTGCTATCTGACGCTTGGTATAATACCAACTAGCAGGTTCCCGACGAGTCCGTCCGGTGTACTCAAATCCCAATGAGCACCTGTATACATCTTTGATGAACCAACTGACACCAATGGCTTTTGAGACCGACCACCTCCCCTTGTCGGGGTCTCGATTGTATACACTAGTCTACTGATAGAGTATCGATGCCCAGTCTCGAAACTCCCATGACTAGGTACACTTTATGGATGTGCTTATAGACTACTCAACTCTCACGTATATGATCGCCATCATACTACTGGTAGTGAAACAAGAATCCGAAGGTCTCTATCAACGTGTAATAGTGATCTGTAATATCACCTAAAGAATGTACACGATGATAAAGATAAACCAGATAGCATACTATCATCTTGAGTAAGAATGTTTTACCGATATAGGTCCTCCCTCAATCATTAAAATCATGTGCCTGTGATCCAATAATTGACTTGAGAGCACTATATCCAACAATCTCCCACTTGCACTTAAGGCTAATTATTGCGATGTTGCATACTCACAGTCCGTGTGATACCGAACACCCAACTCCTCTACTAATTAGTTTCACATAGCACGTTTGTAAAACTATTGCGTTCGAGAAATAGCCTCGGTGAGTGGATCCGCTCTGATGTTTCTTTCTTTGTCTCTCTTCATCTCAAGTTCGCGGAGAAAGCCATCTTCCCAAATGAGCAATACCTGTCTTAGAATATATCTGGATATCTGATGGGACCTAGTTCACAAATGAACTGCAAATCCAGCAAACTTCTTAGACTGTATCGTCAACTAAATTTAATCAGTATCCTGCGCCATGCCTCCCTCGGTATCCCCTAGGACCAACTGTCCAAAATACTGCCCCTCGTGAGAGGGAAAACTATAACTCTGACAGTCACTCTGTGATCCAGGTCATCTTGGAAGCCTGGAATGATAACTGTCTCCCGAAGGAGGCTGTCTGTCACGACCCGAAATATTAGCTCGTGACCAGCAATTGAATCACGCAACGTATAAAGGCGTAACGGAATTCAAGTAAGCTGAAACCCAGAAATCTAAACCTTTTAAGAAAAATAAAGGAGGTGAGGTTTTGAAATAAAGGTATAATAAAATCAAGTTTTCATAATGCATAGAAAAGAAACATGAATGATGCAAGAGAAGTTTACTAGTTTGAAAACATGTTTCGTCTTTTAAAAATTTTGGCAGCACCTCCTTTGTATTTTTTGATCCAAAACCACAAATACATAATAATGATAATGGCATCCCCAAGCGGGAGCTAGCTCTTCGCCAAACGGCTGATCACAACCACGCAATACAGTATATATAAGTATACAACGCTCAACGGCGAAGTTCACCACAAAAGATAAAGAAAAAGCAAGACATATAAACCATAAGTAGCGAAAAACCCCTCGCTCTATGTCTCGCAGCCATAATCCCACTAAGTATCATTACTTATACAACTTACAAATTTTGATTGATGGAGTTTGCTAGATACAATATGAAATGTACATACAAGAGTGGGAAAGATATAAATGTCCCACCTACCAATGCAAAACACCCGAATACAACTGTGTGCCAGCGAAGCCGCTACTGATCCAAGCGGTCAACCTGCAAGAACTATGGCACAACGGAGGTGAGTTGCCAAATCGTGAGTAGAAAATATCAACAGATAGAAATCGAATAAACAACGACTCCTAGGTCAACTATATCATAAAGGTAATACTATGATATCTAGGGTGACCGGGTCAGTATATTTGCCAACATGGTAGTCAATACCTATATGCATGTGGATAACATCCAACAGTAATAATCAATGCATGTATATGGATCTCGTCCAACCATAATCAAGGTATGTATGCATGTGGATCTCGTCCACCGAAAATCAATGTCTGTATGCACGTAAATATCATAAAGGAGTGTGCATGACAGTATGTGGATATATATCAACGGTGTCCCTCCCGACACATCAAAATCATGGAACTTGAGTGCCTAGTATCAACACTCGAAAACATCATGAAAACCGTGCCCAGCATTGTCACGTAAATCCTCATATATTGGGCTCCGTCAGTCCGGATCGGCCCATGGGATCCGTCAGTCCGGATCGGCCCATATCATCTCTCGACTTCGGTCGTTATCCTCCGGATATCCGCCGAGCCCAAATACTATCACCGGTAGGTAGTAGTCCCTCTGCCAGGCTCACCGACTGTATACACAGCATCCCTTTCTTGCCCCGGGGTACCATACCGGGTCCTCCATGTACCCGCAATTGCTTCATCCGCCGCCTCGAATCGGGTTTCACATGTCGCTCGCAGCACCGAGAAAACACATGGTGGACGCACTGAAATATCATATCAGGAGAAACCGGGTTTTTAAAACAACACATAATCTCTTTTAAAATGTCAACGGTTCTCAAATCCAGAAATCTTATGAAAACAGCATATCTCAATGCCTAAAATCATAGAGCATGATGCATGCGACATATAATGGAAATGTAAGCATATCCGTCTGTCATGCAACATGGAATAGTGATATGACATATTAAGGGAAAACCGCTCTTTTAAAATGATTCCAGTTTTTAAAATATAACATGCGGTTCTCAATTTTACAATAAAACCAGTTATCTATAAAGGTACAATATGAATATGCGCAAGTGTAGATATACCAATGTATGTGTGCACAAATATGGATATACGAATGTGTATATCCGCAAGTATGGATGTATCAATGTATATGTGCACCAATATGGATATACGAATGTGTATATCCGCAAGTATAGATGTATCAATGTATATGTCATGATGCAGCAACCCTACTGTGTAGTGACATGGCAATTATCGATGATGAAGTGTGTGAGCCGGCAAATCTGTGTACGTGTAACATACGCATCATCGATAATGGTGCAAGTGTACTAGCACAGGTATAAGCAATGCAATGGAAATAATATGAATGTAGCTTAAGGTAAATCATAAGCAAATACTGACGGGTATACGTATCTAATATGACCGAGTCTGGGAAACTATCAATCGGCGTCCAGCCTAGCAACATCGCATACGGTATGATCCATCGTACGGCAACCTCTAGTCAAGGGTAAGGATCAATCATCAAGTCAAACTCATCACGCACGGAAAATCATCGTACGACGGCATTAAGCTAATAGGGATCCTATCATTGTCATGACCCGGAAGAGCACGTGACTGGCCCTTGAACCATATGAAGTCTATAGGACCCCATCTGATCCAAGTAAGCCAAAAGCCCAGAAATCTAAAACCATTTAAAGAGTAAATAAGGAAAAACTGGTTTTAAGAAGTAAGGAAATCACGTTTCGAAAATCATGTTTTTAAATAACTAAGCCGAATATGCATTTTTAAAATGTGTAACCTTTCCTGAAAATTTCGGCAGAGTTTCCTTTGTAAAAACTGGCCCCAAACGGGGTACAACAAGAATAATATATATAAAATGATAAAAGGCATCCCCAAGCGGGAGCTAGCTCTTCGTCAATCGACGGTCACAACCACGCAAGCAATAATAATATACAACGCCAAAGGGCGAGGATCAAAACCCAAAAAGAAACTCAAAACAGCCAGAAAACCGTAATACTACAAGCGCGACTCTAAGGTCGAAATAATACAACACTGTTTCTAAGTCTGAACAATACACAAGTTTTGGTTGATGGAATGACAAGATACAATGAATAATACATGAACAATGGCGGTTCTGATACAAAAGAACCCACCTACCAACGCAAGTCACCCATATGGAAGCAGTGTGCCAGAAATGCCGCTATGGAATCTGTACGGCAAAAACCTGCAAGGACTGTGGCACAACGGGGGTGAGTTGCCAACTCGTGAATAGAAAATATCTACAAGCAGAAATCGAATGTATGACCCATCCTACGTCAATACGATCAGATATAAATATAACCTCAATATGAATAAGTCTGAAACATGCTAAACTGGCAATGTAATCTCTATACATGAGTGTAGTGCCAAGTACTCGTGCCAGTGCCTCAGGTAATAGCATAACATAAATGTGAGGTACAATCAATGAAATCAATCTGCATATACGTGTATCCCGTCCACTCGTCACCCAATGGAAATAACCATCATGCATGTAAATATCATCAGCATATGCATGGAAATATGAGGATATAAACCACATGTGTCCCTCGCGACACGTCAAAATCATGGAACCGGAGTGCCCAGCATCGGCACTCGAAAACATCATGAAAACTGCCCCCAGCATCGGCACGTAAATCCTCATATATCGGGCTCCGTCAGTCCGGATCGGCCCACGGGCTCTGTCTGCGGTATCGGCCCTCGGCCCCGGCAGTACGCCCATATCCATCTATCGACTCCGGTCAGTATCCTCCGGATAACCGCCTGGTCAAACCAATCACCGGTAGGTACTCGCCATCCTGCCAGGCTCATCGTCTGCTCCACGAAAAACATTTCTTGCCCCGGGGAACCATACCGGGTCCACCATGTACCCGCAATCGGCCTCATCTGCCTCCTCGAATCGGGTTTCACATGTCGCTCTCAGCACCGAGAAAACACATGGTGGACGTACTGAAATATAATATCAAGGGCAACCGGGTTTTAAAACAGTTACATATTCCCTTTTTAAACACCCACGGTTCCCAATAACCAGAAATATCATGGAAACAACATATCTCAATGCGTATAATCAGCAAGCATGATGTGTGTGACATGTAAAAGAAATGTAAGCACATCAGTCTGTCATGCAAGAATCATATCCTGAATGCAACAGTACTACAGTGTAGTGACATGGCAATTATCGATGATGAAGTGTGTGAGCCGGCAACAGTGTACGTGGAACATACGCATCATCCATAATGGTGCTGGTGTCCTAGCAGCATGACTGAAATATATCAACCATACAAGCGATGCAATGCAAATAGCATGAATATGCGTAATCGAATAATCAACGCAACAGTAGAGAATCTGCCTCAATAGATATATCATGCAACCTTGCCCTTTTGAAATAAGACGAATCAGGGCTTTTGGTAAAATAAGGGTTACGGTGTTTTAAGAAAAGATGCGCCTTTTGAAAATATCCGTATAAACCCTTTTGCCTATCTTTAAAATATCCCTGATTCGTTAGTTTTGAAATAGGTATGACTCGGGTCTAGTCTAACGCCTACTATGCGAACTATGAACCCACAATCAAGTCAATAGAGAGGGGTATGGAAACCACCTAAATCTGAGTCGATATCACACTATCTCATCACATGACAGGTATCACTACCATCATATCACATCTCCAATACGAACTCTGTCATGTCGCCAAATCTCACGGCCTCAATCGAATCTCATCGACTCATCTCAATCCCACGTATCATCCTCAAATCTCGTATATGAACACATAGTCCCATACCCATGTGTAGATATACACACCATCATATGCGCACAGATAAATGAAAGAATGTATGCAAGTATGTGTGTATGTGTGGGTGTGGGTGCAACAACTACTCTAGGGTTTCGCACTATACTCAACCAATACATTCTTATAACCAATAATCCATTATTACCATCAATAATCCTAAACAACACATAATAAATATATGTGTGTTTACATATTCGTATACATCACCACGGACTGCGGGGGTGCTATACGCCATCCACCCGACTTCTCCCCGTAGATATAAATCTACTCACCTTGCTTCTCATGTAACGGTGCCGATGTCGCCATCTTCATCTTCTTTGCCTCAACATCTCGTAGGGTACCTACAAGTATATCACAACGCTAAAGCACATGAAAATCACATCGGAAACCAAAATAGCACACGCTACCCGCATAGGTAAAAACCTATTGACTCGCATGTAAACACGATCAATATCCACTTGTCGTTGACGTCCAAACGCCACCCGATAGGAATGAATCACCAAATACCAAAATCCATACTAAAACAAGTCGTAAATCATACACCAACTCAAGCAAATCAACCCAAATTTCACCCTAGATGGAATCAGTCAAAACTAGACGTACCCAGGGTCAAGACTAGAGGAAATAGGGCCATGCACAAAAATCGAGGCAATTCCCTCCTGCTCTGGCCGCAAATTGCGGCCAGAAGGGATAAATTGGCGGCCGTACTTTGGAGCTGGGGGTTAGGGTTTGGTGTGGTGGTTCCATGATGCCTGCACATCTCATTGTCAACTCAGTTTTATTTTTGGGGTCTCGGGGTGATAGAAGATTCCACAAAACACTCCCAGATTTACAGTTTTTCCCGATATCGATTCCGTAATTCCGTATTCTGTGTTCTAGCTCAGGTTTGGGTCCAAATTAGCATCATACAAGGGGTTCTAAGGTCACAACAAGCCTCAATTCCACTTTGATTTCCGGTCTAACCCTAAACCCTAACTTGAATTCTCCAAAGTCCACAAACGACACAATATCGATATGAAATTAGAATTGATGCACAATAATTAAGATACTACTTTAATAGGTGCAGAAATTACCTCCTTTGGCAACTCAAGAAAATTCTTGAGTTGCTCAAAGTCTTCCAAATCCAATCTTGCTAGGTTCAATGTGTAGCTAGTGAGCTTGGGAGTAAGTTTTGTGAAGTGGGAATGGGGTTTTGGGGTTGATTTCATGGTGGATCTAAGGTTTCATGAAGAGGGAGAGAGATGGAGAGAGAGAGCGGCAGCAGCTCAAATGGGAGAGGGGAGAGAAAATGAGAAGGGAAATGATGGGGGGGGCATGGGTCAAAAGAGGTTTGACCTTGACATTCTCTCTCATCATCATACTACTTTTTCCTTTTCTTTTCTTTTCCTTCTCACTCCAATAGTGAACCCATAATAACAACCATGGCAATAGAAATGTAACACAAGTGTAACAAGTGTGGAAAATGATATGTGCACATTTTTGCACAAAAATGCTAAAAATCCAATTAGCGATTTTTAATCGCGATAAACACTAACTTAGCATATAACTAGTCTTAAAAACATTAAAATGGCATAATTCCATAAAATACCCTATTTTAAAATTTTCCATAATTTTTCCCCATTTATTTGTATTTAATTATACCAGAATATTAAAACATTCATTAAAATAATATTAAATTATAAAATTTCCCAAAAATCATATTTTATTATTTTGAAAACGTTACAATCTACCCTCCTTAAAGAAATTCGGTCCCCGAATTTAAATTTAAACTCCCAAATTCTAAATATTTCAATACAAATTCCAAGTCATCGGGGCTCCGAAATCAGCAACACATAAAACGTATCATAGCGCAATGCATGCGCATGAGTACTGAGCAGATAACTCAAAAGCAACACTCCATCAAGCATCCCGCAATCATCGGAGCCATGGTAAATATACACAAATGTCAAATCCAATACAAAATCAATATGATAAAAATCAGAACTATACATGTAGACATCCAATCTATACATGTGAATAGCTGATGTAAATGCATGCCAAATCTTCGTATGTCACTGTGCGATGCGCGTAACACTGCACAGTGGCGGACGTTTTTCACAAGAAAATAACTATATACGTATATATATATATATCCTTTGTTTAATAGGTACGTTCCGCCGTTTTGAAAACAATTTAGAAGGGTTACCTTTTTTTTTTAAACGTTTCATGTCATATCGGACACGTAGGTATATATATATATCGAGACCATAGCTCGCTCTTGGAAATCCCTTCGAACTATCGATGCATGCAAAATATATCAAGGTACTTGTAGGGTTCCTAGGCACTCTTGTGAAGGTTCATAAGGCATCAAACATGCCCGGATTAAATTTTAGACGTGCCGAACAACCCAAAGCCGGGATCTTTGCTAGATTATTAGGGTTTAACATGCAAGAAGATAACTTTTATCTAAGTGTGAGGGATTACAACCTTTGTAGTCCGCTCCTTCACTTCACAAGCTCCGAGTAGAAGTCCCTTTGCCGCGATCCACGATCTCCCGGACTCATGAGAGGCTCCACGACTCGAACGATCCATGCTAGCTCGAAGTATTCCAAATCTCCGATGATCTACCTTGAAGTTGCTACGACTCAAGCTTTCTCACTCAAAAGAGAAGAACACACTAATCCCATGGGCTAGATGAGATGAGGATGAGAGAGTAGTAATTTTGCTTTCTTTTTATATCATTTTCTCATATTTTAATCATCACTTTAGGATTTTCAAGAGAGCTTATCAAGAAGGAAGAAGATGATAATGGAAAATATAATCCTTAGATTAAAACCTTTTGTGATGAATAGAAAGTAATATATGATCGATTTGTAAACCATGGTCAAGGATGATAGGATAAGAATGAGTAGAGAAACAACTAGGGTTAGGGTTTGGTTAGGTTAAAAGAATGTGTCATTCTAAATATCTTAAGAATGACAAAAGAAGAAAGCTTCTAGAAGAAACTTGAAGCATCTAACCCTAATCAAACCCTAACCTCAATTAATCATCCTTAAACATGTTTAACAATTAATCATATCATGTCACAATAATATATATCACATATATATTATATATTTGCAACAAAAGAAAATAATACAATTAACATATATTGCATATATATCAATGTATCATCCAGTGAGAAAATGAAATAATAAAGCAAGCCAATATTAGTTAATATAATAATATATCATATATATTATTATATATTAAATCATCGAATCAACACTTGATCCGACGATCCGACTATATCGAATATAACTGACTAATATATCATGTACCGATTTATCGAATCAACACTTGATCCGATGTCTCGGTTCATATCTAAATATCGCGAGAATATAATACGGTATCTCATATCGCAATATCCTCGGTCTTGCACATATCGCATATATGCCTCTACTCCGTTTCGCCTGAGCCAAGAAACCTCTGTGTAGGGCTCTAAAGAATCGTCAATACGCCGGTAGCAGGTGATGATCATATCAAACACCCACAAGCTGCAAGCGGTCAGCTAAACGTAACAGCCACCCAGGTATTGAGCGATCAGAAGATCAACAAGCTAGCCTGTGCGTTCTCCTGTGAATCCGATCAGTAACACTCCCGTACAGTCCTGTCTGTTCGTCTGATATGTCGCATATCAAGTCTACGGGTGGTATACGTCAGACCCTAGTAACCGATAAGTCGTGTCGATGTGTGGCTCATAACGGGTCGAGAAACTACTAGTAACACTTACCAGTAAATCTCTATATCAGCCCTGGCCAGGGACTTCCAGTTATAGCCAATCGAACACAGCACAACATCAACTCCCTATACCGGGAGAGACGAATCCCCTCCTATCGCTCATTGCGTCCATGTGATTCGGGACTGTACCCAAAAGCCACCGTTTTGCACGCCCTCTTGGACGTGGTAAGGTGGAAATCAAAGCACAGTGGGAATCACACAAGACTCTATGACGATCTCGGGTCTACAGACTACCCTGTACCAGTGTCACCGGAGAACTGCCATCTGACGTGTGGTATATCACCATCTGGGAGTTCTCGGCGAGTCTGTCCAGTGTACCCAGTCTCCACTGAGCACCCGTACACCATCTCTGATGTCTAACACCGATGGATATGGGATCATCCATCGCCCATCATATGGGTCAAGATGCGTATACGCTAGTCTACTCTGGTGTATCGATGCCCTGTCTCGATATACCATCGACTAGGAACAGTTATAGGATGTACTCATCGACTACCGTGGCCCCACTAGTATGATCTCATCATAGTCCCAGTAGTCGAGTACAGATCCTAAGGGCTTTATCAACATGTGAGAGTAAAACAGTAAACCAATACAAGTCATCATGTTAAGATAAAGTGAAACAAAATAGCATACTATCATGACGAGCAAGAAAGTCCTCTTTGTATATATCTAAGCATCCATCATAATGTATATCATATGTACAACAATGGCCTCTAGGGCATATACATAACTAACAGTACTGTCCTCTGACTAGTCCTACTCAGTATGAAAACAAATATCCAATATCATAAAAATGTACTGTCCCCAAAGGAATAAATCCCAAAAATGCACATAACACCACCCTGTGCATCTGGTGCGCACGGAAATCAAAATCCATATATGTGCCATACAGGTGCACAAAACAACATCCAGGTGCAACGGGTGTGCACGAAACATCTGTCATAGGCAACGTGTGTGCCTGACAGCCAAAACAGGTGCATCTGACATGCACGAAAAATCTCGATTTAGTGCATCTGGTGTTCCCCAAAATCGTATCTCAAAACATGCGCCCATCATGCGCGAAAATCCAAATCGGTGCATCCATCGTGCACGAATGAAAATCTAAACCTTGCGTACTCAGCATGCACGGAATCACAAAATCCAATAGCAAAGCCGAACATGCGTAAGTCCAGTCAAAAGCACGGAGTGCAAGAATCCACATCAATATCACAATCAAAATCGACATACCGAAAGACATCAAATCGAGGTCAGGTGCAACCGTAATGCACAAAAGATAAATCCGGTGCAACAAAGGCACGAAATATAAATCTGATGCGATAAACGCAAGAAACATAAAACTGGTGCGACAAACGCACGAAGTATAGAACTGGTGCATCCCATGCACAAATACCAAGAAATAACTCAAATGCGTAAGCAGCAACACCAAGTGTACCCAGATATAAAGAAGATCATAAACGGGTGCAACTGCGTGCACAAAACACATATCAATGCACTACAAGCACATATAAGCTATACCGAGTGCAAAAATCAAATCGTGTGCGTAACATATGCACAACATCAAATCAACCGTATGAAATCCATAAAGTCATAAGCAGGTGCAGCCAAGGCACGAAACGATATACAACGCGGCTTAATCAAAATCAGGTGTACCGCGATGGAAAAACTCACAACCGCGTGCATCAGCGTGCACAAATCAAAACGCTAAAAGTACATGAAACTATGCTGGAAGCGTAAATCAAATCACCGGCATAAAATAGGCATGAAATCGCAATCAACACCTCAAGAGTAATAACTATGTGCAAGGTATAAATACCCAGTAAGTGCAACCATGGTGCACAAAATCAAATATCATGGAACTCAGTCATCAAGACTAAATCATGCGAATAGATCGCCCAAAATACCGAAATCCAAGATGATGGATACGTGATAATCAAATCACAAAATCACAAATCATAAATACCTTCGTCGGTATATCCTCCTTCAGGGTCGAGAAGGTACCGGTACATCCGATGCTAGCGGCGCAAGATATCTACTTGCCTCTTGCTCGCGGCTGGCGTCCTCTGCCTCTGGTTCCTGATCTTTCCTGTAGATTATCAATCTCGCAATCCATCGGCTCATCGGCCCGGTCAGGTGTGCTGACAGGAACGATTCCGTTCTGGCACTTTTCAGGTCATCACTCGGTCAATCCTCACGACCGCTCGTAAAGCAGCACATCTCTGGCGCCGACCTCTGGTCCTCTGAATACCCATCACACATCCGATCCTGGGTGCAACTCTTATTGCAGCAGTGTACTGGAAGGAATCCTACTCAAGGTCTCTTCTGATCTTGCCTAAGCCAAATTTACGGAGGCTGGTACTCTGGCATAATCTTTTCTTGCTCTTTGGACATCTGCGTCCTTAGTACAACATCTCCTCGGAAGCTGGTCGCATCCCTGAGCCTCTGTATGCATGTCCGACCTTTAATCTTAACGGGGAGTAGTAACAGCTCGTCTGCATCTCGCACGAACTTCTATCCTGCTTGTCTGAATCATCGACCATTCGACGTCGCGTCTTTATCTGCGCACTGCAATGTCCTCGGCTACGGTCCATCCGAAGTCTCTAACATGGACTCGAAATCACGAACTTAGTATCTTCATCACTCAGTAGGAGATATCTAGCCGAACACGTCCTCAGCGTGCATATCGCATCTCTGATGTCAGCGGAGTGAAGCGTCATCTCGTCAAAATCTCGTGCAAACTCATTACTCCACTCTGCTTCAATATCGACCGATTCGGACTCACCTCATCGTGGCTACACAGACTGCGCTCCAACGGCTACGCTCGTATCTGGAGTCTCCCAAGCAGTGTCCCATCACATGATATCCGAATGATGTCGAATCGTCCGATCGACTCGTCAGAACCTCATAATCCCCCAAGAGCTCAACATCTCGGGTACAGTTTAATAGTATCGAGTACATACCATAGCATCGGTGGTCCAGCCGTAGAAAGGCAAACCTAAGCCTCACTAATGGCGCCGCGGAACTGCCGCAAACCCTATGGTTCAAAGGCTTTCACACGGTCATTATGTCGAGTTAGGGTTTCATTCTTCTAGAGGGTCAATAGAATCGCTTGCATGTCTTTCCGAATACTTTAAACTTGGAAAATGGGTTCCTGACATTCGATCGTATCAATCGACTCCCAACGAATCTGCGTGAAGTCGCCTCTAGCTGGAATCAATCTATCTAATGACCTCGCATTGGGGTAAGCGAACGAACCACATGTCCTAGTCATAAATTCTCGGTGACTAGCGACTCACTATGATATCTCTAAGAATATGCTCATGCTGCAGTAGCTCCAATCATCTGGGCGATATCTCATCTTCCGCAGCAGCAACTGGCTCCTTCGTCCGTACACTGAACAACGCCTCTATCATCATGAATAGGCGATAATATCAACAGTCATCGCATCCTGGCTGGCCTCTATCAGTGGCTCAATCCTCTGGTGTCGATCAGCACACCCGGGAAATCTCATAAAAGCAATCAATCCAACGCTCATGGCGCGAGAACACAATAAGGCGACGCCTCAATTTGCAATCGTACACCTCTGGAATCATGCCCTGGTCAGTCCTCGTCCCCGACGAGCTCATGCTGATGCAACTCGAGCTGTAGCTCACTCTGCCCGTGCAATCGTGGCAGCAAAACCATAACCAGTATCGATGAAGATAGATCATAGGAAGGAATATAACACGGTGCAAGGAAATATACAACCTAAGGTTTCTTAAGCGGAGTGGCGTGTCGTAAGTATGCCGCGGAACATACCCACGGTACGTCACTCTACTTTAGTCACCTATTCCATCAACCAAAGGTCATCCTACGCGACGAAAGTTCGGGTATAATACCCCCTCGACTAAGTCAAAGTTCCGTAAGGTCAAGCCGAAGTTCCGTATATAATAACGCCCTAGGCTCCACATAGTCAAACTCAGACTCGAACCAAGGTCAACCTAGGGCTCTGATACCAAATTTGTCACGACCCAAAAGAGCACGTGACTGGCCCTTCAACCATATGAAGTCTATCGGACCCCATCTGATCCAAGTAAGCCAAAAGCCTAGAAATCTAAAACCATTTAAAGAGTAAATAAGGAAAAACTGGTTTTAAGAAGTAAGGAAATCACGTTTCGAAAATCAAGTTTTTAAATAACTAAGCCGAATATGCATTTTTAAAATGTGTAACCTTTCCTGAAAATTTCGGCAGAGTTTCCTTTGTAAAAACTGGCCCCAAACGGGGTACAACAAGAATAATATATATGAAATGATAAAAGGCATCCCCAAGCGGGAGCTAGCTCTTCGTCAATCGACGGTCACAACCACGCAAGCAATAATAATATACAACACCAAAGGGCGATGATCAAAACCCAAAAAGAAACTCAAAACAGCCAGAAAACCGTAATACTACAAGCACGACTTTAAGGTCGAAATAATACAACACTGTTTCTAAGTCTAAACAATACACAAGTTTTGGTTGATGGAATGACTAGATACAATGAATAATACATGAACAATGGCGGTTCTGATACAAAAGAACCTACCTACCAACGCAAGTCACCCATATGGAAGCAGTGTGCCAGAAATGCCGCTATGGAATCTGTACGGCAAAAACCTGCAAGGACTGTGGCACAACGGGGGTGAGTTACCAACTCGTGAATAGAAAATATCTACAAGCAGAGATCGAATGTATGACCCATCCTACGTCAATACGATCAGATATAAATATAACCTCAATATGAATAAGTCTGAAACATGCTAAACTGGCAATGTAATCTCTATACATGAGTGTAGTGCCAAGTACTCGTGCCAGTGCCTCAGGTAATAGCATAACTTAAATGTGAGGTACAATCAATGAAATCAATCTGCATATACGTGGATCCCGTCCACTCGTCACCCAATGACAATAACCATCATGCATGTAAATATCATCAGCATATGCATGGAAATATGAGGATATAAACCACCTGTGTGCCTCGCGACACGTCAAAATCATGGAACCGGAGTGCCCAGCATCGGCACTCGAAAACATCATGAAAACTGTGCCCAGCATCGGCACGTAAATCCTCATATATCGGGCTCCGTCAGTCTGGATCGGCCCACGGGTTCTGTCTGCGGTATCGGCCCTCGGCCCCGGCAGTACGTCCATATCCATCTATCGACTCTGGTCAGTATCTTTCGGATAACCGCCAGGTCAAACCAATCACCGGTAGGTACTCGCCACCCTGCCAGGCTCATCGTCTGCTCCACGAAAAACATTTCTTGCCCTGGGGAACCATACCGGGTCCACCATGTACCCGCAATCGGCCTCATCCGCCTCCTCGAATCGGGTTTCACATGTCGCTCTCAGCACCGAGAAAACACATGGTAGACGCACTGAAATATCATATCAAGGGTAACCGGGTTTTAAAACAGTTACATATTGCCTTTTTAAACACCCACGGTTCCCAAAAACCAGAAATATCATGGAAACAACATATCTCAATGTGTATAATCAGCAAGCATGATGTGTGTGACATGTAAAAGAAATGTAAGCACATCAGTCTGTCATGCAAGAATCATATCCTGAATTCAACAGTACTACAGTGTAGTGACATGGCAATTATCGATGATGAAGTGTGTGAGCCGGCAACAGTGTACGTAGAACATACGCATCGTCGATAATGGTGCTGGTGTCCTAGCAGCATGACTGAAATATATCAACCATACAAGCGCTGCAATGCAAATAGCATGAATATGCGGAATCGAATAATCAACGCAACAGTAGAGAATCTGCCTCAATAGATATATCATGCAACCTTGCCCTTTTGAAATAAGACGAATCAGGGCTTTTGGTAAAATAAGGGTTACGGTGTTTTAAGAAAAGATGCGCCTTTTGAAAATATCCGTATAAACCCTTTTGCCTATCTTTAAAATATCCCTGATTCGTTAGTTTTGAAATAGGTATGACTCGGGTCTAGTCTAACGCCTACTATGCGAACTACGAACCCACAATCAAGTCAATAGAGAGGGGTATGGAAACCACCTAAATCTGAGTCGATATCACACTATCTCATCACATGACAGGTATCACTACCATCATATCACATCTCCAATACGAACTCTGTCATGTCGCCAAATCTCACGGCCTCAATCGAATCTCATCGACTCATCTCAATCCCACGTATCATCCTCAAATCTCGTATATGAACACATAGTCCCATACCCATGTGTAGATATACACACCATCATATGCGCACAGATAAATGAAAGAATGTATGCAAGTATGTGTGTATGTGTGAGTGTGGGTGCAACCACTACTCTAGGGTTTCGCACTATACTCAACCAATACATCCTTATCACCAATAATCCATTATTACCATCAATAATCCTAAACAACACATAATAAATATATGTGTGTATACATATTCGTATACATCAGCACGGACTGCGGGGGTGCTATACGCCATCCACCCGACTTCTCCCCGTAGATATAAATCTACTCACCTTGCTTCTCATGTATCGGTGCCGATGTCGCCATCTTCATCTTCTTTGCCTCAACATCTCGTAGGGTACCTACAAGTATATCACAACGCTAAAGCACATGAAAATCACATCGGAAACCAAAATAGCACACGCTACCCGCATAGGTAAAAACCTATCGAGTCGCATGTAAACACGATCAATATCCACTTGTCGTTGACGTCCAAACGCCACCCGACAGGAATGAATCACCAAATACCAAAATCCATACTAAAACAAGTCGTAAATCATACACCAACTCAAGCAAATCAACCCAGATTTCACCCTAGATGGAATCAGTCAAAACTAGACATACCCAGGGTCAAGACTAGAGGAAATAGGGCCATGCACAAAAATCGAGGCAATTCCCTCCTGCTCTGGCCGCAAATTGCGGCCAGAAGGGATAAATTGGCAGCCGTACTTTGGTGCTGGGTGCTAGGGTTTGGTGTGGTGGTTCCATGATGCCTGCACATCTCACTGTCAACTCAGTTTTATTTTTGGGGTCTCGGGGTGATAGCAGATTCCACAAAACACTCCCAGATTTACAGTTTTTCCCTATATCGATTACGTAATTCCGTATTCTGTGTTCTAGCTCAGGTTTGGGTCCAAATTAGCATCACACAAGGGGTTCTAAGGTCACAACAAGCCTCAATTCCACTTTGATTTCAGGTCTAACCCTAAACCCTAACTTGAATTCTCCAAAGTCCACAAACGACACAATATCGATATGAAATTAGAATTGATGCTCAAGAAATGAGATACTACTCTAATAGGTGCAGAAATTACCTCCTTTGGCAACTCAAGAAAATTCTTGAGTTGCTCAAAGTCTTCCAAATCCAATCTTGCTAGGTTCAATGTGTAGCTAGTGAGCTTGGGAGTAAGTTTTGTGAAGTGGGAATGGGGTTTTGGGGTTGATTTCATGGTGGATCTAAGGTTTCATGAAGAGGGAGAGAGAGGGAGAGAGAGAGCAGCAGCAGCTCAAATGGGAGAGGGGTGAGAAAATGAGAAGGGAAATGATGGGGGGGCATGGGTCAAAAGTGGATTGACCTTGACATTATCTCTCATCATCATACTACTTTTTCCTTTTCTTTTCTTTTCCTTCTCACTCCAATAGTGAACCCAAAAGAACAACCATGGCAATAGAAATGTAACACAAGTGTAACAAGTGTGGAAAATGATATGTGCACATTTTTGCACAAAAATGCTAAAAATCCAATTAGCGATTTTTAATCGCGACTAACACTAACTTAGCATATAACTAGTCTTAAAAACATTAAAATGGCATAATTCCATAAAATACCCTATTTTAGAATTTTCCATAATTTTTCCCCATTTATTTGTATTTAATTATACCAGAATATTAAAACATTCATTAAAATAATATTAAATTATAAAATTTCCCAAAAATCATATTTTATTATTTTGAAAACGTTACAATCATCCTATAAGACAAATGAGGGTATGGCCTAATAACACAAATGGCCTATCGTCAAAGATTCACAACATTCCATATATATATACCAATGTCCCATGTCACATCCGCAATAATCTCATATCAGGAGACCGGCAGGGTATAAATCATCTCGATCGACTCGCATCCGTATACCAACATATCATCATATTAGTCCTATATTCTTTCATCACATTTATATCACATATCAAATCAAATTCACATAAACATTCTATCTCTACTAAGTATAAGTATCTAATCTAACATACACACCCGAACCATACAAGCAGATTTTAAAAGAAGCGAATCGTAGTTTTGAAAATAGGAGTTACGGTGTTTTAAGGAAAAGATATCATTTCAAAATCCATAAAATCCCTCAAGGTATATATTTAAAAGATACATTCGATTATTCGGTTTAGAAAAAGATATGGTTCGGATTACGCATCTACATCGGCTATCTAGTCCTACTGTACCCTAAACGGTAATATCGACAAACGTCGTCCTCGAATTCCGTCATCCCATAATAGCCGTATTATATCATTTCTAACTATCCTTAGTTTCTAATATAGTATCACTAACTATCCTTTACTATAACCCTAGTTTCCTAATCTAGGTTTCCTAACCATATTCTATAATAAGTTTTCCATCAATACTTTGCGGGGGTGCTATATGCCATCCACCCGACTTCCCCCGTGGATATAGATCGACTCACCTGGTCTTTGCTCGCCGAAATCGATGACGCCATGCTCCTTCACCTCGGAATCCATGCGAGGGTACCTACAATAATAAACCATAGCAATACACATTAAAATCAAGGCGGAAAAACCAAAACGGTACACGTTTCGCTCATAGGTCAAAACCTATAGCTTTGCGTGCAAAACACGACCAAAAACCCTGGTTGTGGACGTCCAAACGCCACACGACGGAAACACAATACCAAATACAAAAATCAAGTCAAAAAAAGTCGTAAAACAATGCACCAACTCATGGAAATGGTCCCAGATTTTACCCTAAGCCAAATTGGTCAATTTTGCATATATGGAGGGCCTAATTTACATCTATAGGGACCACAGAATAAGTACGGATCAATTCTGAGCTACCATGGCCGTAAATTGCGCCCAGATTGAATAAATCTGCAGCCTGGGTGCAGGGGATGGGGCTCAGGTCTTGGTGGTAGCTTTCTAGGTGCCTGCACGACTCCCAGTAATTGCAAAATCATTTCTAGTGTCCCCGGGTTGCTCCAGATTCTAAAATACCCTAACAAATCACATATTTATCCGATGTCGGGGTTTCTAAATCCGTGTTTTGGGGTTTCTAAGCTCTGGTTCAAGTCATTAAACAGCACCCAAGTCTAGTTAACAGCCACAACATCACCAATTTCAACAAACACTCAAACCCTTTACTAGGGTTTCCCAAAGCTCACTAAACATCATAATTTCACCTCTAAACTTGCATGAAAGGTAATGTGAAAGAAATACTATGCTAAGGGTGATGAAATTACCTCACTTGGGCAACCCAAGAAAAACCCTAGCTCCTCAAGGTTGTCAAAATCTCAATTTTCTTGGTCAAATGTGTAGAGGGTGTTGAGGGGATCAATTTTTGTGAAAGGGAATTAGGGTTTTGATCAAAGATTTGAGGTGATATCATGGGGTGAAGGTGGAGGGAAGAGAGGAAGAAGAAGATGAGAGAAAAAAAATGGGGAAGGGATTTGTGGCTGCCCCTTTCTCTCCTCTCTCTTTTGTTCTCACCCACTCTCACTATTTACGCTTTTGCCATTCCCTTTTCTTTTCTTTTCTTTTCTTTTCTCTTATAAACTTTAAAACCAATACACAAAATACCCAAAACAATCCAAGAAAACAACATGTAACCAAAAGCAATATGACATGGTGCACTGGCCACGAAAAATTGTAGAAATGCTGATTTGGCTTAATCGCGATTAGTAGTGCACTAATCGGGTTTTTATCAAAACTGCATATAATAAATTTTTAAAATGCCAAATCCTATAAATAGTTTTTATTAAATGAATAAATCATTTAAATTTCTATTTATTTCATAATTATTGGTATATATTTATACCCTTTTTCGAAAACCCCAATTTCGCAAATCAGGCAGTTTTCGGGAAAAATATTATTTTAATATTAAATTCCAAAAATAATATTTTATATTTTCTGAAATGTTAAAATCTTCCCCCCTTAAATAAATTCGGTCCCCGAATTTAAATTTAAACCCCCAAAATCTAAAACATTTCATTAATCAGCTCAAATCAACGGGGCTCCGAAGTCATGGAAAACGCAGAAATAACACCTCGCGTCAAGTGCGCATGAAAACGAGTACAAAGCTCAAAATCGAACTCTGTCAAGCGTTACGCAAATTATCTAATTTGCACGCATATCCTCGGAGTTACAATGGAGATACAGATCTCGAAATCCAATACTGAAATCCAATATACATTAGTCAAATACAATAATACGTGTATAGTATGCACTTTTGGAAAGCTTTCAAAATCTGAATAAAATACATGCAAAATCTTTTCTAAATTTCCGCAGGAATGCGTAACTCAAGGAATAACTGACGGACGCTCATTTTAAAATAATAATATATGTCCATATATGTTTTCTTAAATGCACGTTCCGTCGTTTTCAAAATATCCCAAAAGGTTTTCCTTTATAAACGTTCGTGTCACTCACGGATATGTAGGAAATAGCGAGACTATAGATTCCTTTGAAAACCCTTTTTGGAAACCTTTTAAGGCATGCAAAGTACTTAGGTACTGTCCTCAGATCAGTCATGTTTGGCTACTACACAATATAGCGCCCAACATGAAAACAAGTGCTTAAAAGCAAGATCAGCCTCAAAAGGCGTATCCAATAATCACATGCGTCTGGTGTGCATGGCAGTCAAATCCAAATACAGGTGCTAAAAATATGCACAAAAGCCCAAAACTACGTGCAGCGGGTGTGCACGAAAGCAACTGTCCACTGCAACAAGTGTGCATGACAACAATATCTGGTGCACCTATTATGCACGAAAACAACATCTGGTGCATCAAATGCACGAAATACAATCAATGACTCAAATGAATAAAAGCAACACCGAGTACACCAAGGTGTATAAATCAAAATCGTGTGCAACTGCGTGCACAAAATACATATCAATGCACTATAAGCACACATAAGCTATACCGAGTGCAAAAATTAAATTTCGTATGAAATCCACGAAATCATAAACACCTGATACGCAGGTACAAAATCGACATAAAATGCAAATGATATGCACAAATCGTAAATCAACACAACGGTGTATAAAATATATATATCAGGTGAGAAATTATGCGCAAACATGCAAATACCCAGTAGGTGCAGCCATGGTGCACGAAATCAATATCAGGAACTCATCATCAAAACTCAAATCCAAGCGATATAAGCATGATACTCGGATCACAACGCAAATCGCAACAAGGTACATCGAGGTACACCTCCAACAATGTCGAAAAAATAAATCGGTGAGCTTAAAAACCGGCAAAACAAGAACATCCGCTCGCCTCCTGCTCACGGTCTGGCATCCTCTATCTCTGGGTACTCATCTCCTCCTCGGATTACCAATCCCGCAATCCAACGGCTCATCGGCCCTGTCAAGTGTGCTAACGGGGACGATTCCGTTCTGGCACTTCTCTGGTCATCTCTCGGTCAATCATCACGACCACTCGTAATGCAGCACGTCACTGGCGTCGGCCTCTGTCTCTCTGAATACACGTGAAACATCTGGTCCTCGGTGCAAATCTCATTGCAGCAGTGTCCTAGAAGGAATCCTGCTCAGGGTCTCTTCCGATCTTGCCTATGCCGAACTGTACGGAGGCTGGTACTCTTACATAATCTTTTTTCGTTTTTTGGACGTCTGCGTGTTCCGCACACCTTTCCTCGGAAACTGGCCGTATCCCAATGCCTCTGTATGCATATCAGATCTCTAATCTCGACGGGGAGTAACAACAGCTCGTCAGCGTCCTGCACGAACCTCTGGTTGCACTTGTCTTTATCGTCATCCAATATGACATCACGCTATGCTATCTGCGCACTACAACTGTTCTCAGCCACGGTCAATCTAGAGTCTCTCGCACGGACTCGAAATCGCGTACTCTGTAACTTCATCATTCCGTAAAAGATATCTGGCCGAACACGTCCTTGGGAACTCGTCCCAACCATCGGAGGAATACTCAATACTCGTCCGTCCTCGATCAACTCACAACGCATCTGGGTGAGGTCCTCCATCCCAAGCTGGTCAGCCTGCTGATCTCTTATCACATGATATCTGGACGACGTCAAACTTTTCGACCGAGTCATCGAGGTCCCATAATTTCCCGAAGGTTCAACACCTAAGAGCAGTCTAAAAATATCTGGTACACACCACAGCACCTCTAGACCAGCCGTAGAAGGGCAAACCCAAGCCTCACTGATGGCACCGCTAAACTGCTACAAACCCTAAGGTTTAAGGCGGTTCCATGGTCATCATGTCGAGTTAGGGTTTCATTCTTCTAGAGGGTCCACAGAATTACATGCATGTTGCTCCGAACACTTTAAACTTGGGAAAAATGGTTTCCTAACACTCGTTCGAACCTTTTTAACTTCGCCTATACAACATGTGAATACCCTTCGCCCGCATGCCAAACAATGCCTCAATGCTCCAGGAAAGGCGATACATCGGCGGTCATCTCTGGATCGGTCTGCTCTAGGTCTGAGTAAGATTCTCCACATTGGAAATCTTCAACTCAACTGGGCCTGCGTCGGCGCATCAATCTGACGAATCACCTTCGTCTCTCAATCGGGGTAGACTATCTATCATCTGTCGCATTTCTACCTGGAAGCTCCGGCGATCTTAGCTCGTAAGCTCTGGAAGCGACATCCCATCATCTTAGCAACAGTTGGGTCACCTGTCTGCACGGTAGGCGACATCAAAATCTCTGAGGTATGTTGTACATCAATAGTCCTCTCGCAACTGGCAGCTCCAACAGTGGCCCGATCCTCTGGTACAAAACCAAACACCCGCCTCAACAGGAGGTCACAACAAAAAACTACATCGAGACGTTCCCATGTCACCAGAAAACACAATGATCAGTCCTCGTACCAGACGAGCTCGTCGTGACCGCAACATTAGCAGCAGCTCAACTGCGCTCAAACCATGGTGACAGGAACCTCATTCGAGTATCGAAGAAAACAGATCAACGGCATAAGAGGAAAAGACAGATCCAGAATGGATACATGATCATAAGAAGGAACAACATCAATAGGAGTATGATCATGGAAACAAATAGAATCAAGGATCTCAGATGGATGTATAATCATGGATACGAAGAGAATCACTGGTCACAAAAATATGTACATCCTAAGGTTTCTTAAGTGGAGTATCGTATTGTAAATATGCCGCGGAACATACATACGGTACGTCACTCTACTCAAGCTACCTACTCCATCAATCAGGGTCAGCTTATGTAATGAAAGCTCGGGTCTAATACCCCCCCCCCCCCGCGTTCAAGTCTAAGTTCCATAAGGTTAAGCCTAGGTTCCAAAATACATACCCGCCCTAGACTCCGCATAGTCAAACATAGACTCGAACAAAGGTTAAACCTAACGCTCTAATACCAACTTTGTCACGACCCGAAATATTAGCTCGTGACCAGCACTTGAACCACGCAACGTATAAAGGCGTACCGGAATTCAAGTAAGCTGAAACCCAAAAATCTAAACCTTTTAAGAAAAATAAAGGAGGTGAGGTTTTGAAATAAAGGTATAATAAAATCAAGTTTTATTAATGCATAGAAAAGAAACATGAATGATGCAAGTGAAGTTTACGAGTTTGAAAACATGTTTCGCCTTTTAAAAATTTTGGCAGCACCTCCTTTGTATTTTTTGATCCAAAACCACAAATACATATTAATAATAATGGCATCCCCAAGCGGGAGCTAGCTCTTCGCCAAACGGCGGATCACAACCACGCAATACAGTATATATAAGTATACGACGCCCAACGGCGAAGTTCACCACAAAAGATAAAGAAAAAGCAAGACATATAAACCATAAGTAGCGAAAAATCCCTCGCTCTAAGTCTTGTAACCACAATCCTACTAAGTCTCATTACTTATACACCTTATAAATTTTGATTGATGGAGTTTGCTAGATACAATATGAAATATTGATACAAGAGTGGGAATGATACAAATGTCCCACCTAACAATGCAAAACACCCGAATGCAACTGTGTGCCAGCGAAGCCGCTACTGATCCAAGCGGTCAACCTGCAAGAACTGTGGCACAACGGGGGTGAGTTTCCAACTCGTGAGTAGAACATATCAACAGATAGAAATCGAAAAAACAACGACTCCTAGGTCAACTATATCATAAAGGTAATACTATGATATCTAGGGTGACCGGGTCAGTATATGTGCCAACATGGTAGTCAATACCTATATGCATGTGGATAACATCCAACAGTAATAATCAATGCATGTATATGGATCTTGTCCAACCATAATCAAGATATGTATACATGTGGATCTCGTCCGCCGAAAATCAATGTCTGTATGCACGTAAATATCATAAAGGAGTGTGCATGACAGTATGAGGATATATATCAACGGTGTCCCTCCCGACACATCAAAATCATGGAACCTGAGTGCATAGTATCGACACTCGAAAACATCATGAAAACCGTGCCCAGCATCGGCACGTAAATCCTCATATATCGGGCTCCGTCAGTCCGGATCGGCCAACGGGCTCCGTCAGTCCGGATCGGCCCATATCATCTCTCGACTGCGGTCGGTATCCTCCGGATATCCGCCGAGCCCAAATACTATCACCGGTAGGTAGTAGTCCCTCTGCCAAGCTCACCGTCTGTATACATAGCATCCCTTTCTTTCCCCGGGGTACCATACCGGGTCCACCATGTACCCGCAATCGGCCTCATCCGCCTCCTCGAATCGGGTTTCTCATGTCGCTCTCAGCACCGAGAAAACACATGGTGGACGCACTGAAATATCATATCAGGAGAAACCGGGTTTTTAAAACAACAAATAATCTCTTTTAAAATATCCACAGTTCTCAAATCCAGAAATCTCATGAAAACAGCATATCTCAATGCGTAAAATCATAGAGCATGATGCATGCGACATATAATGGAAATGTAAGTATATCCGTGTGTCATGCAACATGGAATAGTGATATGACATATTAAGGGAAAATAGCTCTTTTAAATGATTCTAGTTTTTAAAATATAACATGCGATTCCCAATTTTACAATAAAACCAGTTATCTATAAAGGTAAAATATGAATATGCGCAAGTGTAGATATACCAATGTATGTGTGCACAAATACGGATATACGAATGTGTATATCCGCAAGTATGGATGTATCAATGTATATGTGCACCAATCTGGATATACGAATGTGTATATCTGCAAGTATAGATGTATCAATGTATATGTCATGATGCAGCAACCCTACTGTGTAGTGACATGGTAATTATCGATGATGAAGTGTGTGAGCCGGAAAAACTGTGTACGTGTAAAATACGCATCATCGATAATGGTGCAAGTGTATTGGTACAGGTATAAGAAATGCAACGGAAATAATATGAATGTAGCATAAGGTAAATCATATGCAAATACTGATGGGTATACGTATCTAATATGACCGAGTCTGGGAATCTATCAATCGACATCCAGCCTAGCAACATCGCGTACGGTATAATCCATCTTACGGCAACCTCTAGTCAATGGTAAGGATCAATCATCAAGTCAAACTCATCACGCACGGAAAATCATCGTACGGCGGCATTAAGCTAATAGGGATCCTATCATCCTGTAAGACAAATGAGGGTACGGCCTAAGAACACATACGTCCTATCATCCAAGATTCACAACATTCCATACACACACACACACACACATATCTATATACCTATGTCCTAGGTCACATCAGCAATAATCTAATATCAGGGGACCGACATCGTATAAATCATCTCGATCGACTCGCATCTGTAAGTGCACGGCGGAGCCCCGGCCGTCAATCCGACGCCGGAATGCGGAAACGAAACTTGTAAACCGTCACCACCGCGCACAAAATTCCCGGATCGGGCCATTAATCAAGTCCTAGCTAACAAGAGAAAGGGTAGAGAGATATACCGAGCGATCCGTGTCCTTCGGTCTTCTCTTCGTCGTCCCGATCTCCCCGTGGAATCTCCGGTCTCCACCAAGTCGCCGGAAGGGCACCACGTCGCCGGCTTCTTTTACGGGCTCCCACCTCTGGACCGAGGCAATTCGGGCACGAAGTTGGCGAGCCGACGTGCCCAAGGTTTGCTGTAGAATACGTGTAGTGCTCTATGTCTCATTTTGGGGTTTGAGGAAGTTGACTTTGGTGGAGGAAATGAACTATGGAATTTTGTGATGAACTTTGGGGATTTTTGCAAGCATGAGAGAACCAAAAATCCCCACCCAAAAATCATGGGTAGCCCCACCAAAGAATTGGCCGGCCCCCTCTCATGAGGAATGAGGATGGAGTGAATCAAAAAGAGAGAGTCAAAGTCCAAGGGGGGGTGTATCTCAATAATGCAAGAGAGAGTGTGGAGTTATCATGAAGCATGATCACAAGATAAGGTCCAACACTCCACCAACTAATCATCACAAACAAAAGTCAAGCAATCATGAGGATAGAAGTCAAGCAATGATGAAGTGAACAAGTCAAATGATGGTGCAACCATCATGACACATCAATATGGAAAGACAACCCTCCAAAATGCTTATTTGCACAAAGGCAAATAAGCCCTCCTCCACCAATCTTCAGCCAATGAAAGATACAAATGAAAATGGCCGAAACGGAAAGCAAACTGGCAACTCCAAAAAAACTGATCCGGTAATAAATTACAGGAAAACCCCGCTACTGTATATACATACCAGCATTTGTATTCCGACCGAAATACAAATGCAATGAGACAAATCTACACAGTACTATACTAGGATGCGGCTTAAACCAAAGCCCGCTATTATTAACCATCCGATCCTGATCCGTGCAATACCGCACGTATCTGATCAAACCCTGCCATATCTCCATACGGCCTCTACAGCGTTTCGCCCGAAACTTGAGCAACTGTCTGTGGGGGACTCTAAAGACTCGTCAATACTATGGCTGTGGATTTAACCACTGGCACGTCAGAGGTATTAGCCATACGTGACGGGCTACCAGCTATTGAACAAAAGGGACGTCGATGAGAAAACTCATCTTTACACCCTACTGAGCCTGTCGGTGACAATATCCATACAGTCCGGTTCGTTCGTCTATGAGCATCGCATGGCGGGCCTAGGGGGTTGGTAAAAGTCAGACCCCCAAAAGCGGTACAAGTCGTGTTGGAGTGTAGCCCAGAACACCCTGAGATACTACTGGAATACCTACCAGTAAATCTCCTGCCTCGGCCGAGGGCTTTGTGTAATGGCTCTCCTAGACACAGCGCGACCTCACCCCCAATACCGGGAGAGACGAACCCCTGAAGATCCGCTCAATGCCTCCATGTGGCTCGGGACTGTACCCAACTAAAACCTGTTTGCACGTCTCCTTTGAGCGTGGTAGGATAGTAATCAAAGTACAGAGGGAACTCACACGAGACAAATGACGATCCTCAAGTCGATGAACTAACCTGTACACATGTCACCAGGGAACTGCTATCTGACGTCAGGTATAAGACCAACTAGCATGTTCCCGGCGAGTCCTGTCCGGTGTACTCATAACCCAATAAGCACCTGTATACATCTTAGGTGAACCAACTGACACCAGTGGCTTGCGAGACCGGCCACCGCCCCTCGTCGAGGTCTCGACTGTATACACTAGTCTACTCTGGAGTATCGATGCCCTGTCTCGAAACTCCCACGACTAGGGACCTTTTAAGGATGTGCTTGTAGACTACCAGCTCCCACGTATATGATCGCCCTCATACTGCTGGCAGTCAAGCAAGAATCCTAGGGGCTCTATCAACGTGCAATAGTGACCTGTAAGGTCACCTAAAGCAGTACACGATGATAAAGGTAAACCAGATAGCATACTATCATCTTGAGTAAGACTGTCCTACCGGAATAGGTCCCCCCTCAATCATCGCAATCACGTGCCTGTGATCCAATAATTGACTCTGAGGGCACTATCTCCAACAATCTCCCACTTGCACTCAAGGCTAATTATTACGATGTCGCATACTCACAGATCGTGTGATACCGAACACCCAACTCCTCTACTAGTCAGTCTCACAAAGCTCGTTTGCGAAACTATTGCGTTCGAGGAATAGCCTCAGTGAGTGGATCCGCCTTGAAGTTTCTTTCTATGTCTCTCTATATCCCAAGTTCGCGGAGAAAACCCATCTCCCGAAAAGAGCAATACCTTTCTTAGAATGTGTCTGGATGTCTGATGGGACCTAGCTCATAAATGAACTCCAAATACAAACTTCTTAGACTGTATCGCTAACTGAACTTAATCAGTATCCTGCGCCATGCCTCCTTCAGTATCGCCTTGGACCACCTGTCCAAAATACTGCACCTCGTCAGAAGGAAAACTATAACTCCGACAACCTCCTTGTCGTCCAGGTCACCTTGGAAGCCTGGAGTGATAACTGTCTCCTAAATGAGGCTGTCGTTATCATATCCCTAGAACATCCACTTATGTTCTAAAACTGCTTCCGACTGTTTCTCTAGGATAGGATCAATGTCAACTTATTGCATCTAGTGCAAAAACAACATCTGGTGTGGTACTTGACATCTCATGATTGACTCAATTGCCTGAGCAAGTGATCTGCCAATCATGCACATCCCTCTCCCCTTTAGTCTGTAAGACACCTTCAGAGAGGGTGACTCCATCACCTGCAGGTACACCACCATGCCTGGAGTCGTCCATTCTAAATACTCTTAGAATGCTGTCAAAGTACCCAGATTTGGAAACCACCCAAATCTAGATCTAAAACCATAGATTTAGTAACCAGAATGTCTGATATAATATCCAAGTCCCATGTGGAGAAACCACTGTATGACAACCAAAGTATAACCGACCGTAGTATAGGAATTTCACTTTCTACTCTGTGTATGTCATCCAAGTACCAGGACATCACACCCTACTACCTTCTTAACAGATCCATCCCCTATTCTGATGAAGTCAAACCTATGACTGTCACATCAGAAATAGATGATCTATCTTTGCTACATCTGCTTTAGTCTATAAATAGACATAAGCCACCAATGCTTCCGCTGCTCCCACTGACTACGACAACCCTCTGGCAGAGTCATATACACGTACACTTCTAAAGCTAGTTTAGAACGACGCTATACTTATCCTCCTGCCGGGTCTCGCAGCCTGGAACAACAGCAATGGTAAGTCTGGGTAAACAAGAACGTCCCTGTCACCGTCCTTGAGGCTACCGGAGTACCTCTCGGGTGCCTGAGATTACCCATCTTATCTGCGGAGTGGCCAATGGAATGTTAGGCCAGATTGAATCTTTAGGTTCTTATCAAATCTTCAGTAATCGTTTGCGGTTATGGAATCACTTCCTGTTCTAACATACTCCCACTACTGTTTTCTGAAAAAATCCATTTTTATTAAAACTGTGGCGAGTCTAGAACAATATCACTATTGATCTTCCAGATGGTAGAAAGTCAACCCTCGTCATAGCCTGGGTCAACCCACAAACAGCCATTACAGAAACGTGCCTTGAGTTATCCAGAGTCTGGTTTTAAGCATAAGCCGGACAACTCCCCGTACCTTAACATCGTTAGGTTATGAACTGTTCTATATCCAATATAGAACCAGAGGCACTGATTTAATTGAACCAGATTCAAATCATGTATCTGTCTCCAGTGCATGTTAACTAAATGGAAAGAGGCCGATCAGCATTACTCAACTTAGGAGTACTTCCAATTATGAATAACCTGAAAGAGAAGAAAGTTCTCTCAATCATTACAATCAACAGAATAACACACACAAGTATCTACATTTTCGATCACTTTGAAGAATCCCGATACTTGCAATACCTGGTTCTCTACTTCATTCAAACACCTATAACTTCTCAAAATTCGGACTCTGTGTTTCCACGAAACACCTGTCTAAAAACTAGAGAAGTCATAAGTAAACCAAATATAGTACGAGGACCAACCCCTCTGTCCTAATGGACACTGGACAACATACAATACCCTGTATAAGTCCCTTGAGTCTAATAACTCACTCCCTGTGTGTCGCAGGTTGAAAACTGTACTTATGGTTAAGAAGAATTACACCGCTGTTTAATGCTCCTTACCTAACCATCCACTGATATAGGTAAATGTCATGGACATAATTTCAAAAAGGTATATCTCACTCTATAAAAATAGACGTACAGATATATCAATTTGAAATTGGTGCATAACAACGGATATTCAAAACCAAATATTTGTCGTCCGGCAAACCGCCCAGGTGACTTCCTCAAATATCACCGATTACAACGAATCCCGATATAATGAGGATGATCACCTAATTCCCAATAACTTACTCTCACTCATTATCTGTAAAACCATACAGATGTGAGAATCATACCTGGTAAATACATACCCTGGAGTGAGTATCTAATCGGGAAATCAGTTTTCCTTTAACAGTACACAGTGAAACTGAAACATTGAAATGTTTCGATGGGGTATACCGGTATTCCTAGTAATGCCTCTTCCATTATCCAGATTCACAACTGCAACCGTGTAATTCTTTGTCATCTTTCCAAATCCCTTTATATGTCTTTAATCATTACCTTCTGCACACCCTCTTAGGCTAAATGGTTTTCTTCCTTCCCTACTGTTCGGCACCGGCCTATGGTTTATAAGAAGACTATCCAATAATCATAATGGGTGTACTGTCCTAATCTTAGGAGCACTCGCAATGCGAGAGAAGGTGAAGATAAAAGACAACCGAATAAATCTTATTCCTATTTCTCCTGAACCAGAATCCATCCCCGAAGTGGAACAAGTTCCTTTCGAGTTCGAATATAACCATATGATGGAGTATCCAATAAAATGTGGATCTTCGTAGTGATACGGAGTGTCCTGGAGAAATACGAAGGTGATTTAGGATTGGCGAGGAAATACCTGGTTTGGTCGTGAATATCAGTCGCAATTTACTTTGCCCTCTTACTAATCCCTTGATATGTCTTTACTTAATACCTTCTGCACACCATCGTTATGCTAAGTGGTTTTCTTCATTCCCTACCGTTCGGCACCAGCCTATGGTTTGGAAGAAGACTATCCAATTTGCGTAATAGGTGTACTATCTCCTAAACCAAGGAGTACTCGCAACCTGAGAGAAGGAAAAAGGAAAAGACAACTGAATAGTCCTATTCGTTTTCTCCAGAACCGGAAACCATCCTCGAATAAATTCCTTCGAGTTCGTATATAACCATACGATGGTTTTGTCCATTGGAAGTGGACGTTCGTAGTAATACGGGGTGTCCTGGAGAAAAGGGTAAAAGTAGGAGTGGCAATGACGTTTGCAACTCTGACAATCCAAAAGCCAGTGTTAAGAAGGTTCGGTTAATTTTGGTTTCTGAGTCATAGTCTTAAGGTCGGGTCAATAGTCGCTGCCAAAGAGAGAGAGAAAAGAAACACTCAGCTTGCACTCTAACCTAGATCAGAATGGTTACCAATTTATCTAATCTGGAAACCTCCCACTGCACCGTCAAATTCTCCTCCAAACCTAAAAGAAGAATTAGTCGGGAAGAGTAAACCAACTCATCAGTGGGAATCGGGATCCAACTATCATCGCATGATAACATGACGGAATCCACTCACGTCATCACACTCCAGAAGGTATGCGCATATCTGGCAAGTTTCAGTTTCTTTAGAAACTCCCGATGTGATTTTTACCCCATGCTCTTATGACCTTGATTTTGGCCAACAAATCATAAGTCACATGTCAAGTTCTACTCGTCATTCTCCAGGTTAATTTGAGCCCACCCGCATAAGCCCTTGACTTTGGCCAACAAGGCTATACGACTGCCCCAAACCAACGCATCTATCTATGCTGCACATGAATACCCAATAGCTACCAATCATTATGCCTTGACTTTGGCCAACAAACATAGCTTGAATACTGATTGACTATCCATGTGAAATGACGGAGGACTACGAATGGTTTCTGGAGAAAACCTTTAACGTAATGAACTTGATATCGTTGAAGCAACCGGATCGCTTTTAAAATATAGTGACGAAAACCTTTGCTAAAGAGGTCACTCCACGTGAAGGGATCTCGGCTCTTTCCCCGTAGAATGAGGTGCAGGATATTCCAACTGAATACCACGATGCAAAGCAAAAGTAATCGGCTATAGTGAAGTTATTGCCCTGACGCAAACTTCTGTCCAAGGGGTCACTCCAGGTGAAGGGATCTCGGCCCTTACCTCGTCGACTGAGGAGCAGGATATTCCAACTGAATACCACTATGCAAAACAAAAGTGAACGTCCTTGCAATAACAGCTTTTTGAAAAATGTTCCAACAACATCAGAATAGGTTTGTTTAACTTGCATTGATCCGAATCAATGCAGTACCATCAATTGATCACACCAATAAAGAACGAAAATAATGATGTACGTATATGCCATCCGCATTCGCCACTGGGTCCCGTCATTACCCGTTAGGTTACTTAACTAACGACAGAGCGGGGAATGGACTAGCGCGGATGCAAAACATATACAACATCTGCTAGTATATATATCAATATATAAAATTTCGCTCAAGGCGTGATAAAATGCGACATCACAGAAATGTACAGCATCACAGAACAATACAGATATCTGGGATCCCCGGGTTTCACAGAGCCGCTACTGAAACCCGACGTTCCCCTGGTCATGTGGATAGCCTATGCAATGAAATCCTAGACCCCTACGGGCGCGGCAAGTTACCCGCCAAAACCTGAAGCGAGGCAGCCCCCTTCAGCAACGTGAATGGACCACCCAGCACTTCACGGAATCCGGTAACTTGGGCACCCCTCCTGGGTCAACCTGTACCCCCTACGAGTGCGGCGAATAGCCCGCCAATTCTAGAGTGAAGCCCCCTCCGTCTCAATGCCATGAGATGCGGGCCCGTTGCCCTCTAGATCCCGGCTACCCGTGCACCCCTCCTTGAGGTAATCCTAGTACAGAAAGTAAAATATACATACAACGGGTACATCGACCTCAACCTGGTCGTGCCCCAAAAGAATAATATACAAACAGGCAGTGACGGCAGTCCACATGTCGGACGCTCGCCCCGCAATATCAAATGTACATAATACAACAAAAACTGTAGTAGCATTGCACCAAGGCTATCCCCCATGACCAATCCGCAACATCACAGCACAACACAGAACATCAACGTGAATGTCACGTTCGCAGATCCGTCTAACCGGGCTATAGCAGTTAGACAGGATTTACCGATCGAGTGACATTCACGGTCACAGATATAATGTAATACTGTGAACTAATGTGTTTAAAATTCTTGATCGATCAAATTTATCGAAGTGTGCCCCAAGCACTACTGTAGCACTCATAGAAAATCTGGGCCCAAAAAGAATGTTCCAAAACCCCTATTTTCAACACAGAGACACTCTGTAGAAATTTAATACACTGAATAGTAAAGACTGCGGCGGAACCGCAGCCCAAGCATGGGTTTGGCCGCGGTTCCGCGGTCGTATAGTGTGTTCACGTGATCAAATTTCTACAGAGATCTTAGAATTCCCTGCACATCATTCTGCAACAATCTGAAAAAAATTTAGAGCCAAAAAAAATTCGACAGAAACTGATGCACATTAAAACGCGGTTTTTGGAATTTTGTTTGATCGGAAATGTAAACACATTAGACAAAACTAGACTAGGTTAATGGCGTAGCTCTGATACCAATGTAAGTGCACGGCGGCGCCCCGGCCGTCAATCCGATACCGGAATGCGGAAACGAAACTTTTTACGAACTTGTAAACCGGCACTACCGCGCACAAAATTCCCGGATCGGGCCATTAATCTAGTCCTAGCTAACAAGAGAAAGGGTATAGAGATATACCGAGCGATCCGTGTCCTTCGGTCTTCTCGTCGTCGTCCCGATCTCCCCGCGGAATCTCCGGTCTCCACCAAGTCGCCGGAAGGGCACCACGTCGCCGGCTTCTTTTACGGGCTCCTACCCCTGGACCGAGGCAACTCGGGCACGAAGTTGGCGAGCCGACGTACCCAAGGTTTGCTGTAGAATACGTGTAGTGCTCTATGTCTCATTTTAGGGTTTGAGGAAGTTGACTTTGGTGGAGGAAATGAACTATGGAATTTTGTGATGAACTTTGGGGATTTTTGCAAGTATGAGAGAACCAAAAATCCCCACCCAAAAATCATGGGCAGCCCCACCAAAGAATTGGCCGGCCCCCTCTCATGAGGAATGAGGATGGAGTGAATAAAAAAGAGAGAGTCAAATTCCAAGGGGGGTGTATCTCAATAATGCAAGAGTGAGTGTGGAATTATCATGAAGCATGATCACAAGACAAGGTCCAACACTCCACCAACTAATCATCACAAACAAAAGTCAAGCAATCATGAGGGTAGAAGTCAAGCAATGATGAAGTGAACAAGTCAAATGATGGTGCAACCATCATGACACATCAATATGCAAAGACAACCCTCCAAAATGCTTATTTGCACAAATGCAAATAAGCCCTTCTCCACCAATCTTCAGCTAATGAAAGATACAAATGAAATGGCCGAAACGGAAAGCAAACTGGCAACTCCAAAAAAACTGATCCCGTAATAAATTACAGGAAATCCCGCTACTGTATATACATACCCGCATTTGTATTCCGACCGAAATACAAATGCAATGAGACAAATCTACACAGTACTATACTAGAATCCAGCTTAAACCAAAGCCCGCTAGTATTAACCGTCCGATCCTGATTCGTGCAATACCGCACGTATCTGATCGAACCCTGCCGTATCTCCATACGGACTCTACAGCGTTTCGCCCGAAACTTGAGCAACTATCTGTGGGGGACTCTAAAGACTCGTCACTACTATGGCTGTGGATTTAACCACTAGCACGTCAGAGGTATTAGCCATACGTGACGGGATACCAGCTACTGACCAAAAGGGACGTCGATGAGAGAACTCATCCTGACACCCTACTGAGCCTGTCAGTGACAATATCCGTACAGTCCGGTCCGTTCGTCTATGAGCATCGCATGGCGGGCCTAGGGGGTTGGTAAAAGTCAGACCCCCAAAAGCGGTACAAGTCGTGTCGGAGTGTGGCCCAGAACACCCTGAGATATTACTGGAATACCTACCAGTAAATCTCCTGCCTCGGCTGAGGGCTTTGTGTAATGGCTCTCCTAGACACAGCGCGACCTCATCCCCAATACCGGGAGAGACGAACCCCTGAAGATCCGCTCACTGCCTCCATGTGGCTCGGGACTGTACCCAACTAAAACCTGTTTGCACGTCTCCTTTGAGCGTGGTAGGGTAGTAATCAAAGTACAGTGGGAACTCACACGAGACAAATGACGATCCTCAGGTCGATGAACTAACCTGTATACATGTCACCACGGAACTGCTATCTGATGTCAGGTATTAGACCAACTAGCATGTTCCCGGTGAGTCCTGTCCGGTGTACTCATAACCCAATGAGCACCTGTATACATCTTAGGTGAACCAACTGACACCAGTAGCTTGCGAGACCGGCCACCGCCCCTCGTTGGGGTCTCGACTGTATACACTAGTCTACTCTGGAGTATCGATGCCTTGTCTCGAAACTCCCACGACTAGGGACCTTTTAAGGATGTGCTTATAGACTACCAGCTCTTACGTATATGATCGCCCTCATACTGCTGGCAGTCAAGCAAGAATCCTATGGGCTCTATCAACGTGCAATAGCGACCTGTAAGGTCACCTAAAGCAGTACACAATGATAAAGGTAAACCAGATAGCATACTATCAACTTGAGTAAGACTGTCCTACCGGAATAGGTCCCTCCTCAATCATTGCAATCACGTGCCTGTGATCCAATAATTGACTCTGAGGGCACTATCTCCAACAGCATCCGTATACCAACATATCATCATATCAGTCCTATATTCTTTCATCGCATTTATATCACATATCAAATCAAATTCACATAAATATTCTATCTCTACTAAGTATAAGTATCTAATCCAACATACATACCCGAACCATACAAGCATATTTTAAAAGAAGCGAATCGTAGTTTTGAAAATAGGGGTTACGGTGTTTTAAAGAAAAGATATCATTTGAAAATCCGTAACATCCCTCAAGGTATATATTTAAAAGATACATATGATTCTTTGGTTTAGAAAAATGTATGGCTTGGATGACGCATCTACATCGGCTATCTAGTCCTACTGTACCCTAAACGGCAATATCGACAAACGTCGTCTTCGAATTCCGTCATCCCATTATAGCCGTATTATATCATTTCTAACCATCCTTAGTTTCTAATATAGTATCACTAACTATCCTTTACTATAACCCTAGTTTCCTAATCTAGGTTTCCTAATCATATTCTATAATCAGTTTTCCATCAATACTTTGCGGGGGTGCTATACGTCATCCACCCGACTTCCCCCGTGGATATAGATCGACTCACCTGGTCTTCGCTTGCCGAAATCGATGACGCCATGCTCCTTCACCTCTGAATCCATGCGAGGGTACCTACAATAATAAACCATAGCAATGCGCATTAAAATCAAGGCGAAAAAACCAAAATGGTACACGTTTCGCTCATAGGTCAAAACCTATAGCTTTGCGTGCAAAACACGACCAAAAACCCGGGTCGTGGACGTCCAAACGCCACACGACGGAAACACAATACCAAATACCAAAATCAAGTCAAAACGAAGTCGTAAAACAATGCACCAACTCATGGAAATGGTCCCAGATTTTACCCTAAGCCAAATTGGTCAATTTTGCATATATTGAGGGGCTAATTTACATCTAAAGGGACCCCAGAACAAGTACGGATCAATTCTGAGCTACCCTGGCCACAAATTACGCCCAGATTGAATAAATCAGCAGCCTGGGTGCAGGGGATGGGGCTTAGGTCTTGGTGGTAGCTTCCTAAGTGCCTGTACGACTCCCAATAATTGCAAAATCATTTCTAGTGTCCCCGGGTTGCTCCAGATTCTAAAATTCCCTCACAAATCACACATTTATCCGATGCCGGGGTTTCTAAATCCGTGTTTTGGGGTTCTAAGCTCTGGTCCAGGTCATTAAACATCACCCAAGTCTAGTTAACAGCCACAACATCACCAATTTCAACAAACACTCAAACCCTTAACTAGGGTTTCCCAAAGCTCACTAAACATCATAATTTCCCCACTGAACTTGCATGAAAGGTAAAGTGAAGGAAATACTATACTAAGGGTGATGAAATTACCTCACTTGGGCAACCCAAGAAAAACCCTAGCTCCACAAGGTTGTCAAAATCTCAATTTTCTTGGTCCAATGTGTAGAGGGTGTTGAGGGGATCAATTTTTATGAAAGGGAATTAGGGTTTTGATCAAAGATTTGACGTGATATCATGGGGTGAAGGTGGAGGTAAGAGAGGAAGAAGAAGATGAGAGAAAAAAAAATGGGGAAAGGATTTGTGGCTGCCCCTCTCTCTCCTCTCTCTTTTGTTCTCACCCACTCTCACTATTTATCCTTTTGCCTTTTCCTTTTCTTTTGTTTTCTCCTATAAACTTTAAAACCAATACACAAAATACCCAAACCAACCCAAGAAAACACCATGTAACCAAAAGCAATATGACATGGTGCACTGGCCACAAAAAACTGTAGAAATGCTGATTTGGCTTAATCGCGATTAGCAGTGCACTAATCAGGTTTTTATCAAAACTGCATATAATAAATTTTAAAAATGCCAAATCCTATAAATATTTTTTATTAAATGAATAAATCATTTTAATTTCTATTTATTTCATAATTATTGGTATATATTTATACCCTTTTTCGAAAAACCCAATTTTGCAAATCCGGCAGTTTTCGAGAAAAATATTATTTTAATATTAAATTCCAAAAATAATATTTTATATTTTCTGAAATGTTACACTGTCGTTATCAAATCCTTAGAACATATACTTATGTTCATAAAACTGCTTCCGAACGTTTCTCCAAGATTGGATTAATATATCAACTTATTGCATCAAGTGCAAAAACAACATCTGGTGTGGTACTTAACATCTCATGATTGACTTAATTGTCTAAGCAAGTGATATGCCAATCATCCACATCCCTCTCCCCTTTAGTATTTAAGACATCTTTAGAGAGGGTGACTCCATCACCTGGAGGTACACCACCATGACAGGAGTCGTCCATTCTTAAACACCTTTAGAATATTGTCTAAGTACCCAGATTGGGACACTTCCCAAATCAAGATCTAAAACCATAGATCTAATAACCAGAATGTATGATATAATATCCATATCCTATGTGGAGAAACCACTGTGTGACAACCACAGTATCACATATCGTAGTATAGGAATTTTACTTCCTACATTGTGTATATCATCCAAATACTAGGATATCACACCCTACTATTTTCTTAACAGATCCATCCCCTATTCTGATGAAGTCAAAGCCTATGACTGTCACATCAAAAATAGATGATCTATCTCCGCTATATCTGCTTTAGTCAATAAATAGATATAAGCTACTTGTCCACTATGCTTCCGCTGCTCACACTGACTACAACAACCCTCTGGCAGAGTCATATACACGTGCACTTCTAAAGCCAGTTTAGAACGATGCTATACTCATCCTCTTGCCGGGTCCCATAGTCTGGAACAGCAGTAATGGCAAGTCTGGGTAAACAAGAACCTCCCTGTCACCGTCCTTGAGGCTACCGGAGTACCTCTCGGGTGCTTGAGGTTACCCTCCATATCTGTGGAGTGGCTAATGGATTGTCAATCCAGATTGAAACTTTAGGTTCTTATTAAATTATCAGTAATCGTCTGTGGTTCTGGAATCACTTCCAGTTATACCATACTCCCACTACTGTTTTCTGAAAAAGTCTATTTTACTAAAACTATGGAGAGTCACGAACAATATCACTATTGATCTTCCAGATGGTAGAAAGTTAACCCTCGTCATAGCCCGGGTTAACCCATAAACAGCCATTACAGAAACGTTCCTTGAGTTACCCAGAGTCTGGTTTTAAGCATAAGCCGGACAACTTCATATACCTTAACATCGTTAATATATGATCCATTCTATATCTAATATAGAAACAGAGGCATTGATTTAATTGGAACTAGATTCAAATCATGCAGTAGTCTGCAGTTCATGTCAACTAAATATAGAGAGGCCGATCAGCATTACTCAACTTAGGAGTGTAACCAAACATGAGTAACCTGAAAGAGAAACAAGTTTCTCAAAACCATTACTATCAACTGAATACCAAACACAAGTATCTATATCTTCGATCACCTTGAAGAATCCTGATACTTGCGACACCTGGTTCTCTACTTTATTCTTGTACCTATAACTTCTCAAAACCTAGACCTTGTATTTCTACGAAACACTTGTCTAAAAACTAAAGAAGTCATAAGTAAACAGAATATAGTACGAGGACCAACTCCTCTGTCCTTATGGACACTAGACAATATACAATACTCTGTATAAGTATCCTGAGTTGAATAACTCAAATCCTGTGCATCGTAGGTTGAAAACTATACTATGGTTAAGAAGAATTACACCACTGTTTAATGCTCCTTACCTAACCATCAACTGATATAGGTAAATGTCATGGACATAATTTCAAAAAGTTATATCTCACATTATAAAATAAATGTACTGATATATCATTTTGAAATTGGTGCATAACAACGGATATTCAAAACCAAATATTTGCCATCCAGCAAAACCCAGGTGATTTCCTCAAATATCACCAATTACAACAAATCCCGATATAATAAGGATGATCACCTAATTCCCAATAACTTACTCCCACTCATCATCTGTAAAACCATACAGATGTGAGAATCAAAACTGTTAAATACATACCCTGGAGCAAGGGCTAATTGGGAAATCAGTTTTCTTTTAATAATACACAGTGAAACTGAAACATGAATATGTTTCGAAGGGGTATCCGGGTATTCCTAGTAATGCCTCTTCCATTATCCAGATTCACGACTGTAACTGTATATTTCCTTGCCATCTCACCAAATCTCTTTATTTTTCTTTACTCATTACCTTCTGTACACCCCTTTAGGCTAAATGGTTTTCTTCCTTCCTTACCGTTCAGCACCAGCCTATGGTTTCGAATAAGACTATCCACTAAGCGTAATAAGTGTACTGTCATAATCCTAGGAGCACTCGCAGCGCAAGAAAAGGTAAAAATAAAAGACAACTGAATAAACCTTTTTCTATTTCTTCTGAACCAGAATCCATCCCCGAACTGCAACAAGTCCCTTCGAGTTCGTATATAACCATATGATGGAGTATCCAATAACTGTGGATCTTCGTAGCGATACAGGGTGTTCTGGAGAAATACAAAGGTGAAATAGGAGTGGCGATGAAATACTTGGTTTGGTCGTGAATGATAGCAGTCGCAATTTACTTTTACCTCTTTCTAATCCCTTTATTTGTCTTTACTTATTACCTTCTATACACCACACTTAGGCTAATCGGTTTTCTTCTTTCCCTACCTTTCGTTACCTGCCTATGGTTTGGAAGAAGACTATCCAATAAGCGTAATAGGTGCACTCTCTCCCAATCCTAGGAGCCCTCACAGCCTGAGAGAAGGTAAAAGGAAAAGTCAACTGAATAATCCTATTCTATCTCTCCAGAACCAGAATCCATCCTAGAATCCGGAACAAGTTCCTTCGAGTTCGTATATAACCATACGATGGATTTATCCAATGGATGTGGATGTTGGTAATATATGGGGTGTTCTGGAGAAATGCAAAGAGTAAAAGAAGGAGTGGCAATGATGTATGTAACTCAGACAATCCAAAAGCCAGTGTTCTAAGAATGTTCGGTTCACTTGGTCACTGAGTCATAGTCTAGGGTCGGGCCATGGTCGCTGTCATGAGAGAGAGAAAGAAACACTCTGCGTGCACTCTAACCTAGATCAGAATGGCTAATCATTTTATCTAATCAAGATGTCTCCCACTGTAACCTCAAATTCTCCTCCAACCATGAAAGAAGAATTAGTCGGGATCACCCGAAGAGTAAAACAACTCATCAGTAGGAATCGGGATCCAACTATCATCGCATGATAACTGATAGAATCCACTCAAGTTATCACACTCTAGAACTTATGCGCATGCCTGTCAAGTTTCAGTTTCTTTAGAAACTCCCGATGTGATTTTTACCCCTAGGACCCAAGTGACCTTGACAATGCCAACATATCAAAGAGTCCTAGTCAAGTTCAACCCGTCATTATCTTGATTGTGTTAAACCCACCCGTACGAGTCCTTGACAATGCCAACATAACCGTACGACTGTCCTAACCAATCCACATGTCCATATGACAGAAAAGTATTATAGAGCTACCGAACACTACGCCTCGGCAATGCACGACATACGTAGCATGAATACTAAGCAATACTAATCTGAAATAACGGAGGGCTACGAATGGTTTTTGGCGAAAAACCTTTAACGTAATGAACTTGATATCGTTGAAGGAACCAGATAGATTTTTATGAATATATAATGGCGAAAACCTTTGCTTAAGTGGTCACTCCCGGTGAAGGGATCTCGGCTCTTTCCTTGTCGAATGAGGTGCAGGATATTCTAACTGAATACCGTGATGCAAAGCAAAAAGAAATCGACTATAGTGAAGTTATTACCCTGACGCAACCTCTGTCCATGGGGTCACACCCGATGAAGGGATCTCGGCCCTTGCCTCGTCGAATTAGGTGCTGGATATTCATAACCGAATACCTCTGTGCAAAACAAAAGAGAACGTCCTTGCGATAACAGCTTTTTGAAAAATGTTCCAACAACATCGAATAGGTTTGTTTTCCTTGCATTGATCTAAATCAACACAGTCCCATCATTTGATCAAACCATAAAAGAATGAAAATAAAATGTACGTATATGTCATCCGCATTCGCCACTGGGTCCCGTCATCACCCGTTAGGTTACATAACTAACGACAGAGCGGGGACTGGACTAGCGCGGGTGTAAAACATATACAACATCTACTAGTATATATATATGTCAATATATAATAATCGCTCAAGGCGTGATAAATGCAACATCACAGAAAAGTAATAAGTATCACAGAACAATACAGATAATCTGGGATCCCCGTGTTTCCTTTGAGCTGGAAGTGAAACCCGACGTTCCCCTGATCGTGTGGATAGCCCGTGCAATAAAAACCTAGACCCCTATGGGCGCGGAAAGTTACCCGCCAATACCAGAAGCGAGGCAGCCCCCTTCAGCAAAGTGAATGGGCCACCCAGCACTTCACGGAATCCGGTAACTTGAGCACCCCATCTTGGGTCAACCAATACCCCCTACGAATGCAGCGAATAACCCGCCAATTCTAGATTGAAGCCCCCTCCGTCTCAAAGCCATGAGATGCGGGCCCGTTTCCCTCTAAAACCCGGCTATCCGTGCACTCCTCCGCTGGGTAATCCTACTAAAGAAAAGAAAAATATATACAACGGGTACATTGACCTCAACCCGGTCGTGCCCCAAAAGAATAATATACAAACGGGCAGTGACGGCAGTCCACATGTCGGACTCTCTTCCCGCAATATCAAATGTACAAATATAACCAAACTGCACTACCATTGCATTCAGGCTATCCACCACGACAAGTCCGCAACATCACAGCACAACACAAAACATCAACGCGAATGTCACGTTCTCAAACCCATCTAAAAGAGCTATAACGATTAGACAAGATTTACCGATCAAATGACATTCACGGTCGCAGAAAGTAATGTAATGTACTGATAACTTTAAACAATATTAGAAAATATCGACTTCGAAATAACCCCTGAATAGCCCCAAGCAACCTGATAAAACCATATCCAAACCGGGCTAAACAAACAATACCGCTGCACCAAGATTCCAGAGGCAAGACCACACGCCAAAAACCAAACACAGAGGACTCAAAATGGCTGGCCTCCTCGGTTTTGGGAGCCTTGTGCTCAGCCAAAAACCGAGGGGTGGGTGTCGTTTTTGGGGTGCAGGCTTGTGGTCTCTTAAGTAGTCTTCTGCACATGTTTAAATATTTTTTGAAGACACTTGGAAAATCAACAGAACCTAGAATGTGCAGAATATAGTTTGGGGCTGTTTCGATTTTGATACATTAACATTGTCTAAACAAGCTAACTAAGGGTTAATGGGTTGGCTCTGATACCATGTAAGTCTACGGTAGCGCCCCGGCCGTCAATCCGATGCCAAACGCGGAAACAAAAACTTTTTATAAAACCGGCTCTATTGTAAGCTTTTACCCTAATCGTACCATTAACGCAAAACTAGGAAACTACTAAAATGATAGAATGGCTATACCGATCGATCCGTGTCCTTCAGTCTTTAGCAACCATCCCTAGCTCCTCGCGGCATCTCCGATCTTGCTCAATCTCCGGTCTCCTCGTCGATAAGGGCACCACATCAAGAAGTCTTTTTACGGGCTCCCGCTTCAAACCGAAGCAACTCGGACATGAAGTTTGCTAGCCGACATGCCCAAGGTGAAGTAAAGAATGTGTGTGATAACTTTGTCTCTAAACATCCATTGATTCTCAACATATGAGATTGTATGGATGGAGGTTGAAGATGAAGCTATTGGAGGAAGATGTGAGCTCAAGAAGATAGAAGAAGAAAAAAAACATGCTTATTATGTTGTGTGTTATTTTGAGATATATATATATATATATATATATATATATATCAATAACCAAAGTCCCAAGCCATCACATAGTAGCCCCTCTATCTCCAAAATACGCCCACTAATCATAATTTGCTCCATAAATCAATCCATGTCACATTAAATGGCCACATAAACCAATACATTGAGTCACCATGTACATGTGGCATGAAAAGATGCTTATATACAAAACATGCACTCATATTTTCCTCCACTAAACATTTAAACCAAAATGTTTAATCCAACAAAAAGATATGGAATTAACTAAAGTAAACTCGTGACGCATCACAAGGATACCCCTCACCTGTATATACATAACTACACCCGCATTCCGATAGAATGCGAATGCAATGAGACTAAAGTAATCCAACAAATCTAATACGAGGATCCGGCTTAAATGAAAGCGCACTAGTATGATACGTCCGATCATGATCTGTGCACAAATGCACGTATATGATCGAACACAGAGAAAATACTGTACGGCCTCTGCAACGCTTCGCTCGAACTTGGGAAAACTTTCTTTGGGGGACTCTAAAGACTCGTCAATATGCCAGCAGTGGGATTAACCATAAGCACGTCAGTGGTACTAGCTGTACGTAACGGCTGCCCATGTATTGACCAAAAGGGAGACCGATGAGCAGACTCATCCTGAAACCCTACTGAGCCTGTTGGTGACAATATCCGTACAGTCCGGTCCGTTCGTCTATGAGTATCGCATGTGGGGCCTAGGGGGCTGGTAAACGTCAGACCCCCAAAAGCGGAACAAGTCGTGTCGGAGTGTAGCCCAGAACACCCTAAGATACTAATGGAATACCTACCAGTAAATCTCACTTGCCTTGGCCAAGGACTTCGTGTAATGGCTCTCCTAGATACAGCGTGACCTCACCCCCAATACTGGGAGAGACGAAACCCCTGCCGATCCGCTCACTTCCTCCATGTGGCTCGGGACTGTACCCAACTAAAACCCGTTTGCACGACTCCTTTGAGTCGTGGTAGGGTAGTAATCAAAGCACGATGGGAACTCACATGACAAAAATGATGATCTCAGGTCGATGAACTAACCTGTACACATGTCACCAGGGAACTGCTATCTGAAGCTAGGTATAATACCAACTAGCACGTTCCCGGCGAGTCTGTCCAGTGTACTTATAACCTAATGAGCACCTGTATACATATTAGGTGAACCAACTGACACCAATGGCTTGTGAGACCGGCTAATACCCCTCGTCGGGGTCTCGACTGTATACACTAGTCTACTGATAGAGTATCGATGCCCTGTCTCGAAACTCCCACTACTAGGGACACTTTAAGGATGTGCTTATAGACTACCCAACTCTCATGTGTATGATCGCCATCATACTGCTGGTAGTCAAGCAAGAATCCTAAGGGCTCTATCAACGTGTAATAGTGATCTGTAATATCACCTAAAGCATGTACACAATGATAAAGATAAACCAGATAGCATACTATCATCTTGAGTAAGACTGTTCTATCGGTATTAGTCCTCCGTCAATCATTGAAATCATGTGCCTGCGATCCGATAATTGACTTGAGGGCACTATATCCAACAGTGTGATCATTTTGTCTCAATACACCCAAGGATTGTCAACACATCAGATGGAATGGGTGGAGGTTGAAGAAGATGCCATGGGAGGTGAAGAGTGTGAGCTTAAGACTTGGCCAAAAGAAAAAAGCAAGTAAAGAAAAGTTCCTACTCTTTTCTTGAGTTGTTTTGCCAAGTGTTTTGTGTGAGTTATTTATTGTTGTGAGCCAAGAGCAACTCAAGAAAGGCTCACTAGAAATGAGCAGCCACCACACCAACAAATATCTCACACATAATATCTTAACAAAACCAAAAACAATCCCATGTCCCAAAATCATGAGTCACCAAGTCCAAATGCACCATTCAAAGCTCAAGGCCAAGACTTGCTCTCACACTTTCCATCACAAAAAATATTAATCATTTAAACAAAAATGTTTAATCCAAATGAAATGGAAACCCTAAAATAATCATGTAAAGAATTACAAGAATACCCCTCATCCATATATACATTGTTGAAGTCAAAATTTGCACCCCGGTTGACCGAGTCAAAGTCAAGGTCAACCCCCAAGCTAGATGGGCCCAAGCCCAGGTCAAGCGGGCCCATGCCCAAGTCGAGCCCGCGGCCAGCCTCCCCGTGCCAACAACAAAATCATGTAATAAATAATTTTTATGTAATTGTTTATGCATGAATGTAAACAAAATTGGCATAAAGCCAATATTTTGTAAGCCCATGGCTTATGAGCAAAAATGAAATGGCACATGAGCCATGGGATGGCTAAAATGCCATTTTTTTAAAGCCCAAAGGGCTATATGTAAATATGTAAGCCTATAAAAGGCAACATGATGAATAAAAAAAAACAACATTTTCATTCTCTCCAAAAAATTAGATCTGAGATCTTTTCTCCTTCCTCAAGGTTCCAAAACCTTCTTCTTTCTCTTGAATTAAATCAAGAGTTTTACTCTTCCATTTCAAAAACAAAATAGTTTTTCACCACCAAACCCACAAAGGGGAACTTGGATATGTCTTTAGATCCCAAAAATGTGAGATTTTGAGATCTCACATCTCTTGATCCTTAAGATCCAGCTAACAGAGGAGGAAGAAGAAGAACCCCTTCCATTAACCCCAAAAACACACTCAGGAGTCCAACACCTTTCTGATTTCTCTTCAGAGAAATCTTTTTTTAGGCTAAAAGCCTCTTTTTCTCTCCGGCGCTCAAGCGCGGAGCGCCCGCGTGCCGACACGTGGTGCGCTTGCGCTCCAGCGCTCAGCGCCCACGTGCCGACACGTGGCGCGCATGCGCTAGAGCGCAAGTCGCCCCGGTGTCGACACGTGGCGCGTTTGCGCTTAAGCGCAAGCGCTCGAGCGCAAGTCGCCCCCGTGCCGACACGTGGCGTGCTTGTGCTTCAGCGCAAGCGCTCGAGCGCAAGTTGCCCCCGTGTCGACACGTGGCGCGCTTGCGCTTAAGTGTAAGCGCTCGAGCGCAAGTCGCCCCCGTGCCGACACGTGGCGCGCTTACGCTCGAGCGCAAGTCGCCCCCGTGCCGACACGTGGCGCGCTTGCGCTCCAGCGCAAGCGCTCGAGCGCAAGTCGCCCCCGTATCGACACGTGGCGCGCTTGCGCTCCAGCGCAAGCGCTCGAGCGCAAGTCGCCCCCGTGCTGACACGTGGCGCGCTTGCGCTCAAGCACCCAGCGGTCAAGTGCAGAGCGCCCACGTTCCGACACGTGGCACTCTAGCGCCTGAGCCCACAGCACCTAGGCGCACAGCGCCCAATGTGCAGCACCACGCATCCTTTGGATGTCTTTTTCCCTTTTTATATATATACATGTATATCTATACATATGTATACATATGTACATACACACATACTCCACGACACTGTCCCTGTTAGAAAAAAATTTCTAACGGGGCGTTGCCCCGCACCCCGTAAGGGGGCTGCTAGCCCCGTTGACTCCCAGCCCGCTATCCGGGTAGCGGGCCCCCCGTAAAAACTTTGCATGGCTCCCAATATATCCAAAACCCCCCTTTCAAAACTCAACACACGTACACTGCACATTGAGTTCGCATGACCATTTTAACCCGTTAATCGGAGGTTCCCTCGCCCCAAAGGCGGGGGGTAATTAACGGCAGCTTAGTCCGCGGCTGCCGGAGATTCAGATCCCCACAATCATTAAACCCCGGCCTACCCTAGGCAGGTGGAATCTGTAGTACGCCTGACAAGCGTGCGCGTATTCCCATCTCAATGGGGTGAAGAAAAACAGCCTACAGATTCTGGCACGCCCGGTGGGACCAATCTCTCCTCCCATATTTCGGGTTAAACGTTCATGCGAACTCAATCAATATACATACCTGTATTTATACTAAAAATAATGCTTTTTCATGCAGATTTTCAAGCAATCACCTTCCGACGATGTCTTCGATGATCAACTCAGCTCCCGTCTCCTACACAATGAAGATAGACTCCAGGACGGTCCTCCCGGCCAGTCTCGGGCGATAATGGGAAGAGCCACTGCTACCATTCGGCTCTATTATGTTCATACCAATTGGCGCCATCCCAGCTCCTCAAGCTCCAGCAACAGACAAACCGGTCTCGAAAGGCATGAGACCAAATGTGGTGATCTCGAGGGCGCCCCAACCCAAACGCAAGTCCGTATCTGAACGACTTTCCTTGGCCCCAGCTAGGGGCAAGGCCATCAACACCGACAAAGCAACAAGGCCTCTCGAGCAAGCTCCGGCGGTGCCCTTAACAATTGGTCGATCAGGTATCTTCTCAAGCATCCCCATCACTCGGCCTATGGCGGCTTCCCGAAGAGCAGAAGCCTGCCAAGCGCTTAAGGCAGAGAAGCTGAGGCAGAAGCGGCTCAGATATAGAGCCAACAAAAGGGCTAGGGCTTTGGCCATGTTAAAATTTATGAATTTCCAAAGCCCGGACTGCTCCGCGAAACCAGCTGCTAGTGGTGAAAGAACGGCTGAATGTGTTATCCACACTGTCTACATGGCCGGACATGAAGAAATGAACCCTCTTCTTCTTCACAGCCATGGTGATGATACGGTTGACGCTACCCAGCATCGGCTCGATCTAAATGATGAAGAGCCCGCTCAGGCCGATAAGCCAGAGGAGCCCGTGGTTCCTATGGAATGGAGCTCAGGCAATAAAGATTACCCGGTTGTCATAGCCGGAACTACAGAACAAGCATTATTCCAATGGCTTCAAAGGCAATTTCAGGACAGGGATGAGAAGATGGCCGAGGTCTATTCCAAAGTCGACGAGCTGGCAAACGTCGTGGCAGATCTCGCGACCCAAGTCGCCCGATTGCAATTACAGCAGAATCAAATTTTGGCTCATGAGCCAGGGATTGGTACCCGGGAGCAACCAACTGATATCCCTTTAAACCTAAAAGCGGAGCGCCTTCGCGAAAAACGGCCGCAATTAGCTTCCAGTCCCTCCGATACATGCGCCGGGGGGGAATCGCCTCTGAAAGAGAAGCCGGAAAAGGTTTATTCCTTCAAGAGGGAAAAGGTCCACAAGATATTTAGGGACGCCCTAAGAAACGGTCTACAACTGCCAGAATCAAAGAGACCGCAAGAAGAGAATATGACCGACGACCCAAAATATTGCCCCTATCACAGGGTGATAGGTCATTCCATTGAGGACTGCTTCTTCTTCAAAGATTGGGTCGAAAGGCAATACAAGACGGGAGAGATAGAACTGTCTAAAGGCGTGTTAGCAAACAGTCAAGCTACGACCGCCGATTTCATGCAAATGGAGACCGAAACCTTTCGGGAACCTAACCCTCCCAAACATGTGCAGGGCGAACCAAAGATTGATCGGCCTCAGGGACCGGCGTCAGTGAGGGCACCTATTCTGATGGAGAGAAGGAAGAAGGTGTACTCCTTTAGGAGGGATGAGGTCCGCGATATATTCGAGGAAGCCCTGAACAATGGCTTGCAACTGCCTATTCCGAAGAGGCCACATGAAATGAATATGACTGGCAATCCCATATACTGCCCATACCATAGAGTGCTGAGTCATACCATTGAAGACTGCTGTGTTTTCAAAGATTGGGCAGAGGACCAATATAAGCTTGGAAAAACCTCTCAATCCTCGGATGTATCGGCAAGCCACAGAGCTAGGTCATCAACATAGCTCCGCCAAGATCAATGTTCAAGGAGCTGGGATAAGCAAAGAGGACCACCACGTCGTTAAACTGGAAACAGTCGACCTCTAAGTCATTAAACTGGGAATGTAAAAAAAAATTTGTAAAAATGTAAATAAAAGAAAGTGCAAATAAATAAAAAATAAATAAAAAGACAAAATGATGGGGCAACTCGCAATAAAAATCAGCGAGTAAAATAAAGATGAAATAAAAGCCGAAATGATGGGGCAACCGCGAATAAAAGCCGAAATGATAGGGCAATCACGACCTTCGCGATAAGAAAAGCTGAAATGATAGAGCAATCGCGGTAAAACAAAAAAAAACAAAAAGAAAAACAAAAAAAAACAAGGGCGGATGATGAGTTGCTCCTGGCATTATTCCAGTGCAGCAATGCAGACGCCAAACAAAAATCCAATTTCCCAAAAAAAATTCGCCAGCCCTACGGCCAGTCCCCAAATTGACTGCCGTATACAATCCATGGGCTCAAATAATTCCCATCATACCCATGCCCCACCGTAATCACCAGTTACGCGGCTGGTCTCCGCCTTTTGAGTTATGCTCTATTGAGAAGACCCACTCATGTGTCCTCACGATACATCAGGAGAACAAACCTTTGTGGGATCCTTACGACTCACAAAGGAAAAACACGCTTAGGAGTCCTCACGACTCCTAAGGAGAAAATACACCTGCGGGATCCCTACGACTCGCAGGGAGAAAATGCTTTTATGGGACCCTTACGGCCCATAAAATTGAAAAGTCTTAGGTGACAGGGATCTAAACCTGTCTCCTAAGCCATCGCTCCCCAACCCCAAAGTGGAGAATGATGAGTCGCTCCTGGTACCATGTTCTAGTGCAGCGATGCAGACGCCAACCAAATTCCAAATTCAAATCCCAATGGCGAATGATGAGTCGCTCCTGGTACCATGTTCCAGTGCAGCGATGCAGACGCCAACCAAATTCCAAATCCCACACCCCAGTGGCGAATGATGAGTTGCTCCTGGTACCACATTCCAGTGTAGCGATGCAGACGCCAACCAAATTCCAAATCCCATACCCCAACGGTGAATGATGAGTCGGTCCTGGTACCACATTCCAGTGCAGCGATGCAGACGCCAACAAAGTCCTGAAATTTTTCTGGCCCTACGGTCTGGATCATACATCCTGCAAAACCGTATACAATCCACGGGCGTAAAACAATCCTGATCTCTCCAAAAAAAAAGAGATGAAATGCACTCGCAAAGTCCACTCGACTTTGTGAGGAGAAAATTCCTGCGTGAGATCCTTACGACTCACAAAGGAGCAACACACTTGGGGGTCCTCACGACTCCTAAGGAGAAAATACACCTACGAGATCCTTTCGACTCGTAGGGAGAAAATGCTTTTATGGGACCCTTACGGCCCATAAAATTGAAAAGCCTTAGGTGACAGGGATCTGAACCTGTCTCCTAAGCCACCAATTTCCAAATCCTCCCGGGGCACATGATGAGTTGCTTCTGGCGTTATTCCAGTGCAGCAATGCAGATGCCAAACAAACCAAATCCAAATCCTCTCGGGGCACATGATGAGTTGCTCCTGGCATTATTCCAGTGCAGCAATGCAGATGCCAAACAAACCAAATCCAAATCCTCTCGGGGCAAATGATGAGTTGCTCCTGGCATTATTCCAGTGCAGCAATGCAGATGACGACGACCAACTCCCAAATCTTCTCTTGACAGATGATGATTCGCTCCTGGTACCATATTCCAGTATAGCGATGCTGATGTCAACTCAAATCAAATAAATCAAACCAACCAATTCCAACATCGACCTCTGCGTCAACCACAGGCACTCCGTCTCGGGGATACATCCTACCACAGGCACTCCGTCTCGGGGATACGTCCTACAACAGGCACTCCGTCTCGGGGAAATGTCCTACAACATGCACTCCGTCTCGGGGAAACGTCCTACATCAGGCACTCCGTCTCAGGAAAACGTCCTATAAGAGGCACTCCGTCTCGGGGAAACATCCTACAACCGATACTCCACCTCGGGGAAACATCGACCAGCGACACTCCGTGCCGGGGACACGTCTACCAAATCGCTCCGCAGGCTTCCTACAAAGAAGGAACCAAATCGCTCTGGAACAGAGCGTCGACCATCCATGTCGCAAAAAGGGCAGCGCAGGCTTCCTACAAAGAAGGAACCAAATCGCTCCGGAACAGAGTGTCGACCGTCCATGTCGCAAAAAGGGCAGTGCAGGCTTCCTAAAAACAAGGAACCAGATCGCTCCGGGCCAGGAAAACGTCTACCACGGACACTCCGTCTCGAAGACGCGTCAAGCGTCGACCGTCTATGTCGCAAAAAGGGCAGTGCAGGCTCCCGCAAATTGGGAACCACAAATCGCTCCGGATCAGAGCGTCGACCGTCTATGTCGCAAAAAGGGCAGTGCAGGCTCCCGCAAATTGGAAACCCAAATCGCTTCGTAACAGAGCGTCGACCGTCTATGTCGCAAAAAGGGCAGTGCAGGCTCCCGCAAATTGGGAACCCAAATCGCTTCGTAACAGAGCGTCGACCGTCTATGTCGTAAAAAGGGCAGTGCAGGCTCCCGCAAATTGGGAACCCAAATCGCTTCGTAACAGAGCGTCGACCGTCTATGTCGCAAAAAGGGCAGTGCAGGCTTCCTACAAAGAAGGAACCAAATCGCTCTGGAACAGAGCGTCGACCGTCCATGTCGCAAAAAGGGCAGCTCAGGCTTCCTACAAAGAAGGAACCAAATCGCTCCGGAACAGAGCGTCGACCGTCCATGTCGCAAAAAGGGCAGTGCAGGCTTCCTAAAAATAAGGAACCAGATCGCTCCGGGCCAGGAAAACGTCTACCACGGACACTCCGTCTCGGAGACGCATCAAGCGTCGACCGTCTATGTCTCAAAAAGGGCAGTGCAGGCTCCCGCAAATTGGGAACCCCAAATCGCTCCGGATCAGAGCTTCGACCGTCTATGTCGCAAAAAGGGCAGTGCAGGCTCCCGCAAATTGGGAACCCAAATCGCTTCGTAACAGAGCGTCGACCGTCCATGTCGTAAAACGGGCAGTGCAGGCTCCCCACAAATCGGGAACCAAATCGCTCCGGATCAGAGCGTCGACCGTCCATGTCGCAAAAAGGGCAGTGCAGGCTTCCTACAAAGAAGGAACCAAATCGTTCCGGAACAGAGCGTCGACCGTCAATGTCGCAAAAAGGGCAGTGCAGGCTTCCTACAAAGAAGGAACCAAATCGCTCCGGAACAGAGCGTCGACCCTCCATGTCGCAAAAAGGGTAGTGCAGGATTCCTAAAAACAAGGAACCAAATCGCTCCGGAACAGATCGTCGACCGTCCATGTCGCAAAAAGGGCAGTGCAGGCTTCCTAAAAACAAGGAACCAGATCGCTCCGGGCCAGGGAAACGTCTACCACGGACACTCCGTCTCGAAGACGCGTCAAGCGTCGACCGTCCATGTCGCAAAAAGGGCAGTGTAGGCTTCCTACAAAGAAGGAACCAAATCGCTCCGGAACAGAGCGTCGACCGTCCATGTCGCAAAAAGGGCAGTGCAGGCTTCCTAAAAAAAGGAACCAAATCGCTCCGGAACAGAGCGTCGATCGTCCATGTCGCAAAAAGGGTAGTGCAGGCTTCCTAAAAACAAGGAACCAGATCGCTCCGGGCCAGGGAAACGTCTACCACGGACACTCCGTCTCGGAGACACGTCAAGCGTCGACCGTCCATATCGCAAAAAGGGAAGTGCAGGCTTTCTACAAAGAAGGAACCAAATCGCTCCGGAACAGAGCGTCGACCGTACTTGTCGCAAAAAGGGCAGTGCAAGCTTCCTAAAAACAAGGAACCAGAACGCTCCGGGCCAGGTAAACGTCTGCCACGGACACTCCGTCTCGGAGACGCGTCAAGCGTCGACCGTCTATGTCGCAAAAAGGGCAGTGCAGGCTTCCTACAAAGAAGAAACCAAATCGCTCCGGAACAGAGCGTCGACCGTCCATGTCGCAAAAAGGGCAGCGCAGGCTTCCTACAAAGAAGGAACCAAATCGCTCTGAAACAGAGCGTCGACCGTCCATGTCGCAAAAAGGGCAGTGCAGGCTTCCTAAAAACAAGGAACCAGATCGCTACGGGCGAGGAAAACGTCTACCACGGACACTCCGTCTCGGAGACGCGTCAAGCGTCGACCGTCCATGTCGTAAAAAGGGCAATGCAGGCTCCCGCAAATTGGGAACCACAAATCGCTCCGGATCAGAGCGTCGACCGTCTATGTCGCAAAAAGGGCAGTGCAGGCTCCCGCAAATTGGAAACCCAAATCGCTTCGTAACAGAGCGTCGACCGTCTATGTCGCAAAAAGGGCAGTGCAGGCTCCCGCAAATTGGGAACCCAAATCGCTTCGTAACAGAGCGTCGACCGTCTATGTCGTAAAAAGGGCAGTGCAAGCTCCCGCAAATTGGGAACCCAAATCGCTCCGTAACAGAGCGTCGACCGTCTATGTCGCAAAAAGGGCAGTGCAGGCTTCCTACAAAGAAGGAACTAAATCGCTCTGGAACAGAGCGTCGACCGTCCATGTCGCAAAAAGGGCAGCTCAGGCTTCCTACAAAGAAGGAACCAAATCGCTCCGGAACAGAGCGTCGACCGTCCATGTCGCAAAAAGGGCAGTGCAGGCTTCCTAAAAATAAGGAACCAGATCGCTCCGGGCCAGGAAAACGTCTACCACGGACACTCCGTCTCGGAGACGCGTCAAGCGTCGACCGTCTATGTCTCAAAAAGGGCAGAGCAGGCTCCCGCAAATTGGGAACCCCAAATCGCTCCGGATCAGAGCGTCGACCGTCTATGTCGCAAAAAGGGCAGTGCAGGCTCCCGTAAATTGGGAACCCAAATCGCTTCGTAACAGAGCGTCGACCGTCCATGTCGTAAAACGGGCAGTGCAGGCTCCCCACAAATCGGGAACCAAATCGCTACGGATCAGAGCGTCGACCGTCCATGTCGCAAAAAGGGCAGTGCAGGCTTCCTACAAAGAAGGAACCAAATCGTTCCGGAACAGAGCGTCGACCGTCAATGTCGCAAAAAGGGCAATGCAGGCTTCCTACAAAGAAGGAACCAAATCGCTCCGGAACAGAGCGTCGACCCTCCATGTCGCAAAAAGGGTAGTGCAGGCTTCCTAAAAACAAGGAACCAAATCGCTCCGGAACAGATTGTCGACCGTCCATGTCGCAAAAAGGGCAGTGCAGGCTTCCTAAAAACAAGGAACCAGATCGCTCCGGGCCAGGGAAACGTCTACCACGGACACTCCGTCTCGAAGACGCGTCAAGCGTCGACCGTCTATGTCGCAAAAAGGGCAGTGCAGGCTTCCTACAAAGAAGGAACCAAATCGATCCGGAACAGAGCGTCGACCGTCCATGTCGCAAAAAAGGCAGTGCAGGCTTCCTAAAAACAAGGAACCAAATCGCTCCGGAACAGAGCGTCGATCGTCCATGTCGCAAAAAGGGTAGTGCAGGCTTCCTAAAAACAAGGAACCAGATCGCTCCGGGCCAGGGAAACGTCTACCACGGACACTCCGTCTCGGAGACACGTCAAGCGTCGACCGTCCATATCGCAAAAAGGGAAGTGCAGGCTTCCTACAAAGAAGGAACCAAATCGCTCCGGAACAGAGCGTCGACCGTACTTGTCGCAAAAAGGGCAGTGCAAGCTTCCTAAAAACAAGGAACCAGATCGCTCCGGGCCAGGGAAACGTCTGCCACGGACACTCCGTCTCGGAGACGCGTCAAGCGTCGACCGTCTATGTCGCAAAAAGGGCAGTGCAGGCTTCCTACAAAGAAGAAACCAAATCGCTCCGGAACAGAGCGTCGACCGTCCATGTCGCAAAAAGGACAGCGCAGGCTTCCTACAAAGAAGGATCCAAATCGCTCCGAAACAGAGCGTCGACCGTCCATGTCGCAAAAAGGGCAGTGCAGGCTTCCTAAAAACAAGGAACCAGATCGCTCCGGGCCAGGAAAACGTCTACCACGGACACTCCGTCTCGGAGACGCGTCAAGCGTCGACCGTCCATATCGTAAAAAGGGCAGTGCAGCCCAAAAAGTGGGAACCAAAGCAAGTCGCCTCCACATGAAAGCAGATCCATCAATTTCATGCATACGACCCATATATATGGTGTGCATTTATTGATGGGGGGCACTTTGTTGAAGTCAAAATTTGCACCCCGGTTGACCGAGTCAAAGTCAAGGTCAACCCCCAAGCTAGATTGGCCCAAGCCCAGGTCAAGCGGGCCCATGCCCAAGTCGAGCCCGCGGCCAGCCTCCCCCTGCCAACAACAAAATCATGTAATAAATATTTTTTATGTAATTGTTTATGCATGAATGTAAACAAAATCGGCAAAAATCCAATATTTTGTAAGCCCATGGCTTATGTGCAAAAATGAAATGGTACATGAGCCATGGGATGGCTAAAATGCCATCTTTGTAAAGCCCAAGGGGCTATATGTAAATATGTAAGCCTATAAAAGGCAACATGATGAATAAAAAAAAACAACCTTTTCATTCTCTCCAAAAAATTAGATCTGAGATCTTTTCTCCTTCCTCAAGGTTCCAAAACCTTCTTCTTTCTCTTGAATTAAATCAAGAGTTTTACTCTTCCTTTTCAAAAACAAAATAGTTTTTCACCACCAAACCCACAAAGGGGAACTTGGATCTATCTTTAGATCCCAAAAAGGAGAGATTTTGAGATCTCACATCTCTTGATCCTCAAGATCCAGCTAACAGAGGAGGAGGAAGAAGAACCCCTTCCATTAACCCCAAAAACACACTCAGGAGTCGAACTCCTTTCTGATTTCTCTACCGAGAAATCTTTTTTTAGGCTAAAAGCCTCTTTTTTTCGCCGGCGCTCAAGCGCGGAACGCCCGCGTGCCGACACGTGGCGCGCTTGCGCTCCAGCGCTCAGCGCCCGAGCACGGAGGGCCCACGTGCCAACACGTGGCGCGCTTGCGCTCAAGCGCATGCGCTAGAGCGCAAGTCGCCCCGGTGTCGACACGTGGCGCTCTTGCGCTTCAGCGCAAGCGCTCGAGCGCAAGTCGCCCCCGTGCCGACACGTGGCGCGCTTGCGCTCCAGCGCGAGCGCTCGAGCGCAAGTTGTCCCCGTGTCGACTCGTGGCGCGCTTGCACTAAAGCACAAGCGCTCGAGCGCAAGTCGCCCCCGTGCCGACACGTGGCGCGCTTGCGCTCCAGCGCAAGCGTTCGAGCGCAAGTCGCCCCCGTGCCGACACGTGGCGCGCTTGCTCTCAAGCGCCCAGCGCTCAAGCGCAGAGCGCCCACGTGCCGACACGTGGCACTCTAGCGTCTGAGCCCACAGCACCTAGGCGCACAGCGCCCAATGTGCTGCCCCACGTATCCTTTGGATGTCTTTTCTCCTTTTTATATATATACATGTATATCTATACATATGTATACATATGTACATACACACATACTCCACGACACTGTCCCTGTTAGAAAAACTCTGCATGGCTCCCAATATATCCAAAACCCCCCTTTCAAAACTCAACACACGTACACTGCACATTGAGTTCGCATGACTATTTTAACCCGTTAATCGGAGGTTCCCTCGCCCCAAAGGCAGGGGGTAATTAACGACAGCTTAGTCCGCGGCTGCCGGAGATTCGGATCCCCACAATCATTAAACCCCGGCCTACCCTAGACAGGGGGAATCTGTAGTATGCCTGACAAGTGCGCGGGTATTCCCATCTCAATGGGGTGACGAAAAACACCCTACATACATACCCGCATCCGTATTCCGACTGAATACGAATACAACGAGATGAAAATAATCCAACAATATAATACTCGGATCCGGATTAAACCAAAGCCCACTAGTATTATTCGTCCGATCAAGATCCGTGCACAAGTGCACGAATATGATCGAACCCTGCTATAAAACCATACGACCTCTACAAAGTTTCGCCTGAACTAGGGAAACCCTCTGTGTGGGACTCTAAAGACTCGTCAATACGCTTGCAGAGGGTGTTAGTTATATGTATGCCCTAGAGGCCATTACTGTACATATGATGTATATTATAATGGATGCTTGGACATATATAGGGAGGGCTTTCTTGCTCGACATGATAGTACGCTATCTGATTGTTCTTTATCTTAACATGTACTCTGATTGTCTAAATGTTACATGTTGATAAAGCCCTTAGGATATGTACTCGACTACTGGGACTATGATGAGATCATATTAATGGGGCCACGGTAGTCGACGAGTACATCCTATAACTGTTCCTAGTCGAGGGTGTAGCGAGACAGGGCATCGAAACACCAGAGTAGACTAGCGTATACGCATCTTGACCCATATGTTGGGCGAGGGATGATCCCATATCCATCGGTGTTTGACATCAAGGATGGTGTATGGGTGCTCAGTGGAGACTGGGTATACAGGACGGACTCGCCGAGAACTCCCAGATGGTATTATACCTCACGTCAGATGGCAGTTCTCTGGTGACACTGGTACAGAGTAGTCTGTTGACCCAAGATCGTCATAGAGTCTTGTGTGATTCCCACTGTGCTTTGATTTCCATCATACCACGTCTAAGAGGGCGTTCAAAAAGGTGGCTTTTGGGTACAGTCCCGAATCACATGGAGGCAATGAGCGATAGGAGGGGATTCGTCTCTCCCGGTATAGGGAGTTGATGTTGTGCTGTATTCGATTGGCTATAACTGGAAATCCCTGGCCAGGGTTGCTGAGATTTACTGGTAAGTGTTATCGGTAGTTTCTCGAACTGTTATAGACCACATATCGAGACGACTTATCAAGCTACTGCGGTCTGACGTTTACCACCCCTAGGCGAGATATGCGACATATCAGACGACGAGACCGGACTGTACGGGAGTCTTCTGATTGGATTCACAGGAGAATGTACAAGCTTGCTTGTTGATCTTCTGAGCGCTCAATACCTGGGTGGCTGTTACGTTTAGCTGACCGCTTGCAGCTTGTGGGTGTTTGATATGATCATCACCTACTGCCGGCGTATTGACGAATCTTTAGAGTCATACACAGAGATTTCTTGGTTCAGGCAAAACGGAGTAGGGGCACATATGTGATATGTACAGGACCGAGGATAATGCGATATGAGATACCATATTCTATTCTCGCGATATATGATATCAGCCGGGTCATCGGATCAAGTGTTGATTCGATGAATCAGTAAATGATATATTAGTCGGTTATATGCGATATAGACGGATTGTCGGATTAAGTGTTGATTCGATAATTTAATTTATAATTATATATATAATATATTAAATTACATTAACTAATATTAGCTCACTAAAAGATTCTTTTTCTCACTCGGGTAATACATTGATATATATGCGATATATGTTAATTGTATTATTTTATTTTGTTATAATAAATATTATATATGTGATATATAATATTGTAACATGATATGATTACTAATGCAACATGTTTAGTGGAGATTAAACAAGGTTAGGGTTTGAATTGGGTTAGTTCTTTCATGAACATTCTAGAAGGTTTCTTTTTGTTTTTAGTTAAGATATTATGCTTGATATTTTGTAATGACTCATTCTTAACCCAACCCAAACCCTAACCCTAGTTAAATCTCTACAAAGGTTTAGTTGACCATGGTTACATTATTAATTATATATTCTTTCATTATTCATCACAAAAGAAATTATTATTGTTCTTCTTCTTCCTTCTTCTTTCTTTGATGAAAAAGCTTACTAGATTTTTCAAAGGTGATGAAAATGAGTGAGAATAAAAAAACAAATGAGAGCTAAAATCCTACTTCATCATCCTCATCTATCCTTGCTATTTAGATGAGGGTGTTCACTCCATTTAGTGAGTGAGAGCTTGTGTTAATGAAACTTCAAGGTAGATCATCTTTTTTATCGAAGATCGGAAGCAAGCTTGCATCTTTCTCTTCGTGGAGCCTCTCGAGAGTCCGGAACTCGATGATCGCAGCGAAGGGACCTCAACACGGAGCTTAAGAAGTGAAGGACTAGATCTACAAAGGTTGTAATCCCTCTCACTTATTGTTAAAGTGTTTAACATGCTTGCTTCGCCTAATTTCTAGTTTAAATATCTATTTTAGGATTGTTCGGCACGACTAAAATTTTAATCGGGCAAGGTTGATACCTTGTAGAACCTTGTTAGAGTTCCTAGTAACCCTACAGTGGTATCAGAGCCAAGCTAGAGCTTTAGGCGAAGTCTAGGCGTAGTTTAAAGTCCGATCGAACTCCGAATACCCGATAAAACCTAGTTTCTAGAAATTTTTCAAAACTGTTGATTTTTTCATATTAAAAATACTCAAAAAATTCAGTAGGGTATTTTAGGAATTACTGTGCAAAACGACACCCTAAATCGACTAAAGCGCCGCGGAACCGAGGCCAAACCAGGGTATTGGCGGTGGTTCCGCGGCAGATATTGTTGATTGAGGGATAGTTTTTATACAGTAATAACCGTAGGTACTTCCTGATTATTCTAGGAATTTTTAATTTTACTCAAGTGTTGAGTTTTCTGGGTTGTATTGGGAGCTCGATGATTCGATCGGAAAGTTTAACTTCGTTTATTTTGTCCGGGTAATTTTTTAGAAAGTGTTAAAAAGTTCGACCGGATATCAATAACTCACTTTTCACCTAACGGAAAATTTCCAAGTGTTGGATTTTTCCGTAGTTTCAGAAAGTTCTAAGTCGTGCAAGTAACGCGGTGGACCCTCTAGAAGACATCAAACCTTAACTCGATTATGTGACCATCATGAACTGTCTCTGAACCTTAGGGTTTGGGGCAGTACGGCATTGCCACATGTGAGGCGTTGGCATGACCCTTCTACGGCTGGACCATTGGTACTGTGGTATGTGAATGATATTTTTTGAACTCCGCTCAAGGGTTGTGCTATTTGGGAAATCTTAGGTGTTTGATTATTCGATCGAAAAGTTTAACATTGTCTATTTATCTGGAATATGATACAATATATGGAATTCATAGAGTTAGGCATGAAATGCGAAGTATGTGATATTTCGGATTTACGATGTCTAAAGTGATTAGGGATTCCAAATGTTGTAGTTTTACACTTTCTTTTTTGTGACCGTAAGCGTAGTATGTGGTGTATCGCCGGCTTCGTTGCTATACATCAACGACAATCGGGATACGCATACTTGCTTACGTTGATGATATGAGATATTATGTGTTGCTGTGATATGTTATATTGGATCATCGCGTTTTGAATAGCCGGGGGTTTTATGTGAGATGAGAGTTTTTCTTTTTCATTCATGTAAAATTCATTTTTATGTAATATTCTTTTATTGGGGCACTTCCGGGCTGAGGATGATGTCACCATTGTATATTATTTACTTTTCTGCATTAGGTAGACCCAAGGCGGGGAGCATAAGTAACCGGGTTCTAGGGTCCAGTGGGAGACCATCTCAAGGAGTCAAGACCGGGTCTCCTAACCCTAGAATTGGCAGTGTTTCTTGCCGCTGTCGTAGGGGTCTAGGGATGTGGGTTTGTCTATTCATCGCGACCGTGGAATCCGTGTTTTATACAGGCTCGTATTGAAAACACGGACCTCCTAGTATATCCAATATTTCATATATGTTTTTCTGCTGCAATGTTCTGTGATGAGATCATATTACTGCCTGAGACGAATGTTTATATTATATATATGAGATATATGTTATATTTCAGAATTCGTTTCAAATGAGATGCTTGTGAAGCATAATAAAATGGGACTTCATTAATGAGATTATTGAAACTAAAAGAAACCTAAAGATGTTGTAGAAAATTGTTTAAAAACCGGTAGCTCTAGTTCTTGCTTTGCATAGCGGTGTTCCTTGTAGAACATCCAACACCTTATTCGATAAGGAAAGAGCCGAGATCCCTTCACCGGGAGTGACCTCTTTAGTGAAACTAGCAGATGCTACCAACTCGGTTTCTCTTTTGATTGCTTCTATAGTTTTTGCTTTGCACAGCGGTATTTGTGAAATATCCTGCACCTTATTCGATGAGGAAAGTGCCGACGATCCCTTCACCGGGAGTGACCTCTTTAGAGAAACTAGAAAAGCCTAAAAAACACTCCATTTAAAATCACTCGATTCTACAACGATATCAAGTTCATTACACAAAGGGTTTTCATAAAAACCTTCCGTAACCTTCCGTCATTTTAGGGAAATAGAGTACTTAGTATTCGTGCTGCGTTTGTTGACCATAGTTAAGGCGCAGTGTACGGTACCTAAGTGATGTTTTCCTATATAACATATGATGTGATTAATTAGGACAGTCATATGACTTTGTTGACCTTAGTTAAGGGTCATGTGGGTGGGTCTAATCAATCGGGAAATGACGGGTTGAACTTGACTTGTGCTTATGATTTGTTGACCATAGTTAAGGTCATAAGTCACTAGGGATAAAATATTATTGGGAATTTCAAGTGTTGAAATTTGCAATGAGATTGCATAACTTCTATGAGATAGTTGGATCCCGATACCCGCTGCGAGTAAGAGTTACTCCTGGGAGAGTTTTACACATTACAATTAGCTGATCAACTAGGTGTCTAGAAAGGTGTCAACGGGATTACGCCCCTGGGAAAATGAGTTTTACTTTAATTAGGTCCGTGCGAAAGCGCGGGGAACCTCCCTCAAAGTACCGGCACAGGCCTGGCTGAAAGATTGGCGAACTTGTAGAGTGTAATTAATCCCGGCTAGTCTTTCCTTTTAGGGTTTGAAGGAAGATTTGACTAAAACAGTGGGAGACATCCTGATTAGATAAATTGATAACCAATCTAATCTTGTAAAAGTGCACGCTGAGTGTTTTCTTCTCTCTCTCTCCTGATAGCGATCATGACATGCCTTAATCAAGATAATAATACGGATGTATTGACCGAACCCGCTTGTTATACTGTGCTAGGGAACATTGGTCCCGCTCTAACTTATAATTGTTATAAGACAGAGCAGGAAATAAAGGATTACCAGAATTCCCGTGCCACCCAAACGAAGAAAGTGTATGTTGATACATCTTCTTCGGGTGTGTTCATTACCGAGAACTGTTTCTCAGTATCCTTTACGTCCTGAGTATGAGATACCGGATCATGATCCCGCAAATGTAATTTGTTACATGGGCTACAGATAGATAGAGAACTGAGAACGGGTGATAAATTTCATGAGATAGAAACTGTGCAAGTGTTGTAGGGTTCCTAGGAACTCTTGTGAAGGTTCATAAAGCATCAACCATGCCCGAATAAAATTTTAGACGTGCCGAACAACCCAAAGCCGTGATCGTTGCTAGATTATTAGGGTTTAACATGCAAGTAAACATCTTTACAACTAAGTGTGAGGGATTACAACCTTTGTAGTCCGCTCCTTCGCTTCATAAGCTCCGAGTAGAAGTCCCTTCGCCGCGATCCATAATCTGCCGGACTCAAGAGAGGCTCCACGACTCGAACGATCCATGCTAGCTTGTAGTGTTCCTTTTCTCCGATGATCTACGTCGAAGTTGCTATAACTCAAGCTCTCTCACTCTAATGAGGTGAACACCCTAATCTAATTTGCTAGATTATATGAGGATGATAGAGTAGTATTTATTCTTTCTTTTTTATATCAAATTCTCACATGAAAACATCACAAAAGGAAAACCTAGTTGGCTTTCTCAAAGCTCAAGGTTGAAGATGAAGATGAAAAATGAGTTAAAACCTTTTGTGATGAATAATGAAATGAATATATGAATAATAATGCAACCATGGTCAATGATGACAAGGATAACTCTGTAAGGTTGCTAGGCACTACCACAAGGGTCTACGAGGCATCAACCATGCCCGATTTAAAATTTAGCCGTGCCGACCAACCCAAAGTCGGATCTTTATACTAGAGTTTAGGTGAAAACAAGCATGTTAAACATTTTTACACTAAGTGAGAGGGATTACAACCTTTGTAGATCTGGTCCTTCACTTCTTAAGCTCCGTGTTGAGCTCCCTTCGCTGCGATCATCATGTTCCGGACTCTCGAGAGGCTCCGCGAAGAGAAAGATGCAATCTTGCTTCCGATCTTCGATAACAAAGATGACCTACCTTGAAGTTTCATTAACACAAGCTCTCACTCACTAAATGAAGTGAACACCCTCATCTAAATGGCAAGGATAGATGAGGATGATGAAGTTGGATTTTTAGCTTTCATTTATAATCTTTTTCTCACACATAATCATCACTTAGGAAAAACTAGAGAACTTTTTCCATGAAAAGAAGAAGGAAGAAGATGAATGAATAATAGATCAACCTTTTGTGATGAATGAATAATAGATCAACCTTTTGTGATGAATAATGAAAAGATGATAATGATGAATAATGCAACCATGGTTAACTAAACCTTGGCAGAGATTTAACTAGGGTTAGGGTTTGGGTTGGGTTAAGAATGAATCATAACAAAATATCTTAACACAAAACAAAAAGAGACCTTCTAGAAGGTTCATGAATGCACTAACCTAAATCAAACCCTAATCTTGATTAATCTCCACTAAACATGTTGCATTAGTAATCATATCATGTTACAATATTATATATCACATATATAATATTTATTGTAAAAAAATAAAATAATACAATTAACACATATTGCATATATATCAATGTATTACCTGAGTGTGAAAAAGAATCTTTTAGTGAGCTAATATTAGTTAATGTAATTAAATATATCATATATATTATTATACATTAAATTATCGAATCAACACTTGATCCGACAATCCGGCTATATCGCATATAACCGACTAATATATCATTTACCGATTCATCGAATCAACACTTGATCCGATGACCCGGCTGATATCAAATATCGCGAGAATATAATACGGTATCACATATTGCATTATCCTCGGTCCTGCACATATCACATATGTGCCCCTACTCCATTTCGCCTCAGTCAAGAAACCTCTGTGTAGGACTCTAAAGAATCGTCAATACGCCGGCAGTAGGTGATGATCATATCAAACACCCACAAGCTGCAAGCGGTCAGCTAAACGTAACAGCCACCCAGGTATTGAGCGCTCAGAAGATCAACAAGCAAGCCTGTACATTCTCATGTGAATCCAATCAGTAACACTCTCGTACAGTCCGGTCTCGTCGTCTGATATGTCGCATATCTCGCCTAGGGGTGGTAAACGTCAGACCCCAGTAGCTTGATAAGTCGTGTCGATAAGAGGTATATAACAGTTCAAGAAACTACTGATAACACTTACCAGTAAACTGCAACCCTGGCCAGGGATTTCCAGTTATAGCCAATCAAACATAGCACAACATCAACTCCCTATACCGGGAGATACGAATCCCCTCCTATCGCTCATTGCCTCCATGTGATTCAGGACTGTACCCAAAAGCCACCTTTTTGCACGTCCTCTTGGACGTAGTATGATGGAAATCAAAGCACGGTGGGAATCACACAAGACTCTATGACGATCTCGGGTCAACAGACTACTCTGTACCTGTGTCACTGGAGAACTGCCATCTGACGTGAGGTATAATACCATCTAGGAGTTCTCGGCGAGTCCGTCCAGTGTACCCAGTCTCTACTGAGCACCCGTATACCATCCTTGATGTCAAACACCGAAGGATATGGGATCATCCATCGCCCATCATATGGGTCAAGATGCGTATACGCTAGTCTACTCTGGCGTATCGATGCCCTGTCTCGATACACCCTTGACTAGGAACAGTTATAGGATGTTCTCATCGACTACCATGGCCCCACTAGTATGATCTCATTATAGTCCCAGTAGTCGAGTACATATCCTAAGGGCTTTATAAACATGTAACATAGAGACAATCAGAGTATATGTTAAGATAAAGGACAACCGGATAGCATACTATCATGTCGAGCAAGAAAGTCCTCCCTATATATGTCCAAGCATCCATTACAATATACATCGCATGTACAGTAATGGCCTCTAGGTCATACATATAATCATCAATCTCCCACTTGCACTAGGGCCATCTGTTGTGGTATCACATACCCAACAATTAGTTGTGGTTGAAGTATCTCATACTCAACCATCCCATAAAAGTCTCTACTAGGAAAAATGCCTTTGTGAGTGGATCCGCACTGTTGTCCTCTGTGTCTACTCTCTAAACCTTGATCTCCCTGGAGATCAACCATCTCCATGATCAGGTGATACTGCCTAAGAATAATATCTGGATTTCTGATAGGACGGGGTGTTCCTTGGCAAAAGCCACAACTCCATTGTCACACAATGGTAGGAACGAAGTTCATCTCATGAACTTATATATCCAGACTGCCTCTTTGGTAGCATCCTCGGTAACGATGTATCTTGTCTTTAATCGTCTAGTAAGTCACGGTATCTAGCTTGGAACTCTTCCAATATACCGTCCCTCCACTGAGGGTAAAGACAATGCCTGCGGCTGACATTCAGTCGTCCTTATCATCCTGGAACCATTCCAGTGATTCTCCCTGGGATCCATTGATACCATCTCACTACAACTAGTGAGAATCCTAACATCCAATTAGATCCATCTCATAGATCCAAAACCCATGATTTAGGATGTATCATTTTGATCCTATATGGAGAATCATTGTGATAAGCGGAGATTGACCGAGTGTGGCATAGGAAACTCCTTCCCTATCAAGAGTGTGTCATCCACGTACTTTACGAGGATCACCACCATACTCCCTACTACCCTTTTGTATATACAAGGTTCATCTACCATTTTGATGAAGTCAAACTCTTTGACTACCACATCAAAACAGATGTTCTAACTCCGCGATGCCTGCTTTATCATATAAAACATCTTGCACACGTTTCCGCTGCTCCCACTGTCTACGAAGCCCTCTGGCCGTGTACTTATAAACGCTCTCTTCTAAAACATCATTTAGAAAAGCAGTCATGACACCCAACCACCAGATATCGTAGTCATGGTATGTAGCAGTGGCAAGTAGGATCTGGATGGACTTAAGCATAGCTTTGAAAGTCTCAACTTTTCCATGTACACAAAATAATCTTCTCAAGATATACTTGCTCCTGATGGGGATTTAACCCTTCAGATAAAGCAACCAAAGTCCATACTTTGTTGTTGTATAAGGATTCCATCTCAGATCGATAAGCATCCATCCATTCTTACAGAGTCCCACTCCTGATGGCCAGTTCGAAACTAGTTGGGTCATCATCTCATGAAACCGAAGTATCTCTCAGGTGGGTGAGGAACCCTACTAGATCGGCGGAATGGCTGAGGTTCGTTAGAATCCTTGGTTCTATCAAATCATCAGTTGTAGTTTGTAAAGCTGGAACCTTTCCAGTTCTACAGAACTGACTTTGCCTCGAGCTTGTCCGGATTTTGCCTTTTAGACATAGGCCGGACAACCCCAAATCTTAACAAACTTAAGATATGGGCTCTTCCCATTCCATATCACATATGAAGTGGTAGGCAACTGATTTGATTTGAACCTTATTCAATAGGTATGCAGCTTCTCAAGTGCATAACTTCCCAAAAGGAAATAGGAAACTCAGTAGTACTCATCATAGAGCACACCATATCACATAGGGTGCTTTGCTCCGCCCCGATACACCGACGTGCTGTGGTGTATGCGGAGGAGTAATGCTGAGAGAGAATCTCATTCTCCTTTAGAATAGTCCATGAATTCCATGCTCAAGTATTCACCTCCTTGATCTCATCAAAGGACATAATACTTTTACCCGTTTTTGGTTCTCTACTTCTAACTTATATTCATTGAATTTCTCAAAAGATCCAGACTTGTGTTTCAACAGGAACATATGTCCGAATCTTGAGAGATAATCAGTGAATGTAATGAAGTACAAAGAACCGGTCTTGGCATGTGTAGACAGGGGACCCTCATACATCAGCATGTATCAATCCTAAAAGTTCACTAACTCTTTCTCAGTTTCCAATAAACAGAGCCGTGTTCATCTTATCTCTGTGACATGACCGGCATGTTTCACAAGATGTAAATTCAAACTAATTTAAATATGTATCTATATGTAACTTAGCTTATCGGGTCGCATTGATATGACCTAGTCTAGAATGCCTCAAGAAGGATTCGTTCATTTCTGAACTCTTCCTCTTGTATGTGTTTTGTATACTAAGAACTGTAGTTTTGATTTAGAACGTCAATACTTTTAGATAACGTGCCTGAACCGATCAACACTTGATATAGAAAATGTTCAAAACATTATCCAACAATACAAAATTATATCCTTTCTTTACTAATAAAGATACTGATATGATGTTGTATATCAGGTTTGGTATCTAATAACATTCGTTCAGAATCAATGTATTCTGGTAATACAGGGTGATAACTGCAAACAGTCTTGGCTGCAACACTTGCATCATTTCCAACTCTTGAAACATATCACCCGTTCTCAGTTCTCTACCTTTCTGTAGCCCATATAATAAATTACATTTGCGGGATCCTGATCCGGTATCTCATACCAAGGACATAAAGAATACTGAGAAACAGTTCTTGGTAATGAACACACCCGAAGAAGATGCATCAGCATGCACTTTCTTCATTTGGACGGCTGTTCATAACAGAATACTGCATTTTATACAACCCATTCTTATGCTCGTGTGTTTATAGGTAGGTGCTTTTAATCTGTGTTTGTTACATATTTACAGATTACAGGTTTCCAGTCCAAATATTGCAAGTCAAGACAAAATCTCCACAGTTACGTCAAAATACAGAACATCTATTAACAGCAGATAAAAGCCAGGTTCCGGTCATCCATATCCGTCCAGTGCCGAGTACCAGTTCCAGAGACAAGACGTATGACAGTGGTCATTCGTGTCTCGGACAAGCACATAGCACGAGGGGGGCTGCACAAGAATCAATGGGTGCGCGGAGCTCGAGGGAGATAGAAGTCAAAAGTAAAGAAAAGAAGCAATCTTGGACTAAGAAATCTGAAGATATTCTGGAAGATTTTGTGCTGTTTAAAGTTGGCAAACACAAGGAAAAAGGGAACCAGGGCACACGACAAAAGATGATGGCCTAAGCCCTCTTTATGGCCGCGGAACCGCGGCCTAAGCATGCTTAGGCCGCGGAACCGCGGCCGTATAGTGTCTGCAGGTGGTCAAATTTTAGGGGCATATTTGTACTTTCATTTTGAGCCACATTGTTGCCCTAGGTTTCCATTTCCCTGCTTATAAATACCCCAGATCTGAGCCAAGCTAAGGTTTTAAATTCTTTAGCCTCTTTTTGTTAGGTTTTGGTCTTCTTCTTCTTCTTCATTCTTTCCTCCATGAAAATTGTAGTGAGAGCTTTTTGAGTGGATGATGAAATGAAGATGAGGGTTTTTGTATTATTCTTTTTGCTTAGCTTCCCCCTTGAGCTCTCTAGCTTAACTTGATCTTGCAACCTCTTAAGTGAGCTTGCAAGTTTAAGCGTTGGTCATTGATCTCAAGGGGTTCTATCATTTTGTTCTCTCTTCAGTGCTTCATTTCACATGAGTTCTTTACCCTTCTCTTGATCTTGCAACCTCTTGATTGAGCTTGCAAGTTTAAGGGTTGGCTATTGATCCCATGCTTGTCTTGAGTTCTATGGTTCTTGTAATTACTTTCTTGCATTTTTCATTCTTGTCTTTAATTACTTGCAATTTATTACCATGCACTTTAATTACTTGCTTGTAATCTTTTCTTTTCTTTGTTCTTTTCTTTTGCTCTTTTTGGTTTGTTTTGTGAATGGTTGTAATTATTATTGTTAAGAAGAAATACGATATTATATGTTAACGTTTCTTTGCTCATTTCCTTTTCCTGTATTTTCCATTGAACTCCGCCCAAACGATACGCAAGCGCTCCGTTAGGCACCCTACCCTAACAAGGTAACGGTGATTCCTAACCGTGACCGGTTGCATTCGGTTTGGCCGGAGGCGAAAGCAAGAAACAAGAACGGAAGGACAAGGGTAAATAAGCCGGATTCCACGAATACCGCACTTAAATCCCCTAATCCACGTTGTTGCCAATTGCTCTAGCTTCAATCGGTCAAGACTCGGCTCAAAGGTTTTGAGTACGGATATCTTTAGCTTACACTTTCGTATAATTTCTTAACAACTTTATACTTGCAAATAATACACATAGGTTAGATTGAACAAACTCATACAAATTCTTTATTGACTCGTCTAAGACAAGAACGGAAATACAACCATCTCCCTGTGGATCGACCCGTGCTCAACCGGCTAGCTGCATAGCGACATCGTCCTGATCGCGGTTATACTTTAGAACTTTGAACATCCGACACGCCATCGGCGTGCGATCAAATGGCGCCGTTGCCGGGGAGACGGTAGCGTATTTTCTTTCTTGTTATTCGGGTTAATATTCTTTTTGTATATATTTATAAAAAAAATTTATATATCTTTTTGTTTTTTTTTGTTGATATTTTTGTAAGCAAGTCTTCAGATTTTTGCGGATTTGCAAACGGCGATTGTGGGGAGCAAAGTGTACGTTCAAAGCTAAGGTGATTGCAAAGTACAGTGCCAAAGATCCGGGTAGTTTGACCCGCGCAAGCGAACTTTTCGAGCTTACCGGATTTGATTCAACGGGGGTTTCCTAACCCAAAACTTAACGGTACGTACTTTACTAACACCTTCTTCTCAAATCCGACGCATCCAATATACTATTCTTTGCAGGATTCTTTGCAAGTTCGCTAGCAAACGCTAAAAATTGACTAACCCGTATTTGTTGCAGTGCCGTGCTTAAACTAAAAAACGATTGTTTGATTCTTTATAGAATTTTTATTGAATTGCGCATTGCGTACATTAATACGGACTTGAAGGCAAGCGAACCCCACAATATACGGTAAAGGATTTCATCACCTTTTCCGTGGCCCACAAATCACGAACTTGAGCATAACGTTTACCCGCACAAAATTTAAAAGAAACTAGACTTTAAGCCTTAAGGACTTCGCGCTCACTAGGAGAAGTTAACTGTGTTTAGATTCTCGCTTAACGGTATATTGCTTACGGGGTGTCTAGAAAAGTGTTAACGGCGAAACCGCTAAAAGGGAAAGGGATATTTAATTAAGGAACTTCGCGAAAGCGTTGGAAAACCTCCCCTTATCTCTGCACTTACCTGGCCTCGTGATCAGTGTATCTTGAGCCCGTTTCTCGACACAGTTTTACTTCGACAATCAAGTTCTGGAGCAGGTCTAGTTGACCTAGGTGAACCCTAGAACGATTAGGTGTGTGGTATTTTTGTGTCGTGATTGTTTTTGTCCATATTATTTTTGTGTGTATATTTCATTCTTCTGTTAATATATAAACTATAAAAAAAAATATCACATTCTTTTTCCCCTCCTTTTCTCTACCTTTCTTTCTCTCTCTTCATATCATGGGTACCCCACCTCGAAAAACTCTTGCCGAACTTTGGTACCCACAACCAGACATTACTTCTTACGGTTCTTGCTTTGGCCGAACTTCGAACGACCCCTCCATGCCCAGAATTTCATTGAGAGATCGGATAGACGCGTCTAGGACAAACAATTTGACTCCGCAATCCACTTCGTATCAACCATTTCATACATTCACCCCTTCTTACGTTGATACCCTTCTTCGAGTCATGTTGCAACTCCAAGACCTATGTCTATTGCAGAACGTATTGAACAATCTCGTAGCCGATCTTTCACTCTTTTCACCACTTCAAATTCTTGGGATCAACAATTCCATTCACCTTCCTATCCAAATGTTGATCCTGCTCCTGTCCAGCCATTCAATTCCTACCAATCCTACCCTACTTTTGCACCTTCCCTAGACATTGCATCAGAACCGCCATTTAGGAGTTTTCAGTATCCAAACAACTTTGAATCTTTTACTGAAACCCCTTCACAACCAATGTCTAGTCTAGAACAGTCGTTGGAAGACTTTAGGGTAGCGTCAAGCCAACAGATGATGGATTTGAATGCGTCCATGACCGCTCTCGTACAACATACTGACCCGGTAGCTAGTTTTCAACTAGCTCCTAATTTTTCAATGTATGATGAGACGGCAGGACAGGCTGTGAATTTGAGTGGAGAGAGTGAGCTGTACCCCCTTCCGAATCAAACCTACCCGGTCAAAATTGAATCCCACAACTCCTGTTTTGAAACTCTATCGAGTATCCCACATGATTTATCAATTGAAGATAGAATGATGAATGAGTTGTGCGACTTTATAGTGTTTGATTTATCCGATTGTGAAGGGACCTTGCCAAGTGAAACCAATCCCAAACCTTTTGACCTCTACACCTCCACTCTAGAACCTGAATTGATTGATATCCATGCTTTTGATGAGGTGTCTGAGAATATTGATTTTCACTTGATTGAGGATATTGACGCGGAGAATAATTTGGATGATGAACCCATAGATTTGGCTGAGTTTTTCTCTTCAAATCATCATCCCGAGTCATTAAATGTTTTTTCCGAACCCCATATGCGTCTGGATTTTGATAATAAATGCATGGATGAGATAAATTTTGAGGAGAATATTGAGGATAGTACTGAGGATGAAACAGTTTTAATTGATGAGTCGGATTTTCCAATTAATCCTATCCCTTCCACTGACTATGTACACCCTCCTGGACCTTTAACCGATAACCTTCCTCAATCAATTCCCTCCACCCTTTCCATCGTTCCGACCATGCAAGAAACCGTATCACTTTCATTTCATATGTCTGGTTTACCAAGTTCGGCTTACCCATGGTTTCTTTTAAATCTTGAGGGATTTGACCCAATCTCTCGACGGGTTAATAGATTAGCACAATCGCTTTTTACACATCGCTCATCACAAATTGTGCTAATCTATTCACTCCATTTGCACCCTCAAGTTCGTACTCCACTTCTTTTTCCCTTCCGCCATTCTTCTTCTGATATACCGAGACCGTATCCCGCTTCTATCTCCATACGGTCTCGCGTATTCTCCATTTCTTTTCTCTACGCCTTCTTTGACCAACCACTGCTTTTTCACGATAAGATCTTTGAATGGTTGGTGCTCACTTTTGGCCTGTGTAAGGCCTTGTATAGCTTGATACTGTTCTTTCCCCCCTAATCATGAACTTCAACGCTTAACAGTGGAAACACTGTTTTACTTAAGTTTGGGGGGGACATTTTTTTTTGTATATATTTTTGTTTTCCTTTTTGTTTTGTATATAATTTGTTTTTAGGGAGAGCGCCGACAATTTTGACCCTCTTGGAATAGCCTGACAGTGAGGGCACTGTCAAGTTTAAGTTTGGGGGTGTGCTCGGTAAGCTTTCTTCCTTCGCATTCATTTGTATATTTTACATTTGCATACCTTATTAAAAACCCACACAAAAATCGAAAATTTTCCAAAAATATAAAAACTTTGTCGTCAAGTTAGCTAATAGGGTAACTTAGATTTTTATTCTGAAAGTTTAGTTGATATGTTAGAAATAACTAAATTCTAGGCTTAGGAATTGAAAATCCTAAAAATAACCCTCATTCTGTTTAAACTTGGTGATTATACGTCCTTACAGTTTTTTTTGAGAAATAGGTAGTCTTGAGTTCAGTTCTTGAGTTAAGTCAAGATGAAGGGAAAGTATTGAAGCTTTACTGGAGGATAAGTCTGAAAAATAGTTTCTTTTCTTGAGTTCAAATTTAGAAAGTATATACCCTACAACTGCACCTACACGTACCTTGAAACTTGGGATAGTAGAGGATACCTAGAAATACTCTTGCCTGAAAGCCTATTATGAAAGAAAAAAGTTATTTAAAGCTAAACACCGAAAGAGCATATTGAAAAATATATCCGGTCTTAAAAAAGAAAAAGAAAAAGAAAAATAGAATAAAGTCAAGACCTGGAAACTGCTATTTACGCTTTAAGCTCACACATTCAGTAATCGGCTGTTAGTGCCTCAAGAAGCATTAATAGTCGCATGAAAGGTGTGTGAGCAAAACCGTCCATCCTTAATGAAAAGAAGTAGTATTAGGTATTATGGCACGGGTATTATAGTTTGAATTGAATTCTTGAGTGTAGGGGTGTAAATATACACAAACGTAGGGGTATACAATCGATGTTTGGATAAAAGATAGAAATAAAGAATAAGACTTATGTTTTCTGTAAAGTTGATAAAAATCCCTGATTTGAGGCTGCACTTTAGAAGGAAAACTCAGGAGAACCAACATCTTTCTAAACTTTTTTGGAACGTATAAGACCTAAGGTTAAATAGATAGGAGGTGTGAAAAATAAGGGTTGGATATTTCAAACTTAGGATGATAGAGTTTCTAACGTGAATACTAAAACTGTAGGAGTAGAATCGATGTTAACTTATGAAACTAGCTTGACGGGATTTTGTGGGTAGTATCCGCTGAAAATCCTCAGAAGACAACACTCCTCCTACTAGGGACACCTAGAGGTTTAACGGCTTGTTGCACGTGCTCAGTGCAATCGTGTTCCCTGTGAAAGTGCGGTTAGGATTTTAGTTTTGTGAATAATTGGTTTTGCTCGGGACGAGCAAAAGTTAAGTTTGGGGGTATTTGTTCATAAAAGAATACTGCATTTTATACAGCCCATTCTTATGCTCGTGTGTTTATAGGTAGGTGCTTTTAATCTGTGTTTGTTACATATTTACAAATTACAGGTTTCCAGTCCAAATATTGCAAGTCAAGACAAAATCTCCACAGTTACGTCAAAATACAGAACATCTGTTGACAGCAGATAAAAGCCGGGTTCCGATCATCCATATCCGTCCAGTGCCGAGTACCAGTTCCAGAGACAAGACATATGACAGTGGTCATTCGTGTCTCGGACAAGCACAGAGCACGAGGGGGGCTGCACAAGAATCAATGGGTGCGCGGAGCTCGAGGGAGATAGAAGTCAAAAGTAAAGAAAAGAAGCAATCTTGGACTAAGAAATCTGAAGATATTCTGGAAGATTTTGTGTTGTTTAAAGTTGGCAAACACAAGGAAAAAGGGAACCAGGGCACACGACAAAAGATGATGGTCTAAGCCCTCTTTATGGCCGCGGAACCGCGGCCTAAGCATGCTTAGGCCGCGGAACCGCTGCCGTATAGTGTCTGCAGGTGGTCAAATTTTAGGGGCATATTTGTACTTTCATTTTGAGCCACATTGTTGCCCTAGGTTTCCATTTCCCTGCTTATAAATATCCAAGATCTGAGCCAAGCCAAGGTGTTAAATTTTTTAGCCTCTTTTTGTTAGGTTTTGGTCTTCTTCTTCTTCTTCTTCATTCTTTCCTCCATGAAAATTATAGTGAGAGCTTTTTGAGTGGATGATGAAATGAAGATGAGGGTTTTTGTATTATTCTTTTTGCTTAGCTTCCCACTTTAGCTCTCTACCTTAACTTGATCTTGCAACCACTTAAGTGAGCTTGCAAGTTTAAGCTTTGGTCATTGATCTCAAGGGGTTGTATCATTTTGTTCTCTCTTTAGTGCTTCATTTCACATGAGTTCTTTACCCTTCTCTTGATCTTGCAACCTCTTGATTGAGCTTCCAAGTTTAAGGGTTGGCTATTGATCCCATGCTTGTCTTGAGTTCTATGGTTCTTGTAATTACTTTCTTGCATTTTTCATTCTTGTCTTTAATTACGTGCAATTTATTACCATGCATTTTAATTACTTGCTTGTAATCTTTTCTTTTCTTTGTTCTTCTCTTTTGCTCTTTTTGGTTTGTTTTGTGAATGGTTGTAATTATTATTGTTAAGAAGAAATACGATATTATAAATTAACGTTTCTTTGCTCATTTCCTTTTCCCGTATTTTCCATTGAACTCCGCCCAAACGATACGCAAGCGCTCCGTTAGGCACCCTACCCTAACAAGGTAACGCTGATTCCTAACCGCGACCGGTTGCGTTCGGTTTGGCCGGAGGCGAAAGCAAGAGACAAGAACGGAAGGACAAGGGTAAATAAGCCGGATTCCACGAATACCGCGCTTCAATCCCCTAATCCACGTTGTTGCCGATTGCTCTAGCTTCAATCGGTCAAGACTCAGCTCAATGGTTTTGAGTACGGATATCTTTAGCTTACACTTTCGTATAATTTCTTAACAACTTTATACTTGCAAATAATACACATAGGTTAGATTAAACAAACTCATACAAATTCTTTATTGACTCGTCTAAGACAAGAACGGAAATACAACCATCTTCCTGTGGATCGACCCGTGCTCAACCGGCTAGATGCATAGCGACACTGTCACGACCCGAAAGAGCACATGACTGGCCCTTGAACCATATGAAGTCTATAGTACTCCATCTGATCCAAGTAAGCCGAAAGCCTAGAAATCTAAAACCATTTTAAGGATAAATAAACAACAAGCAATACACTATACAACGCCGAATGGCGAGGATAAAAATTAAAATGAAACCCAGATAAGCATGAAAACTGCAACACTACTAAGCGCGACTCTAAGGTCGAAATAATACATCACTAGTGTCTAAGTCTGAAATAATATACAAGTCTTTGGTTGATGGAATTTCTAGATACAAAGAATAATACAAGTACAACGGCGGGTCTGATAGAAGGAACCCACCTGCCAAGCAAATCACCCGCAAAGGAAAGCAGTGTGCCAGAAATGCCGCTATGGAACCTGTACGGCAAGCCCTGCAAGAACTGTGGCACAACGGGGGTGAGTTGCCAACTCGTGAATAGAAATATCTATAAGCAGAAATCGAAAGCAAGACATAATCCTAGGTCAACAATCAGTAATATAACCACAAGAGTACATCTGAAGTATGATAAGGTGGTAAGGTAACATCTAAATATGTATGTAGTGCCAGGTACTCAGGTAATAACATGTCATCAGTATAAGGTATGTCTGCATGAAGTAAATATGATGAAGTATCAAAGGATATCAATACACATATATTAGCGTCCCATACCACTAATATTGGTGTAAGGGTATATATAACAGCGCCCTCATACCCAGTTATATATACAAATGAAGTATGATCAATGTAAATCCAGTCTGTATGTGATCAAGTCTGTAAAAACGTGGAATCCGTCCACCCGTCACCCAATGACATTAAGCATCCTGCATGTAAAATATGAGGATAAACCAAAAGCATGGAACCTGAGTGCCTAACATCGACACTCGAAAACATCATGAAAACCTGTGCCTAGCATCGGCACGTAAATCCTCACATACCGGGCATCCGTCAGTCCGGGTCAGCCCACTCTCTCCATATATCGGGCATCCGTCAGTCCGGGTCAGCCCTCTCTCAATATATCGGGCATCCGTCAGTCCGGGTCAGCCCTCTCATAATATATCGGGCATCCGTCAGTCCGGGTCAGCCCTCTCACAATATATCGGGCATCCGTCAGTCCGGGTCAGCCCTCTCACAATATATCGGGCAACCGTCTGTCCGGGTCATCCCTCTCACAATATATCGGGCATCCGTCAGTCCGGGTCAGCCCTCTCACAATATATCGGGCATCCGTCAGTCCGGGTCAGCCCTCTCACAATATATCGGGCATCCGTCAGTCCGGGTCAGCCCTCTCACAATACCAGGAATATCATAGAAACAACCTATCTCAATGCGCAAATCAGAAAGCAAGATGCATGCGACAATATAAGTGAAATGCAAGTAACAAGATATCCTGCAGCATGGAATAATAGTATGCGCATATAAACATCTTACGGTTCCCAAATCCATAATCTGTCAGAATCCTCTATGATTGTGTACAGGTATAAGTGTACAATATGCCATGCAAGAATCATGTCCTGATGCAACAGTACGGCAGTGTAGTGGCATGGCAATTATCGATGATGAAGTGTGTGAGCCGGCAATAATATACGCATCATCGATAATGGTGCTGGTATTCTAACAGCATGATAGTAATATAGCAATAAACATATGCAAGCAATGCGAATAGAATGAATATGCGGAAATCAAATAATCAACACCACAGTGAAGAATCTACTATGCAAACTACAGATCTAAGTATCAGGTCAATCAGGAGGGGTAAGGAAACCACCTAAATCTGAGTCGATATATATAGATATATAGTCGGTGATCCCGCCTCAACAACATATCATAGGACATCCTCGAGTTATGAGTGCGGATCTATCATCAATATCGACTCGTACAGTAAATCATCGTACGGCATCCTAATAGCTGGGTACGGGTCAACATCTCACTATCTCATCACATAACAGGTATCACTATTATCAGATCATATAATCTGGGGTACTACTCTATGTCTAGTACAAATCGATACCATCAATAAAGTATGCATGCGGGGGTAAACACATCCCAGGCCCGCAAGAATCATAAGTCATATCCCAAATATGAATCATAGCAACTCACCGATCTCGCGGCACAAAGCCCACATCATCGACTCATCTCCAAAGTCATCCCATATCATCAAACACAGTGCAAGTATAATGAATATGCAAGGTTGTGCATGATGGTGTACCTCTATCCTAGAGCTCGCAACTAGGAACTACGCTAGTTATTTCTATCTCTAACTAACCATAACACACTACAACTATCTCGTAAATAAACTACATAGTATACTATCTACGGACTGCGGGGGTGCTATACGCCATCCACCCGACTTCCCCCTGTAGATATAATCTACTCACCTTGCATCATCATTTGTGGACATCACCACGCATTTGCTTGTCGTCCCGAAGTCTTCATGAGTACCTACACATCAAAGTGTCGTATATGCGCATTAAAACCAAATCCAAGCTAAAACGGCACATGAAATCCAAAACGATACGATAAGGGGCCTATAGGTGAGAACCTATGGCACGCCTTCAAAACCATCAATAAATCCTCTATATCGTCGTATAAACGCCAAATTGTCGAGGCAAAACACAATCCACAATTTCAGACTCAAAAATACGGAATACGGAAACACGAATCCAAAATAGCAACTTAGGATATATGTCCCAGATTTCACCCTAGAAGGAATCAGTCAAAACTAGAAGTACCCTGGGCAAAGAATAGAGGAAATGGGGGCATGCACGCAAAACGAGGCAAATCTCCTCTGCTCTGGCCGCAAATTGCGGCCAGAATGGGAAAATCTGCGGCCGTACGGATGAGTTGGGGGCTAGGGTTTGGGGTGTTGGTTCAATTGTGCCTGCACATGTCACTGTCCACTCAATTTTATTTTCAGGTGTCTCGTATGATAGCAGATTCAAATTAACCTTTACAGATTTCATAATTTCCCCCGATATCGGTTTCTAAAATCCGTATTCTGGTTTTAGGCTTCAGGTTAGGGTCTCAATTTAGGCACTATGGTGTTTATATAACCTCAACTGAGCTTAATTTCCCAATACAACACAAGTTTCCCTCAAACCCTAACTAGGTTATCATCAAGTCCATAATATCACACAATATCGATTCTATAACAACATTGGGGTATAGGGAATGCTAGAATTAAGCTAATGTTTCAGAAATTACCTCAATTGGCAACTCAAGAATTTTCTTGAGTTGCCCCTAGTGTCCCAAATCCTTGCTTCTTTATCTCCAAGTGTAGATCTAGGGATTGTGCACATTTTTTATGAAATGGGGGTAGGGTTTTGGTATTGTTTTTGAGATGAAATGAAGGCTTGAAGATGGGAGGAGGAAGAGGGAGCAACATCAGCTGCTGGAGCTGAAGAGGGAGAGGGAGAGATGAGGGAGAAATGAGAGGAAGAGAGAGAGAGGTCTAAGGTCAAACTCCTCCCCCATACCTATTACATGCCCATACCTCTCTTTTCTTTTACTTTTTCTTTTTCTTTTCATTTTCCTTTTCTCCAACACCTTCTCACTAGAATAGTAACCCCAAATAATCATGAAAGAAAATGCAAAAGTGAGATAAAAATGATATGTGCAAGTTTTGCGCAAAAAGCCAAAAATATCCGATTAGCGATTTTTAATTGCGATTAGCACTAATTAAGCATATAACTAATTAATTAAACTTAAAAATGGCATAATTCTCTAATTTACCCTATTTTAGAATTTTCCATAATTTTTCTCAAATTTGTCCTATTTATTTGCCTTTAATAATACCAAAATATTAAAATATTCAATAAAATAATATTGAATTATAAAAATTCCCAAAATTTAATATTTTATCTTTTTGAAAATGTTACAATCTACCCCCCTTAAAGAAATTCGGTCCCCGAATTTAAATTTAAACCCCCAATACTAAAACATTTCAGCAAAAATCCAAATTGTCGGGGCTCCACAAACATCAATCCTAAGGCGTATATAAGAATACCCCGTGCGTCAGGTGCGCACGGAAAACAAAATCCATATAAGTACCATACAGGTGCAACGGGTGTGCACACAACATCGTACCTCAAAACATTAAGGGTGCATCCAATGCTAGCAGCGCAAGATATGTACTTGCCTCTTGCTCACGGTCTGGCGTCTTCTGTCTCTGGGCCCTTATCTTTTCTGCGGATTACCAATTTCCAATCAATCGGCTCATCGGCCCTGTCAGGTGTGCTAACGGGGACGATTCCGTTCTGGCACTTCTCTGGTCATCTCTCGGTCAATCCTCACGACCACTTGTAAAGCAGCATGTCACTGGCATCGACCTCTGGTCCTCCGAATACACATTACACATCCGATCCTGGGTGCAAATATCATGGCAGCAATGTCCTAGAAGGAATCCCGCTCAAGGCCTCTTCCGATCTTGCCTATGCCAGTCTGTACGGAGGCTGGTACTTTTGCATGTCTCTTTTCTCGCTCGATAGACATCTGCGTCCTCAGCACAGCATTTTCTCGGAAATCGGTCACATCCCAACGCCTCTGTAAGTATATCAGGTCTCTAGTCTCGACGGGAAGTAACGACAGCTTGTCAGCGTCTCACACGAACCTCCGGTTCCACTTGTCTCTATCGTTGTCCACTATGACATCACGCCATGTTATCTACGCACTTCACTGTTCTCGGGCACGGTCAATCCGAAGTCTCTCGCACGGATTCGAAATCGCGTACTCTGTAGCTTCATCATTCTGTAGAAGATGTCAGGCCGAACAGGTCTTCGGGACACGTCCCAACCATCGGAGGAATACTCATCATTCTTCCGCCTTGATCAATTCGCAACTCATCTGGGTAAGTTCCTTTATCCGAACCTGGTCAACTACCTCGTCGACAATGCCGCACTCTGGCCTGCTGGGTGTGCGCAAAATGACCACTCCTGGGTCTAGGTCTTCTCGTATCGTACTCCAGAAAGGTCCTTTCGAGGTTTCTTCCTCAAATCTCATTTCCTGCCGTATTTCCCGGAAGTCATCATCCATTGCTGAAGCTAATTCTTATTCCGGAATGGCTGCATACTTATCGCGCCTCCTTCTGGAAGATATATCCATATGCAACGCCTCTGGGTGCGTATCACATCTCTGATGTCAGCGGAGTGGGACGTCATCTCGTCGAAATCTCTTGCGAACTCTTTTCTTCACTCTGCTTCACTGTCGACTGATTCGGACTCGTCTCATCATGGCTGCATGGACTGTGCTCCAACGGCTACCCTCGCATCTGGAGTATCCCAAGCAAGGCATCCCATCACATGATATCCGAATGATGTCGAACCATCCGATCGACTCGTCAGAACCTCATAATCCCCCAAGAGATCAACATCATGGGTACAGTTTAATAGTATCGAGTACATGCCACTGCGTCGGTGGTCCAGCCGTAGAAGCGCAACCCAAGCCTCACTAATGGCGCCGCGGAACTGCCGCAAACCCTAAGGTTCAAAGGCTTTCACACGGTCATTAAGTCGAGTTAGGGTTTCATTCTTCTAGAGGGTCCATAGAATCACCTGCATGTCTTTCCGTATACTTTAAACTTGGAAAATGGGCTCCTGACATTCGATCGTCTCTATCGACTCTCAACGAACCTGCGTGAAGTCGTCTCTAGCTGGAAACAATCTATCTGATGACCTCGCATCGGTAAACGAACGAACCACATGTCCTAGTCATTTATCCTCAGGTGACTAGCGACTCGCTATCATCTCTCTAAGTATATGCTCACGCTGCAGTAGCTCCAACCATCTGGGCGGTATCTCGTCAATTGCAGCAGCAACTGGCTCATTCGCCTGTACGCCGAACAGTGCCTCAATCCTCCAGGAAAGGCAATACATAGGCGGTCATCTCTGAGTCGGTCTGCTCTAGATCTGAGTAAGACTCTCCACACTGGAAATCTTCAACTCAACTGGGCCCGCTCCGGCGCATAAATCGGACGAATCATCTTCGTCTCTCAAATCGGGTAGACTAGCTATCATCTGTCTCATATATGCCTGGAAGCTCCGGCAATCTCAGCTCGTAAGCTTCGGAAGCGACATCCTGTCAATCTCAGCAATAGCTGGTCCATCTGTCTGCACGGTAGACGACATCATAATCTCCGAGGTATGCTGTACATCAACAGTCCTCTCTCAACTGACAGCTCTAACAACGGCCCGATCATCCGGTGCAAAACCAAGCACTCGCCTCCACTAGAGGTCACAATCACAAAAACTAACTCGAGACGTTCCCATGTCACCAGAAAACACAATGGTCGGCCCTCGTACCAGACGAGCTCGCACCGGCCGTAACCCTAGAAGCAGCCCAAACTGCGCTTAAACATGGCGACATGAACCTCAATCGAGTATCAAAGAGAGCACATCGATGGTAAGGAAGAGAATAACAGATCCAAAGGGAATACATGATCATAAGAAGGAATAGCATCAATAAAGGTATGATCATGAAACTAATAGAATCGGGGATCTCAAATGGATGTATAATCCTGGATATAAAGAGAATCACTGATCTCGAAAATATGTACATCCTACGGTTCCTTAAGCAGAGTGGTGTGTCGTAAGTATGCCGTGGAACATACCAACGGTACGTCACTCTACTTTAGTCACCTATTCCATCAACCAAGGGTCATCCTACGCGAAGAAAGTTCGGGTCTAATACCCCCTCGACCAAGTCTAAGTTCCGTAAGGTCAAGCCTAAGTTCCGTATATATATAAATGCCCTAGGCTCCACATAGTCAAACTTAGACTCGAACCAAGGTCAACCTAGCGCTCTGATACCAACTTTGTCACGACCCGAAAGAGCACGTGACTGGCCCTTGAACCATATGAAGTCTATAGGACTCCATCTGATCCAAGTAAGCCGAAAGCCCAGAAATCTAAAACCATTTTAAGGATAAATAAACAACAAGCAATACACTATACAACGCCGAATGGCGAGGATCAAAATTAAAATGAAACCCAGATAAGCATGAAAACTGCAACACTACTAAGCGCGACTCTAAGGTCGAAATAATACATCACTAGTGTCTGAGTCTGAAATAATATACAAGTCTTTGGTTGATGGAATTTCTAGATACAAAGAATAATACAAGTACAACGGCGGGTCTGATAGAAGGAACCCACTTGCCAAGCAAATCAGCCGCAAAGGAAAGCAATGTGCCAGAAATGCCGCTATGGAACCTGTACGGCAAGCCCTGCAAGAACTGTGGCACAACGGGGGTGAGTTGCCAACTCGTGAATAGAAATATCTACAAGCAGAAATCGAAAGCAAGACATAATCCTAGGTCAACAATCAGTAATATAACCACAAGAGTACATCTGAAATATGATAAGGTGGTAAGGTAACATCTAAATATGTATGTAGTGCCAGGTACTCAGGTAATAACATGTCATCAGTATAAGGTATGTCTGCATGAAGTAAATATGATGAAGTATCAAAGGATATCAATACACATATATTAGCGTCCCATACCACTAATATTGGTGTAAGGGTCTATATAACAGCTCCCTCATACCCTGTTATATATACAAATGAAGTATGATCAATGTAAATCCAGTCTGTATGTGATCAAGTCTGTAAAAACGTGGAATCCGTCCACCCGTCACCCAATGACATTAAGCATCCTGCATGTAAAATATGAGGATAAACCAAAAGCATGGAACCTGAGTGCCTAGCATCGACACTCGAAAACATCATGAAAACCTGTGCCTAGCATCGGCACGTAAATCCTCACATACCGGGCATCCGTCAGTCCGGGTCAGCCCACTCTCTCAATATATCGGGCATCCGTCAGTCCGGGTCAGCCCTCTCTCAATATATCGGGCATCCGTCAGTCCGGGTCAGCCCTCTCACAATATATCGGGCATCCGTCAGTCCGGGTCAGTCCTCTCACAATATATCGGGCATCCGTCAGTCCGGGTCAGCCCTCTCACAATATATCGGGCATCCGTCAATCCGGGTCAGCCCACTCACAATATATCGGGCATCCGTCAGTCCGGGTCAACCCTCTCACAATATATCGGGCATCCGTCAGTCCAGGTCAGCCCTCTCACAATATATCGGGCATCCGTCAGTCCGGGTCAGCCCTCTCACAATATATCGGGCATCCGTCAGTCCGGGTCAGCCCTCTCACAATATATCGGGCATCCGTCAGTCCGGGTCAGCCCTCTCACAATATATCGGGCATCCGTCAGTCCGGGTCAGCCCTCTCACAATATATCGGGCATCCGTCAGTCCGGGTCAGCCCTCTCACAATACCAGGAATATCATAGAAACAACCTATCTCAATGCGCAAATCAGAAAGCAAGATGCATGCGATAATATAAGTGAAATGCAAGTAACAAGATATCCTGCAGCATGGAATAATAGTATGCGCATATAAACATCTTACGGTTCCCAAATCCCGAATCATTCAGAATCCTCTATGATTGTGTACAGGTATAAGTTTACAATATGCCATGCAAGAATCATGTCCTGATGCAACAGTACTACAGTGTAGTGGCATGGCAATTATCGATGATGAAGTGTGTGAGCCGGCAATAATATACGCATCATCGATAATGGTGCTGGTGTTCTAACATTATGATAGTAATATAGCAATAAACATATGCAAGCAATGCGAATAGCATGAATATGCGGAAATCAAATAATCAACACCACAGTGAAGAATCTACTATGCAAACTACAGATCTAAGTATCAGGTCAATCAGGAGGGGTAAGGAAACCACCTAAATCTGAGTCGATATATATAGATATATAGTCGGTGATCCCGCCTCAACAACATATCATAGGACATCCTCGAGTTATGAGTGCGGATCTATCATCAATATCGACTCGTACGGTAAATCATCGTACGGCATCCCAATAGCTGGGTACGGGTCAACATCTCACTATCTCATCACATAACAGGTATCACTATTATCAGATCATATAATCTGGGGTAGTACACTATGTCTAGTACAAATCGATACCATCAATAAAGTATGCATGCGGGGGTAAACACACATCCCAGGCCCGCAAGAATCACAAGTCATATCCCAAATATGAATCATAGCAACTCACCGATCTCGCGGCACAAAGCCCACATCATCGACTCATCTCCAAAGTCATCCCATATCATCAAACACAGTGCAAGTATAATGAATATGCAAGGTTGTGCATGCTGGTGTACCTCTATCCTAGAGCTCGCAACTAGGAACTATGCTAGTTATTTCTATCTCTAACTAACCATAACACACTACAACTATCACGTAAATAAACTACATAGTATACTATCTACGGACTGTGGGAGTGCTATACGCCATCCACCCGACTTCCCCCTGTAGATATAATCTACTCACCTTGCATCATCATTTGTGGACATCACCACGCATTTGCTTGTCGTCCCGAAGTCTTCATGAGTACCTACACAGCAAAGTGTCATATATGCGCATTAAAACCAAATCCAAGCTAAAACGGCACATGAAATCCAAAACGATACGATAAGGGGCCTATAGGTGAGAACCTATGGCACGCCTTCAAAACCATCAATAAATCCTCTATATCGTCGTATAAACGCCAAATAGTCGAGGCAAAACACAATCCACAATTTCAGACTCAAAAATACGGAATACGGAAACACGAATCCAAAATAGCAACTTAGGATATATGTCCCAGATTTCACCCTAGATGGAATCAGTCAAAACTAGAAGGACCCTGGGCCAAGAATAGAGGAAATGGGGGCATGCATGCAAAACGAGGCAAATCCCCTCTGCTCTGGCCGCAAATTGCGGCCAGAATGGAAAAATCTGTGGCCGTACGGATGAGTTGGGGGCTAGGGTTTGGGGTGTTGGATCAATGGTGCCTGCACATGTCACTGTCCACTCAATTTTATTTTCAGGTGTCTCGTATGATAGCAGATTCAAATTAACCTTTACAGATTTCATAATTTCCCCCGATATCGGTTTCTAAAATCCGTATTCTGGTTTTAGGCTTCAGGTTAGGGTATCAATTTAGGCACTATGGTGTTTATATAACCTCAACCGAGCTTAATTTCCCAATACAACACAAGTTTCCCTCAAACCCTAACTTGGTGTTCATCAAGTCCATAATATCACACAATATCGATTCTATAACAACATTGGGGTATAGGGAATGCTAGAATTAAGCTATTGTTTCAGAAATTACCTCAATTGGCAACTCAAGAATTTTCTTGAGTTGCCCCTAGTGTCCCAAATCCTTGCTTCTTTAGCTCCAAGTGTAGATCTAGGGATTGTGCACATTTTTTATGAAATGGGGGTAGGGTTTTGGTATTGTTTTTGAGATGAAATGAAGGCTTGAAGATGGGAGGAGGAAGAGGGAGCAGCATCAGCTGCTGGAGCTGAAGAGGGAGAGGGAGAGATGAGGGAGAAATGAGAGGAAGAGAGAGAGAGGTCTAAGGTCAAACTCCTCCCCCATACCTACTACATGCCCACACCTCTCTTTTCTTTTACGTTTTCTTTTTCTTTTCATTTTCCTTTTCTCCAACACCTTCTCACTAGAATAGCAACCCCAAATAATCATGAAAGAAAATGCACAAGTGAGATAAAAACGATATGTGCAAGTTTTGCACAAAAAGCCAAAAAAATCCGATTAGCGATTTTTAATCGCGATTAGCACTAATTAAGCATATAACTAATTAATTAAACTTAGAAATGGCATAATTCTCTAATTTACCCTATTTTAGAATTTTCCATAATTTTTCTCAAATTTTTCCATGCATTTAATAATACCAAAATATTAAAATATTCAATAAAATAATATTAAATTATAAAAATTCCCAAAATTTAATATTTTATCTTTTTGAAAATGTTACAGACACCGTCCTGATCGCGGTTATACTTTAGAACTTTGAACATCCGACACGCCATCGGCGTGCGATCAACGGCACGGGAATTCTGCTAATCCCCTATTTTCTGCTCTGTCTTATAATAATTATAAGTTGGAGGGGGACCAACGTTCCTTAGCGCAGTATAACAAGCGGGTTCGGTCAATACATCCGTTTTATTACCTTGATTAAGGCGTGACATAGTCGCAATCAGGAGAGAGAGAGAGAAGAAAACACTCAGCGTGTGCTTTTACAAGATTAGATTGGTTATCAATTTATCTATTCAGGATGTCTCCCACTTATTTAGTCAAATCTTCCTTTAAACCCTAAAAGGAAAGACTAGCCGGGATTAATTACACTCTATAAGTTCGCCAATCATTCATCCAGGCCACTGCCGGTACTTTAAGGGAGGTTCCCCGTGCTTTCGCACGGACCTAATTAAAATAAACCTCGTTTTCCTAGGGGCGTAACCCCGTTAACACCTTTCTAGACACCTACTTGATCGGCTAATTGTAATTTGTAAAACTCTCCCAGGAGTAACTCTTACTCGCAGCGGGTATCTGGATCCAACTATCTCATAGAAGGTATGCAATCTCATTGCAAATTTCAACACTTGAAATTCCCAATAATATTTTACTCCTAACGCCCTATGACCTTGACGCAGGCCAACAAACCATAGTCCGCTAGTCAAGTTCAACCCGTTATTTCCTGATTGAATTAAACCCACCCGCACGACCCTTGACGCAGGCCAACAAAGTCGCACGACTACCCTAATCCAATCGCATCGTATGCTTCAGATAAGCACCAGTTAGCTACCGTACACTACGCCTAGACGCAAGCCAACAAACGTAGTACGAATACTAAATACTACTTATCTGAAATGACGGAGGGCTATAAGATGTTTTAAAAAACCTTTTGCGTAATGAACATGATATCGTTGTAGAATCGAGTGATTTTGAATGGAATGTTTTTGAGGCCTTTTCTAGTTTTTCTAAAGAGGTCACTCCCGGAGAAGTGATCGTCGGCTCTTTCCTCATCGAATAAAGTGCAGGATATTTAACAAATATCACTATGCATAGCAAAAACTATATAAGAAATCAAAAGACAGACCGAGTTTGTAGCATATGCTAGTTTCACTAAAGAGGTCACTCCCGGTGAAGGGATCTCGGCTATTTTCTTATCGAATAAGGTGCTGGATGTTCTACAAGGAACAATGCTATGCAAAGAAAGAACTAGAGCTACCGATTTTTAAACAAGTTTATACAACATCTTTAGGTTTCTTTTAGTTTCATTAATCTCATTAATGAAGTCCTATTTTTATTGTGCTTCACAAGCATCATCATTTGAAATGAAATCTGCAATATAACATATATCTCATATATATAATATAAACATTCGTCTCAGGCAGTAATATGATCTCATCACAGAACATTGCAGCAGAAGACCATATATGAAATATTGGATTTACTAGGACGTCCTTGTTTTTAATACGAGCCTGTATAAAACACGGATTCCACGGTCACGATGAATAGCCAAACCCACATCCCTAGACCCCTACGAGAGCGGAAAGCAACACTGCCAATTCAAGGGTTAGGAGACCCGGTCTCGACTCCTCGAGATGGTCTCCCACTGGACCCCAGAACCCGGTTACTTGTGCTCCCCTCCTTGGGTCTACCTAATGCGGAAAAGTAAATAATATACATTGGTGACATCATCCTCAGCCCGGAAGTGCCCCAATAAAAGAATATTACATACAAATGAATTTTACATGAATGAAAAAGAAAATTCTCATCTCACATAAAACCCCCGGCTATTCAGAACGCGACGATCCAATATAACATATCACAGCAACACATAATATCTCATATCATCAACGTAAGCAAGTATGCGTATCCCGATTGTCGTTGATGTATAACAACGAAGCCGGCGATACACCACAAACTACGCTTACGGTCATAGAAAAGAAAGTGTAAAACTACAACAGTTGGAATCCGCAACCTCCTTAGACATCACATGCCTAACTAAATGAATTCCTTAGAAATCGCATGCCCAACAATTATAAACCCTGCATTTTAGTCTCATTATCGAAATTCTTTTCAATATCCAGTCGGGCAATTTAAGAAGATTCCTGACATCCTGATCGAATGCTCGTCGCAAACTTTAGTAGACGTCCGCACAGCCGGATGCCGTCGACGAAGTGCACTAAGGCGGAACACCGCTGATGTGAGCACCCGAACGGATGCTTTTGGCGACGGTGTTCTCCTACAGTCACCTAGTCGGGGCTATGGGGCATGGCTGTCTATTAAGTTTACCCGGCGAGTATCCGCGTACACTACTTGATTGCGACGGACTTTTGATCGCATCAAAATCCCGTGGCAACCGATCATATGAGACTGAACCGCTAGATTTATATTATTCAAATAAATTATCTCATAACTACTTGTGGATTCCAAATATTGTATCACATTCCAGATAAATAGACAATGTTAAACTTTCCGATCGAATAATCAAACACCCAAGTTTTCCCAAATAGTTCTCAGCACTTGAAATTAGATTAAAAACATTCATCACATGCCACAGTACCAATGGTCCAGCCGTAGAAGGGTCAAGCCAACGCCTCATATGTGGCACGCCGTACTGCCGCAAACCCTAAGGTTTAGAGGCAGTTCAAGATGGTCACATAATCGAGTTAAGGTTTGTTGTCTTCTAGAGGGTTCACCGCGTTACTTGCACGACTTAGAACGTTCTTAAATTACGGAAAAATTCAACTTTTGAAAAATTTTCCGTCAGGGGAAAAAGTTAGTTATTGATATCCGTTCGAACTTTTTAACAGTTTCTAAAATTATCCGGACAAAACTAAACGAAGTTATACTTTCCGATCGAATCAACGAGTCCCCAATAAACCCAGAAAACTCAACACTTGAGCAAGAATTAAAAATTCCCAGAAGAATCAGGAAACACCTACGGAGGTAACTGTAGAAAAACGAGTCCCTAATCTCCACATACGGCCGTGGAACCGCCGCCAAAACCAGCGTACAGCCGTGGTTCCGTAGCGCTACAGTGGATTTAGGAGGTCGTATTCTACAGTTATTCTTAGATTTCCCTGCTCAATTTTCTGAGCATTTTTAATTCATAAAAAATCACATTTTTCGAAAATGTCCAGAGAAGGGTTCGTGTCGGGGTTTCCGGGTTCGATCGAACTTTAAACTTCGCCTAGACTTCGCCTAAAGCTCTAGCTTAGCTCTGATACCACTGTAAGGTAGCTAGGCACTGCCACAAGGGTCTACGAGGCATCAACCATGCCCGATTTAAAATTTAGCCGTGCCGAACAACCCAAAGTCGGATCTTTATACTAGAGTTTAGGTGAAAACAAGAATATTAAACATTTTAACACTAAGTGAGAGGGATTACAACCTTTGTAGATCCGGTCCTTCACTTCATAAGCTCCGTGTTGAGGTCCCTTCACTGCGATCATCGTGTTCCGGACTCTCTGTTAGGTTTACCTAGCACCTTATGAAGGGTTTGGAAGCATCACATGTCTCAAAATCAAATTTTTAAAATGCTAAGTGAACATACAAAGAATCATCACTAGAAATTTAGGGTTTCATTACAATAGCATCATCACGAGTAGAAAAAGCTAGGGTTTTGAGAGTACAATCTTTGTAGCTCCCTACGCTAGACTCCTTGGCTACTTGAGAGTTGGAAAAAGGTTGGCTTGAGATCTTCTAGGTCCACGACGATTCACCCGAAGCTCCTTTGCCCAAAACTCTTTGATTTACTCGATATGTGATTGAAGTAGAGCAAACACCCTACACAAATGGGCTAGATGTGTGTTGTATGATGATGTGGTTTGTTTTCTATAATCAAAACTCTTTATTTTATCAACCTCACTTAATGGAAATTATCAAGAGAGGAAGAAGAAGATGGTAGCTACGCTTTCTCACACAAAGAAAATGATATGAGAGTTAATAATTGAAATGAGAAAAGAATAATATATCTTAATCCTTTCTCACATCAACCATGGTTAGAATCATCTAGATTTTTATCAAATGGGTTAAAGATGAAAGGATAATTAACTCAAGGTTAAATGGTGGTTGAAGCATGGTCAAAGATGATAAGTATAAACCTTGTGTGAATTATCCTTTTTCTTTTTCTAAATGATAAATAAATAGATAATTCTACAATGTGAGTCTTGCATTACCACCAAACATGTATCAACAACCATGATACTATGTATGTATGTATGTATCCATGCACATCATCATGTGCATACATGCATGCATACAAAAATAGAAAAAGAGTTTGATTAAAGAATTAATCTAAAAGTCATTTGTTAAATCAACACTTGATTTTGCAAACCGGTCGTATCACATATTACCCGACCAATAGAAAATGCCCGATTAATATACGGTATCACATATCCGTATTTAATCGGGTCCCCGCGCATATCTTATATGCACACCACACCTTTTCGCCTGAACCAGGAAACTTCATTGTGGGACTCTAAGACTCGTCAATACGCCGGCAGTAGGTAATGATCATATCAAATACCTACAAGCCGCAAGCGGTCAGCTAAACGTAACGTCCACCCGGGTACTTGAGCGATCAGAAGAAAACAAGCGAACCTGTTACAACTCCCGTCGAGCCAACCGGCAACACTACCGTACAGTCCGGTCTCTTCGTCAGATATACTGCATATAAAGTCTAGGGATGGTAATGTAGACCCCAATAACTCAATAAGTCATGCCGATGAATGGTCTATAACATATCGAGAAACTACTGATAACACTTATCAGTAAATCTCAACAGCCCTGGCCAGGGACTTACTGATATAGCCAATCGAGCACAACACAGCATCAACTCCCAATACCGGGAGAGACGAAACCCCTCCTATCGCTCATCGCCTTCGTGTGTCTGGGACTGTACCCAACGGCCACCTGTTTGCACGACTCAGTAGAGCCGTGGTAGGGTGGTAATCAAAGTACAGTGGGAGAACACACAAGACTCTATGATGATCTCGGGTCTACAGACTAACCTGCACCAGTGTCACCTGAGAACTGCTATCCGACGATAGATATAATTCCATATAGGAGTTCTCGGTGAGTCCGTCCAGTGTACCCAGTCACCCCTGAGCACCCGTATACGATCTCGATGTAAAACATCGATGAATGTGGGAACATCCATCGCCCATCATATGGGTCTAGTATCATATACGCTAGTCTACTCTGGTATATCGATGCCCCGTCTCGATATACCTGCAACTAGGGACATTCCAGGATATGCTTATAAACTACAGATGTCCCACTAGTATGATCTCTATCATAATCACTGTAGTCAAGTCTATATCCTTAGGGCTTTATCAATATGTGTGAATGAATAAAAGCATGATCAAATCAACATGTCGGATAAAGAAGAACCAGATAGCATAATATCATGTCGAGCAAGAATGTACACTGAATATATATATATACATGTATAAATACATCCACTATCATATAATGGCCTCTAGGGCATACATATATCCAACAATCTCCTACTTGCACTAAGGCCAGTTATTGGCGTATCTCATACCCAACATCTCAAAAAGTCGCTCATGCTGCGGCTGATGGAGGGCCTTGGTGAGTAGATCCGCGGCGTTATTCTTTATGTCTACTATCTTAATCTCGATCTCGCGGAGATCTACAATCTCCCGGATCAAATGAAAGCGCCTCAGGATGTGTCTGGATCGCTGATGGGACCTGGGCTCCTTGGCTAACGACATAGCCCCATTATTATCACAATACAATGGTATTGGATCAATAATGGTTGGAACTACTCCTAGCTCCGAGACGAACTTCCTCATCCAGACGGCTTCCTTGGCGGCATTATTCGCAGCAATGTACTCAGCCTCCATCGTAGAGTCTGCAACGGTATCCTGTTTGGAACTCTTCCAACTTACCGTCCCTTCATTGAGGGTAAATACAAACCCTTAAATAGATTTGCTGTCGTCCTTATCGCTCTGGAAGCTCGAATCGGTAAAGGCCTCCATTTGGAGATCTCCATTACCATACACCAAGAACAATTCTTTAGTCCTTCGCAAGTACTTAAGAATGTTCTTCATAGCTATCCAGTGATTCTCCCCTTGGTTGGATTGATACCTGCTTACTACACTAAGTGCAAAAGCTACATCTGGGCGTGTACATAACATCGCATACATTATAGATCCTACTGCTTAAGCATAGGGTATAATGCTCATGCGATCTCTCTCTTCATCGGTCTTTGGGCAAGTGTCCTTGGAGAGAGTGACCCTATGGAAAGCGGGTAAGGCACCCCGCTTGGAGTCTTCCATACTAAACCTTTTTAGGATGGTGTTGATGTACCTGGTTTGGGACAATCCCAATAACCTTTTGGATCTATCCCTATAGATCCTAATGCCCAGAATGTATGTGGCATCACCCAGGTCCTTCATGGAGAACCTTAGTGATAAGAAAGATTTGACCGACTGTAGCATAGGAAAGTCATTTCCTATCAGAAGAATGTCATCCACGTACAATACGAGGAATGTGACAGCTCTCCCTACTGCCTTCTTATAAACACAATGTTCATCTGGATTTTTGATGAAATCAAACTCTTTGATAACATCATCGAAACAGATGTTCCAACTCCGTGATGCCTGCTTTAACTCATATATGGATTTAAGCAATCTACATGCTTTCTCGCTACTCCCACTGTCAATGAAGCCCTCTGGCTTATCCATATAAACGCATTCTTCTAAATCTCCATTTAGAAATGTTGTTTTAACGTCCATCTGCCAGATTTCATAGTCATAGTGAGCAGCAATAGCAAGTAGGATCCGAATGGATTTAAGCATGGGTACGGGCGAAAAAGTCTCGTCATAGTCCAAACCTGGTGTTTGACGAAAACCCTTCGCCACAAGTCTTGCCTTATAGGTCTCTACTTGCCCATCTACACCAATCTTTCTTTTAAAGATCGATTTGCACCCCACAGGTTTTACCCCAGGGGGTACAACGTCCAAAGTCCATACTTTGTTGGTGTACATAGACTCAATTTCGGATCTCATGGCATCCAGCCACTTCACAGAGTCTCCACTCGTGATAGCTTGCTGAAAACTGGTAGGATCATCATCCTCCTTGATGCAGTCTTCTCTATCACCATCAATGAGGAAACCGTAGTACCTCTCCGTTGGGCGAGAAGTCCTACCAGACCTTCGGAGTGGTTGAGGTTCCTCAGTTTCTATTGCAACAGTCGGTTCAACCAAGTCGCCATTTGTAGTTTGTGTCTCTAGAACCTCTTCTAGATCTACCATGTTGCCATCAGTATCATTTGTGAAAAACTGTTTTTCCAAGAATGTGGCATGCTGATAAATAAACACTTTTTGTTCCTCCTTATGGTAGTAAAGATATCCATAAGAGTTCTTTGGATATCCCACAAAATTACATATGACCGACCGTGTCTCGAGTTTGTCCGGATTCTGCTTTTTAACATAGGCCGGGCAACCCCAAATCTTAATTTACTTAAGAGATGGTCTCTTCCCATGCCATATCTCATATGGCGTGGTAGACACGGTTTTGGTTGGAACCCTGTTTAGTAGAAACGCTGCAGTTTCCAATACATGCCCCCAAAATGAGACGGGTAACTCAGTATCACTCATCATGGATCAGACCATATCTAATAGGGTCCGATTTCGTCGTTCAGATACACCGTTGTGCTGTGGTGTGTAAGGAGGAGTGAGCTGAGAGAGAATCCCATTCTCTTTTAGGAAGTTTGCAAATTCTGTACTGAGGTACTCCCCACCTCGATTTGATCGAAGCATCATGATACTCAAGCCGGTTTGTTTTTCTACTTCTTATTTATATTCAGTGAATTTCTCGAAAGCTTCGGATTTGTGCTTTAATAAAAATACATGACCGAATCTTGAGAAATCGTCAGTGAAAGTAATGAAGTAAGAAAAACCGCCTCTAGCCTTTGTAGACATTGGCCCACATACATCGCTATGTATGAGTCCTAGGAGCTCGGATGCTCTTTCTCCGTGTCCGGTAAACGGAGTTTTGGTTATTTTACCCTTGATACAAGACTGGCAAGTCGCATAAGATTTATATTCAAAAGGGTTTAAATATCCATCTTTGTGTAACTTGTTTAGTCTTTTTTCGTTAATATGACCAAGTCTACAGTGCCAAAGAAAAGCTTCATTTATTTCTGAAAGTTTTCTTTTATTAGTGTGTTGTATGCTGAAAACTGTGTGTTTATTTAGGACGTATATCCCGTTATTAAGCGTACCATACCCAACCAACATTTGATTCAGGTGAATGTTCATAACATTGTTCTGCAATACAAAATTATATCCTTCATTGTCTAACAAAGAAACAGATATTATATTACAAACCATACTTGGTACAAAATAACATGGGTTCAAAACCAATATACACCCAGATGGCAACCTCAAGTGATACTCTCCCTCTGCGACTATATGTACATTGGAACCATTTCCAAAGCGGAGAGTATGGTCACCTGTCATCAAAACCTTGCTATATCTCAGCCCCTGCATAGAATTGCAAATGTGAGAACCTGAACCGGTATCTAATACCCAGGAAGAAGAGTTTATTGAAAAACAGTTTTCTTTCACAAACACACCTTAGGCGGAAGCATCCCCATGCTTCTTCTTGAGATTTAAGTAATCGGTACAGTTGCGCTTCCAATGTCCTGTTTTGTGGCAATGAAAACATTCTCCTTTCCCCGATTCTCCAGCTTTGGACTTTTCCTTCCCCATAACCTTTTTAACTCCACCCTTAGGATTGGTGGGCTTCTTCTTTTTCTTTCTCTTGGCCTTAGCCTTTGGGCGAGAAGAGGAAGATTGTCCAACAGTCAAAACAGGAGTTTTCACTGATTTCAATGTGCTCTCTGCACTCTTTAACATATTAAGGAGTTCAGGTAGTTCCCTCTCCATGTTGTGCATGTTGAAGTTAACTATGAATTGAGCAAAGGTGGAGGGGAGGGACTGAAGAATAATATTTGTATATTGTCCATTTTCCATCGTCCATCCAAGGTCCTCAAGCTCTTCTATGAGAGCTATCATCTTCAGAACATGGTCTCCTACTGGTGTGCCAGGGGCCATTCGCATCTGAAAAAATTTCTTTGATGTTTCGTATCGTAATACGCGGGATTGCTCTCCATACAACTCCTTTGTATGGAGGAATATGGCTTGAATGTCCATATTCTCGTGCTGCTTTTGATGTGTGTTGTCCATCGATGCAAGCGCGAGGCATTTGGCCGTGGCACAGTCAAGGTCCCATGTCTTGCAGACTTCTTTGTCCGCAACTGAGGATTTTGGACCTGGGACGGGCGGGGCTGAAGCCGTGAGGACATATGATACTTTATCATAGGTCAAGGCAATTTTCAGATTCCTCAGCCGGTCTTTATAATTGGTCCCATTCAGTTTATTTTTATCTAGTAGAAGCTTGAGTCCAGTCATTGGTATCTGCCATTAAGAGAGAGAAGAGAATACACTCAGTGAAAACTCTTGCAAAGATCAGATTTGTTATTATCTTGTCTAATCGATATCTCCCACTGCTTTAATCAAGTTTTTCTTTCAAACCTTAAAAAGAAAACTAGCCAGGATTAATTACAGTCTACAACTTCGCTAACCGTTCAGCCAGGCCAGTGTCGGTACTTGAGGGAGGTTCCCCGTGCTTCCGCACGGACCTAATTAAAGTAAACCTCGTTTTCCCAGAGGCGTAGCCCCGTCAACACCTTTCTAGACACCTAATGAGTTAGCTAATTGTAAACTGTAAAACTCTCCTGGGAGAAACTATTGCCCACAGTGGGATCGGGATCCAACCATCATATGGAAGGTATGCAATCTCATTGCAAATCTCAACACTTGAAATTCACGATGTGCTTTTTACCCCTAGTACCTATGACCTTGGCCATGGTCAACAAATCACAAGCACTAGTCAAGTTCAGCCCGTCATTTCTTGATTAATTAGACCCGTTCACATAACCCTTGGCTAAGGTCAACAAAGTCACATGCCCGTCCCAATCAATCTGCATCATATGCTTTGTAGGAAGACATCACTTAGCTACCGTACACTACGCCTTGGCTAAGGTCAACAAACGTAGCATGAATACTAAGTACTTTACTTCCTAAAATGACGGAGGGTTGCGGATGATTTTTAAGAAAATCATTAACGCTTTGAACTTGATATCGTTGTAAAATCAAATGGTTTTCAAAAGGAGTGGCTTGAGCTCCGCAGTTTTGAAATGTAGCTTTTTCATAAAGAGCCGAGTGGTTTTCAAATCCGATTCTACAACATCTTTTTAGGTTTATTTTCTTTACATTAATCATATTAATGTAGTCCCATCATTTAAGTCCTTAAGCCAATCACAGAAAAGAAACGAAAATACAACGTACGCTTATGCTATCCGCATTCGCAGCAATGTTCCGTTATGCACCGTTAGGTTACTTAACTAACGGCATACTGGGACGGGACTAGCGCGGGTGTAAAACATAAGCAACGTCTACTATATATCTCATATATAATATATCATTCATCTCAGATATCACAGAACACAGGCAGCAGAAACATAGATATAATGTGGGATATACTAGGACGTCCGTATTTTGTATTTAGCCAACAATAAAAAATACGGATTCCACAGTCGCGATGAATAGCCAAGCCCACACCCCTAGACCCCTACGAGAGCGGCAAGCGACCCTACCAATCCTGGAGTTTAGGAGACCCGGTCTCGACTCCTCGAGATGGCCTCCCACTGAACCCCAGAACCCGGTCACTTGTGCTCCCCTCCTTGGGTCTATCCTAATGCGGAAAAGTAAATAATATACAACACTGGTGACAACAACCTCAACCTGGAAGTGCCCCAAATAAAAGAATATTATATTACAATTGAATTATACATGAATGAAAAGAAAACTCTCATCTCACATAAAAAAAAACCCAGCTATTCAATCGCGACAATCCTGCACATCATATCTCAGCAACACATAATATTATATATCATCAACGTAAGTAAGTATGTGTACCCCGATTGTCGTTGATGTATAGCAACGAAACTGGCGATAAGAGACATACTACACTTACGGTCATAGAAAAGAAAGTGTAAAACTACAACATTTGAAATCCACATTCTTTTTAAACATCGTAAATCCGAAATATCACATACTTCGCATTTCATGCCTAACTATATGAATTCCACATATTGTATCACATTCCAGATAAATAGACAGTATTAAACATTTCGATCGAATAATCAAATACCCAAAATTTCCTAAAGCTCAACACTTGAGCGGAGTTCAAAAAACCCGGAATGTGTCACAATAGTAGTGGTCCAGCCGTAGAAGGGTCAAGCCAACGCCTCACATGTGGCACGCCGTACTGCCTCAAACCCTAAGGTTCAGAGGCAGTTCAGACGGTCATATAATCGAGTTAAGGTTTGTATTCTTCTAGAGGGTCCACCACATTAATTGCACGTATTTCCAAAAGATTTAAACTCGAGAAAAAAAAATTCAACACTTGAAAATTTTTCGTGCGGGGAAAAAGTGAGTTAATGATATCCGTTTGAACTTTTTAATACTTTCTAAATTATCCGAAAAAGGCACGAGATTAAAATTCTGATCGAATCACCGAATCTAAAACAATCCCCAGAACATCCAACACTGGAATCAGATTAAACATACCCAAAAAATTATACAAGCAGGTCTAGACATTACTGTATAAATACGAAGCCATAAAGCCTCTGTACGGCCGCGGAGCCGCGGCCCAAGCAAGGTATGGCCGTGGTTCCGCGGTGGCTTGTACGGCTCATGGCTTCGTGTTTCACATAAGTTCTTAGAATTCCCTGCTGAATTTTTTACGTATTTTTAACTCTTAAAAAACACAGTTTTGAAAAAATGTCCAGAGAAGGCTCAAAAAAACTGTATTTTTGGTTCGATCGGAGTTTTAACTTCGTTAAAGTGTCGCCTAAAGCTCTAGATCGGCTCTGATACCAATGTTAGGTTTACTTAGCACCTCATGAAGGGTTTGGAATCATCACATGTCTCAAAATCAAATTTTTAAGGTGCTAAGTGAACATACAAAGAATCATCACTAGAAATTTAGGGTTACATTACAATAGCATCATCACAAGTAGAAAAAGCTAGGGTTTTCAGAGTACAACCTTTGTAGCTCCCTACGCTAGATTCCTTGGCTACTTGAGGGTGGGAAAATGGTTGGCTTGAGATCTTCTAGGTCCACGACGATTCGCCCGATGCTCCTTTGCCCAAAGCTCCTTGCTTTACTCGATATGTGATTGAAGTAGAGCAAACACCTTACAGAAATGGGCTAGATGTGTGTAGTATGATGATGTGGTTTGTTTTCTATAATAAAAACTCTTTCTTTTATCAACCTCACTTTAAGGAAATTATCAAGAAAGGAAGAAGAAGATGGTGGCTAAGCTTTTTCACACAAAGAAAATGATATGAGAGTGAATAATTGAAATGAGAAAAGAATAATATATCTTAATCCTTTCTCACTTCAACCATGGTTAGAATCATCTAGATTTTTATCAAATGGGTTAAAGATGAAAGGATAATTAACTCAAGCTTAAATGGTGGTTGAAGCATGGTCAAAGATGATAAGTATAAACCTTGTGTGAATTATCCCTTTTCTTTTTCTAAATGATAAATAAATAGATAATTCTACAATGTGAGTCTTGCATTGCCACCAATCATGTATCAACAACCATGATACTATGTATGTATGTATGTATCCATGCACATCATCATGTGCATACATGCATGCATACAAAAATAGAAAAAAAGTTTGATTAAAGAATTAATCTAAAAGTCATTTGTTAAATCAACACTTGATTTTGCAAACCGGTCATATCACATATGACCCGACCAATAGAAAATGCCCGATTAATATACGTTTTCACATATCCGTATTTAATCGGGTCCCCGCGCATATCTTATATGCACACCACATCTTTTCGCCTGAACCAGGAAACTTCATTGTGGGACTCTAAGACTCGTCAATACGCCGGCAGTAGGTAATGATCATATCAAATACCTACAAGCCGCAAGCGGTCAGCTAAACGTAACGGCCACCCGGGTATTTGAGCGATCAGAAGAAAAAAAGCGAACCTGTTACAACTCCCGTCGAGCCAACCGGCAACACTACCGTACAGTCCGGTCTCTTCGTCAGATATGCTGCATATCAAGTCTAGGGATGGTAATGTCGACCCCAATAACTCAATAAGTCATGCCGATGAATGGTCTATAACATATCGAGAAACTACTGATAACACTTATTAGTAAATCTCCACAGCCCTGGCCGGGGACTTACTGATATAGCCAATTGAGCACAGCACAGCATCAACTCCCAATATCGGGACGAAACCCCTCCTATCGCTCATCACCTTCGTGTGTCTCGGGACTGTACCCAACGGCCACCTGTTTGCACGACTCAGTAGAGCCGTGGTAGGGTGGTAATCAAAGTACAGTAGGAGAACACACAAGACTCTATGACGATCTCGGGTCTACAGACTAACCTGCACCAGTGTCACCGGAGAACTGCTATCCGACGATAGATATAATTCCATATAGGAGTTCTCGGTGAGTCTGTCCAGTGTACCTAGTCACTTGAGCACCCGTATACGATCTCGATGTCAATCATTGATGAATGTGGGAACATCCATCGCCCATCATATGGGTCTAGTATCATATACGCTAGTCTACTCTGGTATATCGATGCCCCGTCTCAATATACCTGCGAGTAGGGACATTCCAGGATATGCTTATAAACTACAGATGTCCCACTAGTATGATCTCTATCATAATCACAGTAGTCAAGTCTATATCCTTGGGGCTTAATCAACATGTGTGAATGAATAAAAGCATGATCAAATCAACATGTCAGATAAAGAAGAACCAGATAGCATACTATCATGTCGAGCAAGAATGTACAGTGAATATATATATATATATACATGTATAAATACATCAACTATCAAATAATGGCCTCTAGGGCATACATATATCCAACACTCTCGAGAGGCTCCATGAAGAGAATGATGCAATCTTGCTTCCGATTTTCGATAACAAAGAAGATCTACCTTGAAGTTTCATTAACACAAGCTCTCACTCACTAAATGAAGTGAACACCCTCATCTAAATGGCAAGGATAGATGAGGATGATGAAGTAGGATTTTTAGCTCTCATTTATAATCTTTTTCTCACACATAATCATCACTTAGAAAAAACTAGAAAATTTTTTCCATGAAAAGAAGAAGGAAGAAGATGAACGAATAATAGATCAACCTTTTGTGATGAATGAATAATAGATCAACCTTTTGTGATGAATAATGAAAAGATGATAATGATGAATAATGAAAAGATGATAATGATGAATAATGCAACCATGGTTAACTAAAACTTTGTAGAGATTTAACGAGGGCTAGGGTTTGGGTTGGGTTAAGAATGAGTCATAACAAAATATCTTAACACAAAAAAAAAGAAACCTTCTAGAAGGTTCATCAATGCACTAACCCAAATCAAAACCTAATCTTGTTTAATCTCCACTAAACATGTTGCATTAGTAATCATATCATTTTATAATATTATATATCACATATATAATATTTATTGTAACAAAATAAAATAATACAATTAACATATATCGCATATATATCAATGTATTACCCGAGTGAGAAAAAGAATCTTTTAGTGAGCTAATATTAGTTAATGTAATTTAATATATCATATATATTATTATACATTAAATTATCGAATCAACACTTGATCCGACAATCCGGCTATATCGCATATAACCGGCTAATATATCATTTACCGATTCATTGAATCAACACTTGATCCAATGACCCGGTTGATATCAAATATCGCGAGAATATAAAACGGTATCACATATTGCATTATCCTTGGTCCTGCACATATCACATATGTGCCCCTACTCCGTTTCGCCTGAGTCAAGAAACCTCTGTGTAGGACTCTAAAGAATCGTCAATATGCCGGCAGTAGGTGATGATCATATCAAACACCCACAAGCTGCAAGCGGTCAGCTAAACGTAACAGCCACCCAGGTATTGAGCACTCAGAAGATCAACAAGCAAGCCTGTACATTCTCCTGTGAATCAAATCAGTAACACTCCCGTACAGTCCGGTCTCGTCGTCTGATATGTCGCATATCTCGCCTAGGGGTGGTAAACGTCAGACCCCAGTAGCTTGATAAGTCGTGTCGATATGAGGTATATAACAGTTCGAGAAACTACTGATAACACTTACCAGTAAATCTCAGCAACCCTGGCCAGGGATTTCCAGTTATTGCCAATCGAACACTGCACAACATCAACTCCCTATACCAGGAGAGACGAATCCTCTCCTATCGCTCAATGCCTCTATGTGATTCAGGACTGTACCCAAAAGCCACCTTTTTGCACGTCCTCTTGTACGTGGTATGATGGAAATCAAAGCACAGTGGGAATCACACAAGACTCTATGACGATCTCGGGTCAACAGACTACTCTGTACCAGTGTCACCGGAGAACTGCCATCTAACGTGAGGTATAATACCATCTGGAAGTTCTCGTCGAGTCTGTCCAGTGTACCCAGTCTCTATTGAGCACCCGTACACCATCCTTGATGTCAAACACCGATGGATATGGGATCATCCATCGTCCATCATATGGGTCAAGATGCGTATACGCTAGTCTACTCTGGCGTATCGATGCCCTGTCTCGATACACCCTTGACTAGGAACAGTTATAGGATGTACTCATCGACTACCATGGCCCCACTAGTATGATCTCATCATAGCCCAGTAGTCGAGTACATATCCTAAGGGCTTTATCAACATGTAACATAGAGACAATCAGAGTATATGTTAAGATAAAGGACAACCAGATAGCATACTATCATGTTGAGCAAGAAAGTCCTCCCTATATATGTCCAAGCATCCATTACAATATACATCGTATGTACAGTAATGGCCTCTAGGGCATACATATAACTAACAAACTCTTGTAGAGGATTAACTAAGGCTAGGGTTTGGTTGGGTTAAAACAATGAGTCATAAGAAAATATCAACCATACTATCTTCTTCATGACAAAAGAAAAGCTTCTAGAAGGTGCAAGAAAGAACTAACCCTAATAAAACCCTAACCTTATTTAATCTCCATAGAACAAGTTGCATTAGTAATCATATCTTGTTACAAAAATATATATCACATATATATTATATATTTGTAACAAAAGAAAATAATACAATTTACATATATCGCTTATATATCAATGTATTACCCGGTGAGAAAATGAAATAATAAAGCGAGCCAATATTAGATAATGTAATAAAATATATCATATATATTATTATATATTAAATTATCGAATCAACACTTGATCCGACAATCCAGCTATATCGAATATAACCGACTAATATATCATGTACCGATTCATCGAATCAACACTTGATCCGATGACCCGGCTCATATCTAAATATCGCGAGAATATAATACGGTATCTCATATCGTATTATCCTCGGTCTTGCACATATCACAAATGTGCCCATACTCCGTTTTGCCAGAGTCAAGAAACCTCTGTGTAGGACTCTAAAGAATCGTCATTACGCCGGTAGCAGGTGATGATCATATCAAACACCCACAAGCTGCAAGCGGTCAGCTAAACGTAACAGCCACCCAGGTATTGAGCGATCAGAAGATCAACAAGCTAGCAGGTACGTTCTCCTGTTAATCCAATCAGTCACTCCCGTACAGTCCGGTCTCTTTGTCTGATATGTAGCATATCAAGTCTAGGGGTGGTATACGTCAGACCCCAGTAACCGATAAGTCGTGTCGATGTGAGGCTCATAACGGGTCGAAACTACTGGTAACACTTACCAGTAAATCTCTATATCAACCATGGCCAGGGACTTCCAGTTATAGCCAATCGAACACAGCACAATATCAACTCCCTATACCGGGAGAGAGGAATCCCCTCCTATCGCTCATTGCCTCAATGTGATTCGGGACTGCACCCAAAAGCCACCGTTTTGCATGCCCTCGTGGACGTGGTATGGTGGAAATCAAAGCACAGTGGGAATCACACAATACTCTATGACGATCTCGGGTCTATAGACTACCCTTACCAGTGTCACCGGAGAACTACCATCTGACGTGTGGTATATCACCAACTGGGAGATCTCGGCGAGTCCGTCCAGTGTACCCAGTCTCCACTGAGCACCGGTACACCATCCTTGATGTCAAAACACCGATGGATATAGCATGATCCATCGCCCATCATATGGGTCAATATGCGTATACGCTAGTCTACTCTGGTGTATCGATGCCCTGTCTCGAGATACCCTCGACTAGGAATAGTTATAGGATGTACTCATCGACTACCGTGGCCCCACTAGTATGATCTCATCATAGTCCCAGTAGTCGAGTACAGATCCTAGGAGCTTTATCAACATGTGAGAGTAAGACAGTAAACCAATACAAGTTAACATGTTAAGATAAAGTGAAACCAAATAGCATACTATCATGAAGAGCAAGAAAGTCCTCTCTATATATATCCAAGCATCCATTATAATATACATCATATGTACAACAATGGCCTCTAGGGCATATACATAACTAACAATCTCCCACATTCACTAAGGCCAGCTGCTGTAGTATCTCATACCTAGCATCTCGAATAATCTCTCAAACTGTATCTGGGGAATGGCCTTCGTGAGTGGATCCGCAGTGTTGTCCTTTGTATCTACTCACCTGACCTCGATCTCCCGGCGATCAACTATCTCCCTGATCAGGTGATACCGCCTCAAAATATGTCTGGACTTCTGATGGGACCTGGGTTCCTTGGCCAAAGCCACAGCTCCATTGTTATCACAATACAGAGGTATTGGATGCTCAATTGATAGAACCACACCAAGTTCACTAATGAACTTCTTTATCCAGACAGCCTCTTTGGCAGAATCGTTGGCAGCGATGTATTCAGCCTCCATCGTCGAGTCTGCAACGGTATCCTGTTTGGAACTCTTCCAACATACCGCCCCTCCATTGAGGGGAAAGACAAATCCCGAGTGCGACATAGAGTCGTCCTTATCACTTTGGAGGCTCGAATCGGTAAAGGACTCCACCTGGAGTTCTCCGTTACCATACACCAAGAACATCTCTTTAGTCATTCTCAAGTATTTGAGAATGTTCTTCACTGCTGTCCAGTGATTCTCTCCAGGATCTGCTTGATACCGAAACACTCCACTTAGTGAGTATGCTACATCGGGTCTGGTACATAGCATCGCATACATGATAGAGCCTACTGCCGAAGCATAGAGTATCCCTTGTTAGTGTATATGCCCTAGAGGCCATTACTGTATCATACTAGTTTGTATATTACTTGATGGAAGCTTGGGATATTCACCTTGTATAAACAATCTTGCTCAATATAGTAGTATGCTACTTGGTTTGTTTCTACTTCAATGTGTACATGTGTTTATTTTAGTATATCACCTATACGCATTAGTGGAGCCCTTAGGATCTTTGCTTGATTACCAGCGTTGTGATGGCAGTCACACTAGTGGGGGCTGGGTAATCTATAAGCACATCCTTATACAGGTCCCTAGTCGCAGGACTATCGAGACAGGGCATCGATACTCCGGAGTAGACTAGCGTATGCGCTTCTCATCCCAGTGTGAGAGATGGTCTGTCGCTCAGCCATAAGTACGTCGTACTGGAGATAGTATACGGGTGCTCGTTGGGTTACGAGTACACTGGACAGGACTCGTCGGGAACTGACAGGTTGGTATTATACCTATCGTCAGTTATCAGTTCCCAGGTGACATGAGTACAGCTTAGTCCACTGACTTGACACTGGCACTTCGCCTCGAGTGTGTTCCCACTGCACTTTGATCACTACCCTACCACGGCTCAAAGGAGTCGTGCAAACAGGTAATGGTTGGGTGCAGTCCCGAAGCACTTGGAGGCAGTGACGGTTAGACAGGATTCGTCTCTCCCGGTATTGGGGGTTGACATCGCGCTGTGTCTAGGAGAGCCATTACACGAGTAGTCCCTGGCCAGGGCAAGCGAGATATACTGGTAGGCTTCCAGTGTTATCTCAGGGTGTTTTGGGCTTCACTCCGACACGACTTGTACCGCTATTAGAGGACTGAAGTTTTACCGCCCCCTAGGCCCGACATGCTATGTATTAGACGAACAGACCGGACTGTACGGAGACTGTCACATTCAGACTCAGTAGGAGTTCAGATGGGGTTCACCTCGTCAGCCTTCTTGTCGGCATCTACCTGGGGACCGTTACGCACAGCTAGTGCCGCTTGCGGTCTGTGGTTAAACCCACTGCCAGCGTAGTGTCGAGTCTTTAGAGTCCCATACAGAGGGTATTCGCCTCTGGGAAAAACAGAGAAGAGGTCGCATGGTTTTGCGACAGGGTTCGTTCTCACCCGCGCACTTGTGCACGTTTGGAGTCCGGACGGATATTACTAGTAGGATCTGGTTTAAGCCAGATACTGGTATATGTTTTGGGGTTGATTTTATCTCTTGGTATTCATGTTTCTCGGAACAAGAATGCGGGTGTGTATGCACAGTTGATTGAGGCGGAGGAAGAGGTTTTTCATTAGGGTTTCGGAACGGGTGCGTATGCACAGTTGACAGTCGTCTTTTTCCAAACCCTAATGGAATTATGATATATCAATTAATAATATTAATTAAATGAAATTGTGTCATGGTTGGATTTTGTTGACTTGTTGACCATGGTTGACTTGTTGACCATGGTTGAAGGTTTGACCATCATCATTACAAAAGAAAGATGCTTTTTGATTCTTGCAAAAACATTTAAAGATTGTAATGATAATGGTCATTCCAAACCATCCATCAACTATTTCATTTTATTATTATTGTTAATTGTTAATTCTTTTCATTTTGATATGGTTGCAAGAAATGAAAAGAAAGAGCTCATTCTATCATAACCATTCTCTCTCCTCACTTGTTCTTCTTCCTCCTCTAGTTCAAGGAGAATCCTTCTCATGAGTTGAGAATCCCTCGTCTTGAGATAAAAACACCCCTTAGACACTCTCTACTCACTCTAGGGTCAAAGGTTTAGCAAGCCGAAGATTCTAGTTCTCTCAAAGCTCGAGAAAGAGCCCGAAGGTTGAACCCTCAGGTGGATCCATCTTTGACGGAAGAAGGCAACAAGGAAAGAACCATCAACCCCTACAAAAGTTTCAAGAAGAAGGAGTTCAAGTTAGGTATAACCTTTTGTCCGAGTAGCTAACTCTCTTTAGCATGATAGCTAGTTTAGTTTAGAAAAGATCCCGACTTTGTTAGTCCATGTTGCCCCATGCGCTAAAAATTTGATTTTTATACCGTTTCCGCCTCCCCGTATGAACCGGGGGTCGCAACGTGGACTTACAGTGGTATCAGAGCCTAACTAAACATAAACTAGCTAGGTAGTGAAGTGTAACGAAGTTCGGAACCGAAAAATCCAAAAACCAAACTTTTCAAAAACCTTAGTTTCTGTTAAATTTTTTTCTGGTCAAAACAAAATTTGTTATACACCTAAAATCATCTCAGGGTTTTTTAAAGCTAACCACCAAAAACGAGCCAGAGATCTGACCAAACGACCGCGGATCCGCGGCCGTCTTGTCTCCTCTCTGCCTCGATTTTGGTGCAGTGTATCTCTGGATTGGTTTTAGGATTTTTGAGATATATTATATGTGCCCAGATTTTCTGTCACGACCCGAGAGTTTCGACTCGTGACCGGCACTTAACCACGCAACGTCTACAGGCGTAACGCGGCTAAGTAAGCCGAACCCAGAAATCAAACCAATAAAAATAGTGTGATTTAAAACATTTCGTAAAAACAGTCATGCATGTCCGAAAAACATCTTATTAATTTGGTGGAAAACCCTTTTAAGTTCAAGAGTTAAAACTTTATAATTTTGGTAACATTTCCTTTTTAAATAATTGCCCCGCAAGTCGGGTAAAAGCAAGGTGTAGCAGAAATGATAAGTAAAATGGATGAAGCATCACATAAAGTCGGCTCACATGCGAGCTCAACACCAGAATATAAAATCATACATATCGTCCTCTCAACTGTCTCTAAGTCAATACTGAAAGGTAGATGGAGAATACTAGATACATCAATATACAACTGAAATGATAACAGATACCGTACAAAACCCACCTAAACAGCAAAAAAAAGGCTAACTCGCCTCAGAAAGGGTATCTGTGCCAAAAGATGCGGTAACAGCCAGCCGTGACTACTCCCAATGGCAACCTGCAAATACTGTGGCACAACGGGGGTGAGTTGCCAACTCGTGAATAGAGATAACATATAAAGGTGATCGCGAGCATGCACATATAGCGTGGCTCTACTAATGCCAGCAGATGATATCAATGCATGTCAAATAGAGGATGCAATAGTAATGCAAATACTCTAACAGGTAAATGCTACAGGATGAGATATATAGTAGTCAATACTGAGTATGGGATAAATAACATCTACATGGACTATGTCAACATGGAAAACCATAATCGGTGCCTCAGGCTGCACTCAAATCCCAAATACACTCAGGCGCCGGCACACCCATCGGCCCTCAAATCCTGTACATCTCTGAGAAATCACGAGTGCCCAACATCGGCATCCAAAATATCATAAAATACTCGTGTCCATCATCGACACGCAAATCCTCGTATATCGGGCTCCGTCAGTCCGGATCGGCCCACGGGAACCGTCTGCGGTGTCGGCCCTCGGCCCCGGCAGTACGGATCATCCCGCATCCATCTCTCGACTCTGGTCAGTATCCTCCGGACAACTGCCAGGTCCAACCAATCACCGGTAGGTACTCGCCCGCCTCCAGGCTCAATCGGCAAACCCATCGATTATCTCGCCGAGGGGAACCATACCGGGCCCACCACGAACCCGCAAACGGAACATCCACTCCTCGAATCGGGTTTCAAGCATACGTCTCAGCACCGAGAAAACGCGTGGTGGACGCACCAAAATATCATATCACGAGGTACCGGGTTTTTCAAAATAGCACAGCTTTCCTTAAATAATTCCACGGTCCTCAAAACCAGAAATCACATGAAAATCCAACACCAATACTAAATCCAATGCAATGTACAATATAATTCAATCCATGATATGGGTATAAGGGGAAAACCGCTTTTTAAAATAGTTTCTGTTTTTAAAGATGTCATGCGGCTCCAAATGTCCAGGAAATCATTACCAATCATATGTAAGATAAACTATAACAATATAATCATGGCAGCTCTACCGTGAGTGTGACATGGCAATTACTAACGGTGTGTGTGTAGCATGCAAATAGTGCACGTGCAACATAAACCGTTAGTAATGGTGCGGTGTTCTATCAGTTCTAAGCATATATCTATAACACATAGCAGGGAAATGCAATATGCAATGACAGTCCATGGGTAAATGCAATATACAATACTAAGGTCCTATCAGCCCTGACGCATAACTCCATGCGGGCGATATCCCCGTAGATGTGAAATCTACTCACCGTGTCTCGCGCTAAGTGTAGCCAACGACTTGCTTGCCCTTCTTCGCAGCGTCCGCCTCACTGGCCTGCGAACCTAGAATCACATACACATATCACACATATAAGCTCAATTTCACCAAAAACGTGACATTACGGTCAAACTAGAAACTCGTGTCGCAAACTAATCGCGCATGTGCGCGATACGCTAAAACGTGTGATCACGCGCCTGAAACTACCCCGACACGCCGCGATACGCAGAAACCCAAACCTACTTGCGTATCACGCGTGTCGCGAAGGTTTAGAAAAACGGCAAAACAGGTATTTGGTCCCAAATTTTTCTACATAACTAAACTTACAAAAATATATATACCATAGAACCCTACACACTAGCAGACACCTACAGGACCCAAAAATCCCCAAAACCCCACCCATCTGGCCGCAAATTGCGGCCAGAATGAGGAAATCGGTGGCCCACTGTAGCAGTATGGGGGTCGGGTTTCACCTGGGGTATCAGCACATCACCACTACACTACAGTCAACCCAATTTCATTCAGATCTCATCGGGTCAAAAGCAGATCCAGAAAAGCTCAAATTGCACAAATACGACATTTTGCATCAAATAGTGAAACTGGTGGTATTTTAGTGTAATTGGGGTTGAACTAGGTTACTATGGACTCAACAATTCACTAATGACCTACTGAAACCAATTCTCACCTCATTAGCACAAAGTTTCCACTAAACACCCCATATCACACTAAAACGCACTAAAATCCAATAACCGATGCAAAACTACACTAACTAAGCTAACTAGGGAATAAGTTTAGGAATATACCTCATACTTAACCCTAGGGAGCTGCAGGAAAAGAAGAAGGGAAGAGAAGAGGCTGCAGTTGCTATTGTGAAGCTTGGTGCTGTTGCTGCTACTTCTCTCTGCTGCTGTTGTTGCTTCTAGCTCCTGCTGCTGCTGCTGGAAGCTTGCTGCTGCTGCTTCTGGAGTTGGGGTTCTGGGCTGAAGGTAAGTGTGTGGGTGTGTTGTGTGAGTGTGAGAGTTTGAGAGAATAACAAAAGAGTTGAGAGAAAGAAACCATCTCACAAAAGTCACCCCCCTCTCTCTCTCTCTTCATTTAATGCAAGCATGGCTTGAGCCATGATGCACCCCTCTCTCTCTCACAAGTCAACCCCTAAACAATTTGAATTAAAGTAACTTTTTAATTAGCTAATTGACCCTAATAAAAACCCACTTAAGAATCCATAAGACTTAATCCTATGATTAACCCACCATGGTTAAAAATTATGGTATTAACTTAATTTAAAAACCCTAGTTTACATGCACATGTGTGTGCAAGCCTAGGAAAATTTTGGAAAAATATTTATTAAATTAGGAAAAATATTTAAAACACAATTTGGTAAACTTTCTGTTAAAACCCATTATCTAAATATATTAAGTAACTAAACAAATCCTAAGGTGTTACAATCTCTCCCCGTTAAAGAAATTCGTCCCCGAATTTCAAAAATCTAACTACGGTTACCTTAAAAAAGATGGGGATACATCTTCACCATCTCGCTTTCGGTCTCCCAAGTGACCTCTTCACGGTTCTGACCACGCCAAAGTACCTTAACTGATGGAATGTTCTTCGATCTCAATTTCTTCACTTGTCGATCCAAGATCATCACCGGCTGCTCTGCATAGGAAAGGTCACGCTCAAGCTGGATCGTCGGATGCTGAATCGCATGCGAAGGATCATGAAGATATCTGCGGAGCATCGAGACATGAAATACGGGGTGCACATCTGGAAAGCTGGGCGGAAGGGCTAAACGGTAGGCTACTGCACCAACACGCTCGAGGATCTCGAAGGGGCCCACATACCTGGGACTGAGCTTCCCCTTCTTCCCAAACCTCATCACACCTTTCATTGGGGAGACCCTCAAGAAAACATGATCACCAACAGAAAACTCAAGTCTGCGTCGCCGACGGTCCGCATAAGACCTCTGCCTACTCTGGGCTGCTCTCATCCTATCGCGAATCAACTGGATCTTCGCTGTCGTCTCCTCAACGATCTGTGGCCCTAAGATACTGCTCTCACTGAGCTCGGTCCAACAAGTGGGCGACCTGCATCTCCTCCCATAAAGAGCCTCAAATGGTGCCATCTGAATGGTCTCCTGGTAGCTGTTATTGTAGGAGAACTCTACTAAGGGCAAATGATGACCCCAGCTACCTCCGAAATCTAATACACAAGCTCTGAGCATGTCCTCGAGAGTCTGGATGGTCCGCTCTGACTGTCCGTCGGTCTGCGGATGAAAAGCCGTGCTGAAACTCAAGCGAGTGCCCAAAGCCTCCTAAAGCCTCTGCCATAGTCTATTGGTAAACTGGGTGCCTCTGTCGGACACAATACATGTCGGGACTCCGTGTAGTCGCACTATCTCATCAATGTAGATCTGGGCATACTGAGTAAATCCGAAAGTCGTCTTCACCGGTAGGAAGTGAGCCGCTTTCGTCAAACGATCCACGATCACCCAGATGGAGTCATACCCCCGACTAGTCCTGGGTAGACCCACCACGAAATCCATCGAAATCTGTTCCCATTTCCACTCCGGAATGGGTAGCGGCTGTAGCTCTCCCGCGGGCCTCTGGTGCTCCGCCTTGACTTGCTGACAAGTCAGGCATCTTGACACGAAATCTGCGATGTCCCTCTTCATTCCGTCCCACCAATAAACATCTCTCATATCGTGATACATCTTGGTGGAACCGGGATGGACGCTATATACCGATCGATGTGCCTCCTCAAGAATCTCACGCCTCAGTCCCTCAGCATCAGGTACGCACAGTCTGACTCCAAATCGTAGTAGCCCCTGATCATCGATCACGAACTCGGAAAATCTGCCCTGTCCAATCTGTGCCATGATCTCTGAACATCGGTCATCACTGAGCTGGGCCTCACGTATACGATCGATCAACTGTGGCCGTGCACGGACATGCGCTATCTGTCATCCAATCGGCGTGAACTCGAACTGTACCCGGCTGTCGCATAATATCTGCCAATCTGCGGATGACTGCTCCTGTACTGCGCTCAAACAAGATAGGCTACTCCCGGGCCTCCTGCTCAAAGCATCCGCCACCACATTTGCCTTGCCCGGGTGATATAAGATCTCGCAGTCGTAATCCTTCACTAACTCCATCCATCGACGCTGCCGAAGGTTCAGGTCCCGCTGCTGGAATATGTATTTCAGACTCTTGTGATCCGTGAATATCTGGCACGACTCGCCGTATAGATAATGTCGCCAGATCTTAAGTGCGAAGACCACTGCAGCCATCTCCAAGTCATGAGTGGGGTAGTTTTGTTCATGTTTCTTCAATTGTCGCGAAGCATACGCGATCACCCTGTCGTGCTGCATCAAAACGCATCCTAGCCCCACTCGAGAGGCATCACAAAAGACCACAAATCCGCCCGATCCGGATGGTAAAGATAACACCGGTGCCGTCGTCAGCCGAGTCCGTAACTGCTGAAAACTGTGCTCGCACTCCTCCGTCCAATCGAAGGGAACTCCTTTCCGGGTCAACCCGGTCAACGGTGTAGCAATACGGGAGAAGTCCTGCACAAAACGCCTGTAGTAACCGGCCAACCCCAAAAAGCTGCGAATCTCTGTCACCGATGTGGGTCTGGGCCAACGCTGAACGGCCTCGATCTTCCTCGGGTCTATACATATACCGTCTCGTGAAATCACATGTCCTAAGAAGTCCACGCTGTCCAGCCAAAAAGCACACTTGGAGAATTTCGCATAAAGCTGGTGCTCCCTCAAGGTCTGCAATGTAATCCGCAGGTGCTGCTCGTGCTCGTCACTACTCCGGGAATACACCAAGATATCGTCGATGAAGACTATGATGAACAGATCCAAATAAGGCCGGAAAATGCGGTTCATCAAGTCCATGAAGGCTGCTGGCGCATTGGTGAGTCCGAACGACATCACCAAAAACTCGTAATGGCCGTAGCGCGTACGGAAGGCTGTCCGGAGAATGTCCTCCTGTCGAACCCGCAGCTGATGATAGCCTGATCGTAAATCGATCCTCGAAAAGTACCCTGCCCCCTGAAGCTGGTCGAACAAATCGTCGATACGAGGCAAAGGATACCTGTTCCGCACTGTCACCCTGTTCAGCTGGCGGTAATCGATACAAAGACGCAAACTGCCGTCCTTCTTCCTGACGAACAGGACTGGAGCACCCCAAGGAGAAACACTGGGTCGAATAAGTCCCTTGTCCAGCAAATCTTGCAATTGACCCTTTCAACTCTCGAAGTTCCGCCGGGGCCATCCGATAAGGCGGTATAGAAATAGGCCCCGAACCAGGAACCATATCAATACAGAAAGAAATGTAGCGCTCGGGCGGCAACCCAGGAAGCTCGTCAGGGAACACATCAGGAAACTTGCCAACAACCGGAACCTGGTCCAATGGAACCTGTGTAGCACTAGCATCGCAAACATATGCGAGAAATCCCTGACATCCCTTCCTCAAAAGCTGTCCAGCACGAAAAGAAGAAATCACACTGTGAGGGGCGGCACCACGGTCCCCCAACACAACAAAAACCGACTCACCGGGAAAGCAGAATCTAACTGTCTTCTCACGGCAGTCCACAGAAGCATAGCACGTGGATAACCAATCCATACCCAAAAGAACGTCGAAGTCCAACATCTCCAGAAGGATCAAGTCGACAGGCAACTCTCTCTCGCCAATACAGACGGTACAGGATCGGAACACGTGCCTAGCAACAAACGACTCTCCCACAGGAGTAGTCACCACAAGCGGCTGATCAAGCAAGCCGGACTCTCTACCCAGACTCGGCACAAAGTGCGTGGATACGTACGAGTCTGTGGATCCGGGATCGAACAGTACATGTGCATCAACTGAACATACAGGAAGGATACCTGAAATCACAGCATTGGACGCCTGCGCGTCCTGATGTGTCAAAGCAAAGACCCTCGCCTGTCCACCACCTTTAACTGACTGACCTCTGCCTCGGTCACCTCGCCCCCTCTGAGCAACTCCCCCACGCCCACGACCTCGCTGTGCATGAGTCTGGCGCGGAGCAACGGTAGGTACAACGGGCAACACCCTCTGGGGTGGTGAAGGTGGTAAGGTAATATGCGGTGCCGCTGCCTCCCTCCGGTGTGTCTCTGGACAATCTTGAACGAGGTGAAGTAGGCTGCCATATCTGAAGCAACCCCGCGGCGACTGCTGACTCTCTCATGGATATGAACTAAACATCTGGCTCCGTCCCGAATCTCTGCCACCCCCCGTACCAGAACGATACCTGTCGCGGCGTCTGAATGTCTGTCTCCGTGCGGAAATACCAGTATGAACTCTCTTCGGCTCTGGAACTGCCGAAGTCTCAGCAAGGTGCTCGTCGACCACTAGGGCTGCGTCTACAGCTGCTGCATAGGTCTCGTAGTGCTGCGCGCTGATCGCAAGGAACAATGGTGTAAGCAAGCCTCGAACAAATCTCCGGACTCGCAACTCCTCGGTAGCCACTAAATATGGGGCGTAGACTGCTAGCTTTGTAAACAGTACGTCATACTCTGCCACTGTCATCCCTGCGTCTGGCGCAAGGACTCAAATCTGCGTGCTCGGGCATCCCTAACACTCTGGGGAAGGAAACGGGCTAGAAATATGGTCACAAACTCCGTCCAGGTCATAGGAGGAAGACCTGCTGCTCTGCCCTTCTCCACTGAATCACACCATTTCTCTGCAAGACCCTCTAGGCGAAAGCTCGCGAACTCAACCCATCTCGTATCTGCGCATCTGAGGGAACGGCATATCCTGGCCATCCTGTCGATGAAAGACTGTGGGTCCTCGGCTGTATCGGTGCCTGTGAATACTGGAGGCTTCAGCCTCATGAACTCTGATAGCGATACTGTAATCACCTCCGTGGCTGCAGGGGCAACTGGCTGTGCGGTAGGCACCATCGCGGTCTCTGGAACGGGTGGAGCTACCTCTGGTCGCTGCGCTCGAAGCATCTCAACTAGCGATCCTATCATCTGGCGCATCTCCTGCATGCTAGATCCCACCGTCTGGCGCATCTCTTGCATACCAGCCCCTAGCGTGGCGATCTGATCTGTCACGGCAGGAACAGCCTGCTCGGGTACAACGGGTGCACTGCCCGGATCAGTCCTCGTCTCGGACGAGTCAACACGAATCTCGGCCCTCGCGGCCGCTCTCTGTGCCCTCGTAGTCTTAGGCGGCATAATGGCTGAAAGAAAATTAGGATTCGATAAGAACACGGAAATCGAATCGCAAGAATATAAGGAGGGATCAAATCAATAAGTCCTAAGGTCGCGTAGGCGGAGTACCGTGTCGTGAGTATGCCGCGGAACATACACACGCTACGCTACCCTGCTGCAGCTACCTACTCCATCATACCAGGGTCATCCTACACTCCGAAGGTAAAACCTGGCTCTGATACCAACTTTGTCACGACCCGAGAGTTTCGACTCGTGACCGGCACTTAACCACGCAACGTCTACAGGCGTAACGCGGCTAAGTAAGCCGAACCCAGAAATCAAACCAATAAAAATAGAGTGATTTAAAACATTTCGTAAAAACAGTCATGCATGTCCGAAAAACATCTTATTAATTTGGTAGAAAACCCTTTTAAGTTCAAGAGTTAAAACTTTATAATTTTGGTAACATTTCCTTTTTAAATAATTGCCCCGCAAGTCGGGTAAAAGCAAGGTGTAGCAGAAATGACAAGTAAAATGGATGAAGCATCACAATATGATATACGACGCCGTAGCGAAGAATACACAGTAAAGCAAGGACATAATCACCAAAGGTAGGACTGCATCACATAAAGTCGACTCACATGCGAGATCAACACCAGAATATAAAATCATACATATCGTCCTCTCAACTGTCTCTAAGTCAATACTGAAAGGTAGATGGAGAATACTAGATACATCAATATAAAACTGAAATGATAACAGATACCGTACAAAACCCACCTAAACAGCAAAAAAAAGGCTAACTCGCCTCAGAAAAGGTATCTGTGCCAAAAGATGCGGTAACAGCCAGCCGTGACTACTCCCAAGGGCAACCTGCAAACACTGTGGCACAACGGGGGTGAGTTGCCAACTCGTGAATAGAGATAACATATAAAGGTGATCGCGAGCATGCACATATAGCGTGGCTCTACTAATGCCAGCAGATGATATCAATGCATGTCAAATAGAGGATGCAATAGTAATGCAAATACTCTAACAGGTAAATGCTACAGGATGAGATATATAGTAGTCAATACTGAGTATGGGATAAATAACATCTACATGGACTATGTCAACATGGAAAACCATAATCGGTGCCTCAGGCTGCACTCAAATCCCAAATACACTCTGGCGCCGGCACACCCATCGGCCCTCAAATCCTGTACATCTCTGAGAAATCACGAGTGCCCAACATCGGCACCCAAAATATCATAAAATACTCGTGTCCATCATCGACATGCAAATCCTCGTATATCGGGCTCCGTCAGTCCGGATCGGCCCACGGGGTCCGTCTGCAGTGTCGGCCCTCGGCCCCGGCAGTACGGATCATCCCGCATCCATCTCTCGACTCTGGTCAGTATCCTCCGGACAACTGCCAGGTCCAACCAATCACCGGTAGGTACTCGCCCGCCACGAGGCTCAATCGGCAAACCCATCGATCATCTCGCCGAGGGGAACCATACCGGGCCCACCACGAACCCGCAAACGGAACATCCACTCCTCGAATCGGGTTTCAAGCACACGTCTCAGCATCGAGAAAACGCGTGGTGGACGCACCAAAATATCATATCACGAGGTACCGGGTTTTTCAAAATAGCACAGCTTTCCTTAAATAATTCCACGGTCCTCAAAACCAGAAATCACATGAAAATCCAACACCAATACTAAATCCAATGCGATGTACAATATAATTCAATCCATGATATGGGTATAAGGGGAAAACCGCTTTTTAAAATAGTTTCTGTTTTTAAAGATGTCATGCGGCTCCAAATGTCCAGGAAATCATTACCAATCATATGTAAGATAAACTATAACAATATAATCATGGCAGCTCTACCGTGAGTGTGACATGGCAATTACTAACGGTGTGTGTGTAGCATGCAAATAGAGCTCGTGCAACATAAACCGTTAGTAATGGTGCGGTGTTCTATCAGTTCTAAGCATATATCTATAACACATAGCAGGGAAATGCAATATGCAATGACAGTCCATGGGTAAATGCAATATACAATACTAAGGTCCTATCAGCCCTGACGCATAACGCCATGCGGGCGATATCCCCGTAGATGTGAAATCTACTCACCGTGTCTCGCGCTAAGTGTAGCCGATGACTTGCTTGCCCTTCTTCGCAGCGTCCGCCTCAATGGCCTGCGAACCTAGAATCACATACACATATCACACATATAAGCTCAATTTCACCAAAAACGCGACATTACGGTCAAACTAGAAACTCGTGTCGCAAACTAATCGCGCGTGTGCGCGATACGCTAAAACGTGTGATCACGCGCCTGAAACTACCCCGACACGCCGCGATACGCAGAAACCCAAACCTACTCGCGTATCACGCGTGTCGTGAAGGTTTAGAAAAACGACAAAACAGGTATTTGGTCCCAGATTTTTCTACAGAACTAAACTTACAAAAATATATATACCATAGAACCCTACACACTAGCAGACACCTACAGGACCCAAAAATCCCCAAAACCCCACCCATCTGGCCGCAAATTGCGGCCAGAATGAGGAAATCGGCGGCCCACTGTAGCAGTATGGGGGTCGGGTTTCACCTGGGGTATCAGCACATCACCACTACACTACAGTCAACCCAATTTCATTCAGATCTCATCGGGTCAAAAGCAGATCCAGAAAAGCTCAAATTGCACAAATACGACATTTTGCATCAAATAGTGAAACTGGTGGTATTTTAGTGTAATTGGGGTTGAACTAGGTTACTATGGACTCAACAATTCACTAATGACCTACTGAAACCAATTCTCACCTCATTAGCACAAAGTTTCCACTAAACACCCCATATCACACTAAAACGCACTAAAATCCAATAACCGATGCAAAACTACACTAACTAAGCTAACTAGGGAATAAGTTTAGGAATATACCTCATACTTAACCCTAGGGAGCTGCAGGAAAAGAAGAAGGGAAGAGAAGAGGCTGCAGTTGCTGTTGTGAAGCTTGGTGTTGTTGCTGCTACTTCTCTCTGCTGCTGTTGTTGCTTCTAGCTCCTGCTGCTGCAGCTGGAAGCTTGCTGCTGCTGCTTCTGGAAGCTTGCTGCTGCTGCTTCTGGAGTTGGGGTTCTGGGCTGAAGGTAAGTGTGTGGGTGTGTTGTGTGAGTGTGAGAGTTTGAGAGAATAACAAAAGAGTTGAGAGAAAGAAACCATCTCTCAAAAGTCACCCCCCTCTCTCTCTCTCTTCATTTAATGCAAGCATGGCTTGAGCCATGATGCACCCCTCTCTCTCTCACAAGTCAACCCCTAAACAATTTGAATTAAAGTAACTTTTTAATTAGCTAATTGACCCTAATAAAAACCCACTTAAGAATCCATAAGACTTAATCCTATGATTAACCCACCATGGTTAAAAATTATGGTATTAACTTAATTTAAAAACCCTAGTTTACATGCACATGTGTGTGCAAGCCTAGGAAAATTTTGGAAAAATATTTATTAAATTAGGAAAAATATTTAAAACACAATTTGGTAAACTTTCTGTTAAAACCCATTATCTAAATATATTAAGTCACTAAACAAATCCTAAGGTGTTACATTTTCAAGAATAGAAATTTGTTTTTGGGGGCCTATAATTCCGTAATTTTTCCGAACTTCACTACACTTTGACTATGTTGGTTATATCTGTGATGTTTGTATGTATTGAACGTCGGTTAATCGCTATAAGTCGATTAGTCGGGGTTATACATCTCTGTGATCTGTGTTTGATATTGGAATGTGTATATGAATGTGTTGGACTGTCGCGGGTGAATAGTCGTGGTGGATGTGAGATGAGCTTTTGTTTTTCTTTCATTCATTTGTAATATGTAAATTGATGTAATATTATTATTTGTTTGGCCGCACAACCGGGTCGGGGTTGTAGCCGTCATTGTATAATTCTTTTTACTGTTTTTGCTCCTAGGATAGACCCATGGAGGGGTGCACAAACTACCGGGTACTTAGCGGGTAGTTTGCCGCACCCGTAGGGGTCTTGGGTGGGGTTTTGGCTATTCACCGCGACCGTGTAATCCGCTTTTCGTTGCAGGCTCGAACGGATTGCGGATTCCTAGTATATCCAATGTATTCATCTGTGATCTGTAATGTCTATCATTGCTATATTTATAACTATTTAGGCGTTGCTTATGTTTTACAGCCGCGCTAGCCCAGCCCACGCTCTGTCGTTAGTTAAGTAACCTAACGGGTGATGACGGGGCCCCGTGGCGAATGTGAATGGCATAAGCGTACATCATATTTTGGTTGTTTTCTGCAATGGTAGGATTAAATGATGGGACGCATTAAAAGAACTAATGCAAGAATATCACGCATTAAAAGAACTAATGCAAGATAATAAACCAAGTTAAAGTCGTTGGAACACTTTCGAAAAACCACTCGGTTCTTTTCAAAACTAACTCTTAAATGCGGAGATTGAGCCACTCCTTCTAAAAGCTATCTCGTTCCATCGATTATATCAAGTTCACTACGTTCACGGTTTCGCCAAAACCATTCGTAACCCTCCGTCGTTTCGTATGAATATTCAATAGTATTCAAGCTATGTTTGTTGACCTTCGTCAAGGCATAGAGATTGGTAGCTGTTGGGTGTTCATATGTAGCATAGATAGATGCGTTGGTTTGGGAAAGTCGTATTACCTTGTTGACCTTCGTCAAGGGTATATACGGGTGGGTTCAAATTAACCTGGAAAATGACGGGCAGAACTTGACATGTGACTTATGATTTGTTGACCTTCGTCAAGGTCATAAGAGCATGGGGCAAAAATCCACATCGGGAGTTTCATAAGTACTGAAACTTGCTAGATTTGCATACCATTTGGAGTGTGGTGATTCTGGTAGGATTCCTTCAGTTTCGTCACGCGATGATATTTGGATCCCGATCCTACTGTGAGTATATGCTACTCCTCGGGAAATTTCTCGCTAAACGATCAATGTTATAAACCTAGTAGGTGCCTAGAAAGGTGTTAGCGGGGCTACGCCCCCAGGGAAAAGAGGTTCTTAAATTAAGGAACTTCGCGAAAGCGTTGGAAAACCTCCCTCGAAGTACCGACACTGGCCTGGCTGAACGGTTAAGCAAGTATTGTGCGGTGGGATTGATCCCGACTAATTCTTCCTTTATGGTTTGAGGAGGGATTCGAGAGACAGTGGGAGCCATCCTGTTTAGACAAATTAAAAAGAACTCTAAACTTGCAAGAGCATCGTGCTAAAGTGTTTCTTCTCTCCCCCCTGCAGCGACCAAATCGAAATGACTGGACTTAAGTTACTTCTAGATAAAAACATACTGACAGGGCCAAACTACAAAGATTGGCTCAGGAATGCCAGAATGGCAATCACTTACGACAAGCTGGGGTATCTTCTGTAGGGTTCCTAGGCACTCTTGTGAAGGTTCAAAAGGCATCAAACATGCCCGGATAAAAATTTAGACGTGCCGAACAACCCAAAGCCGGGATCTTTGCTAGATTATTAGGGTTAAACATGCAAGATGATAACTTTTATCTAAGTGTGAGGGATTACAACCTTTGTAGTCCGATCCTTCACTTCACAAGCTCCGAGTAGAAGTCCCTTTGCCGCGATCCACGATCTCCCGGACTCATGAGAGGCTCCACGACTCGAACGATCCATGCTAGCTCGAAGTATTCCAAATCTCCGATGATCTACCTCGAAGTTGCAAAGACTCAAGCTTTCTCACTCAAAAGAGATGAACACACTAATTCCATGGGCTAGATGAGATGAGGATGAGAGAGTAGTAATTTTGCTTTCTTTTTATATCATTTTCTCATATTTATTCATCACTTAAGGATTTTCTAGCAAGCTTTTCAAAAGAGAAGAAGATGATAATGGAAAATCAATAATCATATTAATCCATTTGCGATGAATAGAAAGAAGACTATATGATTGATTTGTTAACCATGGTCAAGGATGAGTGGCTAGGATTTAGTAGAGAAATAACTAGAGTTAGGGTTTGGTTGGGTTAAGGAATGTGTCATCCATAAATATCTTTACAATGACAAAAGAAAAAGCTTCTAGAAGGTGCAAGAAGCAACTAACCCTAATCAAACCCTAACCTCAATTAATCACCCTTAAACATGTTTAACAATTAATCATATCATGTCACAATAATATATATCACATATATATTATATATTTGCAACAAAAGAAAATAATACAATTAACATATATCGCATATATATCAATGTATCATCCAGTGAGAAAATGAAATAATAAAGCGAGCCAATATTAGATAATGTAATACAATATATCATATATATTATTATATATTAAATCATCGAATCAACACTTGAATCGATGATCCGGCTATATCGAATATTACCGACTAATATATCATGTACCGATTCATCGAATCAACACTTGATCCGATGTCCCGGTTCATATCTAAATATCGCCAGAATATAATACGGTATCACATATCGCATTATTCTCGGTCCTGTACATATCACATATGTGCCACTACTCCGTTTCTCCTGAGCCAAGAAACCTCTGTGTAGGACTCTAAAGAATCGTCAATACGCCGGTAGTAGGTGATGATCATATCAAACACCCACAAGCTGCAAGCGGTCAGCTAAATGTAACAGCCACCCAGGTATTGAGCGATCAGAAGATCAACAAGCTAGCCTGTGCGTTCTCCTGTGAATCCGATCAGTAACACTCCCGTACAGTCCGGTCTGTTCGTCTGATATGTCGCATATCAAGTCAAGGGGTGGTATACGTCAGACCCTAGTAACCGATAAGTCGTGTCGATGTGTGGCTCATAACAGGTCGAGAAACTACTAGTAACACTTACCAGTAAATCTCTATATCAGCCCTGGCCAGGGACTTCCAGTTATAGCCAATCGAACACAGCACAACATCAACTCCCTATACCGGGAGAGACGAATCCCCTCCTATCGCTCATTGCCTCCATGTGATTCGGGACTGTACCCAAAAGCCACCGTTTTGCACGCCCACTTGGAAGTGGTAAGGTGGAAATCAAAGCACAGTGGGAATCACACAAGACTCTATGACGATCTCGGGTCTACAGACTACCTTGTACCAGTGTCACCGGAGAACTGCCATCTGACGTGTGGTATATCACCATCTGGGAGTTCTCGGCGAGTCCGTCCAGTGTACCCAGTCTCCACTGAGCACCCGTACACCATCTCTGATGTCAAACACCGATGGATATGGGATCATCCATCGCCCATCATATGGGTCAATATGAGTATACGCTAGTCTACTCTGGTGTATCGATGCCCTGTCTCGATATACCCTCGACTAGGAACAGTTATAGGATGTACTCATCGACTACCGTGGCCCCGCTAGTATGATCTCATCATAGTCCCAGTAGTCGAGTACAGATCCTAAGGGCATTATCAACATGTGAGAGTAAAACAGTAAACCAATACAAGTCAACATGTTAAGATAAAGTGAAACCAAATAGCATACTATCATGACGAGCAAGAAAGTCCTCTCTGTATATATCTAAGCATCCATCATAATATACATCATATGTACAACAATGGCCTCTAGGGCATATACATAACTAACATCTTCTTACCACCAAAGCTCCCCCCGTCCCAGGTCCCACCTCCAGCGTCGCGGATAAGGAAATCCGTAAGACTTGGGAGATTAATTGCGCGAAGGCCAGGTGCCTCGTGCTTGCCTCTATGGACAACGAACATCAGAGGAGGCACGTGAATATGGATTTGGAATCCATATTTTTTCATACAAAAGAACTGTATGGAGAGCAGTCTCGTATCGCAAGATACGAAGTGTCGAAGAAGTTATTTTCGGCAAAGTTGGCCGTCGGATCATCGGTAGCGGACCACGTGCTTAAGATGATTGGCTACATTTAGGAGCTCGCGGAACTTGGGACCATGTTGGAAAGTGAAATCTATACGGATTTAATTCTCCAGTCCCTTCCATCCACTTACGCCCAGTTTATACTAAACTTCAACTTACAAGAAAAAGAAGTTGAACTTTCAGAACTCCTCAACATGCTGAGGAGCGCAGAGGGCACCCTACAGAAAGGTAGGGAAACACCCGCTTTGTTTGTAGGAGGATCTTCTTCTTCTAGGTCCAAGACGAAAGCCAAGGGAAAGAGGAAGAAAGCCCCCGCCAAACCAAGGGGCGGTGTTAGTAAAGTGGGTGCGAAGGAAAAAGAAAAGGCAACAATGATAGCGGGGAAGCTTGTGGGTAAAGAAGAATGCTTCTATTGTCATAAAAGTGGACACTGGAAGAAAGATTGCAGGGCTTGGAAAGCCAGGACACAGGAACTAAAGCAGGTTGCGGCTTCAGCTTCAGGTGTGTACGTTATTGAAAACCGTCTTTCTATAAACTCTACTTCCTGGGTATTGGATACCGGATCAGGATCTCATATCTGTAATTCTTTGCAGGCGTTGAGAAACCGTAGGTTTTTGAAGGCAGGTGACATGACCCTTAGAGTTGCGAACGGAGCTAGCATGGATGCTAAAGCCGTGGGGGACTATCACCTGGGAATGTCAGATGGACATGTTTTGGTTTTGCGTAATTGCTTTTTTGTACCCAACGCAACTTGTAATATCATTTCTGTATCTTTGGTTTCTAAAGAAGGTTATGAATTTACGTTTGTAAGTAATATTGTAAACATTCACCTTAATCAAGTTCTGATTGGGTCAGGTACATTGAGCAATGGTATATACGTATTAAACCAACCACAAATTTTCAATGTCCAGAATACACACAAAAGAAAGTCTCCAGATATCAATCAGGCTTTCTTGTGGCATTGTAGACTGGGTCACATCAATGAGACACGGTTGACCAAGTTACATAAAGAAGGATACTTGGATCCGTTCGAGTATCAGTCTTATGCCACTTGTGAATCTTGTCTCATGGGAAAGATGACAAAGACTCCGTTCACTGGACACGGAGAAAGAGCAAGCGAGCTCTTGGGACTCATACACAGTGACGTGTGTGGTCTAATGTCTACACATGCGCGAAGCGGTTATTCATACTTCATTACTTTCACAGACGATTTCTCTAGGTATGGACATGTCTTCTTAATGAAGCACAAATCCGAGGCCTTTGAGAAATTTCGGGATTACAAGAATGAAGTTGAAAAACAAACAGGCAAAAGTATTAAGATTCTAAGATCGGATCGAGGTGGTGAATACTTGAGTGCCAAGTTCCTGGACTATTTAAAAGAGAATGAGATTCTCTCTCAGCGTACTCCTCCATACACTCCGCAACATAACGGTGTATCGGAAATGAGGAATCGAACCCTATTGGATATGGTTCGTTCCATGATGAGTAAGGCTGAGTTACCGCGATCTTTCTGGGGCTATGCACTAGAAGCAGCTGCATATCTCTTGAACAAGGCTCCCACCAAGACTGTGCCTACCACTCCATATCAGATGTGGAGTGGGAAGAAACCCTGTCTTAAGTACCTTAAGATATGGGGATGTCCAGCTATTGTAAAAAAGCAGCATGCGGACAAGCTCGAGGCACGTTCAGTACAGTGTAAGTTTGTGGGATACCCAAAGAACTCCAGGGGGTATCTGTTCTATTCCGCTGAGGAACAAAAGGTTTTTGTTTCTCAACATGCCCGCTTCTTGGAAACTGAGTTTTTGGAAACCCAGATAAGTGGGAACGCAATAGAACTGGAAGAAATTCCAGAACCACAAGCTATTACTGAAAGCTTGGATGAGCCAGTAAGTTCAAAAGAACAGGACATTCCTATGCCGCTCCGCAGGAGTAGTAGGCAGTCTCATCCGCCCGAGAGATACTACGGTTTTCTCATAGACGGGGATAGAGAGGATTGCATCATAGATTATGATGAGCCTCCTAGCTTCCAGCAGGCCATTCAGAGCGTTGACTCGGTAAAATGGCTGGATGCAATGCGGACCGAAATGGAGTCCATGTACACCAAAAAAGTATGGACGTTGGACATTGCTCCAGACGGGGTAAAACCCGCAGGATGCAAGTGGATCTTCAAAAGGAAGATTGGTGTAGATGGACAGGTTGAGACCTATAAAGCTAGACTTGTAGCAAAGGGTTTCCGTCAAAGACTTGGTTTGGACTATGACGAAACCTTTTCTCCAGTGGCTATGCTGAAATCCATTCGGATCCTTCTTGCCATTGCTGCCTTCCACGATTATGAGATTTGGCAGATGGACGTAAAAACCGCTTTTCTAAATGGAAATTTAGAGGAGTGTGTCTATATGGACCAGCCAGAGGGTTTCATTCAGAGTGGGAGCAGCGGAAAGGTGTGCAAGTTGCTTAAGTCCATCTATGGACTAAAGCAGGCATCGCGGAGTTGGAACATCTGTTTTGATGAGACGGTCAAGGAATTTGGCTTTATCAAAAATCCAGATGAACCATGCATCTATAGTAGATTTGTAGCGAGAACTGTAGTATTCCTCGTTTTATACGTGGATGACATTCTCTTAATAGGAAATGACATTCCTATGCTACAATCTGTCAAGGGGTTCTTGTCACACAGGTTCTCCATGAAAGACCTGGGTGATGCCTCATACATCCTGGGGATCCGGATCCATCGTGATAGATCCAAGAGGATATTAGGACTTTCACAGTCCAGGTACATTGACACCATACTGAAAAGATTCAGTATGGAAGATTCCAAGCGCGGTAACCTACCGGCTTGTCATGGGATCACCCTCTCTAAAGAGATGTCCCCTAAGACTGATTTGGAGAGGGATCGCATGTCTATTATACCCTACGCTTCTGCGGTAGGCTCTATAATGTATGTGATGTTGTGTACCAGACCGGATGTAGCTTATGCACTGAGTGTGGTAAGCCGGTATCAGTCAAACCCTGGGGAGAAACACTGGATAGCGGTAAAGAACATTCTCAAGTACCTGAGAAGGACTAAGGAGATGTTCTTGGAGTATGGCGGAAAAGACCTCCAGATCGAGGCCTTTGCTGACTCCAGCTTCCAGAGTGACAAGGATGATTCCAAGTCCATGTCGGGTTTCGTCTTTAACCTCAATGGAGGGGCGGTGTGTTGGAAGAGCTCCAAACAGGAAACCGTTGCAGACTCGACTATGGAAGCGGAATACATCGCTGCATCTGATGCCGCAAAAGAAGCTGTCTGGATGAGGAAGTTCTTGAAAGAACTTCAGGTGGTTCCGTCCATTGTTGACCCAATACCTCTGTATTGCGACAACAACGGGGCTATAGCTTTAGCGAAGGAACCCAGGTCCCATCAGAGATCCAGGCACATCTTGAGGCGGTATCACCTGATCAGGGAGATCGTGGATCGCAAGGAGATCGAGGTTCGAAGGGTTGCTTCAGAAGAAAACACTGCAGATCCATTCACCAAGGCACTGCCCCAGACTCAGTTCGAGCGGCTGATCGAGATGATAGGTCTTCGATACGCCAGTACATGGCCTTAGTGCAAGTGGGAGATTGTTAGTGTATATGCCCTAGATGCCATTACTGTATCATACTAGTTTGTATATTACTTGATGGAAGCTTGGGATATTCACCTTGTATAAACAATCTTGCTCAATATAGTAGTATGCTACTTGATTTGTTTCTACTTCAATGTGTACATGTGTTTATTTTAGTATATCACCTATACGCATTAGTGGAGCCCTTAGGATCTTTGCTTGATTACCAGCGTTGTGATGGCAGTCACACTAGTTGGGGCTGGGTAATCTATAAGCACATCCTTATACAGGTCCCTAGTCGCAGGACTATCGAGACAGGGCATCGATACTCCGGAGTAGACTAGCGTATGCGCTTCTCATCCCAGTGTGGGAGATGGTCTATCCCACAGCCATAAGTACGTCGTACTGGAGATAGTATACGGGTGCTCGTTGGGTTATGAGTACACTGGACAGGACTCGTCGGGAACTGACAGGTTGGTATTATACCTATCGTCAGTTATCAGTTCTCAGGTGACATGAGTACAGATTAGTCCGCTGACTTGACACTGGCACTTCGCCTCGAGTGTGTTCCCACTGCACTTTGATCACTACCCTACCACGGCTCAAAGGAGTCGTGCAAACAGGTAATGGTTGGGTGCAGTCCCGAAGCACTTGGAGGCAGTGACGGTTAGACAGGATTCGTCTCTCCCGGTATTGGGGGTTGACATCGCGCTGTGTCTAGGAGAGCCATTACACGAGTAGTCCCTGGCCAGGGCAAGCGAGATATACTGGTAGGCTTCCAGTGTTATCTCAGTGTGTTTTGGGCTTCACTCCGACACCACTTGTACCGCTATTAGGGGACTGACATTTTACCGCCCCTAGGCCCGACATGCGATGTATTAGACGAACAGACCGGACTGTACGGAGACTGTCACATTCAGACTCAGTAGGAGTTCAGATGGGGTTCACCTCGTCAGCCTTCTTGTCGGCATCTACCTGGGGACCGTTACGCACAGCTAGTGCCGCTTGCGGTCTGTGGTTAAACCCACTGCCAGCGTAGTGTCGAGTCTTTAGAGTCCCACACAGAGGGTATTCGCCTCTGGGCAAAACAGAGTAGAGGTCGCATGGTTTTGCGACAGGGTTCGTTCTCATCCGCGCACTTGTGCACGTTTGGAGTCCGGACGGATATTACTAGTAGGCTCTGGTTTGAGCCAGATACTGGTATATGTTTTGGGGTTGATTTTATCTCTTGGTATTCATGTTCCTCGGAACAAGAATGCGGGTGTGTATGCACAGTTGATTGAGGCGGAGGAAGAGGTTTTTCATTAGGGTTTCGGAACGGGTGCGTATGCACAGTTGACAGTCGTCTTTTTCCAAACCCTAATGGAATTATGATATATCAATTAATAATATTAATTAAATGAAATTGTGTCATGGTTGAATTTTGTTGACTTGTTGACCATGATTGACTTGTTGACCATGGTTGAAGGTTTGACCATCATCATTACAAAAGAAAGATGCTTTTTGATTCTTACAAAACCATTTAAAGATTGTAATGATAATGGTCATTCCAAACCATCCATCAACTATTTCATTTTATTATTATTGTTAATTGTTAATTCTTTTCATTTTGATATGGTTGCAAGAAATGAAAAGAAAGAGCTCATTCTATCATAACCATTCTCTCTCCTCACTTGTTCTTCTTCCTCCTCTAGTTCAAGGAGAATCCTTCTCATGAGTTGAGAATCCCTCTCCTTGAGATAAAAACACCCATTAGACACTCTCTACTCACTCTAGGGTCAAAGGTTTAGCAAGCCGAAGATTCTAGTTCTCTCAAAGTTCGAGAAAGAGCCCGAAGGTTGAACCCTCAGGTGGATCCATCTTTGACGGAAGAAGGCAACAAGGAAAGATCCATCAACCCCTACAAAAGTTTCAAGAAGAAGGAGTTCAAGTTAGGTATAACCTTTTATCCGAGTATCTAACTCTCTTTAGCATGATAGCTAGTTTAGTTTAGAAAAGATCCCGACTTTGTTAGTCCATGTTGCCCCATGCGCTAAAAATTTGATTTTTATACCGTTTCCGCCTCCCCGTAAGAACCGGGGGTCGCAACGTGGACTTACATCCCTTACATGCGAGCTCTCTCCAAATCGGTCTTGGGAGACATCTCTTTGGAGAGAGTGAGTCCAGAGATCGTGGGTAGGTTCCCACGCTTAGATTCTTCCATACTAAACCTCCATAGTATGGTGTCAATGTACCTGGATTGGGACAATCCCAGTATCCGTTTAGATCTATCTCTATAGATTATTATTCCCAGTATGCAGGAGGCATCAACTAGATCTTTAATTGAGAATCTTTGTGATAAGAAGAGCTTGACTGATTGCAGCATAGGAACATCATTTCCTATCAAGAGTATGTCATCGACGTACAATACGAGGAAGACAACCTTACTCTCTGCAACCTTCTTATAGATACAAGGTTCATCTACGTTTTTGATGAAGTCAAACTCTTTGACTACAACATCAAAGCAGATGTTCCAACTTCGCGATGCTTGCTTTAACCCATAAATGGATTTAAGCAGTTTTCACATCTTTCCGCTGCTCCCACTATCTATGAAGCCCTCTGGCTGAGTCTTGTACACGCACTCTTCTAAATCACCGTTTAGAAAGGCGGTCTTAACATCCATTTGCCAGATTTCGTAGTCATGGTATGCAGCAATGGCAAGTAAGATCCGGATGGACTTAAGCATAGCCACTGGAGAAAAGGTTTCGTCATAATCCACACCTGGTCGTTGATGAAAACCCTTTGCAACAAGTCTAGCTTTGAAAGTCTCAACTTTTCCATCTACACCAATTTTCTTTTTAAAGACCCACTTTCTCCCAATGGGTTTTACCCCTTCAGGAGCATTTTCCAAAGTCCATACTTTGTTGGTGTACATGGATTCCATCTCAGATCGCATTGCATCCAGCTATTTCACAGAGTCACCGCTCGTGATGGCCTGCTCGAAACTAGTCGGGTTATCATCTTCCATGATGCAATCCTCGCTCCCACCATCAATGAGAAAACTGTAGTATCTCTCAGGTGGATGAGAAACCGTGCTAGATCGGCGGAGAGGCTAGGGTTCGTCGGGTACTATTGAATCCTCTTGCTCCAATAAATCATCAGTTGTAGTTTGTGGTGCTGGAACCTCTTCCAGCTCTACCTCTTCGCCACTAATTTCTTTTGCAAGAAATTCCTTTTCTAAAAAGGTGGCATATTGAGAAACAAACACCTTTTGTTCCTCACCGTGGTAGAAGATATATCCATAGGAATCTTTTGGATATCCTACAAACTTACATAGACCTGATCTTGCCTCGAGCTTGTCCGGATTTTTCTTTTTAACATAGGCCGGACAACCCCATATCTTAACTCTTTTAAGAGATGGTCTTTTCCCATTCCAAATCTCATATGGAGTGGTAGGCACTGATTTAGTTGGAACTCTATTCAATAGGTATGCGGCTGTCTCCAGCGCATAACCCCAAAAGGAGATAGGTAACTCAGCAGTGCTCATCATAGAGCGCACCATATCCAATAGGGTGTGATTCCTCCGCTCCGATACACCGTTGTGCTGTGGTGTATAAGGAGGAGTAAGCTGAGAGAGAATCCCATTATATTTTAGATAATCCCGGAACTCATTACTCAAGTATTCTCCTTCTTGATCAGATCGAAGGATTTTAATACTTTTGCCCGTTTGGTTCTCTACTTCGTGCTTATATTCTCTGAATTTCTCAAAAGCTTCAGACTTGTGTTTCATCAAGAACACATGTCCGAATCTAGAGAGATCGTAAGTGAATGTAATGAAGTAGGAAGAACCGTTTCTAGCATGCGTAGACATTGGACCGCATACATCACTATGTACCAGTCCTAAGAGTTCCGTAACTCTTTCTCCGTATCCACTAAACGGAGCTTTGGTCATTTTGCCTTTGAGACATGAATGGAAAGTATCATAAGATGATAATTCGAACAGATTCAAATATCCATCCTTATGTAACTTAGCTAGTCGTGTCGCATTGATATGACCAAGTCTACAATGCCACAAGAAGGATTCGTTCATTTCTGAAGTCTTCCTCTTGTGTGTGTTTTGTACATTGAGGACTGTATTTTGATTGAGAATAAATATGTCATTATGTAACGAGCCTGATGCAATCAACTTTTGATCTTGGAATATGTTCATAACATTATCCTTTACTACAAAATTATATCCTTCTTTACTTAATAAAGAAACTGATATAATGTTGCACATCATGTTCGGTATATAATAGCACTCATTCAGAATCAGTGTATTGCGACTTGGTAATACGAGGTGATATTCTCCAACTGCTTTGGCTGCAATACTTGCACCATTCCCTACTTGAACGGAATGATCACCTTTTCCCAGTTCTCTACCTTTACGTAGCCCATGTAACATTTTACATATATGGGATCCCGATCCGGTATCTAATACCCAAGACGTAGGGTGAACTGAGAAACAGTTCTCAATAACTAACACACCCGAAGAAGGTGCATCAACATGCATGTTCTCCGTTTGTGCGGCATGAGAATCCAGATATGCTCCTGTTTCTTGATCAGTCTTATAACTCTTATAAGAAAGAACGGGTCCAACGATCCCCTGCTCAGTATAATAACTTGGTTCAGTCAATACATCAATTTTATTATCTTGATTAAGTCCTGACATGGTCTCTACCTGGAGAGAGAGAGAAGGAAACACTTTAGCGTATGCTCTTGCAAGATTAGATTGGTTATTATCTTATCTAATCAGGATATCTCCCACTGTTTTTATCAAATCTTCCTTCAGACCCTAAAAGGTAAGATTAGCCGGAATTAATTACACCCTACAATTTCGTCAATCTTTCAGCCAGATCAGTGTCGGTACATGAGGGAGGTTCCCCGTGCTTTCGCACGGACCTAATTAAAATAAATCTCGTCTTCCCAGAGGCATAACCCCGTTAACATCTTTCTAGACACCTACTTGATGGGCTAATTGTCCTGTGTAAAACTCTCCCAGGAGTAACTCTTACTCGTAATGGGTATCAGGATCCATCTATCTCATAGAAGGTATGCAATCTCATTGTAAATTTCAACACTTGAAATTCCCGATAATGCTTTTGCCCCTAGCGACTTATGACTTTAACTATGGTCAACAAATCATAAGCATTAGTCAAGTTCTACCCGTCATTTCTTGATTAATTTAGACCCACCCAAATGACCCTTAACTATGGTCAACAAAGTCATATGACTGTTCTAATTAATCACATCATATGTCATATAAGAAAACATTACTCAGCTACCGTACACTGCGCCTTAACTATGGTCAACAAACGCAGCACGAATACTAAGTACTTTATTTTCCTAAAATGACGGAGGGCTACGCAGGTTTTTCAGAAAACCATGAGCGTAATGAACTTGATATCGTTGTAGAAACAAGTGATTTTGAAAAGGAGTGTTTTTGAGGCTTCTAGTTTCTCTAAAGTGGTCACTCCCGGTGAAGGGATCTCGGCTCTTTCCCCATCGAATAAGGTGCAGGATATATAATATATACCGCTGTGCAAAGCAAGAACTATATAAGCTGTCAAAAACTAAACCGCGAGTTTGTAGCATCTGCCAGTTTCGCTAAAGAGGTCACTCCCAGTGAAGGGATCTCGGCTCTTTCCTCATCGAATAAGGTGCATGGTATATCATATATACCGCTATGCAAAGCAAAACTGTAGCTACCCTTTTTATAAAGTTTTGATTCTACAACATCTTTTAGGTTTCTTTTATTTTTATTAATCTCATTAATAAATCCCATCAGCTTATGCTTCCTAAGCATCACAGAAGAAACGAAAGCAGTAATATTTATATATCAGCATATATATATAGTATAAGCATTCGTCTCAGGCAGTAATATGATATCATCACAAAACATTGCAGCAGGAGAACATATATGAAATATTGGATATACTAGGATGTCCGTGTTTTTAATACGAGCCGGTATAAAACACGGATTCCACGGTCGCGATGAATAGCCAAACCCACATCCCTAGACCCCTACGAGAGCGGCAAGTAACACTGCCAATTCTAGGGTTAGGAGACCCGGTCTCGACTGCTCGAGATGGCCTCCCACTGTACCCTAGAACCCGGTTACTTGTGCTCCCCTCCTTGGATCTACCTAATGCGGAAAAGTAAAAAATATACACTGGTGACATCAACCTCATCCCGGAAGTGCCCCAATAAAAGAATATTACATACAAATGAATTTTATATGAATGAAAATAAAAACTCTCATCTCACATAAAACCCCCGGCTATTCAGAACACGACGATCCAATATAACATATCACAGCAACACATAATATCTCATATCATCAACGTAAGTAAGTATGCATACACCGATCGTCGTTGATGTATAGCAACGAAAACCGGCAATACAACTACATACTACACTTACGGTCACAGAAAAGAAATTGTAAAACTACAATATTTAGAATCCACAATCACTTTAGACATCGTAAATCCGAAATATCACATACTTCGCATTTCATGCCTAACTATATGAATTCCACATATTGTATCACATTCCAGATAAATAGACAGTATTAAACTTTCCGATCGGATAATCAAATACCCAAGATTTCCTAAATAGCTCAACACTTGAGCGGTGTTTAAATAATCCCGGAGTATGTCATAGTACCGATGGTCCAGCCGTAGAAGGGTCAAACCAACGCCTCACATATGGCACGCCGTACTGCCCCAAACCCTAAGGTTTAGAGGCGGTTCAGACGGTCATATAATCGCGTTAAGGTTTGTGTTCTTCTAGAGGGACCGCCGCGTTACTTGCACATTTTTCTGAAAGATTTAAACCCAAGAAAAATTCAACACTTGAAAGTTTTTCATGCCAGGAAAAAATGAGTTAATGATATCCGTTTGAACATTTTAACAGTTTCTAAATATCCGGAAAACATAACGAAATTTAATTTTTCGATCGAATCAACGAATACAAAATAATCCCCAGAACACTCAACACTTGAGTCAGATTAAAAATACCCAGAAATATACTTAATCACCTAAGGATATAACTGTGGCAAAACGAGTCAATAAGTCATCTGTACGGCCGCGGATCAGCGGCAGGAGCAAGGTATTGCCGCGGTTCCACGGCGGTTTGTACGGCTTATTGCCTCGTTTTTCACAGTGTTGCTTATATTTCCTTGCTGGTATTTTTAAGTATTTTTAATACAGAAAAAAATCACATTTTTAAAATTTGTCCAGAGAGGGGTTCAAATCGTCGTTTCGGGGTTCGATCGGACTTTTAACTTCGTATACACATCGCCTAATGCTATAGCTAGGCTCTGATACCACGGTAGGGTTCCTAAGCACTCTTGTGAGGGTTAATAAGGCTTCAACCATGCCCGAATAAAATTTTAGACGTGCCGAACAACCCAAAGCCCGGAATTTTGCTAGATTATTAGGGTTTAACATGCAAGTAAACATATTTACAACTAAGTGTGAGGGATTACAACATTTGTAGTCCGCTCCTTCGCTTCATAAGCTCCGAGTAGAAGTCCCTGCGCCGTGATCCACGATCTCCCAGACTCAAGAGAGGCCCCACGACTCGAACGATCCATGCTAGCTTGTAGTGTTCCTTTTCTCTGATAATCTACGTCGAAGTTGCTATAACTCAAGCTCTCTCACTCTAATGAGGTGAACACCCTAATCTAATTGGCTAGATTAGATGAGGATGATGGAGTAGTATTTATGCTTTCTTTTTATATCAAATTCTCACATGAAAACATCACAAAAGGAAAACCTAGTAAGCTTTCTCAAAGCTAAATGTTGAAGTTGAAGATGAAACATGAGTTAAAACCTTTTCTGATGAATAATGAAATGAATATATGAATAATAATGCAACCATGGTCAAGGATGACAAGGATAACTCTTGTAGAGAATTAACTAAGGCTAGGGTTTGGTAGGGTTAAAACAATGAGTCATAAGAAAATATCAACCATAATATCTTCTTCATGACAAAAGAAAAGCTTCTAGAAGGTGCAAGAAAGAACTAACCCTTATCAAACCCTAACCTTGTTTAATCTCCACAAAACAAGTTGCATTAGTAATCATATCATGTTACAATAATATATATCACATATATATTATATATTTGTAACAAAATAAAATAATACAATTAACATATATCGCATATATATCAATGTATTACTCGGTGAGAAAATGAAATAATAAAGAGAGCCAATATTAGATAATGTAATACAATATATCATATATATTATTATAAATTAAATTATCGAATCAACACTTGATCCGACAATCCAGCTATATCGAATATAACCGACTAATATATCATGTACCGATTCATCGAATCAACACTTGATCCGATGACCCGGCTCATATCTAAATATCACGAGAATATAATGCGGTATCTCATAGCGTATTATCCTCGGTCCTGCACATATCACATATGTGCCCCTACTACGTTTTGCCTGAGTCAAGAAACCTCTGTGTATGACTCTAAAGAATCGTCAATACGCCGGTAGCAGGTGATGATCATATCAAACACCCACAAGCTGCAAGCGGTCAGCTAAACGTAACAGCCACCCAGGTATTGAGCGATCAGAAGATCAACAAGCTAGCCTGTACGTTCTCCTATGAATCCAATCAGTAACACTCTCGTACAGTCCGGTCTCTTCATCTGATATGTCGCATATCATGTTTAGGGATGGTATACGTCAGACCCCAGTAACCGATAAGTCGTGTCGATGTGAGACTCATAACGGGTCGAGAAACTACTGGTAACATATACCAGTAAATCTCTATATCAGCCCTGGACAGGGACTTCCAGTTATAGCCAATCGAACACAGCACAGCATCAACTCCCTATACCGGGAGAGACGAATCCCTTCCTATCGCTCATTGCCTCCATGTGATTCGGGACTGCACCCAAAAGCCACCGTTTTGCATGCCCTCTTAGACGTGGTAAGGTGGAAATCAAAGCACAGTAGGAATCACACAAGACTCTATGACGATCTCGGGTCTACAGACTACCCTGTACCAGTGTCACCGGAGAACTTCCATCTGACGTGTGGTATATCACCATCTGGGAGTTCTCGGCGAGTCCGTCCAGTGTACCCAGTCTCCACTGAGCACCCGTACGCCATCCTTGATGTCAAAACACCGATGGTTATGGGATCATCCATCGCCCATCATATAGGTCAAGATGCGTATACGCTAGTCTACTCTGGTGTATCGATGCCCTGTCTCGATATACCCTCGACTAGGAACAGTTATAGGATGTACTCATCGACTACCGTGGCCCCACTAGTATGATCTCATCATAGTCCCAGTAGTCGAGTACAGATCCTAAGGGCTTTATCAACATGTGAGAGTAAGACAGTAAACCAATACAAGTCAACATGTTAAGATAAAGTGAAACCAAATAGAATACTATCATGACGAGCAAGAAAGTCCTCTCTATATATATCCAAGCATCCATTATAATATACATCATATGTACAACAATGGCCTCTAGGGCATATACATTACTAACAAGTGTTGCAGCCAAGTCTGTTGGTAGTTATCACCCTGTATTATCAGAATACATTGATTCTGAACAAATGTTATTAGATACCGAACCAGATATACAACATCATATCAGTCTCTTTATTAGTAAAGAAGGATATAATTTTGTATTGTTGGATAATGTTTTGAACATTTTCTATATCAAGAGTTGATCGGTTCAGGCACGTTATCTAAAAGCATAGACGTTCTAAATCAAACCACAGTTCTTAATGTACAGAACACACACAAGAGGAAGTGTTCAGAAATGAACGAATCCTTCTTGAGGCATTGTAGACTAGGTTATATCAATGCGACCTGACTAGCTGTAGTTCATAAAGATGCATATTTAAATTAGTTTGAATTTACATCTTGTGAAACTTGCTGGTCATGTCACAAAGATAAGATGACCACAGATCTGTTTAATGGAAACAGAGAAAGAGTTAGTGAACACTTGGGATTGATACATGCTGATGTATGAAGGTCCCCTGTCTACACATGCCAAGACCGGTTCTTTGTACTTCATTACATTCACTGATTATTTCTTAAGATCCGGACATATGTTCCTGTTGAAACACAAGTCTGGAACTTTTGAGAAATTCAATGAATATAAGTAAGAAGTAGAGAACCAAAAAAACGGGTATAAGTATTGTGTTCTTTGATGAGATCAGAGAGGAGAATACTTGAGCGCGGAATTCCTGGATTATTCTAAAGGAGAATGACATTCTCTCTCAGCGCTACTCCTCCGTATACACCATAGCACGATGGTATATCAGGGCGGAGCAATAGCACCCTATGTGATATGGTGTGCTCTATGATGAGTACTACTGAGTTTCCTATTGGGAGTTATGCACTTGAGAAGCTGCATACCTATTGAATAGGGTTCAAATCAAATCAGTTGCCTACCACTTCATATGTGATATGGAAAGGGAAGAGCCCATATCTTATGTTTGTTAAGATTTGGGGTTGTCCGGCCTATGTCTAAAAAGCAAAATCCGGAGAAGCTCGAGGCAATGTCAGATCTCTGGAAGTTTGTTGGATATCCCAAGCATACGCAAGGGAATATCTTCTACCTAACCGAGGAACAAAAATGTTTTGTTTCTCAGCATGCCACCTTTGTGAAAGGGAATTTCTTGTGAAGAAATTAGTGGTCATGAGGTAGAACTGTAAGGAGTTCCAGCTATACAAACTGCAGCTGATGATTTGGTAGAACCAAAGAATTCGATAGAAACCAACGAACCTCAGCCTCTCCGCCAATCTACTAGGGTTCCTCACCCACCTGAGAGATACTTCGGTTTCTCTATGACAGTGGGAGCGAGGATTGCATCATGAGATGATGAACCAACTAGTTTCGAGCTCGCCATCAGGAGTGGGACTCTATAAGAATGGCTGGATGCTTAGCGATCTGAGATGGAATCCTTATACACCAACAAAGTATGGATCTGAAAGGTTAAATCCCCATCAGGAGCAAGTATATCTTGAGAAGATTACTTGGTGTACATGGAAAAGTTGAGACTTTCGAAGCTATGCTTAAGTCCATCCTGATCCTACTTGCCACTGCTACATACTATGACTACGATATCTGGTGGTTGGGTGTCATGACTGCTTTTCTAAATGATGTTTTGGAAGAGTGCGTCTATAAGTACACAGCCAGAGGGCTTCGTAGACAGTGGGAGCAGCGGAAACGTGAGCAAGATGTTTTATGTGATAAAGCAGGAATCGCGGAGTTGGAACGTCTGTTTTGATGTGGTAGTCAAAGAGTTTGACTTCATCAAAATAGTAGATGAACCTTGTATATACAAAAAGGTAGTAGGGAGTATGGTGGTATTCCTCGTAGAGTATATAGATGGCATACTCTTGATAGGGAAGGAGTTTCCTATGCTACGCTCGGTCAATCTCCGCTTATCACAAGGATTCTCCATATAGGATCAAAGCGATCCCTCCTAAATCCTGGGTTTTGGATCTATGAGATAGATCTAATTGGATGTTAGGATACTCATTAGTTGTAGTGAGATGGTATCAATCGATCCTGGGGAGAATCACTGGAAAGGTTCCAGGGTGATAAGGACGACTGAATGTCAGTCGCAGGCATTGTCTTTATCCTCAGTGGTGGGACGGTATGTTGGAAGAGTTCCAAGCTAGAAACCGTGACTTACTAGATGATTAAAGGCAAGATACATCGTTACCAAGAATGCTACCAAAGAGGCAGTCTGGATATATATAAGTTCATGAGATGAACTTCGTTCCTACCATTGTGTGACAATGGAGTTGTGGCTTATGCCAAAGAACCCCCGTCCCATCAGAAATCCATATATAATTCTTAGGCAGTATCACCAGATCATGAAGATGGTTGATCTCCAGGGAGATCGAGGTTAAGAGAGTAGACACAGAGGACAACAGCGCGGATCCACTCACAAAGGCCTTTTTCCCAGTAGAGACTTTTATGGGATGGTTGAGTAAGAGATACTTCAACCGCAGCTAATTGTTGGGTATGTGATACCACAACAAATGGCCCTAGTGCAAGTGGGAGATTGTTAGTTATATGTATGCCCTAGAGGCCATTACTGTACATATGATGTATATTGTAATGGATTCTTGGACATATATAGGGAGGACTTTCTTGCTCGACATGATAGTATGCTATCTGGTTGTTCTTTATCTTAACATGTACTCTGATTGTCTTTATGTTACATGTTGATAAACCCCTTAGGATATGTACTCAACTACTGGGACTATGATGAGATCATACTAGTGGGGCCACGGTAGTCGACGAGTACATCCTATAACTGTTCCTAGTCGAGGGTGTATCGAGACAGGGCATCGAAACACCAGAGTAGACTAGCGTATACGCATCTTGACCCATATGATGAGCGATGGATGATCCCATATCCATCAGTGTTTGACATCAAGGATGGTGTACGGGTGCTCAGCGGAGACTGGGTACACTGGACGGACTCGCCGAGAACTCCCAGATGGTATTATACCTCACGTCAGATGGCAGTTCTCTGGTGACACTGGTACATAGTAGTCTGTTGACCTGAGATCGTCATAGAGTCTTGTGTGATTTCCACTGTGCTTTGATTTCCATCATACCACGTCCAAGTGGGTGTGCAAAAAGGTGTCTTTTGGGTACAGTCCCGAATCACTTGGAGGCAATGAGCGATAGGAGGGGATTCGTTTCTCCCGGTATAGGGAGTTGATGTTGTGCTGTGTTCGATTGGCTATAACTAGAAATCCCTGCCCAGGGTTGCTGAGATTTACTGGTATGTGTTATCAGTAGTTTCTTGAACTGTTATAGACCTCATATCGACACGACTTATCGAGCTACTGAGGTCTGACGTTTACCACCCCTGGGCGAGATATGCGACATATCAGACGATGAGACCGGACTGTACGGGAGTGTTACTGATTGGATTCACAGGAGAATGTACAGGCTTGCTTGTTGTCCTTCTGAGCGCTCAATACCTGGGTGGCTGTTACGTTTAGCTGACCGCTTGCAGCTTGTGGGTCTTTGATATGATCATCACCTACTGCCGGCATATTGACGATTGTTTAGAGTCCTACACAGAGGTTTCTTGGTTCAGGCAAAATGGAGTAGGAGCACATATGTGATATGTGCAGGACCGAGGATAATGCGATATGAGATACCGTATTCTATTCTCGCGATATATGATATCAGCCGGGTCATCGGATCAAGTATTGATTCGATGAATCGGTAAATGATATATTAGTCGGTTATATGCGATATAGCCGGATTGTCGGATCAAGTGTTGATTCGATAATTTAATGTATAATTATATATATGATATATTAAATTACATTAACTAATATTAGCACACTAAAAGATTCTTTTTCTCGCTCGGGTAATACATTGATATATGTGTATTGTATTATTTTATTTTGTTACAATAAATATTATATATGTGATATATAATATTGTAACATGATATGATTACTAATGCAACATGTTTAGTGGAGAATAAACAAGGTTAGGGTTTGAATTGGGTTAGTTCTTTCATGAACATTCTAGAAGGTTTCTTTTTGTTTTTAGTTAAGATATTATGCTTGATATTTTGTAATGACTCATTCTTAACCCAACACAAGCCCTAGCCATAGTTAAATCTCTACAAAGGTTTAGTTGACTATGGTTACATTATTAATCATATATTCTTTCATTATTCATCACAAAAGAAATTATTATTGTTCTTCTTCTTCCTTCTTCTTTCTTTGATGAAAAAGCTTACTAGATTTTTCAAAGGTGATGAAAATGAGTGAGAATAAGAAAACAAATGAGAGCTAAGTCCTACTTCATCATCCTCATCTATCCTTGCCATTTAGATGAGGGTGTTCACTCCATTTAGTGAGTGAGAGCTTGTGTTAATGAAACTTCAAGGTAGATCATCTTTGTTATCGAAGATCGGAAGCAAGCTTGCATCTTTCTATTCGTGGAGCCTCTCGAGAGTCCGGAACTCGATGATCGCAGCGAAGGGACCTCAACACGGAGCTTAAGAAGTGATGGACTGGATCTACAAAGGTTGTAATCCCTCTCACTTAGTTTTAAAGTGTTTAACATGCTTGTTTCGCCTAATCTCTAGTTTAAAGATCTTGTTTAGGGTTGTTTGGCACGGCTAAAATTTTAATCGGGCATGGTTGATGCCTTGTAGAACCTTGTTAGAGTGCCTAGTAACCCTACAGAGGGTTTAACCACAAGCACATCAGTGGCACTAGCAGTACGTAACGGCTACCCAGGTATTGAGCGAAAGGGAGGCCGACGAGCGAACTTATCTTGAAACCCTACTAAGCCTGATGGTGACAATATCCATACAGTCCGGTCCGTTCGTCTATGAGTATCGCATATAGAGTCTAGGGGATGGATAAAGTCAGACCCCTAATAACCCGACATTTAGTGTCGGTATGAAGCTTATCACCAACTGAGAAACTATTGATCCGAATCAGTAATTCTCGTCTACCCCGGCCGAGGATTTCTAATGATGGCCGCCCGTGCACACCGCGACATTAACCCCCAATATACCAGGAGAGACGAATCCCCTGACGATCTGCTCACTGCCTCCATGTGGCTCGGGACTGTACCCAACTAAAACCTGTTTGCACGACTCATTTGAGCCGTGGTAGGGTAGTAATCAAAGCACAGTAAGAACTCACACAAGATAAATGACAATCTCAGGTCGATAGACTAACCTGTACACATGCCACCAGGAAACTGCTATCTGACAATAGGTATAATACCAACTAGCATATTCCCGGCGAGTCCTTCCGGTGTACTCATCACCTGATGAGCACCTGTTTACATCTTAGGTGAACCAACTAACACCAATGGCTTATGAGACCAGCCACCGCCTTTCGTCGGGGTCTCAATCCGTATACACTAGTCTACTCTTGAATTATCGATGCCCAGTCTCGAAACTCCTATGACTAGGGACACTTTAAGTATGTGCTTATAGAACATCCAACTCTCACGTATATGATCGCCATCATACTGCTGGTAGTCAAGAAAGAATCCTAAGGGCTCTATTAACATATAATAGTGATCTATAATGTCACCTTAAGCATGTACACGATGATAAAGACAAACCAGATAGTATACTATCATCTAGAGTAAGACTGTTCTACCGGTATAGGTGCTCCCTAAATCGTTGCAATCACGTGCCTATGATCCAATAATTGACATGAGGGCACTATAACCAACATTACATACATGGGATCCTGATCCGGTATCCAATACCTAGGATGTAGAGCATACTGAGAAAACAGTTCTTGGTTAAAAACACACCCGAAGACAATGCATCAACATACTTATTCTGTAGGGTTATTTAGCACGACAGCAAAGTTTCGGGAGGCATCGTCCATGCCATTTTCAAATTTTTCCAAGCTAAAAGAACCCTAACCTAGAATCTTTAACTAGAGAATCATACGAAAACATAATGTAAACAACTTTACACCTAAGTGAGTAGGGATTACAACCTTTGTTGTCTGTTCCTTCACTTCTATAGCTCCTTGTAGTGGTCCCTTCGCTGCGATCATCGAACTCCCGGACTCTTGAGTGGCTCTACAAGGTGAATGATGCATGCTTGCTTGAAGTTTTCTAAATCCAAGATGATATACGTGGAGGAAACACAGACTCAAGCTATCACTTCACTAATATGGAATTAGTGAAGCTATCACCCTAATCTAAATGGCTAGTTTAGAAGAGGATGAAGATGTAGGAATTTTGCTCACTTTAGAATTTAATTTCTCACTATTTTTCTTTATCTCCTCAAATCAAAGAGAGAGAGAGAGCTTGAAGGAGATGAAGAAAGAAGAAGATGAATGATTAATGAGATGAGTTTAAAAATGCAACCATGGTGAGTTTATGTCATGCACTGACCCATGTAGAGAATAAACCAGGGCTAAGTGATTAGTGTTAGTTATATGTTTGCTCTAGAGGCCATTACTGTACATGAGATGTATATTGTAGTGGATGCTTGGACATATATAGGGAGGATTTTCTTTCTCGACATGATAGTATGGTATGTGGTTGCACTTTATCTTAACATGTTGACTTGTATAAGTGATGTTGTCTTGCTCTTATATGTTGATAAAGCCCTTAGGATGTGTACTTGACTACCAGGACTATGATGGAGATCATACTAGTAGGGCCAAGGGTAGTCCTCAAGTACACCCTATAATTGTTCCTAGTCATGGGGGTATCGAGACAGGGTATCGATACTCCAGAGTAGACTAGCGTATGCGCATCTTGACCCATATGATGGGCGATGGATGATCCCACATCCATTGGTGTTTGACATCAAAGATGGTATACGGGAGCTCAGTGGAGACTGGGTAAACTAATCAGACTCGCCTAGAACTCCTAGATGGTATTATACCTATCATCACATAGCAGTTCTCTGGTGACACTGGTACAGGTTAGTCTGTCGACCCGAGATCGTCATAGAGTCTCGTGTGATTCCCACAGTGCTTTGATTTCCACCTTACTATGGTCAAGAGATCGTGCAAAAAGGTGGTTTTAGGGTACAGTCCCGAGTTACATGGAGGTAATGGGCGATACGAGGGGATTCGTCACTCCAGGTATTGGGAGTTGATGTTGCACTATGCTCGATTGGCCATACCATGAAATCCCTGGCCAGGGTTGCTGAGATTTACTGGTAAGTGTTATCATTAGTTTCTCAAACCGTTATGGACCTTGCATCGGTAAGACTTATCAGGCTATTGGGGTCTGACGTTTTACCACCCCCAGGCCTTTGATATGCGACATATCTGACGAAGACACAGGACTGTACGGTAGTGTTACTGATAGAATTCACAGGAGTATGAGCAGGCTTGCTTGTTGATCTTTTGATCGCTCAATACCCGGGTGGCTTTTATGTTTAGCAGACTGCTTGCGTCTTGTGGTTGTTTGATATGATCTGCACCAACTGCCTGTGTATTGACGAGTCTTTAGCGTCCTACACAGAGGTTTCTTTGTTCACGCGAAACGAAGTAGGAGCACGTATGTGATATTTGCGGGACCGAGATTAATGCATAAATGTTATAACACATTCTATTCTCTCGATATGTGATATCGGTCGGTTATATGAGATATAGCCGTGTTATCGGATCAAGTGTTGATTCGATAAGATGTTGCTTTTGATATTAGTAGGTTGTATATGATATAGCCGGATTATTAAATCAAGTGTTGATTTAATAATTTAATGTATAATTATATATTTGATATATCATCTTACATTAACTAATATTAGCTCACTTAAACATTTCTTTTTCTCACTTTTGTGCATATAGTATATATCTGATATATATTAATGTACAACTATTGTGTCATGCTTGATGCCACATATTACAAGGGTGTATGAGACTCACACCATGCTTATAATAATGATAAGGTTTTATTTATTTCAAGTAAATCAAATTACATAGTATTTAGTCACATGCATGAAAGCTTGGAGAAGCTTGAAGCATCTTTGACTAAGTCCACTCTTTTTGTTTTACTTGTAGATATTTATTAACCAAACCATTATTATTAGCCATGGTTTGTTCTCTACATGAGTTAGTGTATGACACTAACTAACCCATGGTTGCTATTCTTACTTCATGAGTTCATTCTCTCTTCATTCTTCATCTTCTTCTTCACGAGAGAAAAAGCTTGCTAGCTTTTTCTAAGTGAGAAAATATTGTGAGAAAATTAAAACTAATGTGAGCCCATTTCCTACTTCATCATCCTATACTACTTGCCATTTAGTATATGGTGTTTGCTTCACTAATTTCACAATTAGTGAAGAGGTAGCAAGAGCTTGAGTCTCCTCGACGTAGATCATCTTCGGCCTCGAAGACTTCGAGCAAGCTTGTTCATTTCTCCGGGAGAACCCTTTCTAGAGTTCAGGTGTTCATGACTTGCAGCAAAGGAATACTGCACGGAGCGTTAGAAGTGAAGGATCGATCTACAAAGGTTGTATTCCCCATTCACTTAGATGTTAAGATGTTAACATTGCGTGTTTGTTTAAAACTCTAGTTAATGATTCTAAGTTAGGGTTCTTTAGAACGACAAAAAATTGAAAACGGCATGGACGATGCCTCCTGAAACCTTGCTGCCGACCTTGGGAACCCTACAATGGTATTAGAGCCAGGTTAGAGATTTAAACAATGTTTGTTAGATTACGAAACCGAAACTACTCCATAACTTGAAACATTGAAATCAAGGTTCTGTCGAATTTTCAGAGGTGTCAAATTTTTTTTTAAACAACTGCAGAATGTTGTATGAGATGCAACATGAACACCATCCAAATTTGAAGCAAAACCACCTGAATCTGGCCTGCCACATCAGTGGAAAATCCGAGCTCCTCGGCCAAGTTTGGGAATTTTGACTTCAAATTTTCATGGTGTTCGAGTCTCTGGGTTTTGGTGTTTCAGGTGTTGTTTGTTTTTGCTAAATTTGCATGTGATGTTAATTTTCTGCAAAGGCAACTCGGAGTGCTTCGGAGCCGTAATTCTAACATGTATTCGGGTTATTTAGAAGAGTTTAAAAAGTTTGAACGTATATCAATAACCCAATTTTTCTCCGTTGGAAATTTTCCAAGAGCTGGATATTTTCCGAGTTCAAAATTTTCAGAAAATCTTGTAAGTGATTCTGTCGACCCTCTAGAAGAACGATACCCAAACTCGAATTTTTGGATCGAGGACCACGGTGATACACTAGGGTTTGCTGCAGTTTCGTGGAGACATGAGTGAGGCATGAGTCGGCCCTTTTACGGATGGTTCATAGGAGCTGTGGTAGTTTCTGGGTACTTTTTGAACTCCGCTCAAGTGTTGAGCTTGTTGGGAAATTTTGGGTGCTAGCTTATTCGATTGAAAAGTTTAACTTCGTCTAGCTATCTGTGATTGTGATACAATATTTGGAATCCACGCAATTAGGTATGTGATAACTAGTTTGAATTTTATAAATCTAGCAGTTTAGTCACATTTGATCGGTTGCCACGGGATTTTGATCTGATCAAAATTCCGTCGCAATTACATTGTGTGCACGGATACTCGTCGGCTAACCTTATTAGATAGCCACGCACCATAGCCCCGACCAAGTGACTGTAGGAGAACCCCGTCGCCAATAGCATCCGTTTGGGTGCTCGCGGCAGCGGTGTTCCGCCTTAGTGCACTTTGTCGACGGCGTCGGGGGTGCGGCCGTCTAATAAAGTTTCCGATGAGCATTCGATAAGGTTATCGGGAATCTTGTTCAATTACCCGACAGGTTATTGAAAAGTATTTTCAATATCGAGAATAAAATGCGGGGTTTATAATTTTTAGGCATGTTATGTCTAAGGAATTCATTTGTTAGGCATGAAATCACAAGTATGTGTTACGTTGGGTTTATGATGTTTAAGGTGGTTGTGGATTCCAATTGTTGTAGTTTTTCACTTTCTTTTCTGCGACCGTAAGTGTAATATGTGATGTATCATCAGTTTCATTTCTATATATCAACGACAATTGGGATACGCATATTTACTTACGTTGATGACATGTGATATTATGTGTTGCTGTGATATGTTATATTGGACCATCGTGTTTTGAATAATCGGGGGGTTTTATGTGAGATGAGAGTTTTTCATTTTCATTCATGTAAAAGCTTGTATGTAATATTCTTTTATTGGGGCACTTCCAGGTTGAGGATGATGTCACCATTGACGTATATTATTTACTTTTCAACATTAGGATAGACCCAAGGAGGGGAGCACCAGCAACCGGGTTCTAGGGTCCAGTGGGAGACCATCTCGAGGAGTCGAAAATGGGTCTCCTAACTCTAGAATTGGTAGGGTTGCTTGCCGCTCTCGTAGGGGTCTAGGGATATGGGTTTGGATATTCATCGCTACCGTGGAATCCGTGTTTTATACAGGCTTAAATTAAAACACGAAATTCCTAGTATATCCAATATTGCATATATGTTCTTCTGCTGCTGATTTTCTGTGATATGACTACTTTATATGTTCTGAGACGAATGCTTATATTATATATATGATATATAATGAATATTATTGCTTTCGTTTCTTCTGTGATGCTTGGGAAGCATAAAAATTTATGGGAATTCATTAATGAGATTAATGAGAGAAAGAAAGAGAAACCTAAAGATCTTGTAGAAACATGTTTTAAAAATCGGTAGCTCTAGTTCTTGCTTTGCATAGCGATATTCCTTGTAGAATATCCAGCACCTTATTCGATAATGAAAGAGCCGAGATCGCTTCACCGGGAGTGACCTCTTTAGTGAAACTAGCAGATGCTACAAACTCGGTTTGTCTTTTGATTGCTTTTATAGTTTTTGCTTTGCATAGTGGTATTTGTGAAATATCCTGCACATTATTCGATAAGGAAAGAGCCGAGATCCCTTCACCGGGAGTGACCTCTTAAGCAAACTAGTAAAAGCCTTAAAACACTCATTTTAAAATTCACTCGATTCTATAACGATATCAAGTTCATTACGCAAAAGGTTTTCTTAAAAACCTGTCGTAACCTTCCGTCATTTTAGGAAGCAGAGTACTTAGTATTCGTGCTACGTTTGTTGACCATAGTTAAGTCGTAGTGTGCGGTAGCTAAGTGATGTCTTCCTACACAACATATGATGTGATTAATTAGGACAGTCATATCACTTTGTTAACCATAGTTAAGGGTCATGTGGGTGGGTCTAATTAATCACAAAATGACCGGTAGAACTTGACTAGTGCTTATGATTTGTTGACCATAGTTAAGGTCATAAGTCACTAGGGGTTAAAACTATTATCGGGAATTTCAAGTGTTGAAGTTTGCAATGAGATTGCATACCTTCTATGAAATAGTTAGATCCCGATACCCACTGCGAGTAAGAGTTGCTCCTGGGAGAGTTTTACACATTACAATTAGTCGATCAAGTAGGTGTCTAGAAAGGTGTTAACGGGGTTACGCCCCTAGAAAAATGAGGTTTATTTTAATTAGGTCCATGCGAAAGCACAGGGAACCTCCCTCAAAGTACCGACACTGGTCTGGCCGAAAGATTTGCGAACTTGTAGGGTGTAATTAATCCCGGCTAGTCTTACCTTTTAGGGTTTCAAGGAAAATTTGATAAAAACAGCAGGAGCCATCCTGATTAGATAAAATAATAACCAATCTAATCTTGCAAAAAGAGCACACGCAGAGTGTTTTCTTCTCTATCTCTCCTCAAAGCGACCTTGTCACGCCTTAATCAAGATAATAATATGGATGTATTGACCGAACCTGCTTATTATACTAAGCTGGGAAACGTGTGTTCCTCTCTATCTTATAATTGTTATAAGTCCGAGCAGGAAATAGGGAAATATCCGGATTTCCACGTGACCCAATCGAAGAAAGTGCATGTTGATGCATCTTCTTCGGGTGTGTTCAATACCAAGAACTGTTTCTCAGTATCCTCTGCATCCTGGGTATGTGATACCGGATCAGGATCCCGCATATTTAATATGTTACATGGGCTACAGAAAGGTAGAGAACTGGGAATGGGTGATATATCTCTAATTGTAGAGAATGATGCAAGTGTTGCAGCTAAGTCAGTTGGCATATATCACCTTGTATTAATACGTTGATTCTGAACGAATGTTATTACATACCGAACCTGATATACAGCATTACATCGGTTTCTTTTTTAAGTTAAAGAAGGATATAATTCTGTATTGAAGGATAATGTTGTGAACATTTTCCTGAATCAAAAGTTGATTCGATCAGGCACGTTATATAATAGCATATACGTTCTAAATCAAACCACAGTTCAAAGTATCTTGAACATACACAAGAGGAGTAGTTCAGAAATGAACGAATCCTTCTTGTGGTATTGTAGACTAGGTCATACCAATGCGACACAACCAGCTAAGTTACATAACGATGAATATAAGAATCTGTTCGAATTTTCATCTTATGATACTTGCCAGTCTTGTCTCAAAGGTAAAATGACCAATACTCTATTTACTGGAAATAGAGAAAGAGTTACTAAACTCTTAGGACGGATGCATGATGATGTATACGGTCCTATGTCTATAAATGCCAAGGTTGGTTCTTCGTACTTCATTATATTCACTGATCTTCTCTCAGGATTCGGACATATGTTCCTGTTGAAATACAAGTCTGAAACTATTGAGAAATTCAAGGAATATAAACTTGAAGTTAAAAACCAGACAGGTAGAAGTATTAATTCCTCTGATGTGATCGAGGAGGAGAATACTTGCTAATGGAGTTCCTGTAGTTTCTAAAAGGAGAATGTGATTCTATCTCAGCTTACTCCTTCATACACACCACAGCACAACGGTGTATCGTGGCAGAGATATCGCACCCTATGAGATATAGCACACTCTATGATGAGTATAGATGAGTCACCAGTTTCCTTTTTGTGTTATGTACTTGAGAAGCTGCATACCTATTGAATGGGGTTCCAACCAAATCAGTGCCTACCACTACATATGAGATATGGAATGGGAAGAGACCATGTCTTAAACGAGTTAAGATATGGGGTTGTCCGGCCTATGATGAAAGGAAGAATCCGGACAAGCTCGAGGAAAAGTCGGTTCTATAAGTTTGTTAGGATATCCCAAACATTTGTGAGGGAATATCTTCTACCACTCTGAGGAGCAAAAGGTGTTTTGTTTCTCAGCATGCCACCATTTTAGAAAAAGGAATTTCTTGTGAAGAAATTTGTGGTTATGAGGTAGAACTAGAAGTTGTTCCAGCTAGACAAACTAACAGCTGCTGATTTGGTGAAACCAAAGGATTCAATAGTCTCCAACGAACCTCAGCCTCTCCACGAATCTGGTAGGGTTCCTCATCTACTTGAGAGATACTACGGTCTTCTCAGTGACGGTGGGGGCGAGGAATGCATCATGGTAGATGATGGCCCAACTAGGTTCAGGCAGGCCATCACGAGCAGGGACTCTGTGAAATGGCTGGATGCTATGCGATCAAAGATGGATTCCTTGTACACCAACAAAGTATGACTTTGCATGTTGCACCTGAAGGGGTAAAACCCATTAGGAGCAAATGGACCTTGAGAAGATTCTTTGTGTAGATGGAAAAGTTGAGACTTTCAAAGCTATGCTTAAGTCCATCAGGATCAATGCAATCATCACGAAGTTGGAACATCTGTTTTGATGTGGTAGTCAAACAGTTTGACATCTTCAAAATAGTAGATGATCCTTGTATATACAAGAAGGTTGTGGAGAGTAAGGTTGTCTTCCACGTATTGTACGTAGATGACATACTCTTGAGAGGAAATGGTTTCCTATGCTACACTCGGTCAAGCTCCTTATATCACGAGGATTCTCCAAGGAGAATCAGGATGATACTTACTACATCTTATGGATTATGATCTATGGTGATAGATCTAAGTGGATGTTGGGAGTGTCCCAAATCTATGTACATTAACACCGTACTAAAGGGGTTTAGTATGGAAGATTTTAAGCGTGGTGGTTCACCCACTACCTCAGGAATCCCTCTCTACAAAAAGATGTCTTCCAAAACTGATTTGGAGAGTGCTCGCGTGCGAGGGATAACCTATGCTTCGGCAGTAGGCTCTATCAGAGTATGCGATGTTATGTACCAGACCAGATGTAGATAAATCACTTGGTGTATGACCAGGAATCAATCGGATCTTGGGAGAATTACTGGACAGCTGTGGAGGACATTGTTAAGTACTTGAGAAGCACTAAAAGAAAGTTCTTGGTGTAAGTTTACGGTAGTGCCCCGGCCGTCTGTCCGAGGCAAAAATGCGGAAACGAAAACTTTTTCAAAACTTCAAACCGGCGCTATCGCAGACTTTAATCGCGGATCGAACCATTAACCTACAACTTGTTAGTGTATATGCCCTAGAGACCTTTACTGTATCATACTAGTTTGTATATTACTTAATGGAAGCTTGGGATAGTCACCTTGTATAGACAATCTTGCTCAAAATAGTAGTATGCTACTTGGTTTGTTTCTACTTTAATTTGTACATGTGTTTCTTTTAAGTATATCACCTATACACATTAGTGGAGCCCTTAGGATCTATGCTTGATTACCAGCGTTGTGATGGCAGTCACACTTGTGGAGGCTGGGTAATCCACAAGCACATCCTTATGCAGGTCCCTAGTTGTAGGACTATCGAGACAGGGCATCGATACTCGGAGTAGACTAGCGTATGCGCTTCTAATCCCAGCAGGGGAGACGGTCTGTCCCACAGCCGTCAGTACGTTGTACTTGAGATAGTATGCGGGTGCTCGTTAGGTTACGAGTACACTGGACAGGACTCGTCGGGAATTGTTGGTTGGTACTATACCTATCGTCAGTTATCAGTTGCCAGGTGACATAAGTACAGCTTAGTCCGCTGACTTGACACTGTCACTTCGCCTCGAGTGTGTTCCCACTGTACTTAGATTACTACCCTACCACGGCTCAAAAGAGTCGTGCAAACAGGTAGTAGTTCGGTGCAGTCCTGAAGCATTTGGAGGTAGTGACGGTTAGACAGGATTCGTCTCTCCCGGTATTGGGGGTTGATATCGCGCTGTGTCTAGGAGAGCCATTACACAAAGTCCCTGACCAGGGCAAGCGAGATATATGGTAGGTTTCCAGTGTTATCTCAGGGTGTTCTGGGCTACACTCCGACACGACTTGTACCGCTATTAGGGGACTGACGTTTACCGCCCCCTAGGCCCGCCATGCGATATTCTCAGACGAACAGACCGGACTGTATGCAGATTGTCACATTCAGGCTCAGTAGGAGTTCAGATGGTTTTCACCTCGTCCGTCTTCTTATCGGCATCTACCTGGGGGGCGTTACGCACAGCTAATGCCGCTTGCGGTCTGTGGTTAAACCCACTGCCAGCGTAGTGTCGAGTATTTATATTCCTACATAGAGAGCTATTCGCCTTTAGGCAAAAGAGTGGAGGTCGAATGGTTTTGTGATAGGGTTCGGTCACATCCTTGCACTTGTGCACATTTAGTGTCCGGGAAGTTATCACTAGTGGGCTTTGGTTTAAGCCAGATCCTAGTGTACGTTTTGGGATTGGTTTTATCTCGTTTGTATTCGTGTTCCACGGAACGCGGATGCGGGTGTGTATGCACGGTTGACAGAGACAGAGGCAGAGGATTCTCATTAGGGTTGTTGACTGTTGACTTTTGCTAAACCATAATGAGAATAAGAAATATGATTAATGATAATATTAATTAAGTATTATTGTGCCATGGTTGGGTTAAAAGGTTGACTTTGTTGACTTGTTGACTTAGTTGACCGGTTGACTAGGTTGGACTTGTTGACCATCATCATGACAATGGCTATCATTTCTTGGCATTGACCTTTGCTTGCTTGTTTGTTCACAAATTGCATTTAATGCATGAAATGATATTGCCATTTGAAATGATAACAACCATCACATAATACTCAATTATTATTATTTGTTATGATTATTTTGGATTATGAGAGCAAGGGTGAGAAAAGTCTTGCTCATTCTATCATTCTCATTCTCTCTCATCCTCAAGCTCTTCCTCTTCCTCTTACTCTCTCTCTAGTTCATGGTTATATTGTCTCATGTGTTGAGAAGCAAGAACCATAGAGATAAAACCCAAAACACTTCTCTACTCATCCTAGTATACAGGGTCTAGCAATCCAAGTGTTCTAGTTTCCTCAAGATTGAGGTTGGAGCCAAAGGTAGAAGCTTTCAGGTGGATCCATAATCGGCACAAGGAGACGACGAGGAGAGAACCATCCGACCACCACAAGGAGTCGAAGAGAAGGAGTTCAAGTTAAGGTATAACCCACTAACCGAGTAGGTAAAACTCCTAGTTAGGTTGTTAGATGGTTGTTTAACAAAGATCCGTATTTTGAGTCCATGTTACCACCAAAGAAAAATCGTTTTTCACCATTTCCGCAATCCCAAAGAACCGGGGAAGGGTAACGTGGACTTACAGTGGTATCAGAGCCTAGTTAAACACTATCTAACATGTTAGCAATGTAACTAGAAGTTCGATCAGAGAAAAAGTCACGAAACATGCCCGGAATTCAAACTTTCTGTCGATTTTTAAACTGCTGTAAAAATAATTTGACATATACCAAAAATCGACTCAGGTTTTTAGTGTACACTGCAGAAAAACGATCCACAGAACCGACCAACTCACCGCGGAAACGCGGCAAGAGCAGCTTCTTGCCGCGGATTCGCAGCCGAGTTGACTTGGCCGAGGATCGGCTTTGTTGCAGTGTATTTACTGGGGTGTTTTGGGATTTTTGGAATATAATTTTTCTGCCCAGATTTTCTTGAAAGCAAAATTTGTTTTTGGGGTTTAAAAATCCGTATTTTGATCGAACTTCTAAAGACTTAAGCTAACGCGTTATATCTGTGATGTGATATATGTATTGAACGTCTACTAATCGCTATACGTCGATTAGTGGGGGTTATACATATCTGTGATCTATAATGTTGATGGTATGTGTATATGAATTCATTGGATTGTCGCGGATGAATAGCCGGGGGGTTGTGAGATGAGAGTTTTCTTTTTCTTTCAATTCATGTAATTTGTAATTGATGTAATATTATTTATATGGCCGCACAACCGGGATGGGTTTGTAGCCGTCATTGTATAATTTCTTTTACTGGTTTGCTCCTAGGATGGACCCAAGGTGGGGTACACAAACTACCGGGTATCTCGAAGTGCCGAGTGGCCTACTCACGGTGTTGAGGGAGGTTGCTTCGCTTCGGGTACTTGGCGGGTAGTTTACCACACCCGTAGGGGTCTAGGGTGGGGTCTTGGCTATTCATCGCGACCGTGTAATCCGCTCTTCGTTACAGGCTCTTACAGAATGCGGATTCCTAGTATATCCAATGTGTTCATCTATGATCTGGAATGGCTATCATTGCATGTGACGAATGTGTATATCTATATATGATATCTATTTAGTCGTTGCTTATGCTTTTCATCCGCGCTAGTCCAGCCCCCGCTCTGTCGTTAGTTAAGTAACCTAACGGGTAATGACGGGGCCCCGTGGCGAATGCGGATGGCATAAGCGTAGGTCATATTTTCGTTGTTTTCTGCAATGGTAGGATTAAATGATGGGACGCATTAAATTAATGCAAGAAAATAAACCAAAGTAGAGTCGTTGGAACACTTTCAAAACTACTCGGTTTCTTTTCAAAAACAACTTTTAAACGCGGAGCTTAAGCCACTCCTTTTAAAAGCTATCTCGTTCCATCGATTATATCAAGTTCACTATGTTCACTGTTTCGCCAAAACCATTCGTAGCCCTCCATCATTTCAGTTAAATATTCGGTAGTATTCAAGCTATGTATTTTGACCACATGCCAAGGCATAGTGATTGGTAGCTGCCGGATATTTATCTGTTGCATAGATAGAATGCGTTGGTTTGAGACAGTCGTACTGCCATTTTGGCCTATGCCAAGGGTAGGTACGGGTGGGTTCAAATTAACCTGGATAATGATGGGTAGAACTTGACATGTGACTTATGACATTTTGACCTCACGCCAAGGTCATAAGAGCATGGGGCAAAAATCCACATCGGGAGTTTCTAAAGAAACTGAAACTTGCTAGCGCTGCATACCATTTGGAGTGTGATGATTCTGGTAGGATTCCTTCAGTTTTGTCACACAATGATATTTGGATCCCGATCCTACTGTGATTATATGCTACTCCTCCGGAACTTTCTCACTTAACGATCAATGCTATAAACCAAGTAAGTGTCTAGAAAGGTGTTAGCGGGGCTACGCCCACAGGGAAAAGAGGTTATTTAATTAAGAAACTTCGCGAAAGCGTTGGAAAACCTCCCTCGAAGTACCAACATTGGCCTGGATGAACGTTTAAGCAAGTATTGTACGGTGAGATTGATCCCGACTAATTCTTCCTTTTTGGTTTAAGGAGGGATTCGAGAGACAGTGGGAGCCATCCTGTTTAGACAAATTAAAAACCACTCTAAACTTGCAAGAGCATCATGCTAAAGTGTTTCTTCTCTCTCTCCTAATTGCAGCGACCAAACATCATGACTGGACTTAAGTTACTACTAGATAAAAACGTACTGACAGGGCCAAACTACAAAGATTGGCTCAGGAATGTCAAAATGGCAATCACTTATGACAAGTTGGGGTATCTCTTTACCACCAAAGCTCCCCCTGTCCCAGGTCCCAAAACCAGTGTCGTGGATAAGGAAATCCGTAAGACCTGGGAAATCGACTGCGTGAAGGCCAAGTGCCTCGTGCTTGCCTCTATGGACAATGAACATCAGAGGAGGACCTTGAATCCATATTTCTCCATACAAAAGAACTGTATGGAGAGCAATCCCGTATCGCCAGATACGAAGTCTCGAAAAAGCTGTTTTCGGCAAGATTAGCCGTCGGATCATCGGTAGCGGAATACGTGCTTAAGATGATTGGCTTCATTGAGGAGCTCGCGGACCTTGGGACCACGTTAGAGAACGAGCTCTACACGGACTTGATTCTCCAGTCCCTTACTTCCACTTACGACCAGTTTATCCTGAACTTCAACTTGCAAGAAAAAGAAGTTGAACTTTCAGAACTCCTCAACATGCTGAGGAGTGCGGATGGCACCCTACAGAAAGGTAGGGAAACATCCACTTTGTTTGTAGGAGGATCTTCCTCTTCTAGGTCCAAGGCGAAAGACAAGGGAAAGAAGAAGAAAGCCCCCGCCAAACCAAGGGGCGGTGTTAGTAAAGTGGATACGAAGGGAAAGACAAAGGCAACAAAGGTAGCGGGAAAGCTTGTGGGAAAGGAAGAATGCTTTTACTGTCACAAGAGTAGACACTGGAAAAAGGATTGCAGGGCTTGGAAGGCCAGAAACCAGGATCTGAAGCAAGTTGCGGCTTCAGCTTCAGGTGTGTATGTTATTGAAAACTATCTATCAACAAAATTTACATCCTGGGTATTGGATACCAGATCAGGATCTCATATCTGTAATTCCTTACAGGCACTGAGAAGGCGTAGGGTTTTGAAGGCAGGTGATATGACTCTCAGAGTTGCAAACGGAGCTGGCATGAATGCTGAGTCCATGGGGGACTATCACCTGGGATTGTCAGATGGATTCGTTTTGGTTTTGCGTGATTGTTATTTTGTACCCAATGCAACCTGTAATATCATATCTGTATCTTTATTATCTAAAGAAGGTTATGAATTTGCATTTATAAGTAATGTTGTGAACATTCACCTTAATCAATTTTTGATTGGGTCAGGTACATTAAGCAATGGTATATACGTATTAAACCAACCACAGATTTTCAATGTCCAGAATACACACAAAAGAATGTCTTTGGAAACAAATCAGGCTTTCTTATGGCATTGTAGACTGGGTCACACCAATGAGAGAAGGTTGACGAAGTTACATACAGAAGGATATTTGGATCCGTTCGAATATCAATCATATACAACTTGTCAATCCTGTCTCAAAGGAAAGATGACAAAGACTCCGTTCACAGGACACGGAGTAAGAGCGAGCGAGCTCTTGGGACTCGTACACAGCGACGTGTGCGGTCCAATGTCTACGCATGCGCGAAGTGGTTATTCTTACTTCATTACTTTTACGGATGACTTTTCAAGGTACGGATATGTTTTCTTAATGAAACATAAATCCGAAGCCTTTGGAAAATTCCAGGAATATAAGAATGAAGTAGAAAAACAAACAGGCAAAAGTATTAAGACACTGAGATCTGATCGAGGTGGTGAATACTTAAGTGCCGAGTTCATGGATTACTTAAAAGAGAATGGAATTCTCTCTTAGCTTACTCCTCTGTACACTCCGCAACATAACGGTGTATCGGAGAGACGGAACCGAACCCTATTGGATATGGTACGGTCCATGATGAATAACGCTGAGTTGCCGTGATCATTCTGGGGATATGCGCTAGAATCAGCTGCATACCTTTTGAACCGAGTTCCAACTAAGACTGTGCCTACCACACCATATGAGATATGGAGTGGGAAGAAACCCTATTTTCAATATCTAAAGATCTGGGGATGTCCAGCTTTTGTCAAAAAGCAGCATGCGGACAAACTCGAGGCACGCTCAGTACTGTGCAAGTTTGTGGGATACCCAAAGAACTCCAGGGGTATCTCTTCTATTACGCAGAGGAACAAAAGGTCGTTGTTTCTCGTAATGCCCACTTTCTGCAACACCAGTTCTTAGAAAAGGAAAGTAGTGGGAGTGCAATAGAACTGGAAGAAATTCCAGAACTACAGACTATTACGGAAAGCTTAGTAGAACCAGAGGGTTCAAAAGAATAGGACATTCCTACGCCGCTCCGCAGGAGTAGTAGGTAGTCTCATCCGCCCGAGAGATACTACTGTTTTCTCATAGACGGGGATAGAGAGGATTGCATCATTGATTATGATGAGCCGACTAGCTTCCAGCAGGCCATTCAGAGCGTTGACTCGGTAAAATGGCTGGATGCAATGCGGACCGAAATGGTGTCCATGTACACCAACAAAGTATGGACGTTGGACGTTGCTCCAGATGGGGTAAAAACCGTAGGATGCAAGTGGATCTTCAAAAGGAAGATTGGTGTAGATGGACAGGTTGAGACCTATAAGGCTAGACTTGTTTTAAAGGGTTTTCGTCAAAGACCTGGTTTGGACTATAACGAAACCTTTTCTCCAGTGGCTATGCTAAAAACCATTCGGATCCTTCTTGCCATTGCTGCCTTCCACGATTATGAGATTTGGCAGATGGACGTAAAGACCGCTTTTCTAAATGGAAATTTAGAGGAGTGTGTCTATATAGACCAGCCAGAGGGTTTCATTCAGAGTGGGAGCAGCGGAAAGGTGTGCAAGTTGCTTAAGTCCATCTATGGACTAAAGCAGGGATCGCGGAGTTGGAACATCTGTTTTGATGAGACGGTCAAAGAATTTGGCTATATCAAAAATCCAGATGAAACATGCATCTATAGTAGATTTGTAGCAATAACTGTCGTATTCCTCGTTTTTTACATGGATGACATTCTCTTAATAGGAAATGACATTCCTATGCTACAATCTGTCAAAGGGTTCTTGTCACACAGGTTCTCCATGAAAGACCTGGGTGATGCCTCTTACATTCTGGGGATCCGGATCTATCGTGACAGATCCAAGAGGATATTAGGACTTTCATAGTCCAGGTACATCGACACCATACTGAAAAGATTCAGTATGTAAGATTCCAAGCGCGTTAATCTACCGGCTCGTCACGGGATCACCCTCTCCAAAGAGATGTCTCCCAAGAATGATTTGGAAAGGGATCGCATGTCTATTATACCCTACGCTTCTGCGGTAGGCTCTATAATTTATGCGATGTTGTGTACCAGACCAGATGTAGCTTATGCACTAAGTGTGGTAAGCCGGTATCAGTCAAACCCTGGGGAGAAGCACTGGATAGCGGTAAAGAACATTCTCAAGTACCTGAGAAGGACTAAGGAGATGTTCTTGGTGTATGGCGGAAAAGACCTCCAGATCGAGGCCTTTGCTGAATCCAGCTTCCAGAGTGACAAGGATGATTCCAAGTCCATGTCGGGTTATGTCTTTACCCTCAATGGAGGGGCGGTGTGTTGGAAGAGTTCCAAACAGGAAACCGTTGCTGACTCGACGATGGAAGCTGAATATATCGCTGCTGCAGATGCCGCAAAAGAAGCTATCTGGATAAGGAAGTTCTTGACAGAACTTCAGGTGGTTCCGTCCATTGTTGATCCAATACCTCTGTATTGTGACAACAACGGGGCTATAGATTTAGCGAAGGAACCCAGGTCCCATCAGAAGTCCAGACACATCTTGAGGCGGTATCACCAGATCAGGGAGATCGTGGGTCGCCAGGAGATCGAGGTTCGGAGAGTTGCTACAGAAGATAACACTGCTGATCCATTCACGAAGGCCTTACCCCAGACTCAGTTCGAGCGGCTGATCGAGATGATAGGTCTTCGATACGCCAGTACATGGCCTTAGTGCAAGTGGGAGATTGTTAGTGTATATGCCCTAGAGGCCATTACTGTATCATACTAGTTTGTATATTACTTAATAGAAGCTTGGGATATTCACCTTGTATAGACAATCTCGCTGAAAATAGTATTATGCTACTTGGTTTGTTTCTACTTTAATGTGTACATGTGTTTCTTTTCAGTATATCACCTATACACATTAGTGGAGCCCTTAGGATCTTTGCTTGATTACCAGCGTTGTGATGGCAGTCACACTCGTGGGGGCTGGGTAATCAACAAGCACATCCTTATGCAAGTCCCTAGTCGTAGGATTATCGAGACAGGGCATCGTTACTCCAGAGTAGACTAGCGTATGCGCTTCTCATCCAAGCAGGGGAGACGATCTGTCCCACAGCCGTCAGTACGTCGTACTTGAGATAGTATGCTGGTGCTCGTTAGGTTACAAGTACACTGGACAAGACTCCTCGGGAACTGTTGGTTGGTACTATACCTGTCGTCAGTTATCAGTTCCCAGGTGACATGAGTACAGCTTAGTCCGCTGACTTGACACTGTCACTTCGCCTCGAGTGTGTTCCCACTATACTTAGATTACTACCCTACCATGGCTCAAAGAAGTCATGCAAACAGGTAGTAGTTGGGTGCAGTCCCGAAGTACTTAAAGGTAGTGACGGTTAGACAGGATTCGTCTCTCCCGGTATTGGGGGTTGATATCGCGCTGTGTCTAGGAGAGCCATTACACAAAGTTTACCTCAGGATGTTCTGGGCTACACTCCGACACGACTTGTACCGCTATTAGAGAACTGAAGTTTACCACCCCCTAGGCCCGCCATGCGATATTCTCAGACGAACAGACCGGACTGTATGCCGATTGTCACATTCAGGCTTAGTAGGAGTTCAGATGGGTTTCACCTCGTCCGTCTTCTTATCGGCATCTACCTGGGGGCCGTTACGCACAGCTAGTACCGCTTGCGGTCTGTGGTTAAACCCATTGCCAGTGTAGTGTCGAGTCTTTAGAGTCCCACACAGAGAGCTATTCGCCTTTAGGCAAAAGAGTAGAGGTCACAAGGTTTTGCGATAGTGTTCAGTCACATCCATGCACTTGTGCACATTTAGTGTCCGGGCAGTTATCACTAGTGGGCTTTGGTTTAAGCCAGATCCTAGTGTACGTTTTGGGATTGGTTTTATCTCGTTTGTATTCGTGTTCCTCGGAACGCGGGTGTGTATGCACGGTTGACAGAGACAGAGGTAGAGGATTCTCATTAGGGTTGTTGACTGTTGACTTTTGCTAAACCCTAATGAGAATAAGAAATATGATTAATGATAATATTAATTAATTATTATTGTGCCATGGTTGTGTTGAAAGGTTCACTTTGTTGACTTGTTGACTAAGTTGACCGGTTGACTAGGTTGGACTTGTTGACTATCATCATGACAATGGCTATCATTTCTTGGCATTGACCTTTGGTTGCTTGTTTGTTCACAAATTGCATTTAATGCATGAAATGATATTGCCATTTGAAATGATAATAACCATCACATAATACTCAATTATTATTATTTGTTATGATTATTTGGGATTATGAGAGCAAGGGTGAGAAAAGTCTAGCTCATTTTATCATTCTCATTCTCTCTCATCCTCAAGCTCTCCCTCTTCCACTTGCTCTCTCTCTAGTTCATGGTTCTATTGTCTCATGTGTTGAGAAGCAAGAACCATAGAGATAAAACCCAAAATACTTCTCTACTCATCCTCGTATACAAGGTCTAGCAAACCAAGTGTTCTAGTTTCCTCAAGATTGAGGTTGGAGCCAAAGGTAGAAGCTTTCAGGTAGATCCATTTTCGGCACAAGGAGACGACGAGGAGAGAACCATCCGACCACCACAAGGAGTCGAAGAGAAAGAGTTCAAGTTAAGGTATAACCCCCTAACCGAGTAGGTAAAACTCCTAGTTAGGTTGTTAGATAGTTGTTTAACAAAGACCCATATTTTGAGTCCATGTTACCACCAAAGAAAAATCGTATTTCACCATTTCCGCAACCCCAAAGAACCGGGGAAGGGTAACGTGGACTTACACAACTAGCTAACTAGAGAAGATTTAGAAAAGTAATACCGATCGATCCCTGTCCTTCGGTCTTTGGCCACCAACCCAAGCTCCTCGCGACATCTCCGATCTCCGGTCTTCTCGTCGGAAGGGTACCATATCTTTGAGTCTTTTTATGGGCTCCCGCTTCATCCGAAGCAACTCGGGTACGATGTTCGCTAGCTGGCGTGTCCAAGACGATGTAGAGAATGTGTGTGATAACTTTGTCTCAAGCATCCATTGATTCTCATCACCTGAGAGTGTATGGATGGAGGTTAGAGATGATGCCATTAATGGAGGTTGTGAGCTAGAGCAAGAAGAAGAAGAACTATCTTTTGTGTGTTGTTGCAATGATAAAATGAGAGAGTGAGAATGAAAAATACAAGAACAAACTTCCCTCTTGGCTGCCCTCTCTCTCTTCTCATCATATCAACACAAAATCAATCAAATAATGTGACATGTGCACAATAAAAGAGACCATGAGTCACTAATGAAGTCTATGTCACATTAAATGCACAAAATGATGATATAAGCTCACAATTTCCATTTGTAAACATTAATCCAAATGTTTACAACAATAAAAAGATACGGTAACATCTAAAGTAAACTCGTGACGGATCACAAGGATACCCCTCACTTGTATATACATACCTGCATCCGCATTCCGACTGAATGCGAATGCGATAAGACTAAAGTAATCCAACAAATCTAATACTAGGATGCGGCTTAAACCAAAGCCCACTAGTATGATCCGCCCAATCATGATCCGTGCACTACTGCACATATATGATCGGACCCAGCCATATATCATACGGCCTCTACAACGTTTCGCCTGAAACTTAAGAAACTGTCTGTGGGGGAATCTAAAGACTCGTCAATACACTGGCTGTGGATTTAACCACTAGCACGTCAGTGGTACTAGCTGTACGTAACGGGCTACCAGGTTTTTTCCAAAAGGGAGGTCGATGAGCGAATTCATCCTGACACCCTACTGAGCCTGTCAGTGACAATATCCGTACAGTCCGGTCCGTTCGTCTATGAGCATCGCATGGCGGGCCTAGGGGGTTGGTAAAAGTCAGACCCCCAAAATCGATACAAGTCGTGTCGGAGTGTAGCCCAGAACACCCTGAGATACTACTGGAATACCTAACAGTAAATCTCATGCCTTGTCCAAGGACTTCATGTAATGGCTCTCCTAGACACAGCGAGATCTCACCCCCAATACCGGGAGAGATGAAACCCCTGCCGATCCGCTCACTGCCTCCAAGTGGCTCGGGCTGTACCCAACTAAAACCTGTTTGCATGACTCCTTTGAGCCGTGCTAGGGTATTAATCTGTACACATGACGATCTCACACGAGACAAATGACGATCTCAGGTCGATGAACTAACCTGTACACATGTCACCAGGGAACTGCTATCTGACGTCAGGTATAATACCAACTAGCATGTTCCCGGCGAGTCCTGTCCGGTGTACTCATAACCCAATGAGCACCTGTATACATCTTAGGTGAACGAACTGACACCAATGGCTTGTGAGACCGGCCACCGCCCCTCGTCGGGGTCTCGACTGTATACACTAGTCTACTAATGGAGTATCGATGCCCAGTCTCGAAACTCTCACGCCTTGGGGCCTTTTAAGGATGTGCTTATAGACCCCAGCTCCCACGTATATGATCGCCATCATACTGCTGTCCGTCAAGCAAGAATCCTAAGGGCTCTATCAACGCGCAATAGTGACCTGTAAGGTCACCTGAAGCAGTACACGATGATAAAGATAAACCAGATAGCATACTATCATCTCGAGTAAGACTGTCCTACCGGCATAGGTCCTCCCTCAATCATTGCAATCACGTGCCTGTGATCCAATAATTGACTCTGAGGGCACTATATCCAACAATCTCCCACTTGCACTCAAGGCTAATTTTTGCGATGTCGCATACTCACAGCCCGTGTGATACCGAACACCCAACTCCTCTACTAATCAGTCTCACAAAAGCCCGTTTGTGAAACTATTGCGTTTGAGGAATAGCCTCAGTGAGTAGATCCGCCCTGATGTTTCTTTCTATGTCTCTCTTTATCTCAAGTTCGCGGAGAAATCCATCTCCCGAAATGAGCAATACCTGTCATAGAATACGTCTGGATATCTGATGGGACCTAGTTCATAAATGAACTTCAAATCCAAACTTCTTATACTGTTTCGTCAACTGAACTTAATCAGTATCCCGCGTCATGCCTCCCTCAGTGTCCGCTTGGATCACGTGTCCAAACCACTGCCCCTCGTCAGAGGGAAAACTATAACTCTGACAGTCACTCTGTCTTCCAGGTCACTTTGGAAGCCTGGAATGATAACCATCTCCCGAAAGAGGCTGTTGTTATCATATCCCTAGAACATCCGCTTTTGTTTTAAAACTGCTTCCGAACGTTTCTCCAGGATAGGACTAATATCAACTTATTGCATCTAGTGCAAAAACACTATCTGGTGTGGTACGTGACATCTCATGATTGACTTAATTGCCTAAGCAAGTGATCTGCCAATCATGCACATCCCTCTCCCCTTTAGTCTGTAAGACACCTTTAGAGTGGGTGACTCCATCACCTGCAGGTATACTACCGTGCCAGGAGTCATCCATTCTAAAACACCTGTAGAATGTTGTCTAAGTACCCAGATTGGGAAACTACCCAAATCTAGATCTAAAACCATAGATCTAGTAACCAGAATGTCTGATATTATATCTATATCCTATGTGGAGAAACCACTCTGTGACAACCAAAGTATAACCGATCGTAGTATAGGAATTTCACTTCCTACTATGTGTATGTTATCCAAATACCAGGACATCACACCCTACTACCTTCTTAACAGATCCATCCCCTATTCTGATGAAGTCAAACCTATGACTGTCACATCAAAAATAGATGATCTATCTCCGCTATTGTTAGGATTACCTAGCACCTCATGAAGGGTTTGGAAGCATCACATGTGTCAAAATCAAATTTTTAAGGTGCTAAGTGAACATACAAAGAATCATCACTAGAAATTTAGGGTTTCATAACATAGACATCATCACAAGTAATAAAAGCTAGGGTTTTGAGAGTACAACCTTTGTAGCTCCCTACGCTAGACTCCTTGGCAAATTGAGGGTTGGAAAAAAGTCCGCTTGAGATCCTCTAGGTCCACGATGATCCACCCGGAGTCCTCTTTGTCCAAGCTTAAAACTTCACAAGATCAAGAGATGAAATGGAAGCTAAACACTCTTCACTAATGGGCAAGACTTGTGTAGAATGGTGTTGTGGTTGGTTTTCTCACTTCAAAATCCTAACTTGGTAACTCTTTTGCTCACTTGAGAGAACTAGAGAGCAAGAGAGAAAGGAGGAAGAAGATGATGGCTTTTAAACTCAAGATAAAATGATAAGCTCTTTAAGAAAATGAGAAAATGAAAATATATATATTTTCACTCTCTCATTCTAAACCATGGTTGTAAAATATCTTAGATATTTTGTTTGGGACAAAAATGACCATAGAAAATGAATCATGGTTAATACAAGGGGTTAGTGTAAGAATAATAAAATAAACCATGAAACAATTTCCATTTCATTTTCGTTTTTCCAAATAAACAATATCCATATATTTTACATATGGTGGAAGTCTTATATTGCCACCATTTACTATATCAACAACCATGATAACTATTATGTATGCATGTATGTGTGCATGCACATCCTATGTGCATGAATGAGAATGAATGCATACATGCATGCATACAACATAAAGACAAGAAAGGATTTCAAGTGAGAAACTAATGGTTAATGATACATCAACACTTGATTTAGCAACCCGGTCGTATCACATACGACCCGACCAAAAGCAAGCTGCCCGATTAATATACGGTATCTCATACGCGCATTTTAACCGGGACCACGCGCATATCGCATATGCGCACCACAACGTTTCGCCTGGACTAGGTAACTCCTTTGTGGGACTCTAAGACTCGTCAATACGCCGGCATTGGGTGATGATCATATCAAGCACCCCCAAGCCGCAAGCGGTCAGCTAAACATAACGGCCACCCAGGTATTGAGCGATCAGAAGAAAACAAGCGAACCTGTTACAACTCCCTTCGAGCCAACCGGCAACACTACCGTATAGTCCGGTCTCTTCTTCAGATATGCTGCATATCGAGTCTAGGGATGGTAACATCGACCCCAATAACTTAATAAGTCGTGCCGATGAATGGTCTATAACAGATCGAGAAACTACTGATAACACTTATCAGTAAATCTCAACAGCCCTGGCCAGGGACTTACTGATATAGCCAGTCGAGCACAGCACAGCATCAACTCCCAATACCGGGAGAGACGAAACCCCTCCTATCGCTCATCGCCTTCGCGTGTCTCGGGACTGTACCCAACGGCCACCTGTTTGCACGGCTCAGTAGAGCCGTGGTAGGGTGGTAATCAAAGTACAGTGGGAGAACACACAAGACTCTATGATGATCTCGGGTCAACAGACTAACCTGCACCAGTGTCACCTGAGAACTGCTATCCGACGATAGATATAATTCCATATAGGAGTTCTCGGTGAGTATGTCCAGTGTACCCAGTCACCAATGAGCACCCGTATACGATCTCGATGTCAAACATCGATGAATTTGGGATCATCCATCCCCCATCATATGGGTCTAGTATCATATACGCTAGTCTACTCTGGTATATCGATGCCCCGTCTCGATACACCTATGAATAGGGACATTCCAGGATATGCTTATAAACTACAGATGTCCCACCAGTATGATCTCTATCATAATCACAGTAGTAAAGTCTATATCCTCAGGGCTTTATCATGTGAATGAATAAAAGCATGATCAAATCAACATGTCAGATGAAGAAGAACCAGATAGCATACTATCATGTCGAGCAAGAATGTACACTGAATATATATATATATATATATATATTTATATATATATATATATACATGTATAAATACATCCACTATCATATAATGGCCTCTAGGGCATACATATATCCAACAATCTCCCACTTTCACTAAGGCCAGTTATTGGCGTATCTCATACCCAACATCTCAAAAATTCGCTCATGTTGCGGCTGAGGGAGGGCCTTGGTGAGTGGATCCGCGGCGTTATTCTTTATGTCTACTCTCCTAATCTCGATCTCGGGCGATCTACAATCTCCCGTATCAAATGAAAGCGCCTCAGGATGTGTCTGGATCGCTGATGGGACATGGGCTCCTTGTCTAATGCCATAGCCCCATTATTATCACAATACAATGGTATTGGATCAATAATGGTTGGAACTACTCCTAGCTCCGAGACGAACTACCTCATCCAGACGGCTTCCTTGGCGGCATCATTCGCAGCAATGTTTTCAGCCTCCATCATAGAGTCTGCAACGCTATCCGGTTTAGAAATCTTCCAACTTACCTCCCCTCCATTGTGGGTAAATACAAACCCGGAGATAGATTTGTTGTCGTCCTTATCGCTCTGGAAGCTCGAATCGGTAAAGGCCTCCATTTGGAGATCTCCATTACCGTACACCAAGAACAATTCTTTAGTCCTTCGCAAGTACTTAAGATTGTTCTTCACAGCTATCTAGTGATTCTCCCCTGGGTTGGATTGATACCTGCTTACAACACTAAGTGCATAAGCTACATCTGGTCGTGTACATAACATCGCATACATTATAGATCCTACTGCCGAAGCATATGGTATAATGCTCATGCGAGCTCTCTCTTCATCGGTCTTTGGGTAAGAATCCTTAGAGAGAGTGACCCCATGGCAAGCGGGTAAGGCATCCCGCTTGGAGTCTTCCATACTAAATCTTTTTAGGATGGTGTTGATGTACCTGGTTTGGGACAATCCCAATAACTTTTTGGATCTATCCCTATAGATCCTAATGTCCAGAATGTATGTGGCATCACCAAGGTCCTTCATGGAGAACCTTAGTGATAAGAAAGATTTGACCGACTGTAGCATAGGAATATCATTTCCTATAAGAAAAATGGAATTCACGTACAATACGAGGAATGTGACAGCTCTCCCTACAGCCTTCTTATAAACACAAAGTTCATCTGGATTTTTGATGAAATCAAACTCTTTGATAACATCATCGAAACAGATGTTCCAACTCCGTGATGCCTGCTTTAACCCATATATGGATTTAAGCAATCTACATGCTTTCCCGCTGCTCCCACTGTCAATGAAGCCCTCTGGCTGATCCATATAAACGCATTCTTCGAAATCTCCATTTAGAAATGCCGTTTTAACGTCCATCTGCCAGATTTCATAGTCGTAGTGAGCAGCAATAGCAAGTAGGATCCGAATGGATTTAAGCATGGCTACGGGCGTAAAAGTCTCGTCATAGTCCAAACCTGGTCTTTGACGAAAACCCTTCGCCACAAGTCTTGCCTTATAGGTCTCTACCTGTCCATCTACACCAATCTTTCTTTTAATGATCCATTTGCACCCAACAGGTTTTACCCCAGGGGGTACAATGTCCAAAGTCCATACTTTGTTGGTGTACATAGACTCCATTTCGGATCTCATGGCATCCAGCCACTTCACAGAGTCTCCACTCGTGATAGCTTGCTGAAAACTGGCAGGATCATCATCCTCCATGATGCAGTCTTCTCTGTCACCATCAATGAGGAAACCGTAGTACCTCTCCGGTGGTCGAGAAGTCTTACCAGACCTACGGAGTGGCCGAGGTTCCTCGGTTTCTATTGCAACAGCCGATTCAACCAAGTCGTCATTTGTAGTTTGTGTCTCGAGAAGCTCTTCTAGATCCACCACATTGCCATCATCTTTATCTGTGAAAAACTCTTTTTCAAAGAATGTGGCATACTGAGAAACAAACACCTTTTGTTCCTCCTTGTGGTAGAATAGATATCCATAAGTGTTCCTTGGATATCCCACAAAGTTACACATGACCGACCGTGTCTCGAGTTTGTCCAGATTCTACTTTTTAACATAGGCCGGGCAACCCTAAATCTTAATTCTCTTAAGAGATGGTCTCTTCCCATGCCATATCTCATATGGTGTGGTAGACACAGTTTTGGTTGGGACCCTGTTCAGTAGAAACGCTGCAGTCTCCAATGCATGCCCCCAAAATGAGACGGGTAACTCAGCATCACTCATCATGGAACGAACCATATCTAATAGGGTCCTATTCCGTCGTTCTGACACAACATTGTGCTGTGGTGTGTAAGGAGGAGTGAGCTGAGAGAGAATCCCATTCTCTTTTAGGAAGTTTGCAAATTCTGTACTGAGGTACTCCCCACCTCGATCTGATCGAAGCATTTTGATACTCAAACTGGTTTGTTTTTCTACTTCTTGTTTATATTCAGTGAATTTCTCGAAAGCTTCGGATTTGTGCTTCAATAAAAATACATGACCGAATCTTGAGAAGTCGTCGGTGAAATTAATGAAGTAAGAAAAACCGCCTCTAGCCTGTGTAGACATTGGCCCACATACATCACTATGTATGAGTCCTAGGAGCTCGGTAGCTCTTTCTCCGTGTCCGGTAAATGGAGTTTTGGTCATTTTACCCTTGATACAAAACTGGCAAGTCGCATAAGATTTATATTCAAAAGGGTTTAAATATCCATCTTTGTGTAACTTGTTTAGTCTTATTTCGTTAATATGACCAAGTATACAGTGCCAAAGAAAAGCTTCATTTATTTCTTATAGTTTTCTTTTATTAGTGTGTTGTATGCTGAAAACTGTGTGTTGATTTAGGACGTATATCCCGTTATTAAGCGTACCATACACAACCAACATTTGATTCAGGTGAATGTTCATAACATTGTTCTGCAATACAAAATTATATCTGTTAGTTATGTATATGCCCTAGAGGCCATTGTTGTACATATGATGTATATTATAATGGATGCTTGGATATATATAGAGAGGACTTTCTTGCTCGTCATGATATTATGCTATTTGGTTTCACTTTATCTTAACATGTTGACTTGTATTGGTCTACTGTTTTTCTCTCACATGTTGATAAAGCCCTTAGGATCTGTACTCGACTACTTGGACTATGATGAGATCATACTAGTGGGGCCATGGTAGTCGATGAGTACATCCTATAACTGTTCTTAGTCGAGGGTATATCGAGACAGAGCATCGATACACCAGAGTAGACTAGCGTATACGCATCTTGACCCATATGATGGACGATGGATGATCCCATATCCATCGGTGTTTGACATCAGCGATGGTGTACGGGTGCTTAGTGGAGACTGGGTACACTGGACGGACTCGCCGAGAACTCCCAGATGGTGATATATCACACGTCAGATGGCAGTTCTCCGGTGACACTGGTACAGGGTAGTCTGTAGATCCGAGATCGTCATAGAGTCTTGTGTGATTCCCACTGTGTTTTGATTTCTACCACACCACGTCCAAGAGGGCGTGCAAAACGGTGGCTTTTGGGTACAGTCCCGAATCATGGAGGCAATGAGCGATAGGAGGGGATTCGTCTCTCCCGGTATAGGGAGTTGATGTTGTGCTGTGTTCGATTGGCTATAACTGGAAGTCCCTGGCCAGGGCAGATATAGAGATTTACTGCTAAGTGTTAACAGTAGTTTCTCGACCCGTTATGAGCCACACATCGACATGAGTTATCGGTTACTGGGATCTGACGTATACGACGCCTAGACTTGATATGCGACATATCAGATGAAGAGACCGGACTGTACGGGAGTGTTACTGATTGGATTCACAGGAGAACGAAAAGGCTAGCTTGTTGATCTTCTGATCTCTCAATACCAGGGTGGCTGTTACGTTTAGCTGACCGCTTGCAGCTTGTGGGTGTTTGATATGATCATCACCTGCTACCGGCGTATTGACGATTCTTTAGAGTCCTACACAGAGGTTTCTTGGCTCAGGCAAAACGGAGTAGAGGCACATATGTGATATGTGCAGGACCGAGGATAATGCGATATGAGATACCGTATTATATTCTCGCGATATTTAGATATGAACCGGGTCATCGGATCAAGTGTTGATTCGATGAATCGGTACATGATATATTAGTCGGTTATATTCGATATAGCCGGATTGTCAAATCAAGTGTTGATTCGATGATTTAATGTATAATAATATATATGATATATTGTATTACATTATCTAATATTGGCTCTCTTTATTTTTTCATTTTCTCACCGGATAATACATTGATATATATGTGATATATGTTAATTGTATTATTTTTCTTTTGTTACAAATATATAATATATATGTGATATATATTATAGTAACATGTTATGATTAATTATGGAACATGTTTTGTGGAGATAAAGCAAGGTTAGGGTTTGATTAGGGTTAGTTCTTTCTTTCACCTTCTAGAACTTTTCCTTTTGTCTTAAAGAAGATATTATGATAGATATTTTCTCATGACTCATTGTTTTAACCCAACCAAACCCTAACCCTAGTTTAATCTCTACAACGGTTAAGCTTCTCATCCTTGACCATGGTTCCATAATTAATCATATATTCACTTCTACTATTCATCACAAAAGGAATTATCTCATTATTCATCATCTTCTTCTCTCTTGAGCTTTGAGAAAGCTTACTTGATTTTCCTTTTGTGATGTTTTTTTGTGAGATTATGATATAAAAAGATAGCATAAATACTACTCCATCATCCTCATCTAATCTAGCCCATTAGATTAGGGTGTTCACCTCATTAGAGTGAGAGAGCTTGAGTTATTGCAACTTCGACGTAGATCATCGGAGAAAAGGAATACCACAAGCTATCATGGACCGTTCGAGTCATGGAGCCTCTCTTGAGTCCGGGAGATCGTGGATCGCGGCGAAGGGACTTCTACTCGGAGCTAATGAAGTGAAGGAGCGGACTACAAAGGTTGCAATCCCTCACACTTAGCAGTAAAGATGTTTACTTGCATGTTAAACCCTAATAATCTAGCAAAGATCCCGGCTTTGGGTTGTTCGGCACGTCTAAATTTTTTTCCGGGCATGTTTGATGCCTTATGGACCTTCACAAGAGTGCCTAGGAACCTTACAGTGGTATCAGAGCCTAGCTAGAGCATTAGACGACGTGTATACGAAGTTAAAACTCCGAACGAACCCCGAAACTACGAAATGAACCCCTCTCTGGACTTTTTTCAAAAACTGTGATTTTTCAGAATTAAAAATATCTAAAAAATTCAGCAGGTAAATATATATATTACTGTGAAAGACGAGGCTTCAATCCGTACATGCCACCGCGGAACCGCGGCCGTATCGCGCTTGGGCCACGGATCCGCGGTGGAAATGTTGAATTGCGCATTCATTTTTCTACAGTAATATCAGTATCTGTATTTTATATTTTTTGGGTATTTTTAAACTGACTCAAATGTTGAGTATTCTGGGGTTTATTTTGTAATCGTTGATACGATCGGAAAATTTAAATTCGTTTTGTTTTCCGGATATTTAGAAACTGTTAAAAGTTTCAAGCAGATATCATTAACTCACTTTTTCCCTGCACGAAAAACTTTCAAGTGTTGAATTTTTATCAGGTTTAAATCTTTCGGAAAACTGTTCAAGTAACACGGTAGACCCTCTAGAAGAACACAAACCTTAACTCAATTATGTGACCGTCTTGAACTGCCTCTAAACCTTAGGGGTTGGGGCAGTACGGCGTGCCATATGTGAGGCGTTGGCTTGACCCTTTTACGGCTGGATCATCGGTACTGTGACAGTTTCTGGGATTATTTGAACTCCGCTCAAGTGTTGAGCTATTTAGGAAATTTTGGGTATTTGATTATCTGTTCGGAAAGTTTAATACTGTCTATTTATCTCGAATGTGATATAATATGTGGAATTCATATAGTTAGGCATGAAATGCGAAGTATGTGATATTTCGGATTTACGATGTCTAAAGTGATTGTGGATTCCAAATATTGTAGTTTTACAATTTCTTTTCTGTGACCGTAAGTGTAGTATGTAGTTATATTGCCGGTCTTCGTTGCTATACATCTACGACGATCGGTGTATGCATAGTTACTTACGTAGATGATATGTGATATTATGTGTTGTTGTGATATGTTATATTGGATCGTCGTGTTTTGAATAGCCAGGGGTTTTATGTGAGATAAGGGTTTTTATTTTCATTCATGTAAAATTCATTTGTATGTAATATTCTTTTATTCGGGCACTTCCGGGATGAGGTTGATGTCACCATTGTATATTATTTACTTTTCCGCATTAGGTAGACCCAAGGAGGGGGGCATAAGTAACCGGGTTCTAGGGTCCTATGGGAGGCCATCTCGAGAAGTCGAGACCGGGTCTCCTAACCCTAGAATTGGCAGTGTTACTTGCCGCTCTCATAGGGGTCTTGGGATGTGGGTTTGGCTATTCATCGCGACCGTGGAATCCGTGTTTTATACTGGCTCGTATTGAAAACACGGACATCCTAGTATATCCTATATTTCATATATGTTCTTCTGCTGCAATGTTCTGTGATGAGATCATATTACTGCCTGAGACGAATGCTTATACTATTTATATATATATATATATATATATATATATATATATATATATATATATATGCTGATATAGAAATATTACTGCTTTCGTTTCTTCTGTGATGCTTAGGAAGCATAAGCTGATGGGATTTTATTAATGAGATTAAAAAACGAAATGAAACCTAAAAGATGTTGTAGAATCAAAACTTTATAAAAAGGGTAGCTACCGTTTTGCTTTGCATAGCGGTATATATGATATGCCCTGCACCTTATTCGATGAGGAAAGAGCCGAGATCCCTTCACCGGGAGTGACCTCTTTAGTGAAACTGGCAGATGCTACAAACTCGCGGTTTAGTTTTTGACAGCTTATATAGTTCTTGCTTTGCACAGCGGTATATATGATATATCCTGCACCTTATTTGATAGGGAAATAGCCGAGATCCCTTCACCGGGAGTGACCTCTTTAGCGAAACTAGAAGCCTCAAAAACACTCCTTTTCAAAATTCACTTGATTCTACGACGATATCAAGTTCATTACGCTCAAGGTTTTCTGAAAAACCTACGTAGCCCTCCGTCTTTTCAGATAGATATTATTTAGTATTCGTGCTATGTTTGTTAACTTAGTCAAGGCATAGTGTACGGTAGCTAAATAGTGTTTATCTGCTAAAACATGAGATGTGATTAGATTAGGGTATTCGCACGGCCTTGTTGACTCAGTCAAGGGTCGTACGGGTGGGTTTAATTCAATCAGGAAATGTACGGGTTGAACTTGACTTGCGATTTATGATTTGTTGACTTAGTCAAGGTCATAGATCGCTAGGGGCAAAAGAATTATCGGGAATTTCAAGTGTTGAAATTTGCAATGAGATTGCATACCTCCTATGAGATAGTTGGATCCCGATACCCACTCCGAGTAAGAGTTACTCCTGGGAGAGTTTTACACAGGACAATTAGCCGATCAAGTAGGTGTCTAGAAAAATGTTAACGAGGTTACGCCTCTGGGAAAACGAGGTTGACTTTAATTCGGTTCGTGCGAAATCACGGGGAACCTCCCTCAAGTACCGACACTGATCTGGCTGAAAGATTGACGAAATTGTAAGGTGTAATTAATCCCGGCTAATCTTACCTTTTAGGGTTTGAAGGAAGATTTGATAAAAACAGTGGGAGACATCCTGATTAGATAAGATAATAACCAATCTAATCTTGCAAGAGCATACGCTAAAGTGTTTTCTTCTCTCTCTCTCTAAGTAGCGACCATGTAAGGCCATAATCAAGATAATAATATGGATGTATTGACTGAACCCGCTTATTATATTGAGCAGGGGAACGTTGGACCCGTTCTTTCTTATAAGAGTTATAAGATTGAACAGGGAATAGGAGAATATCTGGATTCTCAAGCCGCCCAAAAGAACATGCATGTTGATGCATCTTCTTTAGGTGTGTTAGTTATTGAGAACTGTTTCTCAGTTCACCCTACGTCCTAGGTATTAGATACCGGATCAGGATCCCATATATGTAAATTGTTACATGGGCTACGGAAAGGTAGAGAACTGGGAAAAGGTGATCATTCCGTTCAAGTAGGGAACGGTGCAAATATTGCAGCCAAAGCAGTTGGAGAATATCACCTAGTATTGCCAAATCGTAATACACTGATTCTAAATGAGTGCTATTATATACCGAACATGATGTGCAACATTATATCAGTTTCTTTATTAAGTAAAGAAGGATATAATTTTGTAGTAAAAGATAATGTTATGAACATATTCCTAGATCAAAAGTTGATTGCATCAGGCTCGTTACATAATGGCATATTCATTCTAAATCAAAATACAGTCCTCAATATACAAAACACACACAAGAGGAAGAGTTCCGAAATGAACGAATCCTTCTTGTGGCATTGTAGACTTGGTCATATAAATGCGACACGACTGGCTAAGTTACATAAGAATGGATATTTGAATACGTTCGAATTATCATCTTATGATACTTGCCATTCATGTCTCAAAGGAAAAATGACCAAAACTCCTTTTAGTGGACACGGAGAAATAGTTACGGAACTCTTAGGACTGGTACATAGTGATGTATGCGGTTCAATATCTACACACGCCAGGAACGGTTCTTCATATTTTATTACATTCACTGACGATCTCTCTAGATACGGACATGTGTTCCTGATAAAACACAAATCTGAAGCTTTTGAGAAATTCAGATAATATAAGCACGAAGTAGAGAACCAAACGGGCAAAAGTATTAAGATTTTTCGATCTGATCGAGGAGGTGAATACTTAAGCAATGAGTTCCTAGATTATCTAAAAGAGAATGGGATTCTCTCTCAGCTTACTCTTCCTTATACACCACAGCACAACGGTGTATCGGAGTAGAGGAATCGCACCCTATTAGATATGGTGTGCTCTATGATGAGCGAAGCTGAGTTACCTGTTTCCTTCTGGGGGTATGCGCTTGAGGCAGCCATATACATATTGAATCTACTTCCGTCTAAATCTGTACCTACAACACCATATGAGATATGAACTGGGGAGAGACCATATTTTAAACGAGTTAAGATATGGGGTTGTCCGGCCTATGTCAAAAGGCAAAATCCGGACAAACTCGAGGCACGATCAGTTCTTTGCAAATTTATGGGATATCCAAAGAATTCTCAAGGATATTTTTTCTACCACGCTGAGGAACAAAAAGTGTTTGTTGTAGGGTTCCTAGGCACTCTAGTGAGGTCTCACAAGGCATCGATCATGCCGATTTCAAAAATTCTAGTGCCGAGAAACTCTAATGTACGGATCGTTTGCTAGAAATCTAGGCGAAACAAAAACTAGTTAACACTTAACTAAGGGAATACGGAAATACAACCATTGTAGATCCGTATGCTCCACCTCCATAGCTCCGCAACGACGTCCTCTCGCTGTCCATAAGAAGTCCCGGGCTCTAGCGTCGGCTTCGTCGGAGAATGGGCAAGCTAGGTCGTCGATGTCCATGCCGAAGATGATCTACGTCGAGGCATCGCTAAATCAAGCTCCGAGTTCACCAAGTCAAGAAACTTGTGAAGTAAACACACTCTACTACTTGGCAAGAGGTAGAGGATGATTAAATAGGAAGTGGGTAGACTTTAGTTTTGGAATTCTCACACTCTTCATCAATCCACCATTGATGAGGTTTTGTTTTCTTCACTTGAAGAAAGGAAGAAGAAGAAGAAGATTATGATAAGAATTATCTTTTTATGAGAAAAGAAAAACCATCCTTATCATAATAGTAACCATAGTTTAATGTAGAGAATTGATCATGGTTAGTGAATGGTTAGGTTTCTACAAGATGACAAAATGGTTGCAATGGTCAAAGTATTCATGAAGCTTCATGAATGAAACAAAAATGCCACCATTTTATCATGCAATTTTTTTCTTTTCCAAAAAGAAATAAACAAATGAATAAAATGAATAATCAAATAGAAAACCCTAACCATTCCATTAACCAAGGTTTAATTCTATACACTTAACAAAAAGGGCATGCACCATCAAACATGATACAAGCAAGTGCACAAATCATATCGCATATGAAATGTGCACACCCGAGTGAGAAAATCCATTTAAAGTGAACCAATATTAGTTAATGCAAAGTAATATATCAAATATATAATTATACATTAAATCATTAAATCAACACTTGATTTAACGATCCGGTCATATCTCATATAACCGACTAATGTCCAATGTATCGATTTATCGAATCAATCCTTGATTCGATAACTAGGTTATATCGCATACAACCATTCGACACATTCATCGCGAGAATAGAATACGGTATCACATACACGCATTATTCTCGGTCCCGCACATATCTCATATGCGCTCCTATTTCGTTTCGCTTGAGCCAGGAAAGCTCTGTGTAGGACTCTAAAGACTCGTCAATACGCCGGCAGCAGATGATGATTATATCAAACACCCACAAGCCGCAAGCGGTCTGCTAAACGTAACGGCCACCCGGGTATTGAGCGATCTGAAGATCGACGAGCAAGCCCGCTCACACTCCAGTGAATCCGACCAGTAACACTACCGTACAGTCCGGTCTGATCGTCTGATATGTCGCATATCTCGCCTAGGGGTGGTAAACGTCAGACCCCAATAGCTCGATAAGTCGTGTCGATATGAGGTCTATAACACTTCGAGAAACTACTGGTAACACTTACCAGTAAATCTCAGCAACCCTGGCCAGGGATTTCCTGATATAGCCAATCGAACACAGCGCAACATCAACTCCCTATACCGGGAGAGACGAATCCCCTCCTATCGCTCATTGCCTCCATGTGACTCGGGACTGTACCCAAAAACCACCGTTTTGCACGCCCTCTTGGACGTGGTAAGATGGAAATCAAAGCACAGTGGGAACCACACAAGACTCTATGACGATCTCGGGTCAACAGACTACTCTGTACCAGTGTCACCAGAGAACTGCCATCTGACGTGAGGTATAATACCATCTTGGAGTTCTCGGCGAGTCCGTCCAGTGTACCCAGTCTCTACTGAGCACCCGTATATCATCTCCGATATCAAACACCAATGGATATTGGATCATCCATCGCCCATCTGTATGGGTCGAGAAGATACACGCTAGTCTACTCTGGTATATCGATGCCCCGTCTCGATACACCCACGACTAGGGACTTTGAAGGATGTACTTATAGACTACCATGTCCCCACTAGTACGATCCGCATCATAGTCCAGGTAGTCAAGCACACATCCTAAGGGCTTTACCAACATGTAACAGAGAGACAATTGGTGTACACGTTAAGGTAAAGATCAACCAGATAGCATACTATCATGTCGAGCAAGAAAGCCCTCCCTATATACGTCGCAGCATCCACTACAATATACATCCAATGTACAGTAATGGCCTCTAGGGCATACATATAACTAACATTTGTTGCTCAACATGCCACCTTTTTGGAAAGGGAATTTCTTGCAAAAGAAATTAGTGGCAAAGAGGAAGAGCAGGAAGAGGTTACAGCACCACAAACTACAACTGATGATTTGTTAGAACCAGAAGATTCAGTAGTACCCGACGTGTAGGGTTACTAGGCACACTGAAGAGGTTCCACAAGGCATCTACCATGCCAAATTCAAATTTTTATGTGCCTAACAACTCTATACAAGATCGTTAACTAGAGATTAGGCGAAACGAAAAGCTAGTAAACTACTTTACTAGTAAGTGAAAGGGATTACAACCTTTGTAGATCCGGTCCTTCACTTCAATAGCTCCGTGTTGACGTCCCTTCGCTGCGATCATCGGGATCCCGGACCCTAGCGTTGGTTTCATCGGAGAAATGAGCGGGCTAGGTCGTTGACTTCGAGGCCGAAGATGATCTACGTCGGGGAGACTCAAACTCAAGCTATTCCTTCACTTGGTCATAAACTTTATGAAGAGAACATCCTAAACTACATGGCAAGTAGTAGAGAATGAAGAAATAGGAAGTGGGTTCACTTTAGATTTGGATTTCTTACTCTTTTTCTCATGGCACCATTGGAGCTAGCAAGCTTTTGTGGAGCTTGATGATGAAGAAGAAGAAGAAGAGAATAATAGAATAAAATGAAACTTATCCTTTTAATTATGGCACCATGGTTGAGTTAAGCTCTCATGCTTAACTCATGTAGAGAATTAACCAAAGCATTAGGTTAAGGGTTGGGTTAACTAATATCCTAAGGAAATGACAAAAGATTTGACTTTGTCAAAGTTTCTTCAAGCTTCATGAAGCTTGATAACTTTGACCAAAGTCTCACTCTTTTGTTATTTGTTAGGAAAATAGTAAACCCTAATTTAACCTTGATTTGGTATAAGTATCATACACACAACTTGTTTGTATCATCAAGCATGATACAAACATGTACACTTGCATATATCACATATAAACAATATGCACAATCAAGTGAGAAATTCAATCTTAAGTGAACCAATACTAGTTAATGTAAAGTAATATATCAAATATATAATTATACATTAAATCATTAAATCGACACTTGATTTAACGATCCGGTCATATTGCATATAACCGACTAATATCAATAGTAACAACTTATCGAATCAACACTTGATCCGATAACCCGGCTATATCGCATACAACCGATCAATGTCACAAATCGCAAGAATAGAATACAGTATCACATACTAGTATTATTCTCTTTCCCGCACATATCTCATATGCGCTCCTATTTCGTTTCGCTTGAGCCAGGAAACCCCTGTGTAGGACTCTAAAGACTCGTCAATACGCCGGCAGTAGGTGATGTTCATATCAAACACCCACAAGCCGCAAGCGGTCTGCTAAACGTAACGGCCACCCGGGTATTGAGCGATCAGAAGATCAACAAGCAAGCCTGCTCACAATCCAGTGAATCCAATTAGTAACACTACCGTACAGTCCGGTCTCTTCGTCTGATAAGTCGCATATCTCGTTTACGGGTGGTAAACGTCAGACCCCAATAACTCGATAAGTCGTGTCGATATGAGGCTCATAACGGGTCAAGAAACTACTGGTAACACTTACCAGTAAATCCCTAAAGCAGCCTTGGCCAAGGACTTCCTGTTATAGCCAATCGAGCACAGCGCAACATCAACTCCCTATACCGGGAGAGACGAAACCCCTCCTATCGCTCATTGCCTCCATGTGATTCGGGACTGTACCCAAAAGCTACCTTTTTGCATGCCCTCTTGGACGTGGTATGATGGAAATCAAAGCACAGTGGGAATCATACAAGACTCTATGACGATCTCGGGTCTACAGACTAACCTGTACCAGTGTCACCAGAGAACCGCCATCCGACGTGAGGTATAATACCATCTGGGAGTTCTTGGCGAGTCCGTCCAGTGTACCCAGTTTACACTGAGCACCCGTATATCATCTCTGATGTCAAACACCAATGGATATGGGATCATCCATCGCCCATCTATATGGGTCGAGAAGGTACACGCTAGTCTACTCTAGTATATCGATGCCCTGTCTCGATACACCCACGACTAGGGACCTAGAAAGATGTACTTATGGACTACCATGTCCCCAATAGAATGATCCGCATCATAGTCCAGGCAGTCAAGTAAACATCCTAAGAGCTTTACCAACATGTAACAGAGAGACAATCAGTGTACACGTTAAGGTAAAGAGTAACCAGATAGCATACTATCATATTGAGCAAGAAAGTCATCCCTATATATGTCCAAGCATCCACTACAATATACATCCTATGTATAGTAATGGCCTCTAGGGCATACATATAACTAACAATCTCCCACTTGCACTAGAGACATCTGATAGCAGTGGTTGTAGTATCCCATACTCAACCATCCCATGAAAGTCTCTCTCTGGGAAAAAGGCCTTTTTGAGTGGATCCGCCGTGTTGTCCTCTGAGTCTACTCTCCTAACTTCGATCCCCTGGAGATCAACCATCTCTACGATCAGGTTATACTGCCTAAGAATATGTCTGGATCACTGATGGGACGGGCGTTCCTTGGCATAAGCCACAACTCCATTATCACACAACGGGAGGAACGAAGTTCATCTCATGAACTAAATTACACCCAGACTGCCTCTTTGGTAGCATCTTTGGTAGCGATGTATCCAGCCTTTATCGTCTAGTATGCCACGGTATCTAGCTTGGAACTCTTTAAACAAACCGTCCCTCCACTGAGGGTAAAGACAATGCCTGCGACTGACATTCAGTCGTCTTTATCACTCTGGAACATTTCCAATGATTCTCCCCAGGATCGATTGATACCATCTCACTACAACTAGTGAGTATCCTAACATCCAATTAGATCTATCTCATAGATCCAAAATCCAGGATTTAGGAGGTATCACTTTGATCCTATATGGAGAATCCTTATGATAAGCGGAGATTGACCGAGCGTAGCATAGGAAACTCCTTCCCTATCATGAGTATGTCATCCACGTACTCTACGAGGATCACCACCATACTCCCTACTACCTTTTTGTATATACAAGGTTCATCTAACATTTTGATGTAGTGTTGCTATGCACGCTGTAAGCCCGCGGGGGCGCCCCGGCCGTCGATCCGACGCCGGAAACGCGGAAAACAAAAACTTTGCGAACTTTGCAAAACGGCACCACCGCGCGCTTTTCACCCGGATCGGACCATTAACCTAGCTAACTAGCAAAAAGGAAAAGAGTAGAGAAGTATACTAAGCGGTCCGTGTCCTTCGGTCTTCGTCTCCACTCCGATCTCCCGCGGATACTTCGTCCGTCACCTCCTCGTCGAAACGGGCACCACATGCCAAAATCTTTTACGGGCTCCCACCCCTTGACCGAGGCAACTCGGGCGCGAAGTTGGCTAGCCGACACGTCCAAGGGATGTTGTAGAATAGTGTAGTAGCCATGTCTCTTTTGGGGTTTAAGAGGTTGCCATTTTTGGAGGAATTTGTGGACTAGAATTTCAGGGATGCTTGATGGAGAAATTGAGCATACATGGAAAATGAGCTCGGCCACAACTTTGTGTGCTCACTGGAAAATGAAAATATATCAAGCAAGCTCTCTCACTTGAAAACCATATATAAAATAATCCCTCGTCACAACAAATCAATTCCAGCACACAAAATGAGGGGGGCCCCACCAAACAACATAAAGGAATTATCCTTTACACAAATTAAAACCTCTCTCCACTCAAATTAAAACCTCCCTCCTATCCCCAACAGTGGCCGGCCCATGAAAGGAATAAACCATACACAAAATAAAAACTCACTCCAACCCCAAACAGTGGCCGGCCCAGCAAAAATCTATGTGGGGAAAAAACATGGAATAAATTAAGAGGAGAAAAAAAGAATAAATAATTAACAATGGTCACACTCATCTCACTCATCAATCTCCATATCCAAACCATCACAAGAAAAGATAATGAAATGGACAATAATGGAATCTCATCATCAAGCTAGTCACACCATAAAGCCACATATGCAAGAAAACCCCTCACAACTAAGTTAATTGCAAACTTGCAATTAACCCCCCTTCAACGAAAAGTGCGGCCGAGAAGGAATGAAAGAAAACCGGCCGGAACGGAATGCAAACTGGCAACCCCAGAAAACCGATCCCGTAATAAATTACAGGAAAACCCCGCTACTGCAAATACATGCCCGCATTTGTATTCCCACTGAACACAAATGCAAAGAGACAAAACTACACTATCAAATACTAGGATCCGGCTTAAGCCAAAACCGGCTAGTAAAAACCGTCCGATCACGATCCGTGCAATACCGCACGTATCTGATCGAACCCTGCCATATCTCCATACGGCCTCTACAGCGTTTCGCCCGAAACTTGAGTAACTGTCTATGTGGTGGACTCTAAACACTCGTCAATACTATGGCTGTGGATTTAACCACTAGCACGTCAGAGGTATTAGCCATACGTGACGGGCCACCAGCTATTGACCAAAAGGGACATCGATGAGCGAACTCATCCTGACACCCTACTGAGCCTGTCAGTGACAATATCCGTACAGTCCGGTCCGTTCGTCTATGAGCATCGCATGGCGGGCTTAGGGGGTTGGTAAAAGTCAGACCCCCAAAAGCGGTACAAGTCGTGTCGGAGTGTAGCCCAGAACACCCTGAGATACAACTGGAATACCTACCAGCAAATCTCCTGCCTTGGCCAAGGACTTTTCATGTTCTGGCTCTCCTAGACACAGCACGACCTCACCCCCAAAACCGGGAGAGACGAACCCCTGAAGATCCGCTCAATGCCTCCATGTGGCTCGGGACTGTACCCAACTAAAACCTGTTTGCACGACTCCTTTGAGCCGTGGTAGGGTAGTAATCAAAGTACAGTGGGAACTCAGACGAGACAAATGACGATCTCAGGTCGATGAACTAACCTGTACACATGTCACCAGGGAACTGCTATCTGACGTCTGGTATAATCCCAACTAGCAGGTTCCCGGCGAGTCCTGTCCGGTGTACTCATAACCCAATGAGCACCTGTATACATCTTAGATGAACCAACTGACACCAGTGGCTTGTGAGACCGGCCACCGCCCCTCGTCGGGGTCTCGACTGTATACACTAGTCTACTCTGGAGAAACGATGCCCTGTCTCGAATCTCCCACGACTAGGGACCTTTTAAGGATGTGCTTGTAGACACCCAGCTCCCACTTATATGATCGCCCTCATACTGCTGGTGGTCAAGCAAGAATCCAAGGGGCTTTATCAACGTGTAATAGCGACTCGAAAGGTCACCTAAAGCAGTACACGATAATAAAGATAAACCAGATAGCATACTATCATCTCGATTAAGACTGTCCTACTGGGACAGGTCCTCCCCTCAATCATTGCAATCACGTGCCTGTGATCCAATAATTGACTCTGAGGGCACTATCTCCAACAATCTCCCACTTGCACTCGAGGCTAATTATTGCGATGTCGCAAACTCACAGCCCGTGTGATACCGAACACCCAACTCCTCTACTAGTCAGTCTCACAAAGCTCGTTTGCGAGACTAATGCGTTCGAGGAATAGCCTCAGTGAGTAGATCCGCTTTGATGTTTCTTTCTATGTCTCTCTATATCTCAAGTTCGCGGAGAAAGCCATCTCCCGAAATGAGCAATACCTGTCTTAGAATGTCTGGATGTCTGATGGGACCTAGCTCATAAGTGAACTACAAATCCAAACTTCTTAGACTGTATCGTCAACTGAACTTAATCAGTATCCTGCGCCATGCCTTCCCTCAGTATCCACCTGGACCACCTGTCCAAAATACTGCCCCTCGTCAGAGGGAAAACTATAACTCTGACAGCCACTCTGCCATCCAGGTCACCTTGGAAGCCTGGAATGATAACCGTCTCCTAAAGGAGGCTGCCGTTATCAATTCCCTAGAACATCAACTTATGTTCTAAAACTGCTTCCGATTGTGACGACCAAAGTATAACCGATCGTAGTATAGGAATATTACTTCCTACTCTGTGTACGTTATCAAAAACCAGGACATCACACCCTACTACCTTCTTAACAGATCCATCCCCTATTCTGATGAAGTCAAACCTATGACTGTCACATCCGAAATAGATGATCTATCTCCGCTATATCTGCTCTAGTCTATAAATAGACATAAGCCTGATGTCCACCAATGCTTCCGCTGCTCCCACTGACTACGACAACCCTCTGGCAGAGTCATATAGACGTGCACTTCTAAAGCCAGTTTAGAACGACACTATACTCATCCTCCTGCCGAGTCTCACAGTCTGGAACAACAGCAATGGCAAGTCTGGGTAAACAAGAACCTCCCTGCCACCATCCTTGAGCATACCAAAGTACCTCTCGAGTGCCTGAGGTTACCCACCATATCTGCGGAGTGGCCAATGGAATGTCAAACCAGATTGAATCTTTAGGTTCTTATCAAATCTTCAGTAATCGTTTGCGGTTCTGGAATCACTTCCAGTTCTACCATACTCCCACTACTGTTTTTCTGAAAAAAATCCATTTTTGATAAAACTGTGGCGAGTCAAGAACAATATCACTATTGATCTTCCAGATGGTAGAAAGTCAACCCTCGTCACCCCACAAACAGCCATTACTGAAACGTGCCTTGAGTTGTCCAGAGTCTGGTTTTAAGCATAAGCCGGACAACTTCCCGTATCTTAACAATGTCAAGATATGAACTGTTCTATATCCAAGAAACAGAGGCACTGATTTAATTGAACCAGATTCAAATCATGCAGCTGTCTCCAGTGCATGTCAACTAAATGGAAGGAGGCCGATCAGCATTACTCAACTTAGGAATGCTTCCAATTATGAGCAACCTGAAAGAGAAGCAAGTTCTCTTAACCATTACTATCAACTGAATACCATGTACAAGTATCTACATCTTCGATCACTTTGAAGAATCCCGATACTTGCAACACATGGTTCTCTACTTTATTCTTATACCTATAACTTCTCAAAACTTCGACCCTGTGTTTCTACGAAACACCTGTCTAAGAACTAGAGAAGTCATAAATAAACAGAATACAGTACGAGGACCAACCCCTCTGTCCTCATGGACACTGGACAATATACAATACTCTGTATAAGTCCCCTGAGTCGAATGACTCATTCACTGTGTGTCGTAGGTTGAAAACTGTACTTTTGGTTAAGAAGAATCACACCGTTGTTCAATGCTCCTTACCTAACCATCCACTGGTATAGGTAAATGTCATAGACATAATTTCAAAAGGGTATGTCTCACTCTATAAAAATAGACGTACAGATATATCAATTTGAAATTGGTGCACAACAACGGATATTCAAAACCAAATATTTGCCGACCGGCAAACAACCTAGGTGGCTTCCTCAAATATCACCAATTCCAACGAATCCCGATATAATGAGGATGGTCACATAATTCCCAATAACTTACTCCCACTCATCATCTGTAAAACCATACAGATGTGAGAATCATACCTGGTAAATACATACCCTGGAGCAAGTGTCTAATTGGGAAATCAGTTTTCTTTTAACAGTACACAGTGAACCTGAAACATTGAAATGTTTCGATGGGGTATCCTGGTATTCCTAGTAATGCATCTTCCATTATCCAGATTCACAACTATAACCGTATAATTCTTTGCCACTTCTCCAAATCCGTTTATCTGTCTTTAGTCATTACCTTCTGTACACCCCTTTAGGCCAAATGGTTTTCTTCCTTCCCTACCGTTCGGCACCCGCCTATGGTTTGGAAGAAGACTAGCCAATAAGCATAAAGGGTGTACTGTCCTAATCCCAGGAGCACTCGCAACACGAGAGAAGGTGAAGATAAAAGACACCTGAATGTACTTTATTCCTATTTCTCCTGAACCAGGATCCATCCCCGAACTGGAACAAGTTCCTTTCGAGTTCGTATATAACCATACGATGGATTATCCAATAAACTGGGATCTTCGTAGTGATACGGAGTGTCCTGGAGAAATACAAAGGTGATTTGGGATTGGCGAGGAAATACTTGGTTTGGTCGTGAATATCAGTCGCAATTTACTTTGCCCTCTTACTAATCCCTTGCTTTGTCTGAACTTAATACCTTCTGTACACCGTTTAGGCTAACTGGTTTTCTTCATTCCCTACCGGTCGGCACCAGCCTATGGTTTGGAAGAAGACTATCCAATTTGCGTAATAGGTGTACTACTCCTAAACCAAGGAGTACTCGCAACCTGAGAGAAGATGAAAAGAAAAGACAACTGAATAGTCCTATCCGTTTTCTCCAGAAACAGAAACCATCCTCGAAGTCCTTCAAGTTCGTATATAACCATACGATGGTATTGTCCAATGGAAGTGGACGGTCGTAGTAATACGGGGTGTCCCGGAGAAAAGGGTAAAAGTAGGAGTGGCAAAGAGGTTTGCAACTCTGACAATCCAAAAGCCTGTGTTAAGTAGGTTCGGTCAACTTGGTCACTGAGTCATAGTCTAGGGTCGGGTCAATGGTCGCTGCCAAAGAGAGAGAGAAAAGAAACACTCAGCGTGCACTCTAACCTAGATCAGAATGGTTGTCACTTTATCTAATCTGGAAACCTCCCACTGTAGCGTCAAATTCTTCCCCAAACCTGAAAGAAGAATTAGCCGGGATCACCCGAGGAGTAAACCAACTCATCAGTGGGAATCGGGATCCAACCATCATCACATGATAACGTGACGGAATCCGCTCACGCTATCACACTCCAGAAGGTATGCGCATATCTGGCAAGTTTCAGTACTTTTGAAACTCACGATGTGGATTTCTGCCCCATGCTCTTATGACCTTGACTTTGGCCAACATATCATAAGTCACATATCAAGTTCTACCCGTCATTTTCCTGGTTAATTTGAACCCACCCGTACCTACCCTTGACTTTGGCCAAAATGGCAGTACGACTGTCCCAAACCAACGCATCTATCTATGCTGCATATGAATACCCAACAGCTACCAAACACTGTGCCTTGACTTTGGCCAACATACACAGCTTGAATACTATTGACTATCCATATGAAACGACGGAGGGCTAAGAATGGTTTCTGGAGAAAACCTTTAACGTAATGAACTTGATATCGTTGAAGGAACTGATAGCTTTATAAAAATATAGTGACGACAACCTTTGCTAAAGAGGTCACTCCCGGTGAAGGGATCTCGGCTCTTTCCCCGTAGAATGATGTGCAGGATATTCCAACTGAATACCACGATGCAAAGCAAAAGTAATCGGCTATAGTGAAGTTAATGCCCTGACGCAAACTTTTGTCCAAGGGGTCACTCCCGGTGAAGGGATCTCGGCCCTTGCCTCGTCGACTGAGGAGCAGGATATTCCAACTGAATACCACTGTGCAAAACAAAAGAGAACGCCCTTGCAATAACAGTTTTTTGAAAAATGTTCCAACAACATCAGATTAGGTTTGTTTAACTTGCATTGATCCGAATCAATGCAGTCCCATCAATTGATCACACCACAAATAACGAAAATATACTGACGTACGTATATACCATCCGCATTCGCCACTGGGTCCCGTCATCACCCGTTAGGTTAGCTAACTAACGACAGAGCGGGGACTGGACTAGCGCGGATGAAAAACATATACAACATCTACTAGTATATATATAATATATAATTATCGCTCAAGGCGTGATAAAAAAGACAGCAACACAGAAATGTATAGCAACACAAATCAATACAGATATCTGGGATCCCCGGGTTTCACAGAGCCGCTGAAACCCGACGTTCCCCTGGTCGTGTGGATAGCCTGTGCAATGAAAATCCTAGACCCCTACGGGCGCGGCAAGTCACCCGCCAAAACCTGAAGCGAGGCAGCCCCCTTCAGCGACATGAATGGACCACCTAGCACTTCACGGAATCCGGTAACTTGGGCACCCCTCCTGGGTCAACCTGTACCCCCTACGAGTGCGGAGAATAGCCTGCCAATTCTAGAGTGAAGCCCCCTCCGTCTCAACGCCATGAGATGCGGGCTTGTTGCCCTCTAGAACCCGGCTATCCGTGCACCCCTCCGAGGGGTAATCCTAGTACAGAAAATAAAATATACATACAACGGGTACATCGACCGCAACCTGGTCGTGCCCCAGAAGAATAATACAAACAGGCAGTGACAGCAGTCCACATGTCGGACGCTCGCCACGCAATATCAAATGTACATATAAAACAGAACTGTACTATATTGCAACCAGGCTACCCCCCACGACCGATCCGCAACAATACAGTACAATCACAGAACATCAACGTGAATGTCACGTTCGCAAATCCGTCTAACCGGGCTATAGCAGTTAGACATGATTTACCGATCAAGTGACATTCACGGTCGCAGATATAATGTAAATACTGTGAACTAGCATGTTTAAAATATCCGATCGAACAAATATTATCAAGTGGGCCCCAAGCAGTACTGTAGCACTTACAGAAAATCTGGGCCCAAAGAAAATATCCCAAAACCCCTATTTCCTAATCAAAAGCTTACTGGGAAATTTTGGTTCAACGATTCCTTTTAACCACCGCGGAACCGCGGCCAAACCAGGGGTTTGGCCGTGTTTCCGCGGTCTAAGTAGGGAATCACTGAACCGTATTTTCCCAGAATTCTTAGAATTTCTTGTACATGTCTCTGCAACAACCTGAAAAATTTTAGGAGCTCAAAAAGTTTTAGGACTTTTCATGTTCTGGCTCTCCTAGACACAGCACGACCTCACCCCTAAAACCGGGAGAGACGAACCCCTGAAGATCCGCTCACTGCCTCCATGTGGCTCGGGACTGTACCCAACTAAAACCTATTTTCACGACTCCTTTGAGCCGTGGTAGGGTAGTAATCAAAGTACAGTGGGAACTCACACGAGACAAATGATGATCTCAGGTCGATGAACTAACCTGTACACATGTCACCAGGGAACTGCTATCTGACGTCTGGTATAATCCCAACTAGCAGGTTCCCGGCGAGTCCTGTCCGGTGTACTCATAACCCAATGAGCACCTGTATACATCTTAGGTGAACCAACTGACACCAGTGGCTTGTGAGACCGGCCACCGCCCCTCGTCGGGGTCTCGACTGTATACACTAGTCTACTCTGGAGAAACGATGCTCTGTCTCGAATCTTCCACGACTAGGGACCTTTTAAGGATGTGCTTGTAGACCCCCAGCTCCCACTTATATGATCGCCCTCATACTGCTGGTGGTCAAGCAAGAATCCAAGGGGCTTTATCAACGTGTAATAGCGACTCGAAAGGTCACCTAAAGCAGTACACGATAATAAAGATAAACCAGATAGCATACTATCATCTCGAGTAAGACTGTCCTATTGGGACAGGTCCTCCCCATAATCATTGCAATCACGTGCCTATGATCCAATAATTGACTCTGAGGGCACTATCTCCAACACACGCGCACAAGTGTAAGGTTACTCTAGCACCGTATGAAGAGATTTCAAGCATCACATGACCTAAAGTTTTCATTTTTATGGTGCTAAACTAACAAGCAAAGGAATCGATCCTAGAAAGATTAGGGTTACAAAACTATAAGCTAACAAAGTTAGGGTTTCAAGACTACAACCTTTGTAGCTCCCCTTTTGTTTTGCTCCTTTGACTTTGGGGTGTTGGAAGAAGGTCCACTCGTCGTCTTCTTGCATCCACGACGATCAACCCGGAGCATCCCGTCCAAGCTAGCAAGTTTGGTAAAACAAAGAGAACACTCTAATCAAGTGAGCTAGACTTGATTAGAATGAAGTTGTGGCTATGGATCTCACTTCAAAATCTTGTTTTTGTGAGTGATTCACTCTCTTATAAGAACTAGAGAGCATAAGCATGGAGGTTGATGAAGATGGTGGATTTTGTGAAGAAGAGAATGAATTATCTTGTGAAAGAGAAAAAGGAAAATAGCTATATATATTTTCCTTTCTCTAAACCAACCATGGTTAGATTTAGAGATATCATTTTATTTAAATTGAAAGCATGATAAGAAAATAAACTATGGGTTAAAAGTTAGGTGAGCATGGTTGAGTTAGAAGAGTGTAGAAACTCTTAAGTGATTTAACCCATTTTTCATTTTCTTTTGCTTTAATTTAAATCCAATAATTATCCAAATATAACCATGGTGTAATTCTTATACATCCACCATTCCCATTGTATAAACAACCATGATAATAAATGATGTATGTATGCATGTGTGCTTGCACATCCATATGTGCATGAACAAGAATGAATGCACACATGCATGCATACATCCAACATAAACAAGATAGGATTTGTAGTGAGAAACTAATGATGAATCAACACTTGATTCACTAATCCGGTCATATCACATATGACCCGACCATTAGCAAGCAGCCCAATTAATATACGGTATCCCATACACGCATTTTAATCGGGTCCAAGCGCATATCGCATACGCGCACCACAACGTTTCGCCTGGACTAGGTAACTCCTATGTGGGACTCTAAGACTCGTCAATACGCCGGCAATGGGAGATGATCATATCAAGCACCCCCAAGCCGCATGCGGTCAGCCAAACGTAACGGCCACCCGGGTATTGAGCGATAAGAAGAAAACAAGCGAACCTGTTACAACTCCCGTCGAGTCATCCGGCAACACTACCGCACAGTCCGGTCTCTTCGTCTGATATGCTGCATATCGAGCCTAGGGATGGTCACGTCGACCCCAATAACTCAATAAGTCGTGTCGGTGAATGGTCTATAACATATCGAGAAACTACTGATAACACTTACCAGCAAATCTCAGCAGCCCTGGCCAGGGACTTGCTGTTATAACCAGTCGAGCACAGCACAGCATCAACTCCCAATACCGGAAGAGACGAAACCCCTCCTATCGCTCATTGCCTTCGTGTGTCTCGGGACTGTACCCAACGGCCACCTGTTTGCACGACTCAGTAGAGCCGTGGTAGGGTGGCAATCAAAGTACAGTGGGAGAACACACAAGACTCCATGACGATCTCGGGTCTACAGACTAACCTGTACCAGTGTCACCTGAGAACTGCTATCAGACGATAGATATAATTCCATATAGGAGTTCTCGGCGAGTCCGTCCAGTGTACCCAGTCACCACTGAGCACCCGTATATGATCTTGATGTCAAACATCGATGAATGTGGGAACATCCATCGCCCATCACATGGGTCTAGTATCATATACGCTAGTCTACTCTGGTATATCGATGCCCCGTCTCGATACACCTCCGACTAGGGACATTTTAGGATATGCTTATAGACTACAGATGTCCCACTAGTATGATCTCCATCATAATCAGAGTAGTCAAGCCGATATCCTTAGGGCTTTATCAGCATGTATGAATGAATAAAAGCATGATCAAATCAACATGTCAGATAAAGAATAACCAGATAGCATACTATCATGTCGAGCAAGAATGCAAACTGAATATATATATACATGTATAGACACATCCACTATCACATAATGGCCTCTAGGGCATACATATATCCAACAATCTCCCACTTGCTCTAAGGCCAGTTATTGGCGTATCTCATACCCAACATCTCAAAAAGTCGCTCATGTTGTGGCTGAGGGAGGGCCTTGGTGAGTGGATCCGCGGCGTTGTTCTTTGTGTCAACTCTCTTAATCTCGATCTCGCGGCGATCTACAATCTCCCGGATCAAATGAAAGCGCTTCAGGATATGTCTGGACCGCTGATGGGATCTGGGCTCCTTGGCTAACGCCATTGCCCCATTATTGTCACAATACAAAGGTATTGGATCAATAATGGTTGGAACTACTCCTAGCTCCGAGATGAACTTCTTCATCCAGACGGCTTCCTTGGCGGCATCATTTGCACCAATGTACTCAGCTTCCATCGTAGAGTCTGCAACGGTATCTTGTTTGGAACTCTTCCAACTCACCGCCCCTCCATTGAGGGTAAATACAAACCCTGATATAGATTTGCTGTCATCCTTATCGCTCTGGAAGCTCGAATCGGTAAAGGCCTCCATTTGGAGATCTGTATTACCATACACCAAGAACAATTCTTTAGTCCTTCGCAAGTACTTAAGAATGTTCTTCACAGCTGTCCAGTGGTTCTCCCCTGGGTTGGATTGATACCTGCTTACAACACTAAGTGCATAAGCTACATCTGGGCGTGTACATAACATCGCATACATTATAGATCCTACTGCCGAAGCATAAGGTATAATGCTCATGCGAGCTCTCTCTTCATCGGTCTTTGGACAAGAATCCTTAGTGAGAGTGACTCCATGGAAAGCGGGTAAGGCACCCAGCTTGGAGTCTTCCATACTAAACCTCTTTAGGATGGTGTTGATGTACCTGGTTTGGGACAGTCCCAATAACTTTTTGGATCTATCCCTATAGATCCTTATGCCCAGGATGTATGTGGCATCACCCAGGTCCTTCATGGAGAACCTCAGTGATAAGAATGATTTGACCGACTGTAGCATAGGAATGTCATTTCCTATCAGAAGAATGTCATCCACGTACAATACGAGGAATGTGACAGCTCTTCCTACAGCCTTCCTATAAACACAAGGTTCATCCAGATTTTTGATGAAATCAAACTCTTTGATAACATCATCGAAACAGATGTTCCAACTCCGAGATGCCTGCTTTAACCCATATATGGATTTAAGCAATCTACATGCTTTCTTGCTGCTCCCACTGTCAATGAAGCCCTCCGGCTGATCCATATAAACACATTCTTCTAAATCTCCATTTAGAAATGCTGTTTTAACGTCCATCTGCCAGATTTCATAGTCGTAGTGAGCAGCAATAGCAAGTAGGATCCGAATAGATTTAAGCATGGGTACGGGCGAAAAAGTTTCGTCATAGTCCAAACCTAGTCTTAGACGAAAACCTTTCGCCACAAGTCTTGCCTTATAGGTCTCTACCTTCCCATCCACACCAATCTTTCTTTTAAAAATCCATTTGCACCCTACAGGTTTTACCCCAGGGGGTACAACGTCCAAAGTCCATACTTTGTTGGTGTACATAGACTCCATTTCGGATCTCATGGCATCCAGCCACTTCACAGAGTCACCACTCGTGATAGCTTGCTGAAAACTGGTAGGATCATCATCTTCCATGATACAGTCTTCTCTGTCACCATCAATGAGGAAACCGTAGTACCTCTCCGGTGGGCGAGAAGTCCTACCAGACCTACGGAGTGGCCGAGGTTCTTCAGTTTCTGTTGCAACAGCCGGTTCAACCAAATCGTCATTTGTAGTTTGTGTCTCCAGAACCTCTTCTAGATCTACCACCTTGCCATCATCTCTATCTGTGAAAAACTCTTTTTCCAAGAATGTGGCATACTGAGAAACAAACACTTTTTGTTCCTCTTTGTGGTAGAACAGATACCCATAAGAATTCTTTGGATATCCCACAAAGTTACACATGACTGACCGTGTCTCGAGTTTGTCCGGATTCTGCTTTTTAACATAGGCCGGGCAGCCCCAAATCTTAATTCTTTTAAGAGATGGTCTCTTCCCATTCCATATCTCATATGGCGTGGTAGACACGGCTTTGGTTGGAACCCTGTTTAGCAGAAACGCTGCAGTCTCCAATGCATGTCCCCAAAACGAGACTGGTAACTCAGCGTCACTCATCATGGACCGGACCATATCTAATAGGGTCCTATTCCGTCGTTCTGACACACCGTTGTGCTGTGGTGTGTAAGGAGGAGTGAGCTAAGAGAGAATCCCATTCTCTTTTAGGAAGTTTGCAAATTCTGTACTGAGATACTCACCACCTCGATCTGATCGAAGCATCTTAATACTCAAGCCGGTTTGTTTTTCTACTTCTTGTTTATATTCAATGAATTTCTCGAAAGCTTCGGACTTGTGCTTTAATAAAAATACATGACCGAATCTTGAGAAATCGTCGGTGAATGTAATGAAGTATGAAAAACCGCCTCTAGCTTGTGTAGACATTGGCCCACATACATCACTATGTATGAGGCCAAGGAGCTGAGTAGCACTTTCTCCGTGTCCGGTAAACGGAGTTTTGGTCATTTTACCCTTGATACAAGACTGGCAAGTCGCATAAGATTTATATTCAAAAGGGTTTAAATATCCATCTTTATGTAACTTGTTTAGTCTTGTTTCGTTAATATGACCAAGTCTACAGTGCCAAAGAAAAGCTTCATTTAATTCTGAAAATTTTCTTTTATTAGTGTGTTGTACACTGAAAACTGTGTTTTGATTTAGGATATATATTCCGTTATTAAGCGTACCATACCCAACCAACATTTGATTTAGGTGAATGTTCATAACATTGTTCTGCAACACAAAATTATATCCTTCATTGTCCAACAAAGAAACCGATATTATATTACATAGCATACTTGGTACAAAATAACATGGATTCAAAATCAAAATACATCCAGATGGCAACCCCAAGTGATACTCTCCCACTGCGACTGTTTGTACATTGGAACCATTTCCAACGCGGAGAGTATGGTCACCTGTCTTCAAAACCTTGCTATTTCTCAGCCCCTGCATAGAATTGCAAATGTGAGAACCTGAACCGGTATCCAATACCCAGGAAGCAGAGTTTATAGAAAAACAGTTTTCAGTCACAAACACACCTGAAGCGGAAGCATCACCATGCTTCTTCTTGAGACTTAAGTACTCCGTGCAATTGCGCTTCCAATGTCCTGTCTTGTGGCAATGAAAACACTCGCCTTTCCCCGGGTCTCCAGCCGTGGACTTTCCCTTTCCCTTCGCCTTTTTGACTCCGCCCTTAGGATTAGTGGGTTTCTTCTTTTTCTTTCCCTTGGCCTTAGCTTTTGGGCGAGAAGAAGAAGACTGTCCAATGGTCATAACGGGAGTCTTTGCTGACTTCATAGTGCTCTCTGCACTTCTTAACATATTAAGGAGTTCAGGGAGTTCCTTCTCCATGCCATGCATGTTAAAGTTCACTATGAACTGAGCAGAGGTGGAGGGGAGGGACTGCAGAATAATATCTATATATTGTTCATTGTCCATTGTCCATCCGAGGCCCTCAAGCTCTTCTATAAGAGCTATCATCTTCAAAACATGGTCTGCTACCGGTGTGCCAGGGGCCATCCGCATCTGAAACAGTTTCTTTGATGCTTCGTATCGTAATACGCGGGATTGCTCCCCATACAACTCCTTTGTATGGAGTAATATCCCGTGAATGTCCATGTCCTCGTGCTGCTTTTGATGTGCGTTGTCCATCGATGCAAGCGCGAGGCATTTTGCCGTGGCACAGTCAGCGTCCCATGTCTTGCGGACTTCAATGTCCGCAACTGAGGACTTTGGGCCTGGGACGGGCGGGGCTGAAGCCGTGAGGACATATGATACTTTATCATAAGTCAAGGCGATCTTTAGATTCCTCAGCCAGTATTTATAGTTGGTCCCATTCAGTTTGTTCTTATCTAGTAGAAGCTTAAGTCCAGTCATTGGTATCTGCCATTAAGAGAGAGAAAAGAATACACTCAGCGAAAGCTCTTGTACAGATTAGATTGGTTTATTATCTTGTCTAATCGATGTTTCCCACTGCTTTTTATCAAGTTTTCTTTCAAACCTCAAAAAGAAAAACTAGCCAGGATTAATTACAGTCTACAACTTCGCTAACCGTTCAGCCAGGCCAGTGTCGGTACTTTGAGGGAGGTTCCCCGTGCTTTCGCACGGACCTAATTAGAGTAAACCTCGTTTTCCCAGAGGCGGAGCCCCGTTAACTGTTCATCACAGAATACTGCATTTTATACCGCCCATTCTTACGCTCGGTTGTTTATAGGTAGGTGCTTTTAATCCGTGTTTGTTACATATTTGCAGGATACAGGTTCTCGGTTCTAAAACGGTGAAATTCATGGAAAACACGACAAAATCCGGGTTCCTGCCAACTACTGAGAAAACACGGTCTCCGCTCGTCATCCGTATGTTGCCAGATACCAGTTTAGGAAGACAAAATGTCAAATCAATGTCACCTTCATGCACAAGGCTCAATGGCAACAACAAGTTCCAAGAAATCTACGCGGAGCTCGAGGCAATCATGACAAAAGACATCCACAAAAAGTCCACCATTCCTCAACAGAAATTCTGGAAGAATTGTGAATGTATTTTCAGAAAATACATATACCAGACAACAAAGGACAAGAAACCAGGGAAGCACAGAAAATCAGAGCCCCTAAACCATCTATAGTGTGGCGGATCCGCGGCCAATAGGGGGTATTGGCGGCGGATCCGCGGCCAAGTGGGTCCCTCTCTCTGTCGTTTTTTCTGGGTAGTTTGGTAATTGCATCTATGTGCAGATGGTTGCTCTAGGGTTTCATTTCCCTGCCTATAAATACAGCAGATCTGAGTCCAACCTTGGTCATTCTTTTGTTCATCTTTCTTTTGTAGTTTTAGTTCTTTTTTCTTCTTCTTCTTCATTCTTGTTCCATGAAAATTGTCGTGAGAGCTTTTTGAGTGGGAGATTAATGAAGATGAGGGTTTTGCATCATTCTCTTTTGACTCTTCTTCCCCTTGAGATTCTTGCTTTCTCTTGATCATTCAACCTCTTCATTGAGCTTGAATGGTTAAGGGTTAGTTATTGATCTCAAGGGTCGTATTTTCTCACGGGACTAGCACTTCATTTCGCATGCGTTCTCTACCCTTCCCTTGATCTTGCAACCTCTTGATTGAGCTTGCAAGTTTAAGGGTTGGCTATTGATCACATGCTTGTCTTGAGTCCTAGTTCCTTGTTCTTTTTACCCGCTTTTTATTACTCGCTTTTTACTACTTGCAATTTATTTCATGCACTTAAATTCCATGCACTTAAATTCCATGCACTTATATTCTTGTAATCTTTTCTTTTCTTTGTTCCTTTCTTTTTGCTCTCTTTTGTTCATTTTGTGAATGTTGTATTTATTGTTGTTGTTAAGAATCCATATGATATTGTAAGTTAACATTTTTTTGCCCAATTCCTTTTCCCGTTATTTTCCATTGAACTCCGCCCAAACTTTACGCAAGCCCTCCGTTAGGCACCGTACCCTGACAAGGTAACGGTGATTCCTAACCGCGACCGGTTGCGTTCGGTTTGGCCGGAGGCAAAAGCAAGAGACAAGAACGGAAGGACAAGGGTAAATAAGCCGTATTCCACGAATACCGCGCTTAAATCCCCTAATCCACGTTGTTGCCGATTGCTCTAGCTTCAATTGGTCAAGACTCGGCTCAAAGGTTTTGAGTACGGATTTCTTAGCTTACAATCTCGTATTTTCTTAACAACTTTATACTTGCAAATAAACACATAGGTTAGATCAAACAAACATACAGATTCTTTATTGACTCGTCTAAGACAAGAAGGTAAAATAACACCATCTCCCTGTGGACCGACCCGTGCTCAACCGGCTAGCTGCAAAGCGACACCGTCCTGATCGCGGTAAACTTTAATTCTTTGAACATCCAACACGCCAAAAGCGTGCGATCAAATGGCGCCGTTGCCGGGGAGACGGTAGCGTATTTTCTTTCTTGTTATTCGGGTCAATATTCTTTTTGTATATATTTATTAAAAAAAAAGATATTCTTTTTGTTTTTTTTGGATAATATTTTTGTGGGCAAGTGTGCATATTTTTGCAAGTTTGCAAACTGCGATTGTGGGGAGCAAAGTGCACATTCAAAGTTAAGGTGCTTACGAAGTACAGTGCCAAAGATCCGGGTAGTTTGACCCGCGCAAGCGAACCTTTCAAGCTTACCGGATTTGATTCAACGGGGGTTTCCTAACCCAAAACTTAACGGTACGTACTTTATTAACACCTTCTTCTCAAATCCGACGCTTCCAATATACTATTCTTTTGCAGGATTCTTTGCAAGTTCGCTAGCAAACGCTAAAAATTGACTAACCCGTATTTGTTGCAGCGCCGCGCTTAAACTAAAAAACGATTGTTTGATTCTTTATAGAATTTTTTGAATTGCGCATTGCATACATTAATACGGACTTAAGGGCAAGCGAACCCCACAATATACGGTAAAGGATTTCATCACCTTTTCCGTGGCCCACAAATCACGAACTTGCGCATAACGTTTACCCGCACAAATTTAAAAGAAACTAGACTTTAAGCCTTAAGGACTTCGCGCTCACTAGGAGAAGTTAATTGTGTTTAGAACCTTGCTTAACGGTATGTTGTTTACGGGGTGTCTAGGAAAGTGTTAACGGCGAAACCGCCAAAAGAGAAAGGGTTATTTAATTAAGGAACTTCGCGAAAGCGTTGGAAAACCTCCCCTTATCTCTGCACTTACCTGGCCTCGTGATCAGTGTATCGTGAGCCTGTTTCTCGACACAGTTTTACTTCGACAATCAAGTTCTAGAGCAGGTCTAGTTGACCTAGGTTAACCCTTGAACGATTAGGTGTGTGCTATTTTTGTGTCGTGATTATTTTTGTCCATATTCTTTTTGTGTGTATACTTCATTCTTTTGTTAATATAAAAAAAAATTATCACATTCTTTTTCCCCTCCTTTTCTCTGCCTTTCTCTCTTTCTCTCTTCATATCATGGGTACTCCACCTCGCAAAACTCTTGCCGAACTTTGGTACCCACAACCAGACATTACTTCATACGGTTCTTGTTTTGGTCGAACTTCAAACGACCCCTCCATGCCAAAAATTTCTTTGAAAGATCGGATAGACGCGTCTAGGACGAACAACTGGACCCCGCAATCCACTTCGTATCAACCGTTTCAAACATTCACCCCTTCTTGCGTTGATAACCCTTTTGAAAGTCCAGTTGTAGCCACAAGACCAATGTCTATTGCTGAACGTATTGAACAGTCCCGTAGCCGATCTTTCTCTCCTTTCACCACTTCAAATTCTTGGGATCAACAATTCCATTCACCTTCATATCCAAATGTTGATCCTGTTCCTGTCCAGCCATTCAATTCCTACCAGTCCTACCCTACTTTTGCACCTTCCCTAGACATTATTTCAGAACAGCCGTTTGGGAGTTTTCAGTATCCAAACAACTTTGAATCTTTTCCTGAAACTCCTTCACAACCAATGTCTAGTCTAGAACAGTCGTTGGAAGACTTTATCGTAGCGTCAAGCCAACAAATGATGGATTTGAATGCGTCCATGGCCGCCCTCATACAACCTAGTGATCCGGTAGCTAGTTTTCAACTAGCTCCAACTTTTTCAATGTATGATGAGGCCGCAGGACAGGCTGTGAATTTGAGTGGAGAGAGTGAGATGTACCCCCTTCCAAATCAAACTTACCCGTCTCAAATTGAATCCCACAACTCCTGTGTTGAAAGTCTATCAAGTGTCCCAAATGAATTATCAGTTGAAGATAGAATGTTTAATGAGTTGTGCGACTTTGTAGTGTTTGATTTGCCCGATTGTGAAGGGACCTTGCCAAGTGAAACCACACCCAATCCTTTTGACCTCTACACCTCCATCTTAGAACCTGAATTGATTAATATCCATGCTTTGGTTGAGGTGTCAGAGAATTTTGATTTTCACTTGATTAAGGATATTGACGCTGGGGATATTTTGGATGATGAACCCGTAGATTTGACTGAGTTTTTCTCTCCAATTCATCATCCCGAGTCATTAACTGTTTTTCCCGAACAACATATGCGTCTAGACTTTGATGAAATATGCATGGATAAGCTTAACTTTGAGGAGAATTTTGAGGATATTTTTGAGGATGAAACAGTTCTAAATGATGAGTCGGATTTTCCAATTCATCCTGTTCCTTTCACTGACTGTGTACACCCTCCAGAACCCTTAACCGATTCCCTTCCTCAACCACTTCCCTCCATCCTTTCCATCGTTCCGACCTTACAAGAACCCGTACCATTTTCACTTCCTGTGTTTGGTTTACCAAGTTCGGCGTACCCATGGTTTCTCACGAATCTTGAGGGATTTGACCCCATCTCTCGACGGGTAAATATATTAGCACAATCGCTTTTCACACATCGGTCATCACAAATTGTGCTAATCTATTTACTCCATTTGCACCCTCAAGTTCGTATTCCACTTCTTTTTCCCTTCCGCCATTCTTCTTCCTCTCATATACCGAGACCGTATCCCGCTTCTCTTCGTATACGGTCTCGCGTATTGTCCTTCTCTTTTCTCTACGCCTTCTTCCACCAACCTGTACATTATAGCGATAAAATCTTTGAATGGTTGGTGCTCACTTTTGGCCTGTGTAAGGCCTTGTATAGCTTGATACTGTTCTTTCCCCCCCTAAATCCTGAATTTCAACGCTTAACAGTGGAAACACTGTTTTACTTAAGTTTGGGGGGGACACTTTTTTGTATATATTTTTGTTTTCCTTTTTGTTTTGTATATAATTTGTTTCTAGGAAGCACCGGAAATTTTAACCCTCTTGGTATAGCCTGACAGTGAGGGCACTGTCAAGTTTAAGTTTGGGGGTGTGCTCGGTAAGCTTTCTTCCTTCGCATTCATATGTATATTTTGCATCTGCATATTAAATCCATAAAATTCCATAAAATCTGAAAATTTTCTAAAATAATAAAAACTTTTTGTCAAGTTAGATTGTGGAAGAACTCTGATTCAACATTCGACGGTTTTTGTTTGAAAAAAATAGGAATAACTAAATCTTATGTTTAGATTTTGAAAACCTGAAAGATAACTCTCCTTTGAAGTTAACTATAGCTGATATACGTCTTTACATCACACTACACGTGTCGTGAATTTTGGGAATTAGATGACAAGTCTTTCATGTTTAAACTTTTAAACAGATAAATGATTTTCTGAGGATCAAATAGGTTTGTTCTGAAATAAGTAATGTCAAGAATAGTTTATGAAGTGAAGTGAATATGTAGGAATGTTATTGATGCCCTAATTGGAACTAAGTCTGAAAAATAACCCATCTGAAACTTGATTGGAATGATTACACACCAAACCCAATAAACACGTCTTTTATCCAAAAAAATATTTGAACTGCCGGTTATATCTCCGTTCGTATTAAATCATCTGATTTTCACGACAAACTGTCTTTTGTTTTTGGACCTAGGTAACTTGAGTAATTAAGTCAGCTGGGGTGTTTTCTACACCTAATGCCCTAAAACCAACTGGTTTGGGTGCATTGGCCCAAAGTTCGCTAAGAAGCCTAGAAAGTCCAGTTTTAAAACAAAGTCAAGCAAGTGTTCTCTCCGAGTTAAAATTCCTAACGGTTCTTTGTGTGAGAATAATCTTGATAAAAGACAGGCTTTTATAAAAATTTTAACGGAGATATGAAGGTTTTATTCTATGATAAAGACTATTGCACGTTCACAGAGGTGTGTATGAAATGAAAACAAGAAAAAGGTGGAGTGAAAAATACGACTTAGTTTCCTGTTAAGGAAGATAGAAATTCTGAAGTTGAAACCTTACTGGAAATTGAAACTTGAAAAATGCTTAACTCTTTATAAAACTTATGTGATCCTTTTAAAATTGTTATCTGGGCTTTATTGTGCGACATGATGACTTTAATCGATCCTTCTGGAACTTAACGACACTATTTGCACTACACGTAAAGACATATAAAATCTGTAGTTAAATAAGAAGCGAGGTGTGAAAAATAAAGGTTCGATGGTCTAGACTTAGGATTATAGAATTGTTATTTTCTAAAACAGAACTTTAGGGTTTGAATCTTAGTCATTTTACAAACTAGCTTGACGGGATTTTGTGGGTGTAATCCGCTGAAAACCCTCAGGAGACAACACTCCTCCTACTAGGGACACCTAGAGGTTTAACGGCTTGTTGCACGCGCTCAGTGCAATCGCGTTCCCTGCGAAAGTGCGGTTAGGATTTTATTTTTGTGAATAATTGGTTTTGCTCGGGACGAGCAAAAGTTAAGTTTGGGGGTATTTGTTCATCACAAAATACTGCATTTTATACCGCCCATTCTTACGCTCGGTTGTTTATAGGTAGGTGCTTTTAATCCGTGTTTGTTACATATTTGCAGGATACAGGTTCTCGGTTCTAAAACGGTGAAATTCATGGAAAACGTGACAAAATCCGGGTTCCTGCCAACTACTGAGAAAACACGGTCTCCGCTCGTCATCCGTATGTTGCCAGATACCAGTTTAGGAAGACAAAATGTCAAATCAATGTCACCTTCATGCACAAGGCTCAATGGCAACAACAAGTTCCAAGAAATCTACGCGGAGCTCGAGGCAATCATGACAAAAGACATCCACAAAAAGTCCACCTTTCCTCAACAGAAATTCTGGAAGAATTGTGAATGTATTTTCAGAAAATACATATACCAGACAACAAAGGACAAGAAACCAGGGAAGCACAGAAAATCAGAGCCCCTAAACCCTCTATAGTGCGGCGGATCCGCGGCCAATAAGGGGTATTGGCGGCGGATCCGCGGCCAAGTGGGTCCCTCTCTCTGTCGTTTTTTCTGGGTAGTTTGGTAATTGCATCTATGTGCAGATGGTTGCTCTAGGTTTTCATTTCCCTGCCTATAAATACAGCAGATCTGAGCCCAACCTTGGTCATTCTTTTGTTCATCTTTCTCTTGTAGTTTTAGTTCTTTTTTCTTCTTCTTCTTCATTCTTGTTCCATGAAAATTGTAGTGAGAGCTTTTTGAGTGGGAGATTAATGAAGATGAGGGTTTTGTATCATTCTCTTTTGTCTCTTCTTCCCCTTGAGATTCTTGCTTTCTCTTGATCATTCAACCTCTTCATTGAGCTTGAATGGTTAATGGTTAGTTATTGATCTCAAGGGTCGTATTTTCTCACGGGACTAGCACTTCATTTCGCATGCGTTCTCTACCCTTCCCTTGATCTTGCAACCTCTTGATTGAGCTTGCAAGTTTAAGGGTTGGCTATTGATCACATGCTTGTATTGAGCCCTAGTTCCTTGTTCTTTTTACCTGCTTTTTATTACTCGTTTTTTATTACTTGCAATTTATTTCATGCACTTAAATTCCATGCACTTATATTCTTGTAATCTTTTCTTTTCTTTGTTCCTTTCTTTTTGCTCTCTTTTGTTCATTTTGTGAATGTTGTATTTGTTGTTGTTGTTAAGAATCCATATGATATTGTAAGTTAACATTTCTTTGCCCAATTCCTTTTCCCGTTATTTTCCATTGAACTCCGCCCAAACTTTACGCAAGCGCTCCATTAGGCACCGTACCCTGACAAGGTAACGGTGATTCCTAACCGCGACCGGTTGCGTTCGGTTTGGCCGGAGGCAAAAGCAAGAGACAAGAACGGAAGGACAAGGGTAAATAAGCCGTATTCCACGAATACCGCGCTTAAATCCCCTAATCCACGTTGTTGCCGATTGCTCTAGCTTCAATTGGTCAAGACTCGGCTCAAAGGTTTTGAGTACGGATTTCTTAGCTTACAATCTCGTATTTTCTTCTTAACAACTTTATACTTGCAAATAAACACATAGGTTAGATCAAACAAACATACAGATTCTTTATTGACTCGTCTAAGACAAGAAGGTAAAATGACACCATCTCCCTGTGGACCGACCCGTGCTCAACCGGCTAGCTGCAAAGCGACACCGTCCTGATCGCGGTAAACTTTAATTCTTTGAACATCCGACACGCCAAAAGCGTGCGATCATTAACACCTTTCTAGACACCTAATGAGTTAGCTAATTGTAAACTGTAAAACTCTCCTAGGAGCAACTATTGCCCACAGTGGGATCGGGATCCAACCATCACATGGAAGGTATGCAATCTCATTGCAAATTTCAACACTTGAAATTCCCGATGTAATTTTTACCCCTAGTACTTATGACCTTAACTATGGTCAACAAATCATAAGTACCAGTCAAGTTCTACCCGTCATTTCTTGATTAATTAGACCCACCCACATGACCCTTAACTATGGTCAACAAAGTCGCATGAATGTCCTAATTAATCTGCATCATATGCAGTGTAGGAAGACATCACTTAGCTACCGTACACTACGCCTTAACTAAAGTCAACAAACGTAGCACGAATACTAAGTACTCTACTTCCTAAAATGACGGAGGGTTGCGAATGATCTTTAAGAAAATCTTTAACGCTTTGAACTTGATATCGTTGTAGAATCAAACAGTTTTCAAAAGGAGTGGCTTAAGCTCCGCAGTTTTGAAATGTAGTTTTTTCATAAATGGCCGAGTAGTTTTTAAATCCGATTCTACAACATCTTTTAGGTTTATTTTCTTTACATTAATCACATTAATGTAATCCCATCATTTAAGTCCTTAAGCCAATCACAGAAAAGAAACGAAAATAACACGTACGCTTATGCCATCCGCATTCGCCGCAATGTTCCGTTATGCACCGTTAGGTTACTTAACTAACGGCATACCGGGACGGGACTAGCGCGGGTGTAAAACATAAGCAACGTCTACTATATATCATATATATAATATGTCATTCGTCTCAGATATCACAAAACACAGGCAGCAGAAATATAGATATAACGTGGGATATACTAGGACGTCCGTATTTAGTATTTAGCCAGAATAGAAAATACGGATTCCAGTGTCGCGATGAATAGCCAAGCCCACACCCTGGACCCCTACGAGAGCGGCAAGTGACCCTACCAATCCTGGAGTTTAGGAGACCCGGTCTCGACTCCTCGAGATGGCCTCCCACTGAACCCCAGAACCCGGTCACCTGTGCTCCCCTCCTTTGGTCCATCCTAATGCGGAAAAGTAAATAATATACAACACTGGTGACACAACCGCAACCTGGAAGTGCCCCAAATAAAAGAATATTACATTACATTTGAATTTACATGAATGAAAATATAAAACTCTCATCTCACAAAAACCCCCCGGCTATTCGATCGCGACAATCCTGCACATCATATCTCAGCAACACATAATATCACATATCATCAACGTAAGTAAGTATGCGTACCCCGATTGTCGTTGATGTATAGCAACGAAACCGGCGATATCGTACATACTACACTTACGGTCACAGAAAAGAAAGTGTAAGACTACAATATTTGGAATCCAGATTCTCTTTAGACATCATAAATGCGAAATATCACATATTTCGTATTTCATGCCTTAACTATATGAATTCCACATATTGTATCACATTACAGATAAACAGACAGCATTAAAGTTTTCGAACGAACAATCAAGCACCCAAGACTCACTAAAGCTCAACACTTGAGCAGGGTTCAAAAGATCCGGAGTGTGACACAGTAGTGGCGGTCCAGCCGTAGAAGGGTCAAGCCAACGCCTCACATGTGGCACGCCGTACTGCCCCAAACCCTAGGGTTCAAAAGGGCAGTTCGAGACGGTCACATAATCGAGTTAAGGTTTGTTGTCTTCTAGAGGGACCACCGCAAAAAGACTTGCACGTATCTCCAAATTATTTAAACCCCGTAAATATTGAGTAAATGATATTCGTTCAAGAACTTCAATACTTTCTAGTTTATCCGGAAAAGAAAACGAAGCGAAAATTCCGATCGAAACCACGAGTCTAAAAATATCTCCAGAATGTTTCAACAGCAGATTCAGATTAAATATACTCAAAATATACTGTAGCAGGTAAAGAAAAACACTGTGCAAAAATTGGTCAAAGATCCCCTCATATGGCCGCGGATGCGCGGCCTAAGCTTGCTTATGCCGCGCTTCCGCGGCCAAAGTTACTGTTCATGGGTACGAATTCTCCAGATTGTCTTATTTTTACCTGCTCTATTTTTTGAGAATTTTTAATTCTGAAAAAGGTCAGTTTTTAAAAAATTTCCAGAGAGCACCTTTAAAAGTCATATTTTGTTTCGATCGGACTTTTTACTTCCCAAAAAGGTCGCCAAATGTTCTAGGTCGGCTCTGATACCAATGTAAGGTTACTCTAGCACCCTATGAAGAGATTTCAAGCATCACATGACCTAAAGTTTTCATTTTTATGGTGCTAAACTAACAAGCAAAGGAATCGATCCTAGAAAGATTAGGGTTACAAAACTATAAGCTAACAAAGTTAGGGTTTCAAGACTACAACCTTTGTAGCTCCCCTTTTGTTTTGCTCCTTTGACTTTGGGGTGTTGGAAGAAGGTCCACTCATCATCCTCTTGCGTCCACGACGATCCACCCGGAGCTTCCCGTCCAAGCTAGCAAGTTTGGTAAAACAAGGAGAACACTCTAATCAAGTGAGCTAGACTTGATTAGAATGAAGTTGTGGCTATGGATCTCACTTCAAAATCTTATTTTTGTGAGTGATTCACTCTCTTATAAGAACTAGAGAGCATAAGCATGGAGGTTGATGAAGATGGTGGATTTTGTGAAGAAGAGAATGAATTATCTTGTGAAAGAGAAAAAGGAAAATAGCTATATATATTTTCCTTTCTCTAAACCAACCATGGTTAGATTTAGAGATATCATTTTATTTAAATTGAAAGCATGATAAGAAAATAAACTATGGGTTAAAAGTTAGGTGAGCATGGTTGAGTTAGAAGAGTGTAGAAACTCTTAAGTGATTTAACCCATTTTTCATTTTCTTTTGCTTTAATTTAAATCCAATAATTATCCAAATATAACCATGGAGTAATTCTTATACATCCACCATTCCCATTGTATAAACAACCATGATAATAAATGATGTATGTATGCATGTGTGCTTGCACATCCATATGTGCATGAACAAGAATGAATGCACACATGCATGCATACATCCAACATAAACAAGATAGGATTTGTAGTGAGAAACTAATGATGAATCAACACTTGATTCACTAATCCGGTCATATCACATATGACCCGACCATTAGCAAGCCGCCCAATTAATATACGGTATCCCATACACGCATTTTAATCGGGTCCAAGCGCATATCGCATACACGCACCACAACGTTTCGCCTGGACTAGGTAACTCCTATGTGGGACTCTAAGAATCGTCAATACGCCGGCAGTGGGTGATGATCATATCAAGCACCCCCAAGCCGCAAGCGGTCAGCCAAACGTAGCGGTCAGCCAGTATTGAGCGATAAGACGAAAACAAGCGAACCTGTTACAACTCCCGTCGAGTCATCCGGCAACACTACCGTACAGTCCGGTCTCTTCATCAGATATGCTGCATATCGAGCCTAGGGATGGTCACGTCGACCCCAATAACTCAATAAGTCGTGTCGGTGAATGGTTTATAACAGATCGAGAAACTACTGATAACACTTACCAGCAAATCTCAGCAGCCCTGGCCAGGGACTTGCTGTTATAACCAGTCGAGCACAGCACAGCATCAACTCCCAATACCGGGAGAGACGAAACCCCTCCTATCGCTCATTGCCTTCGTGTGTCTCGGGACTGTACCCAACGGCCACCTGTTTGCACGACTCAGTAGAGCCGTGGTAGGGTGGCAATCAAAGTACAGTGGGAGAACACACAAGACTCCATGACGATCTCGGGTCTATAGACTAACCTGTACCAGTGTCACCTGAGAACTGCTATCCGACGATAGATATAATTCCATATAGGAGTTCTCGGCGAGTCCGTCCAGTGTACCCAGTCACCACTGAGCACCCGTATATGATTGATGTCAAACATCGATGAATGTGGGAACATCCATCGCCCATCACATGGGTCTAGTATCATATACGCTAGTCTACTCTGGTATATCGATGCCCCGTCTCGATACACCTCCGACTAGGGACATTTCAGGATATGCTTATAGACTACAGATGTCCCACTAGTATGATCTCCATCATAATCAGAGTAGTCAAGCCGATATCCTTAGGGCTTTATCAGCATGTATGAATGAATAAAAGTATGATCATATCAACATGTCAGATAAAGAATAACCAGATAGCATACTATCATGTCGAGCAAGAATGCAAACTGAATATATATACATGTATAGGCACATCCACTATCACATAATGGCCTCTAGGGCATACATATATCCAACAACAAGGGTCTACGAGGCATCAACCATGCCCGATTAAAAAATTAGCCGTGCCGAACAACCTGATACAAGATCTTTAAACTAGAGATTAGGCGAAAACTAACATGCTAAACATTTTAACACTAAGTGAGAGGGATTACAACCTTTGTAGATCCGGTCCTTCACTTCATATGCTCCGTGTTGTGGTCCCTTCGCTGCGATCATCGGGTTCCGAACTCTCGAGAGATTCCACGAAGAGAAAGATGCAACCTTTGCTTCCGATCTTCGATACTAAGATGATCTACCTTGAAGTTTCTTTAACACAAGCTAACACTCATGAAATGATGTGAACACCCTCATCTAAATGGCAAGGGAAGATGAGGATGATGAAGTAGGATTTTTGCTCTCTTTATTTATCTTTTTCTCATATTTATTCATCACTTGAAGAAAAACTAGTAAGCTTTTTCATGAAGAGAATGAAGGAAGAAGATGAACAATAATAGAATTCCATTTATGATGAATAATGCAAAAGAGATAATGATGAATTATGCAACCATGGTTGACTTAACCATTGTAGAGAATTGACCAAGGGTTAGGGTTTGGGTTGAGTTAAGAATGAGTCACTCACAAATATCTTTATCATGACAAAATGAAAAGCTTCTAGAATCAACTAGAAGACTTAACCCTAATCCAAACCCTAATCATGTTTAAACTCCACAAAACATGTAGCATTATTCATCATATCATGTTACAATATTATATATCACATATATAATATTTATCGTAACAAAATAAAATAATACAATTAACATATATCGCATATATATCAATGTATTACCCGAGTGAGAAAAAGAATCTTTTAGTAAGCAAATATTAGTTAATGTCATTTAATATATCATATATATTATTATACATTAAATTATCGAATCAACACTTGATCCGACAATCCGGCTATATCGCATATAACCGACTAATATTTATCCGTATCGATTCATCGAATCAACACTTGATCCGATGACCCGGCTGATATCAAATATCGCGAGAATAGAATACGGTATCTCATATCGTATTATTCTCGGTCCCGCACATATCACATATTTGCTCCTACTCCGTTTTGCCTGAGACAAGAAACCTCTGTGTAGGACTCTAAAGAATCGCAATACACCGGCAGTAGGTGATGATCATATCAAACACCCACAAGCTGCAAGCGGTCAGCTAAACGTAACAGCTACCCAGGTATTGAGCGCTCAGAAGATCAACAAGCAAGCCTGTACATTCTCCGGTGAATCCAAACAGTAACACTCCCGTACAGTCCGGTCTCGTCGTCTGATATGTCGCATATCTCGCCTAGGGGTGGTAAACGTCAGACCCCAGTAGCTTGATAAGTCGTGTCGATATGAGGTCTATAACGGTTCGAGAAACTACTGATAACACTTACCAGTAAATCTCAGCAACCCTGTCCAGGGATTTCCGGTTATAGCCAATCGAACACAGCACAACATCAACTCCCCATACCGGGAGAGACGAATCCCCTCCTATCGCTCATTGCCTCCATGTGAATCGGGACTGTACCCAAAAGCCACCTTTTTGCACGCCCTCTTGGACGTGGTATGATGGAAATCAAAGCACAGTGGGAATCACACAAGACTCTATGACGATCTCGGGTCAACAGACTACTCTGTACCAGTGTCACCGGAGAACTGCCATCTGACGTATGGTATAATACCATCTGGGAGTTCTCGGCGAGTCCGTCTAGTGTACCCAGTCTCTACTGAGCACCCGTACACCATCCTTGATGTCAAACACCGATGGATATGGGATCATCCATCGCCCATCATATGGGTCAAGATGCGTATACGCTAGTCTACTCTGGTGCATCAATGCCCTATCTCGATACACCCACGACTAGGAACAATTATAGGATGTACTCGTTGACTACCGTGGCCCCACTAGTATGATCTCATCATAGTCGCAGTAGTCGAGTACATATCCTAAGGGCTTTATCAACATGTAACATAGAGACAATCAGAGTACATGTTAAGATAAAGTACAACCAGATAGCATACTATCATGTCGAGCAAGAAAGTCCTCCCTATATATGTCCTAGCATCCACTACAATATACATCGTATGTACAGTAATGGCCTCTAGGGCATACATATAACTAACATTTGATGAAGTCAAACTCTTTGACTACCACATCAAAACAGATGTTCCAACTCCGCGATGCCTGCTTTATCATCTAAAACATCTTGCACACGTTTCCGCTACTCCCACTGTCTACGAAGCCCTCTGACTGTGTACTTATAGACTCTCTCATCTAAATCTTTATTTAGAAAAGCAGTCATGACACCCAACCGCCAGATATCGTAGTCATGGTATGTAGCCGTGTCAAGTAGGATCTGGATGGACTTAAGCATAGGTACTTAGAAAAGGTTTCATCACAATCCATACCTGGTCAATGATGCAAACCTTTAACAAGTCTAGCTTTGAAAGTCTCAACTTTTCCATGTACACCAAGTAATCTTCACAAGATATACTTGCTCCTGATGGGGATTTAACCCTTCAGATAAAGCAACCAAAGTCCATACTTTGTTGGTGTAAAAGGATTCTGATAGCACGCCAAAAGCGTGTCGGATGTTCAAAGTTCTAAAGTTTACCGCGATCAGGACGGTGTCGCTATGCAGCTAGCCGGTTGAGCACGGGTCGATCCACATGGAGATGGTTGTATTTCCGTTCTTGTCTTAGACGAGTCAATAAAGAATTTGTATGAGTTTGTTCAATCTAACATATGTGTATTATTTGCAAGTATAAAGTTGTTAAGAAAATATACGAAAGTGCAAGCTAAAGATATCCGTACTCAAAACCTTTGAGCAGAGTCTTGACGAATTGAACCTAGAGCAATCGGCAACAACGTGGATTAGGGGATTTAAGCGCGGTATCTCATATCGTATTATTCTCGGTCCCGCACATATCACATATGTGCTCCTACTCCGTTTTGCCTGAGCCAAGAAAGCTCTGTGTAGGACTCTAAAGAATCGTCAATACGCCGGCAGTAGGTGATGATCATATCAAACACCCACAAGTAGCAAGCGGTCAGCTAAACGTAACAGCTACCCAGGTATTGAGCGCTCAGAAGATCAACAAGCAAGCCTGTACATTCTCCTGTGAATCCAAACAGTAACACTCCCGTACAGTCCGGTCTCGTCGTCTGATATGTCGCATATCTCGCCCAGGTGTGGTAAACGTCAGACCCCAGTAGCTTGATAAGTCGTGTCGATATAAGGTCTATAACGGTTCGAGAAACTACTGATAACACTTACCAGTAAATCTCAGCAACCCTGGCCAGGGATTTCCGGTTATAGCCCATCGAACACAGCACAACATCAACTCCCTATACCGGGAGAGACGAATCCCCTCCTATCGCTCATTGCCTCCATGTGATTCGGGACTGTACCCAAAAGCCACCTTTTTGCACGCCCTCTTGGACGTGGTATGATGGAAATCAAAGCACAGTGGGAATCACACAAGACTCTAAGACGATCTCGGGTCAACAGACTACTCTGTACCAGTGTCACCGGAGAACTGCCATCTGACGTATGGTATAATACCATCTGGGAGTTCTCGGCGAGTCCGTCCAGTGTACCCAGTCTCTACTGAGCACCCGTACACCATCCTTGATGTCAAACACCGATGGATATGGGATCATCCATCACCCATCATATGGGTCAAGATGCGTATACGCTATTCTACTCTGGTGCATCGATGCCCTATCTCGATACACCCACGACTAGGAACAATTATAGGATGTACTCGTTGACTACCGTGGCCCCACTGGTATGATCTCATCATAGTCGCAGTAGTCGAGTACAAATCCTAAGGGCTTTATCAACATGTAACATAGAGACAATCAGAGTACATATTAAGATAAAGTACAACCAGATAGCATACTATCATGTCGAGCAAGAAAGTCCTCCCTATATATGTCCTAGCATCCACTACAATATACATCGTATGTACAGTAATGGCCTCTAGGGCATTCATATAACTAACAATCTCCCACTTGCACTAGGGCCATCTGTTATGGTATCGTATACCCAACAATTAGCTGCGGTTGGAGTATCTCATACTCAACCATCCCATAAAAAGTCTCTACTGGAAAAAAGGCCTTTGTGAGTGGATCCGCTCTGTTGTCCTCTATGTCTACTCTCCTAACCTCGATCTCACTGGAGATCAACCATCTCCATGATCAGGTGATACTGCCTAAGAATTATATCTGGATTTCTGATGGGACGGAAGTTCCTTGGCTAAACCCACAACTCCATTGTCACACAATGGTAGGAACGAAGTTCATCTCATGAACTTATATATATCCAGACTGTAACATTTTCAAAAAAGATAAAATATTAATTTTGGGAATTTTTATAATTTATTATTATTTTATTTAATATTTTAATATTTTGGTATTATTAAATGCAAATAAATAGGAAAAATTTGAGAAAAATTATGGAAAATTCTAAAATAGGGTAAATTAGAGAATTATGCCATTTCTAAGTTTAATTAATTAGTTATATGCTTAATTAGTGCTAATCGCGATTAAAAATCGCTAATCGGATTTTTTTGGCTTTTTGTGCAAAACTTGCACATATCATTTTTATCACACTTGTGCATTTCTTTCATGTTATTTGGAGCTACTATTCTTGTGAGAAGGGTTTTGGAGGAAAAGAAAAAGGAAAAGAGAAAGAAAAAAGAAAAGAATATAGAATGAGGGTAGGTGAGAGAGAGGGGTATGGGACCATTGACAAAAAACCCTTAGCCATTTTTTCCCCCCTCATGTCTCTCCCTCTCCCTTTGCTTGCTGCTGCTGCTTCTTCCTCCCCCTTCCTCCCCTCTTTAACTCCTCACTTCACCTCTAAAACAACACCAAAACCCCAATCTCATTTCATTAAAAAGATGCACAAGCCCGAGACCTACAAGATGGACCAAGAAAGCATGGAGTTTGGCCACTAGGGGCAACTCAAGAAAATTCTTGAGTTGCCAATTGAGGTAATTACTAAACCATTAGCTTAATTCTAGCATCCCCTATACCCCAATGTTGTTATAGAATCGATATTGTGTGATATTATGGACTTGATGAAAACCTAGTTAGGGTTTGAGAGAAACTTGTGTTGTATTGGGAAATTAAGCTCAGTTGAGGTTATATAAACACCATAGTGCCTAAATTGAGACCCTAACCTGAAGCCTAAAACCAGAATACGGATTTTTGAAACCGATATCGGGGAAAAACTGGAATCTGCCACTGTTATTAAGAATCTGCTAACACCCCGAGAACCCTAAAATAATATTGGGTGGACAGTGAGATGTGCATGCACTAATGAACCACCACCCCAAACCCTAGCTCCCCACTCCACTTTGAGGCCGCCAATTCTTCCTTTCTGGCCGTAATTTGCGGCCAGAGCAGGAGGGAAATGCCTCGTTTTGCGTGCATGCCCCCATTTCCTCTATTCTTGGCCCAGGGTACTTCTAGTTTTGACTGATTCCATCTAGGGTGAAATCTGGGACATATATCCTAAGTTGCTATTTTGGATTCGTGTTTCCGTATTCCGTATTTTTGATTCTGAAATTGTGGGTTGTGTTTTGCCTCGTCTATTTGGCGTTTATACGACGATATAGAGGATTTATTGGTGGTTTTGAAGGCGTGCCATAGGTTCTCACCTATAGGCCCCCTTATCGTATCGTTTGGGTTTCGTGTGCCGTTTTAGCTTTGAATTGGTTTTAATGCGCATATACGATATTTTGATATGTAGGTACCCATGAAGACTTCGGGACGACAAGAAAATACGTGGTGACGTCCGCAAATGATGATGCAGGTGAGTAGATTATATCTACAGGGGGAAGTCGGGTGGATGGCGTATAGCACCCCCGCAGTCCGTAGTTAGAATACTATGTAGTTCAATTGTGATAGTTGTAGGGTGTTATGGTTAGTTAGAGCTAGAAATAACTAGCGTAGTTCCTAGTTGCGAGCTCTAGGATAGAGGTACACCTAGATGCACACCCTTGCATATTACTTATACTTGCACTGTGTTTGATGATATGGGATGACTTTAGAGATGAGTCGATGATGTGGGCTTTGTGCCGCGAGATCGGTGATTTGATATAATTCATACTTGGGATATGACTTGTGATTCTTGCGGGCTTGGGATGTGTGTTTACCCCCGCATGCATACTTTATTGATGGTATCGATTTGTACTAGACATAGAGTAGTATCCCAGATTATACGATCTGATGATAGTGATACCTGTTATGTGATGAGATAGTGAGATGTTGACCTGTACCCAGCTTTTGGGATGCCGTACGATGATTTACCGTACGAGCCGATATTGATGATAGATCCGCACTCATGACTCGAGTATGTCCTACGATATATTGTTGAGGCGGGATCACCGACCATATATCTATATATATATCGACTCAGATTTAGGTGGTTTCCTTACCCCTCCTGATTGACCTGATACTTAGATCTGTAGTTTGCATAGTAGATTCTTCACTGTGGTGTTGATTATTTGATTTCCGCATATTCATGCTATTCGCATTGCTTGCATATGTTTATTGCTATATTACTATCATGCTGTTAGGACACCAGCAACATTATCGATGATGCGTATATTATTGCCGGCTCACACACTTCATCATCGATAATTTCCATGCCACTACACTGTAGTACTGTTGCATCAGGACATGATTCTTGCATGGCATATTGTACACTTATACCTGTACACAATCATAGAGGATTCTGACTGATTAGTGATTTGGGAACCGTAAGATGTTTATATGCGCATACTATTAATCCATGCTGCAGGATATCTTGTTACTTGCATTTCACTTATATTGTCGCATGCATCTTGCTTTCTGATTTGCGCATTGAGATAGGTTGTTTCTATGATATGCCGATATACTGTGAGAGGGCTGACCCGGACCGACGGATGCCCGATATATTGTGAGAGGGCTGACCCGGACTGACGGATGCCCGATGTATTGTGAGAGGGCTGACCCGGACTGACGGATGCCCGATGTATTGTGAGAGGGCTGACCCGGACTGACGGATGCCCGATGTATTGTGAGAGGGCTGACCCGGACTGACGGATGCCCGATGTATTGTGAGAGGGCTGACCCGGACAGACGGATGCCCGATGTATTGTGAGAGGGCTGACCCGGACTGACGGGTGCCCGATATATTGTGAGAGGGCTGACCCGGACTGACGGATGCCCGATATATTGTGAGAGGCTGACCCGGACTGACGGATGCCCGATATATTGTGAGAGGGCTGACCCGGACTGATGGATGCCCGATATATTGAGAGAGGGCTGACCCGGACTGACGGATGCCCGATATATTGAGAGAGTGGGCTGACCCGGACTGACGGATGCCCGGTATGTGAGGATTTACGTGCCGATGCTAGGCACAGGTTTTCATGATGTTTTCGAGTGTCGATGCTAGGCACTCAGGTTCCATGCTTTTGGTTTATCCTCATATTTTACATGCATGATGCTTAATGTCATTGGGTGACGGGTGGACGGATTCCATGTTTTTACAGACTTGATCACATACAGACTGGATTTACATTGATCATACTTCATTTGTATATATAACAGGGTATGAGGGCGCTGTTATATATACCCTTACACCAATATAAGTGGTATGGGACGCTAATATATGTGTATTGATATCCTTTGATACTTCATCATATTTACTTCATGCAGACATACCTTATACTGATGACATGTTATTACCTGAGTACCTGGCACTACATACATATTTAGATGTTACCTTACCACCTTATCATACTTCAGATGTACTCTTGTGGTTGTATTACTGATTGTTGACCTAGGTTTATGTCGTGCCTTCGGTTTCTGCTTGTTGATATTTCTATTCACGAGTTGGCAACTCACCCCCGATGTGCCACAGTTCTTGCAGGTTCTGCCGTACAGGTTTCATTGCGGCATTTCTGGCACACTACTTTCTTGTGGGTGAATTGCTTTTGGTAGGTGGATTCTTTCGCATCAAGAACCACCATTGTATTTATTTTATTCATTGTATCTAGAAGTTCCATCAACCAAAGACTTGTATATTATTTCAGACTCAGACACTAGTGATGTATTATTTCGACCTTAGAGTCGCGCTTAGTAGTGTTGCAGTTTTCATGCTTATCTGGGTTTCTTTTTAATTTTGATCCTCGCCATTCGGCGTTGTATAGTGGATTGCTTGTTGTTTATTTATCCTTAAGATGGTTTTAGATTTCTGGGCTTTTGGGTTACTTGGATCAGATGGAGTCCTATAGACTTCATATGGTTCAAGGGCCAGTCACGTGCTCTTTCGGGTCGTGACAAAGTTGGTATCAGAGCGCTAGGTTGACCTTGGTTCGAGTCTAAGTTTGACTATGTGGAGCCTAGGGCGTTTATATATATACGGAACTTAGGCTTGACCTTACGGAACTTAGACTTGGTCGAGGGGGTATTAGACCCGAACTTTCGTCGCGTAGGATGACCCTTGGTTGATGGAATAGGTGACTAAAGTAGAGTGACGTACCGTTGGTATGTTCCGCGGCATATTTACGACACGCCACTCCGCTTAAGGAACCTTAGGATGTACATATTTTCGAGATCATTGATTCTCTTCATATCCATGATTATACATCCATTTGAGATCCTCGATTCTATTAGTTTCATGATCATACCCTCATTGATGTTGTTCCTACCTATGATCATGTATCCACTCTGGATCTGTTGTCTCCTTTCTTACCATTGATCTGCTCTCTTCGATACTCGATTGAGGTTCCTGTCGCCATGTTTGAACGCAGTTTTGGCTGCTGCTAGGGTTACGGTCAGGGCGAGCTCGTCTGGTACGAGGGCCGACCATTGTGTTTTCTGGTGACATGGGAACGTCTCGAGTTAGTATTGGTGATTGTGACCTCTAGTAGAGGCGAGTTCTTGGTTTTGCACCGGATGATCGGGTCATTGTTAGAGCTGCTAGTTGAGAGAGGACTGTCGGTGTACAGCATACCTCAGAGATTACGATGTCGCCTACCGTGCAGACAGATGGACCAGCTGTTGCTGAGATTGACAGGATGTTGATTCCGGAGCTTACGAGCTGAGATCGCCGGAGCTTCTAGGCAGATTTGAGACAGATGATAGCTAGTCTACCCGAATTGAGAGACGAAGGTGATTCGTCCGATTTATGAGCCGGAGCGGGCCCAGTTGAGTTGAAGATTTCCAGTGTGGAGAGTCTTACTCAGATCTAGAGCAGACCGATTCAGAGATGACCGGCAATGTGTCGCCTTTCCTGGAGGATTGAGGCACTGTTCGGCGTACAGGCGAATAAGCCAGTTGCTGCTGCAAATGACGAGATATCGCCCAGATGGTTGGAGCTACTACAGCGTGAGCACATACTTAGAGAGATGATAGCGAGTCGCTAGTGACCTGAGGATAAATGACTAGGACATGTGGTTCGTTCGTTTACCGATACGAGGTCATCAGATAGATTGTTTCCAGCTAGAGACGACTTCACGCAGGTTCGTGGAGAGTCGAGAGAGACGATCGAGTGTCAGGAGCCCATTTTCCAAGTTTAAAGTATACGGAAAGACATGCAGGTGATTCTATGGACCCTCTAGAAGAATGAAACCCTAACTCGACTTAATGACCGTGTGAAAGCCTTTGAACCTTAGGGTTTGCGGCAGTTCCGCCGCGCCATTAGTGAGGCTTGGGTTTGCCCTTCTACGGATGGACCACCGACGCTGTGGCATGTACTCGATACTATTAAACTGTACTCAAGATGTTGATCTCTTGGGGGATTATATGGTTCTGGCGAGTCGATCGAATGTTTCGACATCATTCGGATATCATGTGATGGGATGGATTGCTTGGGAAACTCCAGATACGAGTATAGCCGTTGGAGCATAGTCCATGCAGCCACGAAGAGACGAGTCCGAATCAGTCGACATGGAAGCCGAGTGAAGAAAAGAGTTCGCAAGATATTTCGACGAGATGACGTCCCACTCCGCTGACAGCAGAGATGTGATACGCACCCAGAGGCGTTGTATACGGATATATTTTCCAGAAAGAAGCGCGATAAGTAAGCAGCCGTTCCGGAATAAGAATTAGCTTCAGCAATGGATGACGACTTCCGGGCAATTCGGCAGGAAAGAGATTTGAGAGAGAAATCTCGATAGGACCTCTCTGGAGTACGATACGAGAAGACCTAGACCCAGGAGTGGTCATATTGCGCACACCCAGCAGGCCAGAGTGCGGCATTGTCGACGAGGTAGTTGACCAGGTTCGGATAAAGGAACTTACCCAGATGCGTTGCGAATTGATCAAGGACGGACGACTGATGAGTATTCCTCCGATGGTTGGGACGTGTTCCCGAGGACCTGTTCGGCCTGACATCTTCTACAGAATGATGAAGCTACAGAATACGCGATTTCGAGTCCGTGCGAGAGACTTCAGATTGACCGTGGCCGAGAACCGTGCAGTGCGTAGTAGCTTGGCGTGACGTCATAGTGGACGACGATAGAGACAGGTGGAACAAGAGGTTCGTGTGAGACACCGACGAGCTGTCATTACTTCCCGTCGAGACTAGAGACCTGATATGCTTACAGAGACGTTGGGATGTGACCAATTTCTGAGAAAATATTGTGCTGAGGACACAGATGTCTTTTGAGCGAGAAGAGGTTATGCAAGAGAGCCAGCCTCCGTACAGATCGGCATAGGCATGATTGGAAGAGACCCTGAGCAGGATTCCTTCCGGGACATTGCTACAATGATGTTTGCACCCAGGATCAGATGTGTGACTTGCTTTCAGAAAGCCAGAGGCCGACGCCAGTGATATGCTGCCTTACGAGTGGTCATGAGGATTGACCGAGAGATGACCAGAGAAGTGCCAGAACGGAATCGTCCCCGTTAGCACACCTGACAGGGCCGATGAGCCGATTGACTGCGAGATAGGAAATCCGCAAAGAAGATAAGGACCCAGAGTCAGAGGACGCCAGACCGTGAGCAAGAGGCAAGTAGATATCCTGTGCTGCTAGCAGTGGATGCACCGACTCCTTCTCGACCTCGAAGGAGGAACTACCGACGACGGTATTTATGATTTGTGATTTTTTGATTCGATTATCACGTATCCGTCATTTTGGATTTCGGTATTTTGGGCGTTCTGTTTGCATGATTTAGTTTTGATGACTGAGTTTCATGATATTGGTTTCATGCACCCACTGGATATTTATATATTTTGCGCAGAGTTATTACATTTAAGATGTTGATTGAGATTTCATGCCTACCGTATGCAGTGATTTGATTTGCACTTCCAGCATAGTTTTCATGCACTTTTAGTGTTTTGATATACGATTTTGGTGCACGCCAGATGCACTAAATCGGGATTCTTCGTGCATGTCACATGCACCTGATTTTTCTGTCAGGCACACACGTTGCCTACGACAGATGTTGCGTGCACACCAGTTGCACCTAGATGTTGTTTTGTACACCTGTTTGATACATATATGGATTTTGATTCCTTGCGCACCAGACGCATAGGATATTCTTATATATGCATTTTGGTGATTGATTCTAGTAGAGCAGTACATTTTTATGATATTCTTTATGTATTGATGTTTTCGGAGCCTCGACAAATTGGATTATTATTGAAATGGTTTAATTTATTGGGGGTTTAAATTTAAATTCGTGGACCGAATTTCTTTAAGGCGGGAAGATTGTAACATTTTCAAAAAAGATAAAATATTAATTTTGGGAATTTTTATAATTTAATATTATTTTATTGAATATTTTAATATTTTGGTATTATTAAATGCAAATAAATAGGAAAAATTTGAGAAAAAATATGGAAAATTCTAAAATAGGGTAAATTAGAGAATTATCCCATTTCTAAGTTTAATTAATTAGTTATATGCTTAATTAGTGCTAATCGCGATTAAAAATCGCTAATCGGGTTTTTTGGCTTTTTGTGCAAAACTTGCACATATCATTTTTATCACACTTGTGCATTTCTTTCATGTTATTTGGAGCTACTATTCTTGTGAGAAGGGTTGTGGAGGAAAAGAAAAAGGAAAAGAGAAAGAAAAAGGAAAAGAATATAGAATGAGGGTAGGTGAGAGAGAGGGGTATGGGACCATTGACTAAAAACCCTTAGCCATTTTTTCCCCCTTCATTTCTCTCCCTCTCCCTTTGCTTGCTGCTGCTGCTTCTTCCTCCCCTTTCCTCCCCTCTTCAACTCCTCACTTCACCTCTAAAACAACACCAAAACCCCAATCTCATTTCATTAAAAAGATGCACAAGCCCGAGACCTACAAGATGGACCAAAGAAAGCATGGAGTTTGGCCACTAGGGGCAACTCAAGAAAATTCTTGAGTTGCCAATTGAGGTAATTACTGAACCATTAGCTTAATTCTAGCATCCCCTATACCCCAATGTTGTTATAGAATCGATATTGTGTGATATTATGGACTTGATGAAAACCTAGTTAGGGTTTGAGAGAAACTTGTGTTGTATTGGGAAATTAAGCTCAGTTGAGGTTATATAAACACCATAGTGCCTAAATTGAGACCCTAACCTGAAGCCTAAAACCAGAATACGGATTTTTGAAACCGATATCGGGGAAAAACTGGAATCTGCCACTGTTATTAAGAATCTGCTAACACCCCGAGAACCCTAAAATAATATTGGGTGGACAGTGAGATGTGCAGGCACTAATGAACCACCACCCCAAACCCTAGCTCCCCACTCTACTTTGAGGCCGCCAATTCTTCCTTTCTGGCCGCAATTTGCGGCCAGAGCAGGAGGGAAATGCCTCGTTTTGCGTGCATGCCCCCATTTCCTCTATTCTTGGCCCAGGGTACATCTAGTTTTGACTGATTCCATCTAGGGTGAAATCTGGGACATATATCCTAAGTTGCTATTTTGGATTCGTGTTTCCGTATTCCGTATTTTTGATTCTGAAATTGTGGATTGTGTTTTGCCTCGACTATTTGGCGTTTATACGACGATATAGAGGATTTATTGGTGGTTTTGAAGGAGTGCCATAGGTTCTCACCTATAGGCCCCCTTTTCGTATCGTTTGGGTTTCGTGTGCCGTTTTAGCTTTGAATTGGTTTTAATGCGCATATACGATATTTTGATATGTAGGTACCCATGAAGACTTCGGTACGACAAGCAAATATGTGGTGACGTCCGCAAATGATGATGCAGGTGAGTAGATTATATCTACAGGGGGAAGTCGGGTGGATGGCGTATAGCACTCCCGCAGTCCGTAGATAGAATACTATGTAGTTCAATTGTGATAGTTGTAGGGTGTTATGGTTAGTTAGAGCTAGAAATAACTAGCGTAGTTCCTAGTTGCGAGCTCTAGGATAGAGGTACACCTACACGCACACCGTTGCATATTACTTATACTTGCACTGTGTTTGATGATATGGGATGACTTTGGAGATGAGTCGATGATGTGGGCTTTGTGCCGCGAGATCGGTGATTTGATATGATTCATACTTGGGATATGACTTGTGATTCTTGCGGGCTTGGGATGTGTGTTTACCCCCGCATGCATACTTTATTGATGGTATCGATTTGTACTAGACATAGAGTAGTACCCCAGATTATATGATCTGATGATAGTGATACCTGTTATGTGATGAGATAGTGAGATGTTGACCTGTACCCAGCTTTTGGGATGCCGTACTATGATTTACCGTACGAGCCGATATTGATGATAGATCCACACTCATAACTCGAGGATGTCCTACGATATGTTGTTGAGGCGGGATCACCGACCATATATCTATATATATATCGACTCAGATTTAGGTGGTTTCCTTACCCCTCCTGATTGACCTGATACTTAGATCTGTAGTTTGCATAGTAGATTCTTCACTGTGGTGTTGATTATTTGATTTCCGCATATTCATGCTATTCGCATTGCTTGCAAATGTTTATTGCTATATTACTATCATGCTGTTAGGACACCAGCACCATTATCGATGATGCGTATATTATTGCCGGCTCACACACTTCATCATCGATAATTGCCATGCCACTACACTGTAGTACTGTTGCATTAGGACATGATTCTTGCATGGCATATTGTACACTTATACCTGTACACAATCATAAAGGATTCTGACTGATTAGGGATTTGGGAACCGTAAGATGTTTATATGCGCATACTATTAATCCATGCTGCAGGATATCTTGTTACTTGCATTTCACTTATATTGTCGCATGCATCTTGCTTTCTGATTTGCGCATTGAGATAGGTTGTTTCTATGATATGCCGATATACTGTGAGAGGGCTGACCCGGACCGACGGATGCCTGATATATTGTGAGAGGGCTGACCCGGACCGACGGATGCCCGATGTATTGTGAGAGGGCTGATCCGGACTGACGGATGCCCGATATATTGTGAGAGGGCTGACCCGGACTGACGGATGCCCGATGTATTGTGAGAGGGCTGACCCGGACTGACGGATGCCCGATATATTATGAGAGGGCTGACCCGGACTGACGGATGCCCGATGTATTGTGAGAGGGAAGACCCGGACTGACGGATGCCCGATATATTGTGAGAGGGCTGACCCGGACTGACGGGTGCCCGATATATTGTGAGAGGGCTGACCCGGACTGACGGGTGCCCGATATATTGTGAGAGGGTTGACCCGGACTGACGGATGCCCGATATATTGTGAGAGGGCTGACCCGGACTGACGGATGCCCGATATATTGTGAGAGGGCTGACCCGGACTGACGGATGTCCGATATATTGAGAGAGGGCAGACCCGGACTGACGGATGCCCGATATATTGAGAGAGTGGGCTGACCCGGACTGACGGATGCCCGGTATGTGAGGATTTACGTGCCGATGCTAGGCACAGGTTTTCATGATGTTTTCGAGTGTCGATGCTAAGCACTCGGGTTCCATGCTTTTGGTTTATCCTCATATTTTACATGCATGATGCTTAATGTCATTGGGTCACGGGTGGACGGATTCCACGTTTTTACAGACTTGATCACATACAGACTGGATTTATATTGATCATACTTCATTTGTATATATAACAGGGGATGAGGGCGCTGTTATATATACCCTTACACCAATATTAGTGGTATGGGACGCTAATATATGTGTATTGATATCCTTTGATACATCATCATATTTACTTCATGCAGACATACCTTATACTGATGACATGTTATTACCTGAGTACCTGGCACTACATACATATTTAGATGTTACCTTACCACCTTATCATACTTCAGATGTACTCTTGTGGTTATATTACTGATTGTTGACCTAGGTTTATGTCGTGCCTTCGGTTTCTGCTTGTAGATATTTCTATTCACGAGTTGGCAACTCACCCCCGTTGTGCCACAGTTCTTGCAGGTTCTGCCGTACAGGTTTCATTGCGGCATTTCTGGCACACTACTTTCGTGCGGGTGAATTGCTTTTGGTAGGTGATTTCTTTCGCATCAAGAACCACCATTGTATTTATTTTATTCATTGTATCTAGAAGTTCCATCAACCAAAGACAAGTATATTATTTCAGACTCAGACACTAGTGATGTATTATTTCGACCTTAGAGTCACGCTTAGTAGTGTTGCAGTTTTCATGCTTATCTGGGTTTCTTTTTAATTTTGATCCTCGCCATTCGGCGTTGTATAGTGGATTGCTTGTTGTTTATTTATCCTTAAGATGGATTTAGATTTCTGGGCTTTTGGGTTACTTGGATCAGATGGAGTCCTATAGACTTCATATGGTTCAAGGGCCAGTCACGTGCTCTTTCGGGTCGTGACACAGACTGCCTCTTTGGTAGCATCCTTGGTAACGATGTATCTTGCCTTTAATCATCTAGTATTTCACGGTATCTAGCTTGGAACTCTTCCAACATACAGTCCCTCTACTGAGGGTAAAGACAATGCCTGCGACTGACATTCAGTCGTCCTTATCAGCCTGGAACCTTTCCAGTGATTCTCCCCAGGATCGATTGATACCATCTCACTACAACTAGTGAGTATCCTAACATCCAATTAGATCTATCTCATGGATCCAAAAACCTAGGATTTAGGAGGTATCTCTTTGATCCTATATGGAGAATCCTTGTGATAAGCGGAGATTGACCGAGCGTAGCATAGGAAACTCCTTCCCTATCAAAAGTATGTCATCCACGTACTCTACGAGGATCACCACCATACTCTTTACTACCTTTTTGTATATACAAGGTTCATCTACCATTTTGATGAAGTCAAACTCTTTGACTACCACATCAAAACAGATGTTCCAACTCCGCGATGCCTGTTTTATCATATAAAACATCTTGCACACGTTTTCGCTGCTCCCACTGTGTACGAAGCCCTCTGGCTGTGTACTTATAGATGCTCTCATTTAGAAAAGCAGTCATGACACCCAACCACCAGATATCGTAGTCATGGTAAGTAGCCGTGGCAAGTAGGATCTGGATGGACTTAAGCATAGATCCTTAGAAAAGGTTTCAACATAATCCATACCTGGTCTATGATGCAAACCTTTAACAAGTCTAGCTTTGAAAGTCTCAACTTTTCCATGTACACCAAGTAATCTTCTCAAGATATACTTACTCCGGATGGGGATTTAACCCTTCAGATAAAGCAACCAAAGTCCATACTTTGTTGGTGTATAAGGATTCCATCTCAGATCGATAAGCATCCAGCCATTCTTACAGAGTCTCACTCCTGATGGCCAGCTCGAAACTAGTTGGGTCATCATCTCATGATGCAATCCTCGCTCCCACTGTCATATAGAAACCAAAGTATCTCTCAGGTGGGTGAGGAACCCTACTAGATCGGCGGAGAGGCTGAGGTTCGTTGGAAACTATTGAATCCTTTGTTTCTACCAAATTATCAGCTGTAGTTTGTATAGCTAGAACCTTTCCAGTTCTACATAACAGACCTTGCCTCGAGCTTTTCCGGATTATGCTTTTAGACATAGGCCGGACAACCCCAAATCTTAACAAGCTTAAGATATGGGCTCTTCCCTTTCCATATCACATATGAAGTGGTAGGCAACTGATTTGATTTGAACCCTATTCAATAGGTATGCAGCTTCTCAAGTGCATAACTCCCCAAAGGAAATAGGAAACTCAGTAGTACTCATCATAGAGCACACCATATCAAATAGGGTGTTATTGCTCCGCCCCGATATACCATCTTGCTATGGTGTATACGGAGGAGTAATGCTGAGAGAGAATCTCATTCTCCTTTAGAATAGTCCAGGAATCCCGTGCTCAAGTATTCTCCTCCTTGATCTCATCAAAGGACATAATACTTATACCCGTATTTTGGTTCTCTACTTCTAACTTATATTCTGTGAATATCTCAAAAGGTTCGGACTTGTGTTTCAACAGGAACACATGTCTGAATCTTAAGAGATTATCAGAGAATGTAATGAAGTACAAAGAACCAGTCTTGGCATGTGTAGACAGGAGACTTTCATACATCAGAATGTATCAATCCCAAGAGTTCACTAACTCTTTCTCTGTTTCCAATAAACAGAGCTATAGTCATCTTATCTTTGTGACATGACCGGCAAGTTTCACAAGATGTAAATTCAAACTAATTTAAATATGCATCTAAATGTAACTTCAGCCAGTCGGGTCGCATTGATATGACCCAGTCTACAATGCCTCAAGAAGGATCCGTTCATTTCTGAACTCTTCTTCTTGTGTGTATTCTGTATACTGAGAACTGTAGTTTGATTTAGAACGTCAATGCTTTTAGATAATGTGCCTGAACCGATCAACTCTTGATATAGGAAATGTTCAAAACATTATCCAACAATACAAAATTATATCTCTTCTTTACTAATAAAGAAACTGATATGATGTTGTATATCAGGTTCGGTATCTAATAACATTCGTTCAGAATCAATGTATTCAGGTAATATAGGGTGAAGTGACCAACAGACTTGGCTGCAACACTTGCACCGTTTTCTGTCTCATGAAACTTATCACCCATTCTCAGTTCTCTACCTATCTGTAGCCCATGTAACATATTACATATGCGGGATCCTGATCCGGTATCTCATACCCAGGATACAAAGGATACTGAGAAACAGTTCTATGTAATGAACACACCCGAAGAAGATGCATCAGTATGCACTTTCTTCGTTTGGGCGGCACGGGAAATCTGGTATTCCGCAATTTCCTGCTCTGTCTTATAACAATTATAAGTTGGAGTGGGACCAACGTTCCCCAGCTCAGTATAACAAGCGGGTTCGGTTAATATATCCGTATTATTATCATGATTAAGGCGTGATATGGTCGCTACCTGGAGAGAGAGAGAAGAAAACACTCAGCGTATGCTCTTGCAAGATTAGATTGGTTATATAATATATCTAATCAGGATGTCTCCCACTGTTTTAATCAAATCTTCCTTCAAACCCTAAAAGGAAAGACTAGCCGGGATTAATTACACGCTACAAGTTCGCCAATCTTTCAGCCAGGCCAGTGTCGGTACTTTGAGTGAGGTCCCCCGTGCTTTCGCATGAACCTAATTAATGTAAACCTCGTTTTCCCAGAGGCATAACCCCGTTAACACCTTTCTAGACACCTACTTGATCGGCTAATTATAATGTGTAAAACTCTCCCAGGTGTAACTCTTACTCACAGCGGGTATCGGGATCCAACTATCTCATAGAAGGTATGCAATCTCATTACAAATTTCAACACTTGAAATTCCCAATAATATTTTACCCCAAGCGTCCTATGACCTTGACAGAGGTCAACAAACCATAGGTTGCTAGTCAAGTTCAACCCGTCATTTCCTGATTGAAGTAAACCCACCCGCACGACCCTTGACAGAGGTCAACAAGGTCGCACGACTACCCTAAATCAATCACATTATAAGCTTATACAGATAAGCACTAATCAGCTACCGCACACTACGCCTTGACAGAGGTCAACAAACGCAGCACGAATACTAACCAGTACTTATCTGAAATGACGGAGGGCTACGACAGGTTTTTAAGAAAACCCTTTGCGTAATGAACTTGATATCGTTGTAGAATCGAGTGACTTTTAAATGGAGTGTTTTTTAGGCTTTTCTAGTTTTGTTAAAGGGGTCACTCCGGGTGAAGGGATCGTCGGCCCTTTCCTTATCGAATAAGGTGCAGGATATATCACATATACCACTATGCAAAGCAAGAACTATAGAAGCAATCAAAAGACAAACCGAGTGTGTAGCATCTGCCAGTTATTGCTGAAGGAGTCACTCCCGGTGAAGGGATCTCGGTCCTTTCCTTATCGAATAAGGTGCTGGATGTTCTACAAGGAACACCGCTATGCAAAGCAAGAACTAGAGCTACCAGTTTTTATAAACAAGTTTCTACAACATCTTAGGTTTCTTTTATTTCATTAATCTCATTAATGAAGTCCCATTTTATTATGCTTCACAAGCATCACATTTGAAACGAAATCTGCAATATAACATATATCTCATATATATAATATAAACATTCGTCACAAGCAGTAATATGATCTCATCACAGAACATTGCAGCAGAAGAACATATATGAAATATTGTATATACTAGGACGTCCGTGTTTTCAATACGAGCCTGTATAAAACACGGATTCCACGGTCGCGATGAATAGCCAAACCCACATCCCTAGACCCCTACGAGAGAGGCAAGCAACACTGCCAATTCTAGGGTTAGGAGACCCGGTCTCGACTCCTCGAGATGGTCTCCCACTGGACCCTAGAACCCGGTTACTTGTGCTCCCCGCCTTGGGTCTACCTAATGCGGAAAAGTAAATATTATGCAACGGTGACATCTTCCGCTACCTGCAAGTGCCCCAATAAAAGAATATTACATACAAATGAATTTTACATGAATGAAAAAGAAAAAACTCTCATCTCACATAAAACCCCCGGCTATTCAAACGCGACGATCCAATACAACATATCACAGCAACACATAATATCTCATATCATCAACGTAAGCAAGTATGCGTATCCCGATTGTCGTTGATGTATAGCAACGAAGCCGGCGATACACCACATACTACGCTTACGGTCACAGAAAAGAAAGTGTAAAACTACAACAGTTGGAATCCGCAACCTCATTAGACATCGCATGCCTAACCAAATGAATTCCTTAGACATCGCATGCCTAACAATTATAAACCCCGCATTTTAGTCTCATTATCGAAAACTCTTTTCAATATCAAGTCGGACAATTCAACAAGATTCCCGACAACCTAATCGAATGCTCGTCGCAAACTTTAGTAGACGGCCGCACCCCCAGATGCTGTCGACGAAGTGCACTAAGGCGGAACACCGCTGCCGCGAGCACCCGAACGGATGCTTTCGGCGACGGGGTTCTCCTACAGTCACTTGGTCGGGGCTAAGAGGTGTAGCTGTCTATTAAGTTTACCCGGCGAGTATCCGCGTACGCTACGTGATTGCGAAGGACTTTTGATCACATCAAAATTCCGTTGCAACCGATCATTTGAGACTAAACTGCTATGTCTATAATATTCAAATTAGTTATCTCATAACTACCTGTGGATTCCAAATATTGTATCACATTCCAGATAAATAGACAAAGTTAAACTTTCCGATCGAATCATCAAACACCCAAGATTTCCCCAATATATCTCAACACTTGAAATCAGTTTAAAAACATCCATCACATGCCACAGTACCAATGGTCCAGCCGTAGAAGGGTGAAGCCAATGCCTCACATGTGGCACGCCGTACTGCCCCAAACCCTAAGGTTCAAAGGGCAGTTCAAGACGGTCACATAATCGAGTTAAGGTTTGTTGTCTTCTAAAGGGTCCACCGCGTTACTTGCATGACTTAGAACGTTCTTAAACACGAGAAAAAATCCAACTTTTGAAAAATTTTCCGACAGGGAAAAAAGTGAGTTATTGATATCCGTTCGAACTTTTTAACAGTTTCTAAAAATTATCCGGACAAACTAAACAAAGTTATAATATCCGATCGAAAATTTAAGTCCCCAATACAACCCAGATAATTCAACAGTTGAATAAAAAATAAAAAATTCCAGAAGACTCAACACTTGAAAACAAGAATTACTGTGCAAGCCACGTGGTGTAACTCACCAAAATGGCCGCGGAACCGCCGCTAAACCCAGGGTGGGGCCGCGGTTCCGCGGCTCTTTTGTCGAGTTAGCAACACGTGCTTCACAGTAACTCATAGAATTCCCTGCTGAATTTTTTGGCAATTTTTAATTCACAAAAATCCAAATTTTCAGAAAATTTCCAGAGAAGGGGTTAATTCGGGTTTTCCGGGTTCGATCGGACTTTAAACTTCGTCTAGACTTCGCCTAAAGCTCTAGCTTGGCTCTGATACCACTGTAGGGTTGCTATGCACGTGCACAAGGGTCTACGAGGCATCAACCATGCCCGATTAAAAAATTAGCCGTGCCGAGCAACCCGATACAAGATCTTTAAACTAGAGATTAGGCGAAAACTAACATGCTAAACATTTTAACACTAAGTGAGAGGGATTACAACCTTTGTAGATCCGGTCCTTCACTTCATATGCTCCGTGTTGTGGTCCCTTCGCTGCGATCATCGGGTTCCGGACTCTCGAGAGGTTCCACGAAGAGAAAGATGCAACCTTTGCTTCCGATCTTCGATACTAAGATGATCTACCTTGAAGTTTCTTTAACACAAGCTAACACTAATGAAATGATGTGAACACCCTCATCTAAATGGCAAGGGAAGATGAGGATGATGAAGTAGGATTTTTTCTTTCTTTATTTATCTTTTTCTCATATTTATTCATCACTTGAAGAAAAACTAGTAAGCTTTTTCATGAAGAGAATGAAGGAAGAAGATGAACAATAATAGAATTCCATTTGTGATGAATAATGCAAAAGAGATAATGATGAATTATGCAACCATGGTTGACTTAACCATTGTAGAGAATTGACCAAGGGTTAGGGTTTGGGTTGAGTTAAGAATGAGTCACTCACAAATATCTTTATCATGACAAAATGAAAAGCTTCTAGAATCAACTAGAAGACTTAACCCTAATCCAAACCCTAATCATGTTTAAACTCCACAAAACATGTTGCATTATTCATCATATCATGTTACAATATTATATATCACATATATAATATTTATCGTAACAAAATAAAATAATACAATTAACATATATCAATGTATTACCTGAGTGAGAAAAAGAATCTTTTAGTGAGCAAATATTAGTTAATGTCATTTAATATATGATATATATTATTATACATTAAATTATTGAATCAACACATGATCCGACAATCCGGCTATATCGCATATAACCGACTAATATTTATCCGTACCGATTCATCGAATCAACACTTGATCCGATGACCCGGCTGATATCAAATATCGCGAGAATAGAATACGGTATCTCATATCGTATTATTGTCGGTCCCGCACATATCACATATGTGCTCCTACTCCGTTTTGCCTGAGCCAAGAAACCTCTGTGTAGGACTCTAAAGAATCGTCAATACGCCGGCAGTAGGTGATGATCATATCAAACACCCACAAGCTGCAACCGGTCAGCTAAACGTAACAGCTACCCAGGTATTGAGCGCTCAGAAGATCAACAAGCAAGCCTGTACATTCTCCTGTGAATCCAAACAGTAACACTCCCGTACAGTCCGGTCTCGTCGTCTGATTTGTCGCATATCTCGCCTAGGGGTGGTAAACGTCAGACCCCAGTAGCTTGATAAGTCGTGTCGATATGAGGTCTATAACGGTTCGAGAAACTACTGATAACACTTACCAGTAAATCTCAGCAACCCTGGCCAGGGATTTCCGGTTATAGCCAATCGAACACAGCACAACATCAACTCCCTATACTGGGAGAGACGAATCCCCTCCTATCGCTCATTGCCTCCATGTGAATCGGGACTGTACCCAAAAGCCACCTTTTTGCACGCCCTCTTGGACGTGGTATGATGGAAATCAAAGCACAGTAGGAATCACACAAGACTCTATGACGATCTCGGGTCAACAGACTACTCTGTACCAGTGTCACCGGAGAACTGCCATCTGACGTATGGTATAATACCATCTGGGAGTTCTCGGCGAGTCCGTCTAGTGTACCCAGTCTCTACTGAGCACCCGTACACCATCCTTGATGTCAAACACCGATGGATATGGGATCATCAATCGCCCCTCATATGGGTCAAGATGCGTATACGCTAGTCTACTCTGGTGCATCGATGCCCTATCTCGATACACCCATGACTAGGAACAATTATAGGATGTACTCATTGACTACCGTGGCCCCACTAGTATGATCTCATCATAGTCGCAGTAGTCGAGTACATATCCTAAGGGCTTTATCAACATGTAACATAGAGACAATCAGAGTACATGTTAAGATAAAGTACAACCAGATAGCATACTATCATGTCGAGCAAGAAAGTCCTCCCTATATATGTCCTAGCATCCACTACAATATACATCGTATGTACAGTAATGTCCTCTAGGGCATACATATAACTAACATTTGATGAAGTCAAACTCTTTGACTACCACATCAAAACAGATGTTCCAACTCCGCGATGCCTGCTTTATCATCTAAAACATCTTGCACACGTTTCCGCTACTCCCACTGTCTACGAAGCCCTCTGACTGTGTACTTATAGACTCTCTCATCTAAATCTTTATTTAGAAAAGCAGTAATGACACCCAACCGCCAGATATCGTAGTCATGGTATGTAGCCGTGTCAAGTAGGATCTGGATGGACTTAAGCATAGGTACTTAGAAAAGGTTTCATCACAATCCATACCTGGTCAATGATGCAAACCTTTAACAAGTCTAGCTTTGAAAGTCTCAACTTTTCCATGTACACCAAGTAATCTTCTCAAGATATACTTGCTCCTGATGGGGATTTAACCCTTCAGATAAAGCAACCAAAGTCCATACTTTGTTGGTGTAAAAGGATTCTGATCGCACGCCAAAAGCATGTCGGATGTTCAAAGTTCTAAAGTTTACCGCGATCAGGACGGTATCGCTATGCAGCTAGCCGGTTGAGCACGGGTCGATCCACATGGAGATGGTTGTATTTCCGTTCTTGTCTTAGACGAGTCAATAAAGAATTTGTATGAGTTTGTTCAATCTAACCTATGTGTATTATTTGCAAGTATAAAGTTGTTAAGAAAATATACGAAAGTGTAAGCTAAAGATATCCGTACTCAAAACCTTTGAGCCGAGTCTTGACGCATTGAAGCTAGAGCAATCGGCAACAACGTGGATTAGGGGATTTAAGCGCGGTATTCGTGGAATCCGGCTTATTTACCCTTGTCCTTCCGTTCTTGTCTCTTGCTTTCGCCTCCGGCCAAACTGAACGCAACCGGTCACGGTTAGGAATCACCGTTACCTTGTTAGGGTAGGGTGCCTAACGGAGCGCTTGCGTAACGTTTTGGCGGAGTTCAATGGAAAATAACGGGAAAAGGAAACGAGCAAAGAAACGTTAGCTTACAATACCGTATTTATTCTTAACAACGATAATTACAACCATTCACAAAATGAACAAAAAAAGAGAGAACAAAAAGAAAAGGGAAAAGAAAAGATTACAAGTAAGTAAGTGCATGAATTTAAATTGCAAGAAAGTAACGCAAGGTAATAAAAAGCAAGTAATAAAAAGCAAGAAAGAAAACTAGAAACTAGAACTCAAGACAAGCATGGGATCAATAGCCAACCCTTAAACTTGCAAGCTCAATCAAGAGGTTGCAAGATCAAGAGAAGGGTAAAGAACTCATGTGAAGTGAAGAACTAATTCCATAAGAAAATACGACCCTTGAGATCAATAACAAACTCTTAACCTTTCAAGCTCAATGAAGAGGTTGAAAGATCAAGAGAAAGCAAGAATCTCAAGGGGAAGTTAAACAAAAGAGAATGATACAAAAACCCTCATCTTCATTGATCATCCACTCAATGCTCTCACTACATTTTCATGGAGGAAAGATGAAGAAGAAGAAGAAGAAAAACTAAAACTACACTAAAACCTTCAAAAGAGGAACAATGAATTGACACCTTAGAATGGTTCAGATCTGGGGTATTTATAGGAGGAGAGTTGAAACTCTAGGGCCAGATTCTGCCCCTAAATGAATGTACCAATATACCCCCAAAAAACGACAGAGGGAGGAGTCAACATGGCCGCGGTTCCGCGGCCTAGACCCCCTATTGGCCGCGGAACCGCGGCCATTTAGTGTAGTTGGGTGGTCGGATTTTGGGTGATTCCCTGGTTTACTTTTTCCTCGTGTTTGCCAACTTTAAACTGCACAAAATCTTCTAAAATATTTTCAGATTCTTTGTCCAAGATTGCATTATGTTCTTTACTTTTGACTTCTATCTCCCTCGAGCTCCGCGCACCCATTGATTCTTGTGCTGCCCCCCTCGTGCTCTGTGCTTGTCCCAGACATGAATGACCACTGTCATATGTCTTGTCTCTAGAACTGGTACTTGGCACTGGACGGATATGGATGACCGGAACCCGGCTTTTATCTGCTGTCAACAGATGTTCTGTATTTGGCGTAACGGTGGAGATTTTGTCTTGATTTGCAATATTTGTACTGGAAACCTGTACTCTGTAAATATGTAACAAACACGGATTAAAAGCACCTACCTATAAACACACGAGCATAAGAATGGGCGGTATAAAATGCAGTATTCTGTTATGAACAAATACCCCCAAACTTAACTTTTGCTCGTCCCGAGCAAAACCAATTATTCACAAAAAAGAATCCTAACCGCACTTTCGCAGAGAACGCGATTGCACTGAGCACGTGCAACAAGCCGTTAAACCTCTAGGTGTCCCTAGTAGAAGGAATGTTGTCTCCTGAGGGTTTTCAGCGGATTACACCCACAAAATCCGGTCAAGCTAGTGTCATAAGTTAACGTTGATTCTACTCCTACAGTTTAGTATTTACGTTAGAAATTCTATCATCCTAAGTTAGAAATATCCAACCCTTATGTTTCACACCTCCTATCTATTTAACCTTAGATCATATACGTTCCAAAAAAGTTTAGAAAGATGTTGGTATCTCCTGAGTTTTCCTTCTAAAGTGCGGTCTTAAATCAGGGATTTTTATTAACTTTACAGAAAATAAAAGTCTTATTCTTCATTTCTATCACTTATCCAAACATTGATTGTAAACCCCTACGCGTGTGTATATTTGCACCCCTACACTCAAGAATTCAATTCAGGCTATAGTACCCTTGCCCTAATACATAATACTATTTCTTTTTATTAAGGATGGACGGATTTGCTCACACACCTTTCATGCGACTATTAATGTCTCTTGAGGCACTAACGACCGATTACTGAATGTGTGAACTTTAAAGCGTAAATTGCAGTTTCCAGGTCTTGACTTTATTCTATTTTTCTTTTTCTTTTTCTTTTTCTTTTTTCTTTTTCAAGACCGGATATATTTTTCAATATGCTCTTTTGGTGTTTAGCTTTAAATACCGTTTTTTCTTTCATACTAGGCTTTCAGGCAAGAGTATTTCTAGGTATCCTCTACTATCCCAAGTTTCAAGGTGCGTGTAAGTGCAGCTGTAGGGTATATACTTTCTAAATTTGAACTCAAGAAAAGAAACTATTTTTCAGACTTAACCTTCAGTAGAGCTTCAATACTTTTCCTTCATCTTGACTTAACTCAAGAACTGAACTCAAGATTACCTATTTCTCAAAAAAAACTGTAAGGACGTATACTTACAAAAGTTAGACAGAATGAGGGTTATTTTTAGGGTTTTCAATTCCTAAACCTAGAATTTAGTTATTTCTATCATATCAACTAAACTTTCAGAATAAAAACCTAAGTTACCCTATTAGCTAACTTGACGATAAAGTTTTTATATTTTTTGGAAAAAATTTCGATTTTTGTGGGTTTTTAATAAGGTATGCAAATGCAAAATGAATGCGAAGGAAGAAATCTTACCGAGCACAATATTGGATGCGTCGGATTTGAGAAGAAGGTGTTAGTAAAGTACGTACCGTTAAGATTTTGGGTTAGGAAACCCCCGTTGAATCAAACCCGGTATGCTTGAAAATTTCGCTTGCGCGGGTCAAACTACCCGGATCTTTGGCACTGTACTTTGCAAACACCTTAGCCTTGAACGTACACTTTGCTCCCCACAATCGCAGTTTGCAAATCCGCAAAAATCTGCACTCTTGCCCACAAAAATTATCAAAAATAACAAAAAGATTTTTGTTTTAATTTATAAATATATACAAAAAGAATATTAACCCGAATAACAAGAAAGAAAATACGCTACCGTCTCCCCGGCAACGGCGTCATTTGATCGCACGCCAAAAGCGTGTCGGATGTTCAAAGTTCTAAAGTTCACCGCGATCAGGACGGTGTCTCTATGCAGCTAGCCGGTTGAGCATGGGTCGATCCACAGTGAGATGGTTGTATTTCCGTTCTTGTCTTAGATGAGTCAATAAAGAATTTGTATGAGTTTGTTCAATCTAACCTATGTGTATTATTTGCAAGTATAAAGTTGTTAAGAAAATATACGAAAGTGTAAGCTAAAGATATCCGTACTCAAAACCTTTGAGCCGAGTCTTGACCAATTGAAGCTAGAGTAATCGGCAACAACGTGGATTAGGGGATTTAAGCGCGGTATTCGTGGAATCCGGCTTATTTACCTTTTTCCTTCCGTTCTTGTCTCTTGCTATCGCCTCCGGCCAAACCGAACGCAACCGGTCGCGGTTAGGAATCACCGTTACCTTGTTAGGGTTGGGTGCCTAACGGAGCGCTTGCGTAACGTTTGGGCGGAGTTCAATGGAAAATAATGGGAAAAGGAAACGAGCAAAGAAACGTTAGCTTACAATACCGTATTGATTCTTAACAACGATAATTACAACCATTCACAAAATGAACAAAAAAAGAGAGAACAAAAAGAAAAGGGAAAAGAAAAGATTACAAGTAAGTATGTGCATGAATTTAAATTGCAAGAAAGTAAAGCAAGGTAATAAAAAGCAAGTAATAAAAAGCAAGAAAGAAAACTAGAAACTAGAACTCAAGACAAGCATGGGATCAATAGCCAACCCTTAAACTTGCAAGCTCAATCAAGAGGTTGCAAGATCAAGAGAAGGGTAAAGAACTCATGTGAAGTGAAGAACTAATTCCATAAGAAAATACGACCCTTGAGATCAATAACAAACTCTTAACCTTTCAAGCTCAATGAAGAGGTTGAAAGATCAAGAGAAAGCAAGAATCTCAAGGGGAAGTTAAACAAAAGAGAATGATACAAAAACCCTCATCTTCATTGATCATCCACTCAATGCTCTCACTACATTTTCATGGAGGAAAGATGAAGAAGAAGAACTAAAACTACAATAAAACCTTCAAAAGAGGAATAAAGAATTGACACCTTACAATGGTTCAGATCTGGGGTATTTATAGGAGGAGAGTTGAAACTCTAGGGCCAGATTCTGCCCCTAAATGAATGTACCAATATACCCCCAAAAAACGACAGAGAGAGGATTCAACATGGCCGCGGTTCCGCGGCCTAGACCCCTATTGGCCGCGGAACCGCCGCCATTTAGTGGAGTTGGGTGGTCGGATTTCGGGTGATTCCCTGGTTTACTTTTTTCTCGTGTTTTCCAACTTTAAACTGCACAAAATCTTCCAGAATATTTTTAGATTCTTTGTCCAAGATTGCATTATGTTCTTTACTTTTGACTTCTATCTCCCTCGAGCTCCGCGCACCCATTGATTCTTGTGCTGCCCCCCCTCGTGCTCTGTGCTTGTCCCAGACATGAATGACCACTGTCATATGTCTTGTCTCTAGAACTGGTACTTGGCACTGGACGGATATGGATGACCGGAACCCGGCTTTTATCTGCTGTCAACAGAAGTTCTGTATTTGGCATAACTGTGGAGATTTTGTCTTGATTTGCAATATTTGTACTGGAAACCTGTACTCTGTAAATATGTAACAAACACGGATTAAAAGCACCTACCTATAAACACACGAGCATAAGAATGGGCGGTATAAAATGCAGTATTCTGTTATGAATAGATTCCATCTCAGATCGATAAACACCCAGCCATTCTTATAGAGTCCCACTCCTGATGGCCAGCTCGAAACTAGTTAGGTCATCTTCCCATGATGCAATCCTCGCTCCCACTGTCATAGAGAAACCGTAGTATCTCTCAGGTGGGTGAGGAAACCTACTAGATCGGCGGAGAGGCTGGGGTTCGTTGGTTGCTGTTGAATCCTTTGGTTCTACCAAATCATCAGCTGCAATTTGTATAGCTGGAACTGTTTCCAGTTCTACCTCATGACCAATAATTTCTTCACAAAGTTGGCATGCTGAGAAACAAAACATTTTTGTTCCTCGGTTAGGTAGAAGATATTCCCTTGCGTATGCTTGGGATATCCAACAAACTTCCCCAGATCTGACTTTGCCTCGAGCTTGTCCGGATTTTGCTTTTTAGACATAGGCCGGACAACACCAAATCTTAACAAACTTAAGATATGGGCTCTTCCCTTTCCATATCATATATGAAGTGGTAGGCAACTGATTTGATCGGAACCCTATTCAATAGGGTATGTAACTTCATAAGTGCATAACTCCCTAAAAGGAAATAGGAAACTCAGTAGTACTCATCATAGAGCACACCATATCTAATAGGGTGTGATTGCTCCGCCCCAATACACCGAGGTGGTGTGGTGTATCCGGAGGAGTAATGCTGAGAGAGAATCTCATTCTCCTTTAGAATAATCCAGGAATTCCGTGCTCAAGTATTCTCCTCCTTGATCTCATCAAAAGACATAATACTTATACCCATTGTTGGTTCTCTACTTCTTAATTATATTCTGTGAATATCTCAAAAGCTTCGGACTTGTATTTCAACAGGAACATATGTCTGAATCTCGAGAGATCATCAGAGAATTTAATGAAGTGCAAAGAACCGGTCTTGGCATTTGTAGACTGGGGACCTTCATACATCATCATGTATCATCCCAAGAGTTCACTAACTCTTTCTCTGTTTCCATTAAACAGAGCTATGGTCATCTTATCTTTGTGACATGACTGGCAAGTTTCACAAGATGTAAATTCAAACTGATTTAAAAATGCATCTTAATGTAACTTTGCTAGTCGGGTCGCATTGATATGACCTAATCTATAATGCCTCAAGAAGGATTCATTCATTTCTGAACTCTTCCTCTTGTGTGTGTTCTGTATACTAAGAACTGTAGTTAGATTTAGAACGTTAATGCTTTTAGATAACGTGCCTGAACCGATCAACTCTTGATTTAGGAAATGTTCAAAATATTATCCAACAATACAAAATTATAGCCTTCTTTATCTAAATAAAGAGACTGATATGATTTTGTATATCAGGTTCGGTATTTAATAACATTTGTTCAGAATCAATGTATTCTGGTAATATAGGGTGACAGTGACCAACAGACTTGGCTGCAACACTTGCACCGTTTTCTGCCTCATGAAACTTATCACCCGTTCTCAGTTCTCTACCTTTTCTGTAGCCCATGTAATATATAACATATGTGGGATCCTGATCCGGTATCAAATACCCAGGACGTAAAGGACACTGAGAAACAGTTCTCGGTAATGAATACACCCGAAGATGATGCATCAGCATGCACATTCTTCGTTTGGGTGGCACAGGAATTCTGGTAATCCCCTAAATCCTGCTCTGTCTTATAACATTTATAAGTTGGAGCGGGACCAACGTTCCCCAGCTCAGTATAACAAGCGGGTTCGGTCAATACATCCGTTTTATTATCTTGATTAAGGCGTGACATGGTCGCTACCTAGAGAGAGAGAGAAGAAAACACTCTGCGTGCGCTCTTGCAAGATCAGATTGGTCATTATTTTATCTAATCAGGATGGCTCCCACTGTTTTTATCAAATCTTTCTTCAAACCTTAAAAGGAAAGACTAGCCGGGATTAATTACACGCTACAAGTTCGTCAATCTTTCAGCCAGGCCAGTATCGGTACTTTGAGGGAGGTTCCCCGTGCTTTCGCGCGGACCTAATTAAAGTAAACCTCGTTTTCCCAGAGGCGTAACCCCGTTGACACCTTTCTAGACACCTACTTGATCGGCTAATTGTAATGTGTAAAACTCTCCCAGGAGTAACAATTACTCGCAGTGGGTATCGGGATCCAACTATCTCATAGAAGGTATGCAATCTCATAGCAAATTTCAACACTTGAAATTCCTGATAATATTTTGCCCCTAACCTCCTATGACCTTGACAAAGGCTAACAAACCATAGGATGCTAGTGAAGTTCAACCCGTCATTTCTTGATTGAATTAAACCCACCCGCACGACCCTTGACAAAGGCCAACAAGGTCGTATGACTACCCTAACCCAATCTGCATCATATGCATAAGCAGATAAGCACTAGTCAGCTACCGCACACTACGCCTTGACAAAGGCCAACAAACGCAGAACGAATACTAAGTAGGACTTATCTGAAATGACGGAGGGCTACGATAGGTTTTTCTGAAAACCTATTGCGTAATGAACTTGATATCGTTGTAGAATCAAATGATTTTAAAATGGAGTGTTTTTGAGGCTTTCCTAGTTTTGCTAAAGGGGTCACTCCCGGTGAAAGGATCATCGGCCCTTTTCTCATCGAATAAGGTGCAGGATATATCATATATACCGCTGTGCAAAGCAAGAACTAGAAAAGCAATCAAAGGACAAACCGAGTGGTGTAGCATCTGCCAGTTATTGCTAAAGGGGTCACTCCCGGTGAAGGGATCTCGGCCTTTTCCTTATCGAATAAGGTGCAAGATGTTCTACAAGGAACACCACGATGCAAAGCAAGAACTGTAGCTACCTGTTTTTGAAAATTCGATTCCACAACATCTTTTAGGTTTCTTTTAATTCATTAATCATATTAATGAAGTCCCATCATTTAAATCACCTAAACATCACAGATAAATACGACGTAGACTTATGCCATCCGCATTCGCCTCGATGTCCCCTCGTGCACCGTTAGGTTAGGTAACTAACGACAGAGCAGGGCAGGGCTAGCGCGGGTGTAAAACATAAGTAACGTCTATATAATATATCATATATAATATATACAGTATCTATCACAATATATCAAATGATCACATCACAGATATCGCAGCAGAACAAACATATGAAACATTGGATATACTAGGACGTCCGTGTTTTCAATACGAGCCTGTATAAAACACGGATTCCACGGTCGCGATGAATAGCCAAACCCACACCCCTAGACCCCTACGAGAGCGGAAAGCAACCCTACCAATTCTAGAGTTAGGAGACCCGGACTCGACTCCTCGAGTTGGTCTCCCACTGGACTCTAGAACCCGGTTACTTGTGCTCTCCTCCTTGGGTTTATCCTAGTGCGGAAAAGTAAATAATATACAAATGGTGATAGCAACCTCAACCCGAAAGTGCCCCAATAAAAGAATATTACATACAACAAATTTTACATGAATGAAAAAAAACTCTCATCTCACGTAAAACCCCCGGCTATTCAAAACGCGACAATCCAATATAACATATCCAGCAACACATAACATCACATGTCATCAACGTAAGTAAATGTGCGCATCCCAATTGTCGTTGACATATAGCAACGAAACCGGCGATATCGCATATTACACTTAACGTCGCAGAAAAGAAAGTGTAAAACTACAACAGTTGGAATCCGCAACCTCCTTAGACATCGCATGCCTAACAGTTATAAACCCCCCATTTTAGTCTCTATATCGAAAACTATTTTCAATATCAAGTCGGGCAATTCAACAAGATTCCCGACATCCTGTACGAATGCTCGTCGCAAACTTTATTAGACGGCCGCACCCCCGATACCGTCGATGAAGTGCACTAAGGCGGAACACCGCTGCCGCGAGCACCCGAACGGATGCTTTCGGCGACGTGGTTCTCCTACAGTCACTTGGTCGGGGCTATGGGGAGTGGCTATCTATTAAGTTTACCCGGCGAGTATCCGCGTACACAACGTGATTGCGACGGACTTTTGATCACATTAAAATTCCGTGGCAACCGATCAATTTAGACTAAACTGCTATGTTTATAACACCCAAATCAGTTATCTCATAACTACTTGTGGATTCCAAATATTGTATCACATTCCAGAAAAATAGACAATTTTAAACTTTCCGATCGAATGATCAAACACCCATGTTTTCCCTAATGGTTCTCAACACTTGACGGGGGTTTAAAAACATCCATCACATGCCACAGTACCAACGGTCCAGCCGTAGAAGGGTCAAGCCAACGCCTCACATGTGGCACGCCGTACTGCCCCAAACCCTAAGGTTCAAAGGACAGTTCAAGACGGTCACATAATCGAGTTAAGGTTAGTTGTCTTCTAGAGGGTCCAATGCGTAACTTGCACGATTTAGACGTTCTCAAACAACGGAAAAATCCAACACTTGGAAATTTTCCGGGACGGGGAAAAAGTGAGTTATTGATGTCGGATCGAACTTTTTAACAGTTTCTAAGTATCCGGAAAACCCAACGAAATTAAATATTCCGATCGAAACAACGACTACAAAATAAACCCCAAAACAGTCAACACTTGAGTCAGACAAAAATACCCATAAAATATCAGGGAATTAAAAAGAAACATTACTGTGCAAATTTATGAGGGTGACGCACTTTATGGCCCCGGAACCGCCGCACGAGCCATGCTCGCGCCGCGGTTCCGCGGCACCTTTGGCGCCAAACAGTGTCGTTTTGCACAATGTTTCTTATAATTGCCTGCAGATTTTTTTTAGGCATTTTTAATTCAGAAAAATCCCAGATTTTAAAAAATGTACAGAGAGGGTTTTATTTTGTCGTGTTCGGGTTCGTTCGGAGTTTTACCTTCGTTAACACATCGCCTAATGCTCTAGCTAGGCTCTGATACCACTTTAGGGTTACTAGGCACACTCAAGAGGTTCCACAAGGCATCTACCTTGCAAAATTCAAATTTTTATGTGCCTAACAACTCTATACAAGATCATTAACTAGAGATTAGGCGAAACGAAAAGCTAGTAAACTACTTTACTAGTAAGTGAAATGGATTACAACCTTTGTAGATCCGGTCCTTCACTTCAATAGCTCCGTGTTGACGTCCCTTCGCTGCGATCATCGGGATCCCGGACCCTAGCGTTGGTTTCATCGGAGAAATGAGCGGGCTAGGTCGTTGACTTCGAGGCCGAAGATGATCTACGTCGGGGAGACTCAAACTCAAGCTATTCCTTCACTTGGTCATAAACTTTGTGAAGAGAATACCCTATACTACATGGCAAGTAGTAGAGGATGAAGAAATAGGAAGTGGGTTCACTTTAGAATTGGATTTCTCACTCTTTTTCTCATGGCACCATTGGAGCTAGCAAGCTTTTGTGGGGCTTGATGATGAAGAAGAAGAAGAGAATAATAGAATAAAATGAAACTTATCCTTTTAATTATGGCACCATGGTTGAGTTAAGCTCTCATGCTTAACTCATGTAGAGAATTAACCAAAGCATTAGGTTAAGGGTTGGGTTAACTAATATCCTAAGGAAATGACAAAAGATTTGACTTTGTCAAAGTTTCTTCATGCTTCATGAAGCTTGAAAACTTTGACCAAAGTCTCACTCTTTTGTTATTTGTTAGGAAAATAGTAAACCCTAATTTAACCTTGATTTGGTATAAGTCTCATACACACAACTTGTTTGTATCATCAAGCATGATACAAACATGTACACTTGCATATATCACATATAAACAATGTGCACAATCAAGTGAGAAAATCAATCTTAAGTGAACCAATACTAGTTAATGTAAAGTAATATATCAAATATATAATTATACATTAAATCATTAAATCAACACTTGATTTAACGATCCGGTCATATTGCATATAACCGACTAATATCAATAGTAACAACTTATCGAATCAACACATGATCCGATAACCCGGCTATATTGCATACAACCGATCAATGTCACAAATCGCAAGAATAGAATATAGTATCACATACTAGTATTATTCTCGGTCCCGCACATATCTCATATGCGCTCCTATTTCGTTTCGCTTGAGCCAGGAAACCCCTGTGTAGGACTCTAAAGACTCGTCAATACGCCGGCAGTAGGTGATGATCATATCAAACACCCACAAGCCGCAAGCGGTCTGCTATACGTAACGGCCACCCGGGTATTGAGCGATCAGAAGATCAACAAGCAAGCCTGCTCACACTCCAGTGAATCCAATTAGTAACACTACCGTACAGTCCGGTCTCTTCGTCTGATATGTCGCATATCTCGTCTAGGGGTGGTAAACGTCAGACCCCAATAACTCGATAAGTCGTGTCGATATGAGGCTCATAACGGGTCGAGAAACTACTGGTAATACTTACCAGTAAATCCCTAAAGCATCCTTGGCCAAGGACTTCCTGTTATAGCCAATCAAGCACAGCGCAACATCAACTCCCTATACCGGGAGAGACGAAACCCCTCCTATCGCTCATTGCCTCCATGTGATTCGGGACTGTACCCAAAAGCCACATTTTTGCACGCCCTCTTTGACGTGGTATGATGGAAATCAAAGCACAGTGGGAATCACACAAGACTCTATGACGATCTCGGGTCTACAGACTAACCTGTACCAGTGTCACCAGAGAACTGCTATCCGACGTGAGGTATAATACCATCTGGGAGTTCTCGGCGAGTCCGTCCAGTGTACCCTGTCTACACTGAGCACCCGTATATCATCTCTGATGTCAAACACTAATGGATATGGGATCATCCATCGCCCATCTATATGGGTCGAGAAGGTACAGGCTAGTCTACTCTTGTATATCGATGCCTTGTCTCGATACACCCACGACTAGGGACCTAGAAGGATGTACTTATGGACTACCATGTCCCCACTAGTATGATCTGCATCATAGTCCAGGCAGTCAAGTAAACATCCTAAGGGCTTTACCAACATGTAACAGAGAGACAATCAGTGTACACGTTAAGGTAAAGAGTAACCAGATAGCATACTTTCATATCGAGCAAGAAAGTCATCCCTATATATGTCCAAGCATCCACTACAATATACATCCTATGTATAGTAATGGCATCTAGTGCATACATATAACTAACACGACGAACCCCAGCCTCTCCACCGATCTAGTAGGGTTCCTCGTCCACCTGAGAGATACTACGGTTTTCTCATTGATGGTGGAAGCGAGGATTGCATCATGGATGATGATGAACCGACTAGTTTCGAGCAGGCCATCACGAGTGGTGACTCTGTGAAATGGCTGGATGCAATGCGATCTGAGATGGAATCCATGTACACCAACAATGTATGGACTTTGGAAAATGCTCCTGAAGGGGTAAAACCCATTGGGAGCAAGTGGATCTTTAAAAAGAAATTTTGTGTAGATGGAAAAGTTGAGACCTTCAAAGCTAGACTTGTAGCAAATGGTTTTCGTCAACGACCAGGTGTGGATTATGACGAAACCTTTTCTCCAGTGGCTAAGCTTAAGTCCATCCGGATCTTACTTGCCATTGCTGCATACCATGACTACGAAATCTGGCAAATGGATTTTAAGACCGCCTTTCTAAACGGTTATTTAGAAGAGTGCGTGTACATGACTCAGCCAAACGGCTTCGTAGATAGTGGGAGCAGCGGAAAGGTGTGCAAGCTGCTTAAATCCATTTATGGGTTAAAGTAAGCATCGCGGAGTTGGAACATCTGTTTTGAAGTAGTAGTCAAAGAGTTTGACTTCATCAAAAATATAGATGAACCTTGTATTTATAAGAAGGTAGCAGAGGGTAAGGTTGTCTTCCTCGTATTATACGTGGATGACATACTCTTGATAGGAAATGATATTCCTATGCTGCAATCAGTCAAGCTCTTCTTATCACAAAGATTCTCAATGAAAGAGGGTGATGCCTCCTGCATATTGGGAATCATGATCTATAGAGATAGATCTAAACGGATACTGGGATTGTCCGAATCCAGGTACATTAACACCATACTAAAGAGGTTTAGTATGGAAGAATCCAAGCGTGGGAACCAACCCACGATCTGTGGACTCACTTTCTCCAAAAAGATGTCTCCCAAGACTGATTTGGAGAGAGCTCGCATGCAAGGGATACCCTATGCTTCGGCAGTAGGCTCTATCATGTATATGGTGCTATGTACCAGACCCGATGTAGAGTACTCACTAAGTGTAGTGAGTCGGTATCAAGCAGATCCTGGAGAGAGTCACTGGACAGCTGTGAAGAGCATTCTCAAGTACTTACGAAGCACTAAGGAGATGTTCTTGGTGTATGGTAACGGAGAACTCCAAGTGGAGTCCTTTACCGATTCCAGCTTCTAAAGTGATAAGGACGACTCTAAGTCGCACTCGGGATTTGTCTTTACCCTCAATGGAGGGGCGGTATGTTGAAAGAGTTCCAAATAGGATACCGTTGCAGACTCGACGATGGAGGCTGAATACATCGCTGCCAACGATGCTGCCATGGAGGCTGTCTGGATAAAGAAGTTCATTAGTGAACTTGGTGTGGTTCCATCCATTGAACATCCAATACCTCTGTATTGCGATAGCAATGGAGCTGTGGCGTTGGCCAAGGAACCCAGGTCCCATCAAAAGTCCAGACATATTCTTAGGCGGTATCACCTGATCAGGGAGATAGTTGATTGCCGGGAGATCGAGGTCAGGAGAGTAGATACAAAGGACAACACTGCGGATCCATTCACGAAGGCCATTCCCCAGATACAGTTTGAGAGATTATTCGGGATGCTAGGTATGAGATATTACAGCAGCTGGCCTTAGTGCAAGTGGGAGATTGTTAGTTATGTATATGCCCTAAAGGCCATTGTTGTACATATGATGTATATTATAATGGATGCTTGGATATATATAGAGAGGACTTTCTTGCTCGTCATGATAGTATGCTATTTTGTTTCACTTTATCTTAACATGTTGACTTGTATTGGTTTACTGTTTTTCTCTCACATGTTGATAAAGCCCTTAGGATCTGTACTCGACTACTGGGACTATGATGAGATCATTCTAGTAGGGCCATGGTAGTCGATGGGTACATCCTATAACTATTCCTAGTCGAGGGTATATCGAGACAGGGCATCGACACACCAGAGTAGACTAGCGTATACGCATCTTGACCCATATGATGGGCGATGGATGATCCCATATCCATCGGTGTTTGACATCAGAGATGGTGTACGGGTGCTCAGTGGAGACAGGGTACACTGGACGGACTCGCCGAGAACTCCCAGATGGTGATATACCACACGTGAGATGGCAGTTCTCCAGTGACACTGGTACATGGTAGTCTGTAGACCCGAGATCGTCATAGAGTCTTGTGTGATTCCCACTGTGTTTTGATTTCCACCTTACGATGTCCAAGAGGGCGTGCAAAACGGTGGCTTTTGGGTACTGTCCCGAATCACATGGAGGCAATGAGCGATAGGAGGGGATTCGTCTCTCCCGGTATAGGGAGTTAATGTTGTGCTGTGTTCGATTGGCTATAACTGGAAGTCCCTGGCTAGGGCTGATATAGAGATTTACTGGTAAGTGTTACCAGTAGTTTCTCGACCCGTTATAAGCCACACATCGACATGACTTATCGGTTACTGGGGTCTGACGTATACCACCCCTAGACTTGATATGCGACATATCAGACGAAGAGACCGGACTGTACGAGAGAGTTACTGATTGGATTCACTGGAGAACGGACATGCTAGCTTGTTGGTCTTCTGATCGCTCAATACCTGGGTGGCTGTTACGTTTAGCTGACCGCTTACAGCTTGCGGGTGTTTGATATGATCATCACCTACTACCGACGTATTGACGATTCTTTAGAGTCCTACACAGAGGTTTCTTGGCTCAGGCAAAACAGAGTAGAGGCACATAGGTGATATGTGCAGGACCGAGGATAATGCGATATGAGATACCGTATTATATTCTCGCGATATTCAGATATGAACCGGATCATCGGATCAAGTGTTGATTCGATGAATCGGTACATGATATATTAGTCGGTTATATTCGATATAGCCGGATTGTCAAATCTAGTGTTGATTCGATGATTTAATGTATAATAATATATATGATATATTGTATTACATTATCTAATATTGGCTCGCTTTATTATTTCATTTTCTCACCGAATAATACATTGATATATATGTGATATATGTTAATTGTATTAATTTTTTTTGTTACAAATATATAATATATATGTGATATATATTATAGTAACATGTTATGATTAATTATGGAACATGTTTTGTGGAGATAAAGCAAGGTTAGGGTTTGATTAGGGTTACTTCTTTCTTGCACCTTCAAGAACTTTTCCTTTTGTCTTAAAGAAAATATTATGATAGATATTTTCTCATGACTCATTGTTTTAACCCAACCAAACCCTAGCCCTAGTTTATTCTCTACAAAGGTTAAGCTTCTCATCCTTGACCATGGTTCCATAATCAATCATATATTCACTTCTACTATTCATCACAAAAGGAATTATTTCATTATTCATCATCTTCTTCTCTCTTGAGCTTTGTGAAAGCTTACTTGATTTTCCTTTTGTGATGTTTTCTTGTGAGATTATGATATAAAAAGATAGCATAAATACTACTCCATCATCCTCATCTAATCTAGCCCATTAGATTAGGGTGTTCACCTCATTAGAGTGAGAGAGCTTGAGTTATTGCAACTTCGACGTAGATCATCGGAGAAATGGAATACCAGAAGCTAGCATGGACCGTTCGAGTCGTGGAGCCTCTCTAGAGTCCGGGAGATCATGGGTCGCGGCGAAGGGACTTCTACTCGGAGCTAATGAAGTGAAGGATCGGACTACAAAGGTTGTAATCCCTCACACTTAGTAGTAAAGATGTTTACTTGCATATTAAACCCTAATAATCTAGCAAAGATCCCAGGTTTGGGTTGTTCGGCACGTCTTAATTTTTTTCGGGCATGTTTGATGCCTTATGGACCTTCACAAGAGTGCCTAGGAATCCTACAATATCCTTCATTGTCTAACAAAGAAACATATATTATATTACAAAGCATACTTGGTACAAAATAACTTGGGTTCAAAACCAATATACACCCAGATGGCAACCCCAAGTGATACTCTCCCACTGCGACTGTATGTAGATTGCAACTGTTGGATATATGTATGCCCTAGAGGCCATTATGTGATAGTGGATATATCTATACATGTATATATATTCAGTTTGCATTCTTGCTCGACATGATAGTATGCTATCTGGTTCTTCTTTATCTGACATGTTTATTTAATCATGCTTCTATTCATTCATACATGCTGATAAAGCCCTGAGGATATCGACTTGATTACTCTGATTATGATGGAGATCATACTAGTGGGACATCTGTAGTCTATAAGCATATCCTAGAACGTCCCTAGTCGTAGGTATATCGAGACGGGGCATTGATATACCACAGTAGACTAGCGTATATGATACTAGACCCATACGATGGGCGATAGATGTTCCCACATTCATCGATGTTTGACATCAAGATCATATACGGGTGCTCAGTGGTGACTGGGTACAGTGGACGGACTCACCGAGAACTCCTATATGGAATTATATCTATCGTCGGATAGCAGTTCTCAGGTGACACTGGTACAGGTTAGTCTGTAGACCCGAGATCGTCATAGAGCCTTGTGTGTTCTCCCACTGTACTTTGATTACCACCCTACCACGGCTCTACTGAGTCGTGCAAGCAGGTGGCCGTTGGGTACAGTCCCGAGACACACGAAGGCAATGAGCGATAGGAGTGGTTTCGTCTCTCCCGGTATTGGGAGTTGATGCTGTGCTGTGCCTGACTGGTTATAACAGCAAGTCCCTGGCCAGGGCTGCTGAGATTTGCTGATAAGTGTTATCAGTAGTTTCTCGATCTGTTATAGACCGTTAACCGGCATGACTTATTGAGTTATTGGGGTCGACGTGACCATCCCTAGGCTCGATATGCAGCATATCTGACGAAGAGACCGGACTGTACGGTAGTGTTGCCGGATGGGTCGACGGGAGTTGTGACAGGTTCGCTTGTTTTCTTCTGATCGCTCAATACCCGGGTGGCCGTTACGTTTAGCTGACCGCTTGCGGTATGGGGGTACCTGATATGATCATCACCCTCTGCCGGAGTATTGACGAGTCTTAGAGTCCCACAGAGGAGTTACCCAGTCCAGGCGAAACGTTGTGGTGCGCGTATGCGATATGCGCTTGCACCCGATTGAAATGTGCGTATATGATACGGAACATTGATCGGGTGGCCTGCTTTTGGTGGGGTCATATGAGATATGACCGGATTGATAAATTAAGTGTTGATTTATCATCTAACCATTAGTTTTCTCACTTGAAACCTTTCTAGGGTTTGATGGATGTATGCATGCATGCATGTGTTTCTTTCTTCCTTTCTAGTTTCATGCACATGTAGATGTGCATACATGTATACATACATACACCCATCCATCATGGTTGATTGCATATGGAAATGGTGGCAATATAAGACTCACACCATAGATTAAATAATGGATTATTATTTAATTTTGATTTTAAAGGAAAATGAAAAAGGAAAGGATAAACATTCTTGCTTCTACATTCTTCTTCTAACCTAACCTATCTCAACTACCACTAACCTAGGGTTATCCTTCTCTTTATCATTTAAAACCCAAGTTAAATTAACTATCTATGATTTAATCATGGTTGATGTTAAGAAGGAAATAAATATATATAGTAATATATATTTCATTTTGCTTCTAACTCAAGGTTATCTTTTTACACCTCTTGTTTATTTTAGCCACCATCATCATCCTCCTTCATCTTTTCCTCTCTAGTCTTCTCTAGTGAGTTAAATACAACTAAAGAAAGGTTTTTGAAGTGAGATTCCAAACCACAACATCATTCTACTCAAGTCTAGCCAACTTGATTAGAGTGTTTCCTTCGGTTTTCCAAAGTAGCGAGCTTGGACAAAGTACTCCGTGGTGGATCGTCGTGGACGCAAGGGAACTTCAAGAGGACCTCGATTCAACACCCAAGACACCAAGGAGTCTAGCAAAGGGGAGCTACAAAGGTTGTAGCCTTCAAACCCTAATCTTTACTAGCTTAAAGTTTTACAACCCTAATTTTCTAGGATCGATCCCTTTGCATGTTAGTTTAGTACCATAAAAATTAAAACTTTGGGTCATGTGATGCTTCAAAACTCTTCATAGGGTGCTATACTAACCTTTCATTGGTATCAGAGCCGACCTAGAACATTAGGCGACGTTTTTACGAAGTGAAAACGCCGATCGGACAAAAATACGGTATTTTTGGGTGCTCTCTGGAAATTTTCTAAAATTTGATAATTTGCAGAATTAAAAATATGTAAAAAATACAGCAGGAAAAAATAAGGATTACGGTACAAAAATTTTCCAGGGAACAGTGATTCTCGCCGCGGAAACGCGGCCTAAGCTTGCTTAGGCCGCGGTTCCGCGGCCGTATACATGAATTGATGGATACTTTTTGCACAGTAATTCATGAATCTGCTTGTATAAATTTTTGGATATTTTTAATCTGTATTTGGTTTTGAAAAATTCTGGAGGTGGTTTTGGACTCGTCAATTCGATCGGGATTTTCATTTCGTAGCTTTTCCGGGTAAATTAGAAAGTATTGAAGTATTTGAACGAGTATCATTTACTCACTATTCACGGGGTTTAAATAGTTTGAAGATACGTGCAAGTCTTTTTGCGGTGGTCCCTCTAGAAGACAACAAACCTTAACTCGATTATGTGACTGTCTCGAACTGCCCTTTGAACCCTAGGGTTTGGGGCAGTACGGCGTGCCACATGTGAGGCGTTGGCTTGACCCTTCTACGGCTGGACCGCTACTACTGTATCACACTCCGGATTTTTTGAACCCTGCTCAAGTGTTGAGCTTTAGTGAATCTTGGGTGCTTGATCGTTCGTTCGAAAACTTTAATTTTGTCTGTTTGTCTGGAATGTGATACAATATGTGGAATTCATATAGTTTAGGCATGAAATACGAAATATGTGATATTTCGCATTTATGATGTCTAAAGAGAATCTGGATTCCAAATATTGTAGTTTTACACTTTCTTTTCTGTGACCGTAAGTGTAGTATGTTAGATATCGCCGGTTTCGTTGCTATACATCAACGACAATTGGGGTATGCATACTTACTTACGTTGATGATATGATATATTATGTGTTACTGAGATATGATGTGTAGGATTGTCGCGATCGAATAGCCGGGGGGTTTTTGTGAGATGAGAGTTTTATATTTTCATTCATGTAAATTCAAATGTAATGTAATATTCTTTTATTTGGGGCACTTCCAGGTTGAGGTTGTGTCACCAGTGTTGTATATTATTTACTTTTCCGTATTAGGATGGACCCAAGGAGGGGAGCACAGGTGACCGGGTTCTGGGGTTCAATGTGAGGCCATCTCGAGGAGTCGAGACCGGGTCTCCTAAACTCCAGGATTGGTAGGGTCACTTGCCGCTCTCGTAGGGGTCTAGGGAGTGGGCTTGGCTATTCATCACGACTGTGGAATCCGTATTTTCTATTGTGGCTAAATACTAAATACGGACGTCCTAGGATATCCCACGTTATATCTATGTTTTTGCTGCCTGTGTTCTGTGATATCTGAGACGAATGACATATTATGTATATGATATATAATAGACGTTGCTTATGTTTTACACCCGCGCTAGTCCCGTCCCGGTATGCCGTTAGTTAAGTAACCTAACGGTGCATAACGGAACATTGCGGCGAATGCAGATGGCATAAGCGTACGTGTTATTTTCGTTTCTTTTCTGTGATTGGCTTAAGGACTTAAATGATGGGATTACATTAATGTGATTAATGTAAAGAAAATAAACCTAAAAAGATGTTGTAGAATCGGATTTAAAAACTACTCGGCTATTTATGAAAAAGCTACATTTCAAAACTGCGGAGCTTAAGCCACTCGTTTTTTGAAAACTGTTTGATTCTACAACGATATCAAGTTCAAAGCGTTAAAGATTTTCTGAAAAATCATTCGCAACCCTCCGTCATTTTAGGAAGTAGAGTACTTAGTATTCGTGCTATGTTTGTTGAATTTAGTTAAGGCGTAGTGTACGGTAGCTAAGTGATGTCTTCCTACACTGCATATGATGCAGATTAATTAGGACATTCATGCGACTTTGTTGACCATAGTTAAGGGTCATATGGGTGGGTCTAATTGATCAAGAAATGACGGGTAGAACTTGACTGGTACTTATGATTTGTTGACCATAGTTAAGGTCATAAGTACTAGGGGTAAAAATAACATCGGGAATTTCAAGTGTTCAAATTTGCAATGAGATTGCATACCTTCCATGTGATGGTTGGATCCCGATCCCACTGTTGGCAATAGTTGCTCCTAGGAGAGTTTTACAGTTTACAATTAGCTAACTCATTAGGTGTCTAGAAAGGTGTTAACGGGGCTCCGCCTCTGGGAAAATGAGGTTTACTCTAATTAGGTCCGTGCGAAAGCACGGGGAACCTCCCTCAAAGTACCGACACTGGCCTGGGTGAACGGTTAGCGAAGTTGTAGACTGTAATTAATCCTGGCTAGTTTTTCTTTTTATGGTTTGAAAGAAAACTTGATAAAAAGCAGTGGGAAACATCGATTAGACAAGATAATAAACCAATCTAATCTGTGCAAGAGCTTTCGCTGAGTGTATTCTTTTCTCTCTCTTAATGGCAGATACCAATGACTGGACTTAAGCTTCTACTAGCTAAAAACAAACTGAATGGGACCAACTATAAAGACTGGCTGAGGAATCTAAAGATCGCCTTGACTTATGATAAAGTATCATATGTCCTCACGGCTTCAGCCCCGTCCGTCCCAGGCCCAAAGTCCTCAGTTGCGGACATTGAAGTCCGCAAGACATGGGACGCTGACTGTGCCACGGCAAAATGCCTCGCGCTTGCATCGATGGACAACACACATCAAAAGCAGCACGAGGACATGGACATTCACGGTATATTGCTCCATACAAAGGAGTTGTATGGGGAGCAATCCCACGTATTATGATACAAAGCATCAAAGAAACTGTTTCAGATGCGAATGGCCCCTGGCACACCAGTAGGAGACCATGTTTTGAAGATGATAGCTCTTATAGAAGAGCTTGAGGGCCTCGGATGGACAATGGACAATGAACAATATATAGATATTATTCTGCAGTCCCTCCCCTCCACCTTTGCTCAGTTCATAGTGAACTTTAACATGCATGGCATGGAGAAGGAACTCCCTGAACTCCTTAATATGTTAAGGAGTGCAGAGAGCACTATGAAGTCAGCAAAGACTCCCGTTATGACTATTGGACAGTCTTCTTCTTCTCGCCCGAAAGCTAAGGCCAAGAGAAAGAAAAAGAAGAAACCCACTAATCCTAAGGGCGGAGTCAAAAAGGTGAAGGGAAAGGGAAAGTCCACAGCTGGAGACCCGGGGAAAGGCGAGTGTTTTCATTGCCACAAGACAGGACATTGGAAGCGCAATTGCACGGAGTACCTAAGTCTCAAGAAGAAGCATGGTGATGCTTCTGCTTCAGGTGCGTTTGTGACTGAAAACTGTTTTTCTATAAACTCTGCTTCCTGGGTATTGGATACCGGTTCAGGTTCTCACATTTGCAATTCTATGCAGGGGCTGAGAAATAGCAAGGTTTTGAGGACAGGTGACCATACTCTCCGCGTTGGAAATGGTTCCAATGTACATACAGTCGCAGTGGGAGAGTATCACTTGGGGTTGCCATCTGGATGTATTTTGATTTTGAATCCATGTTATTTTGTACCAAGGATGCTATGTAATATAATATCCGTTTCTTTGTTGGACAATGAAGGGTATAATTTTGTGTTGCAGAACAATGTTATGAACATTCACCTAAATCAAATGTTGGTTGGGTATGGTACACTTAATAACGGAATATATGTCCTAAATCAACACACAGTTTTCAATATACAACACACTAATAAAAGAAAACTTTCAGAATTAAATGATGCTTTTCTTTGGCATTGTAGACTTGGTCATATTAACGAAACAAGACTAAACAGGTTACACAAAGATGGATATTTAAACTCTTTTGAATATAAATCTTATGCGACTTGCTAGTCTTGTATCAAGGGTAAAATGACCAAAACTCCGTTTACTGGACACGGAGAAAGAGCTACTCAGCTCTTGGGCCTCATACATAGTGATGTATGTGGGCCTATGTCTACACAGGCTAGAGGCGGTTTTTCATACTTCATTACATTCACCGACGATTTCTCAAGATTCGGTCATGTATTTTTATTAAAGCATAAGTCCGAAGCTTTCGAGAAATTCATTGAATATAAACAAGAAGTAGAAAAACAAACCGGCTTGAGTATTAAGATGCTTCGATCAGATCGAGGTGGTGAGTATCTCAGTACAGAATTTGCAAACTTCCTAAAAGAGAATGGGATTCTCTCTCAGCTCACTCCTCCTTACACACCACAGCACAACGGTGTGTCAGAACGACGGAATAGGACCCTATTAGATATGGTCCGGTCCATGATGAGTGACGCTGAGTTACCAGTCTCGTTTTGGGGGCATGCATTGGAGACTGCAGCATTTCTGCTAAACAGGGTTCCAACCAAAGCCGTGTCTACCACGCCATATGAGATATGGAATGGGAAGAGACCATCTCTTAAAAGAATTAAGATTTGGGGTTGCCCGGCCTATGTTAAAAAGCAGAATCCGGACAAACTCGAGACACGGTCAGTCATGTGTAACTTTGTGGGATATCCAAAGAATTCTTATGGATATCTGTTCTACCACAAAGAGGAACAAAAAGTGTTTGTTTCTCAGTATGCCACATTCTTGGAAAAAGAGTTTTTCACAGATAAAGATGATGGCAAGGTGGTAGATCTAGAAGAGGTTCTGGAGACAAAAACTACAAATGACGATTTGGTTGAACCGGCTGTTGCAACAGACACTGAAGAACCTCGGCCACTCCGTAGGTCTGGTAGGACTTCTCGCCCACCGGAGAGGTACTACGGTTTCCTCATTGATGGTAACGGAGAAGATTGCATCATGGATGATGATGATCCTACCAGTTTTCAGAAAGCTATCACGAGTGGTGACTCTGTGAAGTGGCTGGATGCCATGAGATCCGAAATGGAGTCTATGTACACCAACAAAGTATGGACTTTGGATGTTGTACCCCCTGGGGTAAAACCTGTAGGGTGCAAATGGTCTTTAAAAGAAAGATTGGTGTGGATGGGCAGGTAGAGACCTATAAGGCAAGACTTGTGGGGAAAGGTTTTCGTTAAAGACCAGGTTTGGACTATGACGAAACTTTTTCGCCCGTAGCCATGCTTAAATCCATTCAGATCCTACTTGCTATTGCTGCTCTCTACGACTATGAAATCTGGCAGATGGACGTTAAAACGGCATTTCTAAATGGAGATTTAGAAGAATGCGTTTATATGGATCAGCCAGAGGGCTTCATTGACAGTGGGAGCAGCGAGAAAGCATGTAGATTGCTTAAATCCGTATATGGGTTAAAGCAGGCATCTCGGAGTTGGAACATCTGTTTCGATGATGTTATCAAAGAGTTTGATTTCATCAAAAATCCAGATGAACCTTGTGTTTATAAGAAGGCTATAGGAAGAGCTGTCACATTCCTCGTATTGTACGTGGATGATATTCTTCTGATAGGAAATGATATTCCTATGCTACAGTCAGTCAAATCATTCTTATCACTAAGGTTCTCTATGAAGGACCTGGGTGATGCCACATACATCCTGGGCATAAGGATCTATAGGGATAGATCCAAAAAGTTATTGGGATTGTCCCAAACCAGGTACATCAACACCATCCTAAAGAGGTTTAGTGTGGAAGACTCCAAGCGGGGTGCCTTACCCGCTTGCCATGGAGTCACTCTCTCCAAGGATTCTTATCCAAAGACCGATGAAGAGAGAGCTCGCATGAGCATTATACCTTATGCTTCGGCAGTAGGATCTATAATGTATGCGATGTTATGTACACGCCCAGATATAGCTTATACACTTAGTGTTGTAAGCAGGTATCAATCCAACCCAGGGGAGAACCACTGGACACTTGTGAAGAACATTCTTAAGTACTTACGAAGGACTAAAGAATTGTTCTTGGTGTATGGTAATACAGATCTCCAAATGGAGGCCTTTACCGATTCGAGCTTCCAGAGCGATAAGGATGACAGCAAATCTATCTCAGGGTTTGTATTTACCCTCAATTGAGGGGCGGTAAGTTGGAAGAGTTCCAAACAAGATACCGTTGCAGACTCTACGATGGAAGCTGAGTACATTGCTGCAAAAGATGCCGCCAAGGAAGCCGTCTGGATGAAGAAGTTCATCTCGGAGCTAGGAGTAGTTCCAACCATTATTGATCCAATACCTTTGTATTGTGACAATAATGGGGCGATGGCGTTAGCCAAGGAGCCCAGATCCCATCAGCGGTCCAGACATATCCTGAGGCGCTTTCATTTGATCCGGGAGATTGTAGATCGCCGCGAGATCGAGATTAAGAGAGTAGACACAAAGAACAACGCCGCGGATCCACTCACCAAGGCCCTCCCTCAGCCACAACATGAGCGACTTTTTGAGATGTTGGGTATGAGATACGCCAATAACTGGCCTTAGTGCAAGTGGGAGATTGTTGGATATATGTATGCCCTACAGGCCATTATGTGATAGTGGATGTATCTATACATGTATATATATTCAGTTTGCATTCTTGCTCGACATGATAGTATGCTATCTGGTTCTTCTTTATCTGACATGTTTATTTGATCATGCTTCTATTCATTCATACATGCTGATAAAGCCCTGAGGATATCGGCTTGACTACTCTGATTATGATAGAGATCATACTAGTGGGACATCTATAGTCTATAAGCATATCCTAGAACGTCCCTAGTCGTAGGTATATCGAGACGGGGCATTGATATACCAGAGTAGACTAGCGTATATGATACTAGACCCATACGATGGGCGATGGATGTTCCCACATTCATCGATGTTTGACATCAAAATCATATACGGGTGCTCAGTGGTGACTGGGTACAGTGGACGGACTCACCGAGAACTCCTATATGGAATTATATCTATCGTCGGATAGCAGTTCTCAGGTGACACTGGTATAGGTTAGTCTGTAGACCCGAGATCGTCATAGAGCCTTGTGTGTTCTCCCACTGTACTTTGATTACCACCCTACCACGGCTCTACTGAGTCGTGCAAGCAGGTGGCCGTTGGGTACAGTCCCGAGACATACGAAGGCAATGAGCGATAGGAGGGGTTTCGTCTCTCCCGGTATTGGGAGTTGATGCCGTGCTGTGCCCGACTGGTTATAACAGCAAGTCCCTGGCCAGGGCTGCTGAGATTTGCTGATAAGTGTTATCAGTAGTTTCTCGATCTGTTATAGACCGTTCACCGGCACGACTTATTGAGTTATTGGGGTCGACGTGACCATCCCTAGGCTCGATATGCAGCATATCTGACGAAGAGACCGGACTGTACGGTAGTGTTTCCAGATGGCTCGACGGGAGTTGTGACAGGTTCGCTTGTTTTCTTCTGATCGCTCAATACCCGGGTGGCCGTTACGTTTAGTTGACCGCTTGCGGTTTGGGGGTACCTGATATGATCATCACCCTCTGCCTGTGTATTGACGAGTCTTAGAGTCCCACAGAGGAGTTACCCAGTCCAGGTGAAACGTTGTGGTGCGCGTATGCGATATGCGCTTGCACCCGATTGAAATGTGCATATATGATACGGAACATTGATCGGGTGGCCTGCTTTTGGTGGGGTCATATGAGATATGACCGGATTGATAAATTAAGTGTTGATTTATCATCTAACCATTAGTTTTCTCACTTGAAACCTTTCTAGGGTTTGATGGATGTATGCATGCATGCATGTGTTTCTTTCTTCCTTTCTAGTTTCATGCACATGTAGATGTGCATACATGTATACATACATACACCCATCCATCATGGTTGATTGCATATGGAAATGGTGGCAATATAAGACTCACACCATAGATTAAATAATGGATTATTATTTAATTTTGGTTTTAAAGGAAAATGAAAAAGGAAAGGATAAACATTCTTGCTTCTACATTCTTCTTCTAACCTAACCTATCTCAACTACCACTAACCTAGGGTTATCCTTCTCTTTATCATTTAAAACCCAAGTTAAATTAACTATCTATGATTTAATCATGGTTGAAGTTAAGAAGGAAATAAATATATATAGTAATATATATTTCATTTTGCTTCTAACTTAAGGTTATCTTTTTACACCTCTTGTTTATTTTAGCCACCATCTTCATCCTCCTTCATCTTTTCCTCTCTAGTCTTCTCTAGTGAGTTAAATACAACTAAAGAAAGGTTTTTGAAGTGAGATTCCAAACCACAACATCATTCTACTCAAGTCTAGCCAACTTGATTAGAGTGTTTCCTTCGGTTTTCCAAAGTAGCGAGCTTAGACAAAGTACTCCGTGGTGGATCGTCGTGGACGCAAGGGAACTTCAAGAGGACCTCGATTCAACACCCAAGACACCAAGGAGTCTAGCAAAGGGGAGATACAAAGGTTGTAGCCTTCAAACCCTAATCTTTACTGGCTTAAAGTTTTACAACCCTAATTTTCTAGGATCGATCCCTTTGCATGTTAGTTTGGCACCATAAAAATTAAAACTTTGGGTCATGTGATGCTTCAAAACTCTTCATAGGGTGCTATACTAACCTTTCAGGAACCATTTCCAACGCGGAGAGTATGTTCACCTATCTTCAAAACCTTGCTATTTCTCAGCTCCCTGCATAAAATTGCAAATGTGAGAACTGATCGCACGCTTTTGGCGTGTCGGATGTTCAAAGTTCTAAAATATAACCGTGATCAGGACGGTGTCGCAATGCAGCTAGCCGGTTGAGCACGGGTCGATCCGCAGGGAGATGGTTGTATTTCCGTTCTTGTCTTAGACGAGTCAATAAAGAATTTGTGTATGTTTGTTCAATCTAACCTATGTGTATTATTTGCAAGTATAATGTTGTTAAGAAAATATACGAAAGTGTAAGCTAAAGATATCCGTACTCAAAACCTTTGAGCCGAGTCTTGACCGATTGAAGCTAGAGCAATCGGCAACAACGTGGATTAGGGGATTTAAGCGCGGTATTCGTTGAATCCGGCTTATTTACCCTTGTCCTTCCGTTCTTGTCTCTTTCTTTCTCCTCCGGCCAAACCGAACGCAACCGGTCGCGGTTAGGAATCACCGTTACCTTGTTAGGGTAGGGTGCCTAACGGAGCGCTTGCGTATCGTTTGGGCGGAGTTCAATGGAAAATACGGGAAAAGGAGATGAGCAAAGAAACGTTAACTTATAATATCGTATTTCTTCTTAACAACTTTATACCTGCAAATAATACACATAGGTTAGATTGAACAAACATACACAAATTCTTTATTGACTCGTCTAAGACAAGAACGGAAATACAACCATCTCCCTGTGGATCGACCCGTGCTCAACCAGCTAGCTGCATAGCGACACCGTCCTGATCGCGGTTATACTTTAGAAATTTGAACATCCGACACGCCAAAAGCGTGCGATCAAATGGCGCCGTTGCCCGGGAGACGATTTTTGCGGATTTGCAAACTGCGATTGTGGGGAGCAAAGTGTACGCTCAAGGCTAAGGTGTTTGCAAAGTATAGTGCCAAAGATCCGGGTAGTTTGACCCGCACAAGCGAACTTTTCAAGCTTACCGGATTTGATTCAACGGGGGTTTCCTAACCCAAAACTTAACGGTACGTACTTTACTAACACCTTCTTCTCAAATCCGACGCATCCAATATACTATTCTTTGCAGGATTCTTTGCAAGTTCGCTAGCAAACGCTAAAAAATTGACTAACCCGTATTTGTTGCAGTGCCGCACTTAAACTAAAAAACGATTGTTTGATTCTTTATAGAATTTTTATTGAATTGCGCATTGCATACATTAATACGGACTTAAGGGCAAGCGAACCCCACAATATACGGTAAAGGATTTCATCACCTTTTCCGTGGCCCACAAATCACGAACTTGAGCATAACGTTTACCCGCACAAATTCTGAAAGAAATTAGACTTTAAGCCTTAAGGACTTCGCGCTCACTAGGATAAGTTAACTGTGTTTAGAACCTCGCTTAACGGTATATTGTTTACGGGGTGTCTAGGAAAGTGTTAACGGCGAAACCGCCAAAAGAGAAAGGGTTATTTAATTAAGGAACTTCGCGAAAGCGTTGGAAAACCACCCCTTATCTCTGCACTTACCTGGCCTCGTGATCAGTGTATCTTGAGCCCGTTTCTCGACACAGTTTTACTTCGACAATCAAGTTCTGGAGCAGGTCTAGTTGACCTAGGTGAACCCTAGAACGATTAGGTTTGTGGTATTTTTGTGTCGTGATTGTTTTTGTCCATATTCTTTTTGTGTGTATATTTCATTCTTCTGTTAATATATAAACTATAAAAAAAAAAATATCACATTCTTTTTCCCCTCCTTTTCTCTACCTTTCTTTCTCTCTCTTCATATCATGGGTACCCCACCTCGAAAAACTCTTGCCGAACTTTGGTACCTACAACCAGACATTACTTCTTACGGTTCTTGCTTTGGCCGAACTTCGAACGATCCATCCATGCCAAAAATTTCATTGAGAGATCGGATAGACGCGTCTAGGACAAACAATTTGACTCCGCAATCCACTTCATATCAACCATTTCAAACATTCACCCCTTCTTACGTTGATACCCCTTCTTCGGGTCATGTTGCAACTCCAAGACCTATGTCTATTGCAGAACATATTAAACAATCTCGTAGCCGATCTTTCACTCCTTTCACCACTTCAAATTCTTGGGATCAACAATTCCATTCACCTTCCTATCCAAATGTTGATCCTGCTCCTGTCCAGCCATTCAATTCCTACCAATCCTACCCTACTTTTGCACCTTCCCTAGACATTGCATCAGAACCGCCATTTGGGAGTTTTCAGTATCCAAACAACTTTGAATCTTTTACTGAAACCCTTTCACAACCAATGTCTAGTCTAGAACAGTCGTTGGAAGACTTTAGGGTAGCGTCAAGCCAACAGATTATGGATTTGAATGCGTCCATGGCCGCTCTCGTACAACATACTGACCCGGTAGCTAGTTTTCAACTAGCTCCTAATTTTTCAATGTATGATGAGGCGGCAGGACAGGCTGTGAATTTGAGTGGAGAGAGTGAGCTGTACCCTCTTCCGAATCAAGCCTACCCGGTCCAAATTGAATCCCACAACTCCTGTTTTGAAAGTCTATCGAGTATCCCACATGATTTATCAATTGAAGATAGAATGATGAATGAGTTGTGCGACTTTGTAGTGTTTGATTTACCCGATTGTGAAGGGACCTTGCCAAGTGAAACCAATCCCAAACCTTTTGACCTCTACACCTCCACTCTAGAACCTGAATTGATTGATATCCATGCTTTTGATGAGGTGTATGAGAATATTGATTTTCACTTGATTGAGGATATTGACGCGGGGAATAATTTGGATGATGAACCCATAGATTTGGCTGAGTTTTTCTCTTCAAATCATCATCCCGAGTCATTAAATGTTTTTTCCGAACCCCATATGCGTCTGGATTTTGATAATAAATGAATGGATGAGATAAATTTTGAGGAGAATATTGAGGATAGTACTGAGGATGAAACAGTTTTAATTGATGAGTCGGATTTTCCAATTCATCCTATCCCTTCCACTGACTGTGTACACCCTCCTGAACCTTTGCCCGATAACCTTCCTCAATCACTTCCCCCCACCCTTTCCATCGTTCCGACCATGCAAGAAACCGTCTCACTTTCATTTCGTATGTCTGGTTTACCAACTGCGGCGTACCCATGGTTTCTCACGAATCTTGAGGGATTTGACCCCATTTCTCGACGGATAAATATATTAGCACAATCGCTTTTCACACATCGGTCATCACAAATTGTGCTAATCTATTTACTCCATTTGCACCCTCAAGTTTGTATTCCACTTCTTTTTCCCTTCCGCCATTCTTCTTCCTCTCATATACCGAGACCGTATCCCGCTTCTCTCCGCATATGGTCTCGCGTATTCTCCATCTCTTTTCTCTATGCCTTCTTTCACCAGCCACTGCTTTATCACGATAAGATCTTTGAATGGTTGGTGCTCACTTTTGGCCTGTCTAAGGCCTTATATAGCTTGATACTGTTCTTTCCCCCCTAATCCTGAACTTCAACACTTAACAGTGGAAACACTGTTTTACTTAAGTTTGGGGGGGCACTTTTTTTTGTATATATTTTTGTTTTCCTTTTTGTTTTGTATATAATTTGTTTTTAGGGAGAGCGCCAACAATTTTGACCCTCTTGGTATAGCTTGACAGTGAGGGCACTGTCAAGTTTATGTTTGGGGGTGTGCTCGGTAAGCTTTCTTCCTTCGCATTCATTTGTATATTTTGCATTTGCATACCTTATTAAAAACCCACAAAAATTGAAAATTTTCCAAAATATAAAAACTTTGTCGTCAAATTAGCTAATAGGGTAACTTAGGTTTTTATTCTGAAAGTTTAGTTGATATGATAGAAATAACTAAATTCTAGGCTTAGGAATTGAAAACCCTAAAAATAACCCTCATTCTGTCTAACTTTGGTAAGTATACGTCCTTACAGTTTTTTTTTGAGAAATAGGTAATCTTGAGTTCAGTTCTTGAGTTAAGTCAAGATGAAGGGAAAGTATTGAAGCTTTACTGAAGGATAAGTCTGAAAAATAGTTTCTTTTCTTGAGTTCAAATTTAGAAAGTATATACCCTACAAACTGCACTTACACGCACCTTGAAACTTGGGATAGTAGAGGATACCTAGAAATACTCTTGCCTGAAAGCCTAATATGAAAGAAAATACGGTATTTAAAGCTAAACACCAAAAGAGCATATTGAAAAAAATATCCGGTCTTGAAAAAGAAAAAGAAAAAAGAAAAAGAAAAAGAAAAATAGAATAAAGTCAAGACCTGGAAACTGCTATTTACGCTTTAAGCTCACACATTCAGTAATCGGCTGTTAGTGCCTCAAGAAGCATTAATAGTCGCATGAAAGGTATGTGAGCAAAACCGTCCATCCTTAATGAAAAGAAGTAGTATTAGGTATTAGGGCAAGGGTATTATAGTTTGAATTGAATTCTTGAGTGTAGGGGTGCAAATATACACACACGTAGGGGTATACAATCGATGTTTGGATAAAAGATAGAAATAAAGAATAAGACTTGTGTTTTCTGTAAAGTTGATAAAAATCCCTGATTTGAGGCCGCACTTTAGAAAGAAAAATCAGGAGATACCAATATCTTTCTAAAATTTTTTGGAACGTATATGATCTAAGGTTAAATAGATAGGTGGTGTGAAAAATAAGGGTTGGATATTTCTAACTTAGGATGATAGAGTTTCTAACATAAATACTAAAACTGTAGGAGTAGAATCGATGTTAACTTATGAAACTAGCTTGACGGGATTTTGTGGGTAGTATCCGCTGAAAACCATCAGGAGACAACACTCCTCCTACTAGGGACACCTAGAGGTTTAACGGCTTGTTGCACGCGCTCAGTGCAATCGCGTTCCCTGCGAAAGTGCGGTTAGGATTTTATTTTTATGAATAATTGGTTTTGCTCGGGACGAGCAAAAGTTAAGTTTGGGGGTATTTGTTCATAACAGAATACTGCATTTTATACCGCCCATTCTTATGCTCGTGTGTTTATAGGTAGGTGCTTTTAATCCGTGTTTGTTACATATTTACAGAGTACAGCTTTCCAGTACAAATATTGCAAATCAAGACAAAATATCCACAGTTACACCAAATACAGAACATCTGTTGACAGCAGATAAAATCTCCACATTTGATCGCACGCATTTGGCGTGTCGGATGTTCAAAGTTCTAAAGTATAACCGCGATCAGGACGGTGTCGCTATGCAGCTAGCCGGTTGAGCACGGGTCGATCCACAGGGAGATGGTTGTATTTCAGTTCTTGTCTTAGACGAGTCAATAAAGAATCTGTGTATGTTTGTTCAATCTAACCTATGTGTATTATTTGCAAGTATAAAGTTGTTAAGAAAATATACGAAAGTGTAAGCTAAAGATATCCGTACTCAAAACCTTTGAGCCGAGTCTTGACCGATTGAAGCTAGAGCAATCGGCAACAACGTGGATTAGGGGATTTAAGCGCGGTATTCGTGGAATCCGGCTTATTTACCCTTGTCCTTCCGTTCTTGTCTCTTGCTTTCGCCTCCGGCCAAACCGAACGCAACCGGTCGCGGTTAGGAATCACCTTTACCTTGTTAGGGTAGAGTGCCTAACGGAGCGCTTGCGTATCGTTTGGACGGAGTTCAATGGAAAATACGGGAGAAGGAGATGAGCAAAGAAACGTTAACTTATAATATCGTATTTCTTCTTAACAATAATAATTACAACCATTCACAAAACAAACCAAAAAGAGCAAAAGAAAAGAACAAAGAAAAGAAAAGATTACAAGCAAGTAATTAAAGTGCATGGTAATAAATTGCAAGTAATTAAAGACAAGAATGAAAAATGCAATAAAGTAATTACAAGAACCATAGAACTCAAAACAAGCATGAGATCAATAGCCAACCCTTAAACTTGCAAGCTAAATCAAGAGGTGCAAGATCAAGAGAAGGGTAAAGAACTCATGTGAAATGAAGCACTAAAGAGAGAACAAAATGATACAACCCCTTGAGACCAATGACCAAAGCTTAAACTTGCAAGCTCACTTAAGAGGTTGCAAGATCAAGTTAAGGTAGAGAGCTCAAGGGGGAAGCTAAACAAAAAGAATAATACAAAAACCCTCATCTTTATTCACATCCACTCAATGCTCTCACTACATTTCCATGGAGGATAAATGAAGAAGATGAAGAAGAACTAAAACTACACTAAAGTGGCTAAATGAATGGACACCCTTTGGTTTGGCTCAGTTCTGGAGTATTTATAGGCTGCTTACAGAAACCCTAGGGCAAGAATCTGGCATAAAATGAAGTACCCAAACTAACCCCAGAAAACGACACTGAGAGGAGGTAGTACGGCCGCGGATCCGCGGCCTAGACCCCATGTTGGCCGCGGATCCGCGGCCATGTGGAGGCTTTAGGGGGCTGGGCTTCTTTTGGGGTCTTGTGTTTGCATTTTACTTTGTTTAACATATGCAGATTATCAATATCCTTCCTTGATTTCTTCAGTTTCCAGAAGTTAACAATGATGGCTTTACATTTGAATTTTTCTCCCTCGAGCTCCGCGCACATATTGATTCTTGTGCAGCCCCCCTCGTGCTCTGTGCTTGTCCAAGACATGAATGACCATTGTCATATGTCTTGTCTCTGGAACCGGTACGCAACACTGGACGGATATGGATGACCGGAACCCGGCTTTTATCTGCTGTCAACAGATGTTCTGTATTTGGTGTAACTGTGGAGATTTTGTCTTGATTTGCAATATTTGTACTGGAAACCTGTACTCTGTAAATATGTAACAAATACGGATTAAAAGCACCTACCTATAAACACACGAGCATAAGAATGGGCGGTATCAAATGCAGTATTCTGTTATGAACAAGAACCTGAACCGGTATCTAATACCCAGGAAGCAGAGTTTATTGAAAAACAGTTTTCTGTCACTAACACACCTGAAGCAGAAGCATCCCCTTGCTTCATCTTGAGATTTAAGTACTCGGTATAGTTGCGCATCCAATGTCCTGTTTTGTGGCAATGAAAACATTCCCCTTTCTCCGATTCTCCAGCTTTGGACTTGTCCTTCCCCTTAACCTTTTTAACTCCACCCCTAGGCTTGGTGGGCTTCTTCTTGAGCTTTCCCTTGGCCTTAGCCTTTGGGCGAGAAGAAGAAGATTTCCCAACACTCAAAACGGGTGTTTTCACTGATTTTAGTGTGCTCTCTGCACTCCTTAACATATTAAGGAGTTCAGGTAGTTCCTTCTCCATGTTGTGCATGTTGAAGTTAACTATGAATTGAGCAAAGGTGAAGGGGAGGGACTGCAGAATAATATCCGTATATTGTTCATTGTCCATCGTCCATCCAAGGTCCTCAAGCTCTTCTATGAGAGCTATCATCTTCAGAACATGGTCTCCTACTGGTGTGCCAGGGGCCATTCGCATCTGAAACAATTTCTTTGATGCTTCGTACTGGAATACGCGGGATTGCTCTCCATACAACTCCTTTGTATGGAGGAATATGGCTTGAATGTCCATATTCTCGTGCTGCTTTTGATGTGTGTTGTCCATCAATGCAAGGGCGAGGCATTTGGCCGTGGTACAGTGAGCGTCCCATGTCTTGCGGACTTCTTTATCCGCAACTGAGGATTTTGGACCTGGGACGGGCGGGGCTGAAGCCGTGAGGACATGATACATTATCATAAGTCAAGGCAATTTTCAGATTCCTCAGCCAGTCTTTTTAATTGGACCCATTCAGTTTATTTTTATCTAGTAGAAACTTGAGTCCAGTCATTGGTATCTGCCATTAAGAGAGAGAAAAGAATACACTCAGCGAAAGCTCTTGCAAAGATCAGATTGGTTATTATCTTGTGTAATCGATGTCTCCCACTGCTTTAATCAAGTTTTTCTTTCAAACCTTAAAAAGAAAACTAGCCAGGATTAATTACAGTCTACAACTTCGCTAACCGTTCAGCCAGGCCAGTGTCGATACTTGAGGGAGGTTCCCCGTGCTTTCGCACGGACCTAATTAAAGTAAACATCGTTTTCCCAGAGGCGTAGCCCCGTTAACACCTTTCTAGACACCTAATGAGTTAGCTAATTGTAAACTGCAAAACTCTCCTGGGAGCAACTATTGCCCACAGTGGGATCGGGATCCAACCATCAAATGGAAGGTATGCAATCTCATTGCAAATCTCAACACTTGAAATTCCCGATGCGGTTTTTACCCCTATTACCTATGACCTTAACTATGGTCAACAAATCATAAGTACCAGTCAAGTTATACCCGTCATTTCTTGATTAATTAGACCCACTCATATGACCCTTAACTATGGTCAACAAAGTCGCATGAATGTCCTAATTAATCTGCATCATATGCAGTGTACATCATATGCAGTGTAGGAAGACATCACTTAGCTACCGTACACTACGCCTTAACTATAGTCAACAAACGTAGCACGAATACTAAGTACTCTACTTCCTAAAATGACGGAGAGTTGCGGATGATTTTTAAGAAAATCTTTAACGCTTTGAACTTGATATCGTCGTAGAATCAAATGGTTTTCAAAAGGAGTGGCTTAAGCTCCGCTATTTTGAAATATAGCTTTTTCATAAAGAGCCGAGTGGTTTTTAAATCCGATTCTACAACATCTTTTTAGGTTTATTTTCTTTACATTAATCATATTAATATAGTCCCATCATTTAAGTCCTTAAGCCAATCACAGAAAAGAAACGAAAATACAACGTACGCTTATGCCATCCGCATTCGCCGCAATGTTCTGTTATGCACCGTTAGGTTACTTAACTAACGACATACCGGGACGGGACAAGCGCGGGTGTAAAACATAAGCAACGTCTATTATATATCTCATATATAATATAACATTCGTCTCAGATATCACATCACAGAATACAGGCAGCAGAAATACATTATAATGTGGGATATTGTAGGACGTCCGTATTTAGTATTTAGCCAACAATAAAAAATACGGATTCCACAGTCGCGATGAATAGCCAAGCTAACACCCCTAGACCCCTACGAGAGCGGCAAGCGACCCTACCAATTCTGGAGTTTAGGAGACCCGGTCTCGACTCCTCGAGATGGCCTCCCACTGAACCCCGAACCAGGTCACTAGTGCTCCCCTCCTTGGGTCTATCCCAATGCGGAAAAATAAATAATATACAATATTGGTGACATCAACCTCAACCCGGAAGTGCCCCAAATAAAAGAATATTACATTACATTTGAATTTTACAAGAATGAAAATAAAACTCTCATCTCACATAAAACCCCCCGGCTATTCACTCACGACAATCCTGCACATCATATCTCAGCAACACATAATATCATATATCATCAACGTAAGTAAGTATACGTACCCTGATTGTCGTTGATGTATAGCAACGAAACCGGCGATAAGCGACATACTACACTTACGGTCACAGAAAAGAAAGTGTAAAACTACAACATTTGGAATCCACATTCTCTTTAGACATCGTAAATCCGAAATATCACATACTTCGCATTTCATACCTAACTATATGAATTCCACATATTGTATCACATTCCAGATAAATAGACAGTATTAAACTTTTCGATCAAATAATCAAATACCCAAAATTACCTAAAGCTCAACACTTGAGCGGAGTTCAAAAAAACCCGGAATGTGTCACAGTAGCAGCGGTCCAGCCGTAGAAGGGTCAAGCCAACGCATCACTTGTGGCACGCCGTACTGCCCCAAACCCTAAGGTTTAGAGGCAGTTCAGACGGTCACATAATCGAGTTAAGGTTTGTGTTCTTCTAGAGGGTCCACCACTTAACTTGCACGTATTTCCGAAAGATTTAAACCCGAGAAAAAATCAACACTTGAAAATTTTTCGTGCCGGGAAAAAGTGAGTTAATGATATCCGATCGAACTTTTTAATACTTTCTAAATTATCCGAAAAAGGCACGAAATTAAAATTCCGATCGAATCAACGAATCCAAAACAATCCCAAGAACATTCGACACTTGAATCAGATTAAAAATACCCAAAAATATATACAAGCAGATACTAACATTACTGTATAAAAACGAGGCCATACTTCTCCTATACGGCCGCGGATCCGCGGCCCAAGCAAGGTCTGGCCGCGGTTCCGCAGCGGTATGTACGAATTATTGCATCGTTTTTTACAGTGTTGCTTAGATTTCCCTGCTGAATTTTTTACGTATTTTTAATTCTGAAAATAACAGAGTTTCAAAAAATGTCCAGAGAGGGTTAAAAAATCCGTATTTTTGGTTCGATCGGAGTTTTAACTTCGCTAAAGCATCGCCTAAAGCTCTAGCTTGGCTCTGATACCAATGTTAGGATTACCTAGCACCTCATGAAGGGTTTGGAAGCATCACATGTGTCAAAATCAAATTTTTAAGGTGCTAAGTTAACATACAAAGAATCATCACTAGAAATTTAGGGTTTCATAACATAGACATCATCACAAGTAATAAAAGCTAGGGTTTTGAGAGTACAACCTTTGTAGCTCCCTACGCTAGACTCCTTGGCTACTTGAGGGTTGGAAAAAAGTCCGCTTGAGATCCTCTAGGTCCACGATGATCCACCCGGAGTCCTCTTTGTCCAAGCTTGAAACTTCACAAGATGAAGAGATGAAATGGAAGCTAAACACTCTTCACTAATGGGCAAGACTAGTGTAGAATGGTGTTGTGGTTGGTTTTCTCACTTCAAAATCCTAACTTGGTAACTCTTTTGCTCACTTGAGAGAACTAGAGAGCAAGAGAGAAAGGAGGAAGAAGATGATGGCTTTTAAACTCAAGATAAAATGATAAGCTCTTTAAGAAAATGAGAAAATGAAAATATATATATTTTCACTCTCTCATTCTAAACCCTGGTTGTAAAATATCTTAGATATTTTGTTTCGAACAAAAATGACCATAGAAAATGAATCATGGTTAATACAAGGGGTTAGTGTAAGAATAATAAAATAAACCAAGAAACAATTTCCATTTCATTTTCCTTTTTCCAAATAAACAATATCCATATATTTTACATATGGTGTGAGCCTTATATTGCCACCATCTACTATATCAACAACCATGATAACTATTATGTATGCATGTATGTGTGCATGCACATCCTATGTGCATGAATGAGAATGAATGCATACATGCATGCATACAACATAAAGACAAGAAAGGATTTCAAGTGAGAAACTAATGGTTAATGATACATCAACACTTGATTTAGCAACCCGGTCATATCACATACGACCCGGCCAAAAGCAAGCCGCCCGATTAATATACAATATCTCATATGCGCATTTTAACCGGGTCCACGCGCATATCGCATATGCGCACCACAACGTTTCGCCTGGACTAGGTAACTCCTTTGTGGGACTCGAAGACTCGTCAATACGCCGACAGTGGGTGATGATCATATCAAGCACCCCCAAGCCGCAAGCGGTCAGCTAAACGTAACGGCCACCCGGGTATTGAGCGATCAGAAGAAAACAAGCGAACCTGTTACAACTCCCGTCGAGCCAACCGGCAACACTACCGTACAGTCCGGTCTCTTCGTCAGATATGCTGCATATCGAGTCTAGGGATGGTAACGTCGACCCCAATAACTCAATAAGTCGTGCCGATGAATGGTCTATAACAGATCGAGAAACTACTGATAACACTTATCAGTAAATCTCAACAGCCCTGGCCAGGGACTTACTGATATAGCCAGTCGAGCACAGCACAGCATCAACTCCCAATACCGGAAGAGACGAACCCCTTCCTATCGCTCATCGCCTTCGTGTGTCTCGGGACGGTACCCAACGGCCACCTGTTTGCACGACTCAGTAGATCCGTGGTAGGGTGGTAATCAAAGTACAGTGGGAGAACACACAAGACTCTATGACGATCTTGGGTCAACAGACTAACCTGCACCAGTGTCACCTGAGAACTGCTATCCGACGATAGATATAATTCCATATAGGAGTTCTCGGTGAGTCCGTCCAGTGTACCCAGTCACCACTGAGCACCCGTATACGATCTCGATATCAAACATCGATGAATGTGGGAACATCCATCCCCCATCATATGGATCTAGTATCATATACGCTAGTCTACTCTGGTATATCAATGCCCCGTCTCGATACACCTACGACTAGGGACATTCCAGGATATGCTTATAAACTACAGATTTCCCACTAGTATGATCTCTATCATAATCACAGTAGTCAAGTCTATATCCTCAGGGCTTTATGAACATGTGTGAATGAATAAAAGCTTGATCAAATCAACATGTCAGATAAAGAAGAACCAGATAGCATACTATCATGTCGAGCAAGAATGTACACTGAATATATATATATATACATGTATAAATACATCCACTACATATAATGGCCTCTAGGGCATACATATATCCAACAGCTATATCGGCTTTAGTCTATAAATAGACATAAGCCACTTGTCCACTATGCTTCCGCTGCTCCCACTGACTACGAAAACCCTCTGGCAGAATAATATACACGTGCAGTTCTAAAGCCAGTTCAGAACGACGCTATACTCATCCTCCTGCCGGGTCTCATAGCCTGGAACAACAGTAGTGTCAAGTCTGGGTAAACAAGAACCTCCCTGTCACCGTCTTTGAGCATACTGAAGTACCTCTCGAGTGCCTGAGGTTACCCACCATATCTGCGAACTGGCCAATGGAATGTCAATCCAGATTGAATCTTTAGGTCCTATTAAATTTTCAGTAATTGTTTGCGGTTCTGGAATCACTTCCAGTTATACAATACTCCCACTACTATTTTCTGAAAAAATCCATTTTACTAAAACTGTGGCGAGTCAAGAACAATATCAATATTGATCTTCCAGATGGTAGAAAGTCAACTCTCGTCATAGCCCGGGTCAGCCGACAAACAGCCATTATAGAAACATGCATTGAGTTATCCAGAGTCTGGTTTTAAGCATAAGCCGGACAACTCACCGTACCTTAACATCGTTAAGATATGAACCGTTATATATCCAATATAGAAACAGAGGCACCGATTTAATTGGAACCAGATTCAAATCATGCAGCTTTCTCCAGTGCATGTAAACTAAATGGAAGGAGGCCGATCAGCGTTACTCAATTTAGGAATGCATCCAGATATGAGTAACCTGAAAGAGAAACAAGTTTCTCAAAAACCATTACTATCAACTGAATACCATACACAAGTATCTACATCTTCGATAACCTTGAAGAATCCTGATACTTGCAACACCTGGTTCTCTGCTTTATTTTTATACCTGTAACTTCTCAAAACATAGACCTTGTATTTCTATGAAACACCTGTCTAAAAACTAGAGAAGTCACAAGTAAAAAGAATATAGTATGAGGACCAACCCCTGTGTCCTAATGGACACTGGACAACATACAATACTTTGAATAAGTCCGCTGAGTTGAATAACTCAAACCCTGTGCGTCGTAGGTTGAAGACTATACTTATGGTTAAGAAGAATTACACCGCTTTTTAATGCTCCTTACCTAACCATCAACTGATATAGGTAAATGTCATGGACATAATTTCAAAAGGTTATATCTCACTTTATAAAAATAAATGTACAGATTTATCAATTTGAAATTGGAGCATAACAACGGATATTCAAATCCAAATATTTTCCGTCCGGCAAACAACCCAGGCGATTTCCTCAAATATCACCAATTACAACGAATGCCGATATAATGAGGATGATCACCTAATTCCCAATAACTTACTCCCACCCATCATCTGTAAAACCATACAGATATGAGAATCATACCTGGTAAATACATACCCTAGAGCAAGTGTCTAATTGGGAAATCAGTTTTCTATTAACAATGCACAGTGAAACTGAAACATGAATATGTTTCGAAGGGGTTTCCGGGTATTCCTAGTAATGCCTATTCCATTATCAGATTCACAACTGTAACCGTATATCTTTTTGCCATCTCTCCAAATCCCTTTATATGTCTTCAGTCATTACCTTCTGTACACCCCTTTAGGCTAAATGGTTTTCTTCCTTCCCTACCGTTCGGCACCAGCCTAAGGTTTGGAAGTAGACTATCCAATAAGCGTAATGGGTGTACTCTCCTAATCCTAGGAGTACTCACAACCTGGGAGAAGGTGAAGATAAAAGACAACTGAATAAACCTTATTCCTATTTCTCCTGAACCAGAATCTATCACCGAACTGGAACAAGTTCCTTCGAGTTCGTATATAACCATACGATGGAGTATCCAAATAACTGTGGATCTTCGTAGTGATACGGAGTGTTCTAGAGAAATACAAAGGTGAAGTAGGAGTGGTAATGAAATACTTGGTTTGGTCGTGAATAGCAGTCGCAATTTACTTTGCCTTCTTTCTAATCCCTTTATTTGTCTTAACTTATTACCTTCTGTACACCATCATTAGGCTAATTGGTTTTCTTCATTCCCCACCGTTCGGCACCTGCCTATGGTTTGGAAGAAGACTATCTAATTAGCGTAATAGGTGTACCATCCTAATCCAAGGAGCACTCGCAACCTGAGAGAAGGTAAAAGGAAAAGACAACTGAATAGTCCTATTCATTTTCTCCAGAACCGGAAACCATCCTTGAATCTGGAACAAGTTCCATCGAGTTCGTATATAACCATACGATGGTTTTATCCAATGGAAGTAGATGTTCGTAATAATACGGGGTGTCCTGGAGAAAAAGGTAAAAGTAGGAGTGGCAATGAGGTATGCAACTCAGTCAATCTAAAAGCCGGTGTTTTAAGAAGGTTCGGTTAACTTAGTCACTGAGTCATAGTCAAGGGTCGGGCCATGGTCGCTGCCAAAGAGAGAGAGAAAAGAAACACTATGCGTGCACTCTAACCCAGATCAGAATGGTTATCACTTTATCTAATCAGGAAAACCTCCCACTGTAACCTCAAATTCTCCTCCAAACCTGAAAGAAGAATTAGTCGGGATCGCCCGAGGAGTAAACCAACTCATCATTGGGAATCGGGATCCAACTATCATCGCATGATAACGTGATGGAATACACTCACGTTATCACACTCTAGAAGGTATGCGCATATCTGGCAAGTTTCAGTTTCTTTAGAAACTCCCGATGTGATTTTTACCCCATGCTCTTTTGACCATGACTTTGGCCAACAAATCATAAGTCACATGTCAAGTTCTACCCGTCATTATCCAGGTTAATTTGAACCCACCCGTACCTACCCTTTACTTTGGCCAACAAAGCAGTACGATTGTCCCAAACCAACGCATCTATCTATGTACTAGAAAAGTAACAAATAGCTACCATACACTATGCCTTGACTTTGGCCAACAAACATAGCATGAATACAGTGCTACCCGTCTGAAATGACGGAGGGCTATGAATGGTTTTTGGCAAAAAACCTTTAACGTAATGAACTTGATGTCGTTAAAGGAACCGGATAGCTTTTTATAAAAATATAGTGGCGAAAACCTTTGCTAAAGAGGTCACTCCCGGTAAAGGGATCTCGGCTCTTTCCTTATAGAATGAGGTGCAGGATATTCCAACTGAATACAGCGATGCAAAGCAAAAAGTAATCGACTATAATGAAGTTATTATCCTGACGCAAACTTCTGTCCAAGGGGTCACTCCCGGTGAAGGGATTTCGGCCCTTGCCTCGTCGACTGAGGTGCTGGATATTCATAACCGAATACCACTGTGCAAAACAAAAGAGAACGTCCTTGCAATAACAGCTTTTTGAAAAATGTTCCAACAACATCAGAATAGCTTTTTTTAGCTTGCATTGATCCGAATCAATGCAGTCCCATCAATTAATCACACCACAAAAGAGCGAAAATATGATGTATGTATATGCCATCCGCATTCGCCACTAGGTCCCGTCATCACCCGTTAGGTTACTCAACTAACGACAGAGTGGGGACTGGACTAGCGTGGGTGTAAAACATATACAACATCTACTAGTATATATATATATCAATATATAATATTCGCTCATGGCGTGATAAAATGCAACATCACAAAGAGTAATAAGCATCACAGAACAATAGAGATAATCTGGGATCCCGGGGTTTCATAGAGCCGCTACTTAAACCCGACATTCCCCTGGTCGTGTGGATAGCCTATGCAATGAAATCCTAGATCCCTACGGGCGCGGCAAATTACCCGCCAAAACCTGAAGCGAGGCAGCCCCCTTCAACAAAGTGAATGGACCACCCAGCACTTCACGGAATCCGGTAACTTGAGCACCCCTCCATGGGTTAACTTGTACCCCCTACTAGTGTGGAGAATAGCCCGCCAATTCTAGAGTGAAGCCCCCTCTGTCTCAAAGCCATGAGATGCGGGTTCGTTGCCCTCTAGAACCCGGCTATCCGTCCACCCCACCATGGGGTAATCCTAGTACTGAAAGTAAAATATATACAACGGGTACATCGACCTCATCCCGGACGTGCCCCAAAAGAATAATATACAAACAGGCAGTGACGGCAGTCCACATGTCGGACGCTCACCCCGTAATATCAAATCTACAAATATAACCAAACTGTACTACCATTGCATCCAGGCTATCCACCATGACAAATCCGCAACATCACAGAACAACACAGAACATCAACGTGAATGTCACGTTCGTAAATCCGTCTAAAAGGATTATAGCATTTAGACAAGATTTACCGATCAAATGACTTTCACGGTTGCAGATATAATGTAAGTATTGTGAACTAACATATTTAAAATTTTCGATCGATAAAATTTCCCGAAGTGGGCCCCAAGTACAACTGCAGCACTCAAAATAATCTGGGCCAAAAATAAACATTCCAGAAACCCCAATTCCAAGTTAGAGAGCACTGCAGAAAATTTGGTGCAGTGTTGCTACAGTACTGCGGCGGAATCGCGGCCAAAACGTGGGTACGGCCGCGGTTCCGCGGCTCTACAGTGCAGTCAGCGTACCAAATTTTCTCAGATTCCTTAGAAAAGCCTGCCTGATTTTCTGCAACACTCAAAATAATTTTTCGAGCACAAAAAAAATTCAACAGAAACTGCATAAATTGGAATCGCGGTTTTTGAAATGTCGTTCGATCGATATTTTAAATACGTTAGAACAAACTAGTAAAGGTTAATGGCGTGGCTCTGATACCATATAAGTCTACGGTAGCGCCCTGACCGTTTGTCCGAGGCCAAAATGCGGAAACGAAAACTTTTTCAAAACTTGAAACCGGCGCTATCGCGGACTTTAATCCCGGATCGAACCATTAACCTACAACTAGCTAACTAGAGAAGGGTTAGAAAAGCAATACCGATCGATCCGTGTCCTTCGGTCTTTGGCCACCAACCCAAGCTCCTCGCGGCATCTCCGATCTCCGGTCTTCTCATCGGAAGGGCACCACATCTTCGAGTCTTTTTACGGGCTCCCGCTTCATCCGAAGCAACTCGGGCGTGAAGTTCGCTAGCCGACGTGTCCAAGGCGATGTAGAGAATGTGTGTGATAACTTTGTCTCAAGCATCCATTGATTCTCATCACAAGAGAGTGTATGGATGGAGGTTAGAGATGATGCCATTAATGGAGGTTGTGAGCTAGAGCAAGAAGAAGAAGAAGAACTATCTTTTGTGTGTTGTTGCAATGATAAAATGAGAGAGTAAGAATGAAAAATACAAGACCAAACTTCCCTCTTAGCTGCCCTCTCTCTCTCTTCTCATCATATCAACACAAAATCAATTAAATAATGTGACATATGCACAATAAAAGAGACCATGAGTCACTAATGAAGTCTATGTCACATTAAATGTACAAAATGATGATATAAGGTAACAATTTCCATTTGTAAACATTAATCCAAATGTTTACAACAATAAAAAGATACGACAACATCTAAAGTAAACTCATGACGGATTACAAGGATACCCCTCACCTGTATATACATACCTGCATCCGCATTCCGACTTAATGTGCATGCGATGAGACTAAAGTAATCCAACAAATCTAATACTAGGATCTGGCTTAAACTAAAGCCCACTAGTATGATCCGCCCGATCATGATCCGTGCACTACTGCACGTATATGATCGGACCCTGCCATATACCATACGACCTCTACAACGTTTCGCCCGAAACTTTAGAAATTGTCTGTGGAGGACTCTAAAGACTCGTCAATACACTGGCTGTGGATTTAACCACTAGCACGTCAGTGGTACTAGCTGTACGTAACGGGCTACCATGTTTTGACCAAAAGGGAGGTCGATGAACGAACTCATCCTGACACCCTACTGAGCCTGTCGGTGAAAATATCCGTACAGTCCGGTCCGTTCGTCTATGAGCATCGCATGGCGGGCCTAGGCGGTTGGTAAAAGACAGACCCCTAAAAGCGGTACAAGTCATGTCGGAGTGTAGCCCAGAACACCCTGAGATACTACTGGAATACCTACCAGTAAATCTCCTGCCTTGGCCAAGGACTTCGTGTAATGGCTCTTATAGACACAGCGCGATCTCACCCCTAATACCGGGAGAGACAAAACCTCTGTCGATCCGGTCACTGCCTCCATGTGGCTCGGGACTGTACCCAACTAAAATCTGTTTGCACGACTCCTTTGAGCCGTGGTAGGGTAGTAATCAAAGTACAGTAGGAACTCACACGAGACAAATAACGATCTCAGGTCGATGAACTAACCTGTACACATGTCACCAGGGAACTGCTATCTGACGTCAGGTATAATACCAACTAGCATGTTCCCGGCGAGTCCTGTCCGGTGTACTCATAACCCAATAAGCACCTGTATACATCTTAGGTGAACCAACTGACACCAATGGCTTGTGAGACCGGCCATCGCCCCTCGTCGGGTTCTCGACTGTATACACTAGTCTACTAATGGAGTATCGATGCCCAGTCTCGAAACTCCCACGACTAGGGACCTTTTAAGGATGTGCTTATAGACCCCAGCTCCCACGTATATGATCGCCATCATACTACTAGCCGTCAAGCAAGAATCCTAAGGGCTCTATCAACGCGCAATAGTGACCTGTAAGGTCACCTGAAGCAGTATACGATGATAAAGAAAAACCAGATAGCATACTATCATCTCGAGTAATACTGTCCTACCGGCATAGGTCCTCCCTCAATCATTGCAATCACGTGCCTGTGATCCAATAATTGACTCTGAGGGCACTATATCCAACACTTGGTTCGAGCTTACAGAGTGATAAGGATGACTGAAAGTCAGTCACAGGTATTGTCTTCACCATTAGTAGAGGGACAGTATGATTGGAAGAGTTCCAAGATAGATACCGTGGTTTTTAGCGATGGCTCTCTTCCCCATCTAGTAGTTAGCTAGGACTAGTTAATGGCCTGATCCGGGTTTTTAGTGCGCGGTGGTGCCGATTCAAGAAAATTAAAGTTAGCCATCGCTTCCGCATTTTGCCTCGGGATGGAGGCCGGGGCGCCGCCGTGCACTTACAGTTGAGTATATCTCCGCAGGATAGGACGAGTTACGGAGGATGTGATCGGCTAGATATCTTCCACAGAGTGATGGAGATACTGAGTTTGTGATTTTGAGTCCGTGTAAGAGACTTCGGATGGACCGTAGCCGAGAACATTTGCAGTGCACAGTTAGAGACGTGACGTCGAAATGGACGATGATGCAAACAAGCGGGATACGAGGTTCGTACGAGATGCTGATGAGCTATTGTTACTCCCCGTTAAGATTAAAGGCCGGAGATGTTTACAGAGGCGTTGGGATGCGACCAGTTTCCAATAAAATGCTGTGCTGAGGACACAGATGTCCATCGAACGAGAAGAGATTACGCAAGAGTACCAGCCTCCGTACAGTTCGGCATAGGCCAGATCGGAAGAGACCCTGAGCGGGATTCCTTCCGGGACACTGCTGCAATGTGATTTGCACCCAGGATCAGATGTGTCACGTATATTCAGAGAGCCAGAGGCCGACGCCAGTGACGTGCTGCTTTACGAGTGGCCGTGAGGATTGACCGAGAGATGACCAGAGAAGTGCCAGAACGGATTTGTTCCCGTTAGAACACCTGACAGGGCCGTTTAGCCGATGGAGTACGAGATTGGTAATCCACAGAGAAGATGAGGACCCAGAGACAGAGGATGCCAGACCGTGAGCAAGAGGCAAGTAGATATCTTGCGCTACTAGCATTGGATGCATCGACAGCTTCTTGACTTTGATAGAGGATATGCCGATGACAGTATTTATGATTTGTGATTTTGTGATTCGATTATCACGTATCCGTCACTTTGGATTCCGTTATTTTGGACGATTTATTCGCATGATTTAGTCTTCATGGCTGAGTTCCATGACATTTGTTTTCGTGCACCATGGTTGCACTTACTGGGCATTTACATCTTGCGCATAGTTTTTACACTTGAGATGTCCTTTACACACCGTTGTGTTGATTTATGATTTTTGAACAGTATTGCACCCGATATCGTTTTCGTGCCTTGCCAGCACCTGCTTATGACTTCATGGATTTCATACAGTTGAGTTGATTTTTGTACATATGGTACGCACACGAATTGATTCTTGCACTCGGTATAGCTTATATGTGCTTGTAGTGCATTGATATGTGTTTTGTGCACGCAGTTGCACACGTTTATGATTTTTACACCTTGGTACACTCGGTGTTGCTATTTACGAATTTGAGTTTTTGTTTTGGTTTTGTGCACAGGATGCACCAGTTTTATATTTCGTGCGTTGTCGCACAGTTTTATGTTTTGTGCGTTTAACGCACCAGATTTATATTTCGTGCCTTTATTGCACCGGATTTATATTTTGTGCACTATGGTTGCACCTGACTTCGATTTTGTGTCATTCCATATGCTGATTTTGATTTCATGCCTGTGTTGTGCATGCGATTTGACTTATGCCTTCGGCATCGTTTACATGCACTTTTAGTGTTTTGATTTAAATTGTGCACGCCGATGCACACGATTGTGAGAATATCCACCGCGGTATACCTGATCTTATTGAGCCGTATTGTATACCGTCGATTTTGATCCTGATATTGATGTTGATTTCCTGCACTCCGTGTATTTGATTGGACTTGCGTATGTTCGACGCTTGATATTAGATTTCTTGATTTCGTGCATGTTGAGTGCGCATGATTTAGATTTTATTCGTGCGTGATGGATGCACCTGATTTGTATTTTCGCGCGTGTTGAGCGCATGATTTGAGATGCGATTTTGGTGCACACAGATGCGCTAAATCGGGATTCTTCGTGCATGTCAGATGCACCTGATTTTGCTGTCAGACACACACGTTACCTATGACAGATGTTGTGTGCACACCCGTTGCACCTAGCTGTAGTTTTGTGCACCTGTATGGCACATATAGGGATTTTGGTTTCCGTGCGCACCAGACGCACAGAGTATTCTTACATACATTCTTGGGATTGATTCCTTATGGAGCAGTACATTTTTTATGATATTTGCTATGTGTTTTCATACTGAGCAGGACTAGTGAGAGGACAATACCTGGATATATTTTGCATGCATTGATAGTCATCGAAGGGATTTCCAAAAAGCGAGCTATAGTCTCATTCTATACCTACGTGTCTGATAGGACACGAAATGGTTAAAACAAGGAAACCCTTCTAAATTGTTTTCAAAACGGCGGGACGTGCATATTAAATAAAGGATATATATGTATATGGATATTTTATTATAATGGACGTCCGCCACTGTGCAGTGCTATGCGCATTGCACAGCGACTTAAAAGGGATTTGGCATGCATTTACTTCAGCTATTTACATGTATAGTTCTGATTTATATCATATTGGTCTTGCTTGGATTTGGCATTCGTGTCTTTACCATAACTCCGATGATTGCGGGATGCTTGACGGATTTTTTTTTTGAGTTATCTGCTCATTACTCATGCGCATGTGATGATTTCGGAGCCCCGACGACTTGGATTTCTTATTGAAATGTTTTAGAAATTGGGGGTTTAAATTTAAATTCGGGGACCGAATTTCTTTAAGGGGGGAAGATTGTAACATTTCAAAATAATAAAATATTATTTTGGGAATTTTTATAATTTAATATTATTTTATTGATTATTTTAATATTAAATTTATAATTAAGTACCGATAAATGGGAAAAAATTGGAAAAATTATGGAAAATTCTAAAATAATGTATTCTATGGAATTATGTCATTTTTAAGTTTTCATGAGCATTTATATGCTAATTTAGTGCTAATCGCGATTAAAAATTGCTAATCGGATTTTTGGCTTTTTTGTGCAAAACATGCACATATCATTTTTGGACCTGTGTTATATTTTTCCTACCATGGGTGTTTTTGGGTCTACTATTTGAGTGAGAAGGAAAATAAAAGAAAAGAAAAGGAAAAAGGAATGGTATCATGATGAAGAGAGCGAAAGACTAGGTCAACCTTCACCTTTTGAACCACACTCCCATCATTTTCCCATTCCATTTCTCTCTCCCCTTTCCTTGTGCTGCTGCTGCCCCCTCCCTCTTCTTCCTCCACCCTCTTCAAGCCTAGATCCACCATGAATACAACCCCGAAACCCCATTTCGATTTCACAAAAAGTGTGCACAAGCTCACAAGCTATAGAATGGACCCAGAAAGTTGATGTTTTGGTGCTGTGGGAAGATTCATGAGTCTCTATAGAGGTAATTCTTTCATAATTGTTATAGCATTTCAAGTGATTTAGCCTTTTTTAAAGTTTAGTGTCGTTTTGTCGAAGTTTTGTGCACTTTGGACAAACTTAGAGAGGGTTAGGGTAAATTTGAGTTGTGGCTATGCAATTGGACTCTAATGGTGACCTTAGACCCTATATTGACAAAAACCCTGACCTAGCAAAACCTGAAACCCAAAAATACAGAATTTGGGGACTTTCATGTCGGTTTGTGACGACTTATAGCGTGCATGTGAATCTGGAATGTGCTGGGAGTTTTTCTGGAAAAATAAACAAGTTCAGAGGCCCATTTAAGACCCTAGGAGCACCCTGTAGCCAGACGAACCCCACTGGAGTACCCTGGGCCGGCCAGGCCAGTTTTCACTGTAGGGGGGCTCGGCCACTTAGTGTAGGGTAGGGTCCATGCTTCTACTGTAGGTCACATACACCCTATACATCACTCTAGACTTGATTGCTTGCTTTTGATTGGCCTGAGACGAAATCTGGGATCATTTTCTTGGGTTGCTGCTTTGAATTTAGTTTTGGTTTTGCGTATCTTGATTTCCAGATTTTGATATTTGTGCGTTATCTCGATCGTGTGACGTTTGTACGTCTATATCGAGTGATTTCGGGTTGTTTTGCGAAGGCTAATCATAGGTTCTAACCTATAGGCCTTTTAGCGTATCGTGTTTGTTTTCGCGTGTCGTTTTAAGTTCGATTTGGTTTTAATGCGATGCGATACGTGTAATATATAGGTACCCCCACGGCGATCCGAAACGATGCAGAAGATGAAGGCGACATCGACACCGACACGCAGGATACATGTGAGTAGATTATATCCACATGAGGAAGTCGGGTGGATGGCGTATAGCACCCCCGCAGTACGATATTAGTATAGTATATATATATATATATATACTCATGATAGCTTATAGTGTCGTGGATATTTGAGATGTGTTAGGTGTACTATAGGTAGATTAGGGTTAGAAGTAAACTAATGTAGTTCCTAGTCGTGAACCCTAGAACAAGTTTACACCCACACGCACACACGTACTTATTGCTATACTTATACATTGATGATGAGGATAGTTGATGATGTTTAGAGATGAGTCGATGACATTGGGCATAGTGCCACGGGATCGGTGATATGATGTGATTCGTATTTAGGATAAGACATGTGATTTTTAGCGGGCCTTTAGACGTATGTTTCACACACGAACTTATATTTATATAGATGGTATCGATTTGTACTAGATTTAGATCAGTACCCAGATCATGCGATATGATGATAAGGATACGAGATAATTGATGAGACAATGGTGATATTGACCCGTACCAAGCTATTGGGATGTCATACGATGATTTACCGTACGAGCTTTATATTGAAGATAGATCCGCACTCATGACTCGAGGACGTCATATGATATACTGTATCGTACGTGATACGATTGAGGCGGGATCACCGACTATTTTATATACATATGTATATATATATATATCGACTCAGATGTAGGTGGTTTCCATACCCCTCCTGCTTAGCTTGTTAGTTAGATCTGTAGATTCCTAAGTAGACATTAGACTAAACCCGAGAAATACCTATTTCAAAACTAACGAACCGAGAATATTTTAAAGATAGGCAAAAAGGGATTCTACGGATAATTTAAAAAGGCGCATCTTTTCTTAAAAACACCGTAGCCCTTATTTTACTAAAAACCCCGATTCGTCTAATTTCAAAAGGCAAAACTGCATGACACTTACAAATTGATATAGATTCTTCACTATTGCGTTGATTATTTGATTCCGCATATTCGTATTATTTGCATCGCATTACTTGTGTTTATTTCTATATTACCATCATACTGTTAGGACACCAGCACCATTATCGATGATGCGTATGTTCCACGTACACTATTTGCCGGCTCACACACTTCATCATCGATAATTGCCATGTCACTACACTGTAGTACTGTTGCATTCATACTCGTGTACATACATAATGTACACCCATACCTGTGCACATATTATTGTACATTCATACTCGTGTACCTACATAGTGTACGCCCATACTTGTGCACATACCTATTGTACATTCATATTCGTGTACTCACATATTGTACACTCATACTCGTGCACCTACCTGTTGCACACTTATACTTGTACACTTACATATTGCACATAGATAGATGATTCTGGCTTGACTCACAGATTGGGAACCTCAAGATACTTTTAAAAACTAATTCATTTTAAAGAAGCGGTTTTCCTTAATTACGTGCATATTGCTACTCCATGTTGCATGATATACTGATATGCTTACATTTTGATGATTTGTCGCATACATCATGTTTTTTGATTATACGCATTGAGATATGTTGTTTCCATGATATTTTCTGGATTTGGGAACCGTGGGAATTTTAAAAGAGAATATATAAACTGTTTTAAAAACCCGGTTACCCTTGATATGATATTTCAGTGCTTCCACCATGTGTTTTCTCGGTTCTGAGAGTGGCTTGTGAAACCCGATTCGAGGAGCGGTAGGCACCGTCTGGGGGTACATGGTGGACCAGGTGTGGTACCCCGGGGCAAGATGACTCGTATATGTTAGACGGTGAGCCTGGCAAGGGAGTACTACCTACCGGTGATAGTATTTGGACTCGGCGGTTATCGTGGGGATACCGACCGGAGTTTTGTACGTATGGATACGTCGGAATTCGAGGGTCGAAGCTGGGCACTCGGGATTTCGAGATAGCGCATGATGCGTACCTATCAGGGCCAGTCGTGGTGACAGCGCCTAATAGATGAGGATTTACGTACCGATGCTAGGCACAGGTTTCATGATGTTTTCGAGTGTCGATGCTAGGCACTCAGGTTCCATGATTTTTGTTATATCCCCATACTTCCATGTATAAGCTTTATGATATTTACATGCATGATGCTTATTGTCATTGGGTGACAGGTAGACGGGATCCACATATATACAGACATTGATTACATAGTGGGATGATATCCACATACTCATAGATTTCCTGATATAGTTGACATTGATGACATTGATCACATAGTTGGATGATATCCACATACTTATAGACTTCATGACATGTTATTTCCTGAGGCACTGGCACGAGCATTTGGCACTACACTCTTGTATAGATGTTACATTGCCACCTTATCATGCTTCAGACTTATTTATTTGTGGTTTATATATATCTGATCGTATTGACCTAGGATTAGGTCATGCATGCGATTTCTACTTGTAGATATCTTCTATTCACGAGTTAGAAACTCACCCCCGTTGTGCCACAGTTCTTGCAGGTTTTGCCGTACAGCTTTCATTGCGGCTTTTCTGGCACACTGCTTCCATATGGGTGACTTGCTTTGGTTGGTGAGTTCTTTTGTATCAGAACCACCATTGTACATGTATTATTCAGTTGTATCTAGTAATTCCATCAACCAAACACAAAAACTTGTATATTGTTTCAGCCTTAGAAACCAGTTATGTATTATTTCGACCTTAGAGTCGCGCGTTGTAGTACTACGCTTTTCTTGCTATTTGAGTTTTCCTTTGAGTTTTGATCCTCGCCCTTCGGCGTTGTATATTATATTGCTTGCGTGGTTGTGACCGTGGATTGACGAAGAGCTAGCTCCCGTTTGGGGATGCCTTTTATCATTCCATATATATTATTTATGTTGCACCCCGTTCGGGGCCAGTATTTACAAAGGAAACTCTGCCGAAATTTTCAGAAAAGATATGTGATTTTTAAAATGCATATCCGACTTAGTTATTTAAAAACTTTGATTTTCAAACATGTTTTCTTCACTTTTAAAAGCTATTTTCCTACTTCTTAAAAACCAGTTTTCTCTATTTACTCCTTAAAATGGTTTTAGATTTCTGGGCTTTTGGCTTACTTGGATCAGATGGGGTCCTATAGACTTCATATGATTCAAGTGCCAGTCACGTGCTCTTTCGGGTCTTGACAGAAGGATTTTAATACTTTTGTCCGTTTGGTTCTCTACTTCGTGCTTATATTCTCTGAATTTCTCAAAAGCTTCAGACTTGTGTTTCATCAGGAACACATGTCCGAATCTTGAGAGATCGTCAGTGAATGTAATAAAGTAGGAAGAGCCATTCCTGGCATGCGTAGACATAGGACCGCATACATCACTATGTACCAGTTCTAAGAGTTCCGTAACTCTTTCTCTGTTTCCACTAAACGGAGTTTTGGTCATTTTACCTTTGAGACATGAATGGCAAGTATCATAAGATGATAATTTGAACGGATTCAAATATCCATCCTTATGTAACTTAGCTAGCCGTGTCGCATTGATATGACCAAGTATACAATGCCACAAGAAGGATTCGTTCATTTCTGAACTCTTCCACTTGTGTGTGTTTTGTACATTAAGGACTGTAGTTTGATTGAGAACGTATATGCCATTAAATAACGAACCTGATCCAATCAACTTTTGATTCAGGAATATGTTCATAACATTATCCTGTACTGCAAAATTATATCCTTCTTTTCTGAATAAAGAAACTGATATAAGATTGCATATCAGGGTCGGAATGTAATAGTATTCGTTCAGAACCAATGTATTACCATTTGGTAACACAAGGTGATATTCGCCAACTACTTTGGCTGCAACATTTGCACCATTCCCTACTCTTACGTAATGATCACCCTCTCCCAGTTCCCTACCTTTGCGTAGCCCATGTAACATATTACATATATGGGATCCCGATCCGGTATCTAATACCCAGGACGTAGAATGAACTGAGAAACAGTTCTCGATAACTAACACACCTGAAGAAGATGCATCAACATGCTTATTCTTTGTCTGGGCGATGTGAGAATCCAGATATTCTCCTATTCCCTGCTCAGTCTTATAACACTTATAAGAAAGAACGGGACCAACGTTCCCCTTTTCAGTATAATAAGCAGGTTCAGTCAATACATCCATATTATTATCTTGATTAAGGCCTGACAGGGTCGCTACCTGGAGAGAGAGAGAAGAAAACACTTTAGCGTATGCTCTAGCAAGATTAGATTGGTGATTATCTTATCTAATCAGGATGTCTACAACTGTTTTTATCAAATCTTCCTACAAACCCTGAAAGGTAAGATTAGCCGGGATTAATTACAGCCTACAATTTCGTCAATCTTTCAGCCAGATCAGTGTCGGTACTTAAGGGAGGTTCCCCGTGCTTTCGCACGGACCTAATTAAAATAAACCTCGTTTTTCAAGAGGCATAACCCCATTAATTCTTTTCTAGACACCTACTTAATCGGCTAATTATCATGTGTAAAACTCTCCCAGGAGTAACTCTTACTCGCAGTGGGTATCGGGATCCAACTAACCCATAGGAGGTATGCAATCTCATTGCAAATATCAACACTTGAAATTCCCGATAATATTTTGCCCCTAGCGATCTATGACCTTGACAAGGTCAACAAACCATAAATCGCAAGTCAAGTTCAACCCGTCATTTCCCGATTGAAATAAACCCACCCGCATGACCCTTGACAAGGCCAAGAAGGCCTATGTTAATTGTATTATTGTAACACCTTAGGATTCGTTTAGTGAATAATTATATTTAAATAATGGGTTTTAATAAAAAGTTTACTAAATTGTGTTTTAAATGTTTTTCCTAATTTAATAAATATTTTTCCAAAATTTTGCTAGGCTTGCACACACATGTGCATGTAAACTAGGGTTTTTAAATTAAGTTAATACCATAATTATTAACCATGGTGGGTTAATTATAGGATTAAGTCCTTTGGGTTTAAATTAAGTTGATTAGTAAATTGCAAGTTACTTTAATTCAAATTGTTTAGGGGTTGACTTGTGAGAGAGAGAGGGGTGCATCATGGCTCAAGCCATGCTTGCATTAAATGAAGAGAGAGAGAGAGAGGGGGTGACTTTTGTGTGATGAATTATTGTGGCTCTCAACTCTTTTTGTTTTATTTTTCTCTCAAAACTCTCACACTCTCACACACACACACACACACTTACCTCTTCACACCCCCCCAGCTCCAGAAACAGCAAGCAGCAGCAGCAAGCTTTCAGCAGCAGCAGCAGGAGCTAGAAGCAACAGCAGCAGCAGAGAGAAGTAGCAGCAACAGCACCAAGCTTCACAACAGCAACTGCAGCCTCTTCTCTTCCCTTCTTCTTTTTTTCTGCAGCTCCCTAGGGTTAAGTATGAGGTATATTCCTAAACTTATTCCCTAGTTAGCTTAGTTAGTGTAGTTTTGCATCGGTTATTGGATTTTAGTGCGTTTTAGTGCGATATGGGGTGTTTAGTAGGAACTTTGTGCTAATGAGGTGGGAATTGGTTTCAGTAGGTCATTAGTGAGTTGTTGAGGCCATAGTAACCTAGTTCAACCCCAATTACACTAAAATGCCATCAGTTTCACTATTCGATGCAAAATGTCGTATTTGTGCAAATTTAAGCTTTTCTGGATCTGCTTTTGACCCGATGAGATCTGAATGAAATTGAGTTGACTGTAGTGTAGTGGTGATGTGCTGATACCCCAGGTGAAACCCGACCCCCATACTGCTACAGTGGGCCGCCGATTTCTTCATTCTGGCCGCAATTTGCGGCCAGATGGGGGGGTTGGGGATTTTTGGGTCCTGTAGGTGTCTGCTAGTGTGTAGGGTCTTATGATATATATATTTTTGTAAGTTTAGTTCTGTAGAAAAATCTGGGACCAAATACCTATTTTGCCGTTTTTCTAAACCTTCGCGACACGCGTGGTACGTGAGTAGGTTTGGGTTTCTGCGTATCGCGGCGCGTCGGGGTAGTTTCATGGCGCGTGATTACACGTTTTAGCGTATCGCGCACACGCGCGATTGGTTTGCGACACGAGTGTCTAGTTGGACCGTAATGTCGCGTTTTTGTGAAATGAGCTTATGTGTGATATATGTTATGTGATTCTAGGTTCGCAGGCCAGTGAGACGGACGCTGCGAAGAAGGGCAAGTAAGTTGTTGGATACACGTAGCGCGGGACTTCGGTGAGTAGATTTCACATCTATGGGGATATCGCCCGCATGGCGTTATGCGTCAGGGCTGATAGGACCTTATTACTTTATGTTGCACTTACCTCATGTACTGTCATTGCATATTGCATTCCCTGCTGTATGTATGCTTAGAATTGATAGAACACCGCACCCTTATTGACAGTTCACATTGCACAAGCACTATCTTGACATGACATTCATCCTTGATGCATATATCCCATCGGATCATTATGCTGTAGCTCATCTTTTATATGACTTGACATGACATTCATCCTTGATGCATATATTCCATCGGATCATTATGCTGTAGCTCATCTTTTATATGACTTGACATGACATTCATGCTTGATGCATATATCCCATCGGATCATTATGCTGTTGCTCATCTTTTATATGACTTGACATGACATTCATACTTGATGCACATATCACATCACATTTACGTGCATATGGGATGGGATTACATGTGACTTCTGGATTTGGGAACCATGGCTCTTTTCAAATTTGTAATCATTTAAAAACCCGGTTCCCTTGATATGATATTTTGGGGCGTCACCCCGTGTTTTCTCGGTGCTAGAGGCATGGATTGATAGAGGGCTGACCCGGACTGACGGATGCCCGATGGATTGATAGAGGGCTGACCCGGACTGACGGATGCCCGATGGATTGATAGAGGGCTGACCCGGACTGACGGATGCCCGATGGATTGATAGAGGGCTGACCCGGACTGACGGACGCCCGATGCATTGAGAGAGGGATGACCCGGACTGACGGATTCCCGATATATGCATATTTGAGAGAGGGCTGACCCGGATGGACGGATGCCCGATACAGGTTGTTTTGCGTGTCGATGCTAGACACGGGTATTTATGTTATTTGGGTGCCGATGTTGGGCACTCGGGATTCTCAGGGATATACAGGATATGAGGGCCGATGGAGTACCGGCGTTTGGGATGTTGGGATTCGCGGTGCATACATACATATGTAGTCCACCTCGACACTTTATGTAGATACTACATTCCCATACTCAGCATTCATTATCGCATCTCATCCTGTAGCTATATCACCTGATAGAGGACTTGCATGATTATTGTACATAGTGCTTACCTCGCATTGATATCATCTGCTGGCATTTGTTAGAGTAGCGCTGTACGTGCATGCTCGCGATTACCTTTATATGTTATCTCTATTCACGAGTTGGCAACTCACCCCCGTTGTGCCACAGTATTTGCAGGTTGCCCTTGGGAGTAGTCGCGGCTGGCTGTTACCGCATCTTTTGGCACAGATACCCTTTTTGAGGCGAGATAGCCTTTTGCTGATAGGTGGGTTTTGTACGGTATCTGTTATCTTTCAGTTGTATATTGATGTATCTAGTATTCTCCATCTACCTTTCTGTATTGACTTAGAGACAGTTGTGAGGACGATATGTATGATTTTATATTCTGGCATCGAGCTCGCATGTGAGCCGACTTTATTTTATGTTGTCCTACTTTTAGTGGTTATGTCCTTGCTGTACTGCGTATTCTTCGCTACGGCGTCGTATACCATATTGTGATGCTTCATTCATTTTACTTGTCATTTCTGCTACACCTTTCTTTTACCCGACTTGCTGGGCAAATATTAAAAAGGAAATGTTACCAAAATTATAAAAGTTTTAACTCTTGAACTTAAATGGGTTTTCTACTAAATTAATAAGATGTTTTTTTTTGGACACGCATGACTGTTTTTATGAAATGTTTTAAATCACTCTATATTTATTGGTTTGATTTCTGGGTTCGGCTTACTTGGCCGCGTTACGCCTGTAGATATTGCGTGGTTAAGTGCCGGTCACGAGTCGAAACTCTAGGGTCGTGACAAAGTTGGTATCAGAGCGTAGGTTTTACCTTCGGAGTGTAGGATGACCCTGGTATGATAGAGTAGGTTGCTGCAGTAGGGTAGCGTAGCGTGTGTATGTTCCGCGGCATACTCACGACACGATGCTCCGCCTACGCGACCTTAGGACTTATTGATTTGATCCCTCCTTATATTCTTGCGATTCGGTTTCCGTGTTCTTATCGAATCCTAATTTTCTTTCAGCCATTATGTCGCCTAAGACTACGAGGGCACAGAGAGCGGCCGCGAGGGCCGAGATTCGAGTTGACTCGTCCGAGACACGGACTGATCCGGACAGTACGCCGGTTGTACCCGAGCAGGCTGTTCCTGCCGTGACAGAGCAGATCACCACGCTAGGGGCTGGTATGCAGGAGATGCGCCAGACGGTGGGATCTAGCATGCAGGAGATGCGCCAGATGATAGGATCACTAGTTGAGACGCTTCGAGCGCAGCGACCAGAAGTAGCTCCACCAGTTCCAGAGACCGCTATGGTACCTACCGCACAGCCAGTTGCCCCTGCGGTTACGGAGGTGATCACAGTATTGCTATCAGAGTTCATGAGGCTGAAGCCTCCGGTATTCACGGGCACCGATACAGCCGAGGACCCCCAGTCTTTCATAGACAGGATGGCCAGGATATGCCGTTCCCTCAGATGCGCAGATGCGAGATGGGTTGAGTTCGCGAGCTTTCGCCTAGAAGGTCTTGCGCAGAAGTGGTGTGACTCAGTGGAGAAGGGCAGAGCAGCAGGTCTTCCTCCTATGACCTGGACGGAGTTCGTGACCATATTTCTTGCCCGTTTCCTTCCCCAGAGTGTTAGGGATGCCCGAGCACGCAGATTTGAGTCCTTGCGCCAGACGCCAGGGATGACAGTGGCTGAGTATGACGTGCTGTTTACAGAGTTGGCAGTCTATGCCCGATATTTAGTGGCTACCGAGGAGTTGCGAGTCAGGAGATTTGTTCGAGGCTTGCTTACACCATTGTTCCTCGCGATCAGCGCACAGCACTACGAGACCTATGCAGCAGCTGTAGACGCAGCCCTAGTGGTCGAGGAGCACCTTGCTGAGACTTCGGTAGTTCCAGAGCCGAAGAGAGTTCGTGCGGAAACATCAGCACAGAGACAGCCTTTTCGGCGCCGTGATAGACGTATTGCAGGCAGCAGAGATTCAGGGCGGGGCCGGTTATTCAGTTCCTATTCCCAGGATGGTCAGCGGTCATCGTCGGGATGTTTTCGCTGTGGGAGTTCTTACCACCGTGTACGGGATTGTCCTGAGTTACCCCGGAGAGAGGCGACAGCACCGCATGTCACATTACCACCTTCACCACCCCAGAGGGCGTTGCCTATCGTACCTACCGTTGCTCCGCGCCAGACTCATACACAGCGAGGTCGTGTGCGTGGAGGAGTTGCTCAGAGGGGGCGAGGTGACCGAGGCAGAGGGCAGCCAGTCGCAGGTGGTGGACAGGCGAGGGTTTTTGCTTTGACACATCAGGACGCGCAGGCATCCAATGCAGTGGTTTCAGGTATCCTTCCTATATGTTCAGTTGATGCACATGTACTGTTCGATCCCGGATCCACACACTCGTACGTATCCACGCACTTTGTGCCGAGTCTGGGTAGAGAGTCCGGCTTGCTTGATCAGCCGCTTGTGGTGACTACTCCTGTGGGAGAGTCGTTTGTTGCTAGGCACGTGTTCCGATCCTGTACCGTCTGTATTGGCGATAGAGAGTTTCCTGTCGACTTGATCCTTCTGGAGATGTTGGACTTCGACGTTCTTTTGGGTATGGATTGGTTAGCCACGTGCTATGCTTCTGTGGACTGCCGTGAGAAGACAGTTAGATTCTGCTTTCCCGGTGAGTCGGTTTTTGTTGTGTTGGGGGACCGTGGTGCCGCCCCTCACAGTGTGATTTCTTCTTTTCGCGCTGGACAGCTTTTGAGGAAGGGATGTCAGGGATTTCTCGCATATGTTTGCGATGCTAGTGCTATACAGGTTCCATTGGACCAGGTTCCGGTTGTTAGCGAGTTTCCTGATGTGTTCCCTGACGAGCTTCCTGGGTTGTCGCCCGAGCGCGACATTTCTTTCTGTATTGATTTGGTTCCTGGCTCGGGGCCTATTTCCATACCGCCTTATCGGATGGCCCCGGCGGAACTTCGAGAGTTGAAGGGCCAGTTATAAGACTTGCTGGACAAGGGACTTATTCGACCCAGTGTTTCTCCTTGGGGTGCTCCAGTCCTGTTCGTCAAGAAGAAGGACGGCAGTTTGCGTCTTTATATCGACTACCGCCAGCTGAATAGGGTGACAGTGCGGAACAGGTATCCTTTGCCGCGTATCGACGATTTGTTCGACCAGCTCCAGGGGGCAGGGTACTTTTCGAGGATCGATTTGCGATCGGGCTATCATCAGCTGCGGGTTCGACAGGAGGACATTCCCCGGACAGCTTTCCGTACGCGCTACGGCTATTACGAGTTTTTGGTGATGTCGTTCGGACTCACCAATGCGCCAGCAGCCTTCATGGACTTGATGAACCGTATTTTCCGGCCTTACTTGGATCTGTTCATCGACGATATCTTGGTGTATTCCCGGAGTAGTGAGGAGCACGAGCAGCACCTGCGGATTACATTGCAGACCTTGAGGGAGCACCGGCTTTATGCGAAATTTTCCAAGTGTGCTTTTTGGCTGGACAGCGTAGACTTCTTGGGTCACGTGATTTCACGAGACGGTATATGTGTAGATCCGAGGAAGATCGAGGCCGTTCAGCGTTGGCCCAGACCCACATCGGTGACGGAGATTCGCAGCTTTTTGGGGTTGGCCGGCTACTACAGGCGTTTTGTGCAGGACTTCTCCCGTATTGCTACACCGTTGACCGGGTTGACCCGGAAGGGAGTTCCCTTCGATTGGACGGAGGAGTGCGAGCACAGTTTTCAGCAGCTCCGGACTCGGCTGACGACGGCGCCGGTGTTATCTTTACCTTTCGGACCGGGCGGATTTGTGGACTTTTGTGATGCTTCTCGAGTGGGGCTGGGATGCGTTTTGATGCAGCATGACAGGGTGATCACGTATGCTTCGCGACAATTGAAGAAACATGAACAAAACTACCCCACTCATGACTTGGAGATGGCTGCAGTGGTCTTCGCACTTAAGATCTGGCGACATTATCTATACGGCGAGTCGTGCCAGATATTCACGGATCACAAGAGTCTGAAATACATATTCCAGCAGCGGGACCTGAACCTTCGGCAGCGTCGATGGATGGAGTTAGTGAAGGATTACGACTGCGAGATCTTATATCACCCGGGCAAGGGAAATGTGGTGGCGGATGCTTTGAGCAGGAGGCCCGGGGGTAGTCTATCTTGTTTGAGCGCAGCACAGGGACAGTCATCGGCAGATTGGCAGATATTATGCGACAGCCGAATACAGTTCGAGTTCACGCCGATTGGAGGGCAGATAGCGCATGTCCGTGCACGGCCACAGTTGATCGATCGTATACGTGAGGCACAGCTCAGTGATGACCGATGTTCAGAGATCATGGCACAGATTGGACAGGGCAGATTTTCCGAGTTCGTGATCGATGATCAGGGGGTACTACGATTTGGAGTCAGACTGTGCATACCAGATGCTAAGGGACTGAGGCGCGAGATTCTTGAGGAGGCACATCGATCGGTGTACAGCGTCCATCCCGGTTCCACCAAGATGTATTATGATATGAGGGATGTTTATTGGTGGGACGGAATGAGGAGGGACATCGCAGATTTCGTGTCGAGATGCCTGACTTGTCAGCAAGTCAAGGCGGAGCACCAGAGGCCCGCGGGAGAGCTACAGCCGCTACCCATTCCGGAGTGGAAATGGGAACAGATTTCGATGGATTTCGTGGTGGGTCTACCCAGGACTAGTCGGGGGTATGACTCCATCTGGGTGATCGTGGATCGTTTGACGAAAGCGGCTCACTTCTTACCGGTGAAGACGACTTTCGGATTTACTCAGTATGCCCAGATCTACATTGACGAGATAGTGCGACTACACGGAGTCCCGACGTGCATTGTGTCCGACAGAGGCACCCAGTTTACTAGTAGACTATGGCAGAGGCTTCAGGAGGCTTTGGGCACTCGCTTGAGTTTCAGCAAGGCTTTTCATCCGCAGACCGACGGACAGTCAGAGCGGACCATCCAGACTCTCGAGGACATGCTCAGAGCTTGTGTATTAGATTTCGGAGGTAGCTGGGATCATCATTTGCCATTAGTAGAGTTCTCCTACAATAACGGCTACCAGGAGACCATTCAGATGGCACCATTTGAGGCTCTCTATGGGAGGAGATGCAGGTCGCCCACTTGTTGGACAGAGCTCAGTGAGGGCAGTATCTTAGGACCACAGATTGTTGAGGAGACGACCGCGAAGATCCAGTTGATTCGCGATAGGATGAGAGCAGCGCAGAGTAGGCAGAGATCTTATGCGGACCGTCGGCGGCGCAGGCTTGAGTTTTCTGTTGGTGATCATGTTTTCTTGAGGGTCTCCCCTATGAAAGGTGTGATGAGGTTTGGGAAGAAAGGGAAGCTCAGTCCCAGATATGTGGGCCCCGTCGAGATCCTCGAGCGTGTTGGTACAGTAACCTACCGTTTAGCCCTTCCGCCCAGCTTTCCAGATGTGCATCCCGTGTTTCATGTCTCGATGCTCCGCAGATATCTTCATGATCCTTCGCATGCGATTCAGCATCCGACGATCCAGCTTGAGCGCGACCTTTCCTATGCAGAGCAGCCGGTGATGATCTTGGATCGACAAGTGAAGAAACTGAGATCGAAGGACATTCCATCAGTTAAGGTGCTTTGGCGTGGCCAGAACCGTGAGGAGGTCACTTGGGAGACCGAAAGCGAGATGATGAAGACGTATCCCCATCTTTTTCGAGGTGCGTGTAGTTAGATTTCTGAAATTCGGGGACGAATTTCTATAAAGGGGAGAGATTGTAACACCTTAGGATTCGTTTAGTGAATAATTATATTTAAATAATGGGTTTTAATAAAAAGTTTACTAAATTGTGTTTTAAATGTTTTTCCTAATTTAATAAATATTTTTCCAAAATTTTCCTAGGCTTGCACACACATGTGCATGTAAACTAGGGTTTTTAAATTAAGTTAATACCATAATTATTAACCATGGTGGGTTAATTATAGGATTAAGTCCTTTGGGTTTAAATTAAGTTGATTAGTAAATTGCAAGTTACTTTAATTCAAATTGTTTAGGGGTTGACTTGTGAGAGAGAGAGGGGTGCATCATGGCTCAAGCCATGCTTGCATTAAAGGAAGAGAGAGAGAGAGGGGGTGACTTTTGTGTGATGAATTATTGTGGCTCTAAACTCTTTTTGTTTTATTTTTCTCTCAAAACTCTCACACTCTCACACACACACACACACACTTACCTCTTCACACCCCCCCAGCTCCAGAAATAGCAAGCAGCAGCAGCAAGCTTTCAGCAACAGCAGCAGGAGCTAGAAGCAACAGCAGCAGCAGAGAGAAGTAGCAGCAACAGCACCAAGCTTCACAACAGCAACTACAGCCTCTTCTCTTCCCTTCTTCTTTTTTTCTGCAGCTCCCTAGGGTTAAGTATGAGGTATATTCCTAAACTTATTCCCTAGTTAGCTTAGTTAGTGTAGTTTTGCATCGGTTATTGGATTTTAGTGCGTTTTAGTGCGATATGGGGTGTTTAGTGGGAACTTTGTGCTAATGAGGTGGGAATTGGTTTCAGTAGGTCATTAGTGAGTTGTTGAGGCCATAGTAACCTAGTTCAACCCCAATTACACTAAAATGACATCAGTTTCACTATTCGATGCAAAATGTCGTATTTGTACAAATTTGAGCTTTTCTGGGTCTGCTTTTGACCCGATGAGATCTGAATGAAATTGAGTTGACTGTAGTGTAGTGGTGATGTGCTGATACCCCAGGTGAAACCCGACCCCCATACTGCTACAGTGGGCCGCCGATTTCTTCATTCTGGCCGCAATTTGCGGCCAGATGGGTAGGGTTTTGGGGATTTTTGGGTCCTGTAGGTGTCTGCTAGTGTGTAGGGTTCTATGATATATATATTTTTGTAAGTTTAGTTCTGTAGAAAAATCTGGGACCAAATACCTATTTTTCCGTTTTTCTAAACCTTCGCGACACGCGTGGTACGTGAGTAGGTTTGGGTTTCTGCGTATCGCGGCGCGTCGGGGTAGTTTCATGGCGCGTGATTACACGTTTTAGCGTATCGCGCACATGCGCGATTGGTTTGCGACACGAGTGTCTAGTTGGACCGTAATGTCGCGTTTTTGTGAAATGAGCTTATGTGTGATATATGTTATGTGATTCTAGGTTCGCAGGCCAGTGAGACGGACGCTGCGAAGAAGGGCAAGCAAGTTGTTGGATACACGTAGCGCGGGACTTCGGTGAGTAGATTTCACATCTACGGGGATATCGCCCGCATGGCGTTATGCGTCAGGGCTGATAGGACCTTATTACTTTATGTTGCACTTACCTCATGTACTGTCATTGCATATTGCATTCCCTGCTGTATGTATGCTTAGAATTGATAGAACACCGCACCCTTATTGACAGTTCACGTTGCATAAGCACTATCTTGACATGACATTCATCCTTGATGCATATATCCCATCGGATCATTATGCTGTAGCTCATCTTTTATATGACTTGACATGACATTCATCCTTGATGCATATATCCCATCGGATCATTATGCTGTAGCTCATCTTTTATATGACTTGACATGACATTCATCCTTGATGCATATATCCCATCGGATCATTATGCTATAGCTCATCTTTTATATGACTTGACATGACATTCATACTTGATGCACATATCACATCACATTTACGTGCATATGGGATGGGATTACATGTGACTTCTGGATTTGGGAACCGTGGCTCTTTTCAAATATGTAATCATTTAAAAACCCGGTTCCCTTGATATGATATTTTGGGGCGTCACCCCGTGTTTTCTCGGTGCTAGAGGCATGGATTGATAGAGGGCTGACCCGGACTGACGGATGCCCGATGGATTGATAGAGGGCTGACCCGGACTGACGGATGCCCGATGGATTGATAGAGGGCTGACCCGGACTGACGGACGCCCGATGCATTGAGAGAGGGATGACCCGGACTGACGGATTCCCGATATATGGATATTTGAGAGAGGGCTGACCCGGATGGACGGATGCCCGATACAGGTTGTTTTGCGTGTCGATGCTAGACACAGGTATTTATGTTATTTGGGTGCCGATGTTGGGCACTCGGGATTCTCAGGGATATACAGGATATGAGGGCCGATGGAGTACCGGCGTTTGGGATGTTGGGATTCGCGGTGCATACATACATATGTTGTCCACCTCGACACTTTATGTAGATACTACATTCCCAAACTCAGCATTCATTATCGCATCTCATCCTGTAGCTATATCACCTGATAGAGGACTTGCAAGATTATTGTACATAGTGCTTACCTCGCATTGATATCATCTGCTGGCATTTGTTAGAGTAGCGTTGTACGTGCATGCTCACGATTACCTTTATATGTTATCTCTATTCACGAGTTGGCAACTCACCCCCGTTGTGCCACAGTATTTGCAGGTTGCCCTTGGGAGTAGTCGCGGCTGGCTGTTACCGCATCTTTTGGCACAGATACCCTTTTTGAGGCGAGATAGCCTTTTGCTGATAGGTGGTTTTTGTACGGTATCTGTTATCTTTCAGTTGTATATTGATGTATCTAGTATTCTCCATCTACCTTTCTGTATTGACTTAGAGACAGTTGTGAGGACGATATGTATGATTTTATATTCTGGCGTCGAGCTCGCATGTGAGCCGACTTTATTTTATGCATTCCTACTTTTAGTGGTTATGTCCTTGCTGTACTGCGTATTCTTCGCTACGGCGTCGTATACCATATTGTGATGCTTCATTCATTTTACTTGTCATTTCTGCTACACCTTGCTTTTACCCGACTTGCGGGGCAAATATTAAAAAGGAAATGTTACCAAAATTATAAAATTTTTAACTCTTGAACTTAAATGGGTTTTCTACTAAATTAATAAGATGTTTTTTTTTGGACACGCATGACTGTTTTTATGAAATGTTTTAAATCACTCTATATTTATTGGTTTGATTTCTGGGTTCGGCTTACTTGGCCGCGTTACGCCTGTAGACGTTGCGTGGTTAAGTGCCGGTCACGAGTCGAAACTCTCGGGTCGTGACAATTATTTTATTTTGTTACAATAAATATTGTATATGTGATATAAAATATTATAACAAGTTAGGGTTATAAATGCAACATGTTTTATGGAGTTTAAATATGGTTAGGGTTTGGATTAGGGTTAAGCTTGCATGAAGCTTTCAAGAAGCTTTGAGTTTGACTTGTGATATTTTGCATAGATATTTCTTTAACCCAACCCAACCTTTTACCATAGTTATTTCTCTACAAGGGTTAAGTTTATATTCGTAACCCATGGTTGCAATTCTAACCTCACATTTTTTATTTCATTATTCATCACAAATTGATTTGCTTCTTCTTCTTCTTCCTTTTTGATGAAAAGCTTTCTAGCTTTTTCATATGTGATGAAAATGAGTGAGAAATTGAAAACAAATGAGAGCTAAATTCCTAGTTCATCATCCTCATCTATTTTTGCCACTTAGATTAGGGTGTTTGCTTTGCTAATACTTGATTAGCAAAGCAAGAGCTAGGGTTTGAGTTTCTTCAAGGTAGATCATCTTTGTTATTGAAGATCGGAAGCAAGCTTGCATCTTTCTCTTCATGGAGCCTCTCTAGAGTCCGGGTACTTGATGATCACAGCGAAGGGACCTCAACACGGAGCTTAATAAGTGAAGGAATGGACTACAAAGGTTGTAATCCCAAACTCTTAGAAGTAAAGTTGTTTACTTGCTCTTTGTTTCGCCTAATCTCTAGTATAAGATGTTGGTTAGGGTTGTTCGGCATATGAAAATTTTGATTTTGGCATGGTTGATTCCTTGTAGAACCTTATTCTAGTGCCTAGTAACCCTACAGTGGTATCAGAGACAGGTTAGAGCTTTAGGCGTTGTCTAGACGAAGTTTAAAGTCCGATTGAACCCCGAAACGTCGATATACACCCCCTCTCTGGAAATTTTTTAAAATGCTGATTTTTTCTGTATTAAAAATACTCCGAAAATTAAAAATGGAATTATAAGAATTACTGTGAAGTACGGACCCATGAAAACTTCAAGAGACTGCGGAACCGCGGCCAAACCATGCGTTTGGCAGCGGTTCCGCGGCCAACTTAGGGTCTCAAGGGATAATACTTCAGGGTATGATTCTTGGGTACTTTTGCATGCTTCTGGGAATTTTTAATTCTCCTCAAGTGTTGAGTTTTCTGGAGATCTATTGTATTCGTTGATTCGATCGGAAAGTTTAACTTCGTTTAAGTTTGTCCGAGTAATATAAAACGTGTTAAAAAGTTCGAACGGATATCAATAACTCACTTTTTCCCCTGTCGGAAAACTTTCAAGTGTTGGATTTTTCCACGAGTTTAAAACTTTCGGAAAATCATGCAAGCGTATCTGTGGACCCTCTAGAAGAACACAAACTTTAACTCGATTATGTGACCGTCTGAACCGCCTCTAAACCTTAGGGTTTGGGGAAGTACGGCGTTGCCACATATGAGGCGTTGGTTTGACCCTTCTACGGCTGGACCATTGGTACTGTGGCATATGATGGATACTTTTTGAACTCCGCTCAAGTGTTGAGCTATTTGGGAAATCTTGGGTGTTTGTTTATTCGATCGGAAAGTTTAACATTGTCTATTTATCTGGAATGTGATACAATATTTGGAATCCACAAGTAGTTATGAGATAACTAATTTGAATGTTATAAATCTAGCAGTTTTTAGTCTCATTTGATCGGTTGCCATGAGATTTTGATGTGATCAAAAGTCCGTCGCAATCACGTAGCGTACGCGGATACTCGCCGAGTAAACTTAATAGATAGCCACACCCCAAGCTCCGACCAATTAACTGTAGGAGAACCCCATCGCCAAAAGCATCCGTTCAGATGCTCGCGGCAGCGGTGTTCCGCCTTAGTGCACTTCGTTGACGGCATCGAGGGGTGCGGCCGTCTACTAAAGTTTCCGACGAGCTTTCGATCAGGATGTCGGGAATCTTGTTGAATTGCCCGACTTGATATTGAAAAGTGTTTTTGATATTGAGACTAAAATGCGGGGTTTATAATTGTTAGGCATGCGATGTCTAAGGAATTCATTTGGTTAGGCATGCGATGTCTAAGGTGGTTGCGGATTCCAACTGTTGTAGTTTTACACTTTCTTTTCTGCGACCGTAAGTGTAATATGTGGTGTATCACCGGTTTCGTTGCTATACATCAACGACAATTAGGATACGCATATTTACTTACGTTGATAACATGTGATGTTATGTGTTGATGTGATATGTTATATTGGATCGTCGTGTTTTGAATAGCCGGGGGTTTTGTGTGAGATGGGAGATTTTCTTTTTCATTCATGTAAAATTCAATTGCATGTAATATTCTTTTATTGGGGCACTTCCGGGCTGAGGATGATGTCACCATTGTATATTATTTACTTTTCCGCACTAGGATACACCCAAGGCGGGGAGCACAAGTAACCGGGTTCTAGGGCCCAGTGGGAGACTATCTCGAGGAATCGAGACCGGGTCTCCTAACTCTAGAATTGGTAGGGTTGCTTGCCACTCTCGTAGGGGTCTAGGGGTTTGGGATTGGCTATTCATCGCGACCGTGGAATCCGTGTTTTTATACAGGCTTGCATTAAAACACGGACCTCCTAGTATATCCAATATTTCATATATGTTCTTCTGCTGCAATATTCTGTGATGAGATCATATTATTGCCTGAGACGAATGTTTATATTATATATATGAGATATATATTGTATATTGTTGATTTCGTTTCAAATGTGATGCTTGTGAAGCATAATAAAATGGGACTTCATTAATGAGATTAATGAAATAAAAGAAACCTAAAAATGTTGTAGAAACTTGTTTCGAAAACTGGTAGCTCTAGTCTTGCTTTGCATAGCGGTATTCCTTGTAGAATATCCAGCACCTTATTCGATAAGGAAAGAGCCGAGATCCCTTCACCGGAGTGACCTCTTTAGCAAAACTAGCAGATACTACAAATTCGGTTTGTCTTTTGATTGCTTTTTATAGTTCTTGCTTTGCACAGCGGTATTCTTTGTAGAATATCCAGCACCATATTCGATAAGGAAAGAGCCGAGATCACTTCACCAGGAGTGAGCTCTTTAGCAAAACTAGTAAAAGCCTAAAAAACATTCCTTTTCAAAAATCACTCGATTCTACAACGATATCGAGTTAATTACACAAAAGGTTTTCTTAAAAATCTGTCGTAGCCCTCCGTCATTTTAGGAAGTAGAGTACTTAGTATTCGTGCTGCGTATGTCGACTATAGTTGAGGCGTAGTGTACGGTAGCTAAGTGATATCTTCCTGCACAGCATATTATGCGATTAATTAGGACAATCATGTGATTATGTCGACCATAGTTGAGGGTCATGTGGGTGGGTCTAATTAATCATGAAATGACGGGTAGAACTTGACTAGTGCTTATGAAAAGTTGACCATAGTTAAAGTCATAAGTACTAGGGGTAAAATATTATTGGGAATTTCAAGTGTTGAAATTTTCAATAAGATTGCATACCTTTTATGAGAGAGTTGGATCCCGATACCCGCTGCGAGTAAGAGTTACTCCTGGGAGAGCTTTTCACATTACAATTAGCCAATCAAGCAGGTGTCTAGAAAGGTGTCAACGGGGTTAAGTCTTTGGGAAAACGAGGTTTACTTTAATTAGGTCCGTACGAAAGCACGGGGAACCTCCCTCAAAGTACCGGCACTAACCTGGCTGAAAGATTGGCAAACTTGTAGCGTGTAATTAATCCCGGCTAGTATTTCCTTTTAGAGTTTGAAGGAAGATTTGACTAAAACAGTGGGAGCCATCCTGATTAGATATATTGATAACCAATCTAATCTTGTAAGAGCATACGCTGAGTGTTTTCTTCTCTCTCTCTCCAGGTACCGACCATATCACGCCTTAATCAAGATAATAATACGGATGTATTGACCGAACCCGCTTGTTATACTGCGCTAGGGAACGTTGGTCCCGCTCTAACTTATAATTGTTATAAGACCGAGCAGGAAATAGGGGATTACCAGAATTCCCGTGCCGCCCAAACGAAGAAAGTACATGCTGATGCATTTTCTTCGGGTGTGTTCATTATCGAGAACTGTTTCTCAGTATCCTTTACGTCCTGGGTATGAGATACTAGATCAGGATTCCACATATGTAATATGTTACATGGGCTACAGATAGCTAGAGAACTGAGAACGAGTGATAAGTTTCAAGAGTTGGAAATGGTGCAAGTGTTGCAGCCAAGTATGTTGGTAGTTATCACCCTGTATTACCAGAATACATTGATTCTGAACGAATGTTATTAGAAACCGAACCTGATATACAACATCATATCAGTCTCTTTATTAGTAAAGAAGGATATAATTTTGTATTGTTCGATAATGTTTTGAACATTTCCCATATCAAGAGTTGATCGGTTCAGGCACGTTATCTAAAAGTATAGACGTTCTAAATCAAACCACAGTTCTTAAGGAACAGAACACACGCAAGGGGAAGAGTTCAGAAATGAACGAATCCTTCTTGAGGCATTGTAGACTAGGTCATATCAATGCGACCCGACAAGCTAAAGTTACATAAAGATGCATATTTAAATTAGTTTGAATTTACATCTTGTGAAACTTGCCGGGCATGTCACAAAGATAAGATAACCATAGCTTCGTTTATTGGAAACAGAGAAAGAGTTACTGAACTCTTAGGATTGATACATGATGATGTATGAACGTCCCCTGTCTACATATGCCAGGACCGGTTCTTTGTACTTCATTACATTCACTAATTATCTCTCAAGATCCGGACATATGTTCCTGATAAAACACAAGTCTGAAACTTTTGAGATAATCACAGAATATAAGTAAGAAGTAGAGAACCAAAAACGGCTAAAAGTATTATGTCCTTTGATGAGATCAAGGAGGAGAATACTTGAGCATGGAATTCCTGGACTATTCTAAAGGAGAATGAGATTCTCTCTCAGCATTACTCCTCCGTATACACCACAGCACGTCGGTGTATCGGGGCGGAGCAATCTCACCCTATGTGATATGGTGTGCTCTATGATGAGTACTACTGAGTTGCCTATTTTCTTTTAAGGTAATGCACTTGAGAAGTTGCATACCTATTGAATAGGGTTCTAACCAAATCAGATGCCTACCAGTCCATATGTGATATGGTATGGGAAGAGCCCATCTCTTAAGGAAGTTAAGATTTGGGGTTGTCCGGCCTATGTCAAAACCAAAATCCGGACAAGCTCGAGGCAAGGCCAGTTCTGTGGAAGTTTCTTGGATATCCCAAGCATTCACAAGGGAATATTTTCAACCACACCGAGGAACAAAAGATGTTTTATTTCTCGGCATACACTTTTTGAGAAAAATGGATTTTCTTGTGAAGAAATTAATGGTCATGAGGTAGAACTGGAAGGAGTTCCAGCTATACAAACTGCAGCTGATAATTTGTTAAACCCGGAGGATTCAATAGTTTCCAACGAAGCTCAGCCTCTCCGCCGATCTAATAGGGTTCTTCATCCACCCGAGAGATACTTCGGTTTCTGTAACATTTTGAAAATTTGAAATAAATAAAATAAATTAACTTAATAATAAAATGGTAAATCAAAAAGTTATTAAAAACAAATAAGATAATTTCATAAGACGTTTGTAGAACAATTTAAATTAAAATTTTAGTGTGCAACATAAATTAGTTATAGGGGTTTTAGTGATAATTTTAGCTTCATTTTAATAAAATGGTGTTTATATAATAACATAGGTAGTGAAGGGCCTTTTTGTAAAATTTAGGAAAAATGTGTAAACTTGAAATTGTTGAGGGTGTATGTGTAAAAGGGTTAGGAAATGTTTTGGTTCAGAAATTCCCCATAATACCACAAATTAGGATTTATCTTATACATCCAGCTCATCCGTGCATGAAAATCCCACATTTTGTCCTTGTTACACCACCTCCTTGCATGAAACAAGCACACCCTTGATTATTGACACCTCCTCCTACACCTCCATCATTCTCTTTATCCTATACCTAGTGTACAGATCACTTAGCCAAATAAAAAACAGAAAAAAATCAAAGAAAGAAAGAAAACACTTGAACTCGCAAAAGAAAATTAAAGAGAAGAGAAAAGAGAAGAAAGACTAGGAGCTAAAGAGTTCACCATCAAGTTAGGAGTGAAGGACTTGGGTATCTTGGAGGAAGTCTTTCAACCATCCTCAGTAGGTATAATTCTTAATTCGGTAGGTTTTAGTTCTGTAATTTATAAAATTTTAGAAATTGGATATCGGAAAACTTGGTATTTTAGGAAAACTTAGCTCTATAGTAATCTGCTGTTAGTCAGAATAAAACCAACTTAACAAAACAGAGCTAAAATGATATATTTGGAATATAGAGCAAACCATAGGCACACGAACCGGGGGGCTCGGATTTGGGCCGGCGACCAATAGGAAAATTCCGGTGTCGCCGGATTTCTAGGAGCTTTGGGTTTTATGGATTTCAGGGTTGGTCTCTGTGAAGGTATTATGATACTTGTTATTATTTATTTAAGCTAATTTAACAGTATGTGAAATCTGGGAGTTAATATCGGAAATGGGGTTAAAACGTTTAAAACACGACACAGACTTTTCGTAATATGATTCTGTTTTCTGTTACGAAACAGCGCGTAACTAAATCCAGTTAGTTTAAGTGTTTGATAGGTTGCGATAATCATACTTAGTATAGCTAATGCGTAAAAACTAGTATTTTCATGTTTTCGCCGTATCGGAGTTTAGCCGTTTCTTATACAAGTTAATTGCGATAATAGATTCGAATACGGAAACTTCGGGGCCGCAAGCAAAGGAAATGGATTGGTGATCTGAGTTGATTCGACGTATTCCGGTGAGTAGACTAAATATCTACCGGGGGATTTTGTATGGATGGCATGATACACCCGTAGTTAAGTTTAAATAAAAATGGGTTTTATATGCTAAATTGATCATACGCATTCATATAGATATATATACATCGCCACGTTAATAATTGTTAGAACACTGCACAGTTATCGACGGGTTATGCGCACCTGCACATATCTACATGTTACACTACAACTCGTCGATATTACCATGCCACTTTTACACTTAGCAAATTTCTTGTTAAAATGATTCTTATCGTATTTTACACACAAATAATAGTAGTAAATTGCATCATTAATATCATGCTTAGTATCTGCGTATTTCATGTTGATATAAGAGGTAAATGTATTATTGAGGATTTATGGCTTTGAGTTTTAAATACTAGTGAAAGAATTCAATGATTTTTATGATAAATGTGACATGTCCACCATGAAATGTCGTTTTTTTATTTGGTTTTGTTCCGAACTGGGTGGGGTAGATATACGGTTGCGGAATTTCTTACGTATATCCGAGCTGGGTGGGGTAGCTATACAGCCGGATCATGGTGGACCCGGTCGGGGCCGAGGGGCAGAGGCCGCACTTTAGGCGGTGAGCCTAACGAGGATACTCGATACCGGATTCAGTTGTAAACACGGGGGATATTTAGGTGATACCGACCGGTGTTATTGATTGACAGGATCGTTCGGGGAACGAGGCCTGATGAAACACCGAAGATTTGTGTCGACGATAGACACGGGAAGAAAATGAACCTTATTTGGAAAATAATTGATTAGATTTCAGTTTTGGATTTATATATTGAATATTACAAATTTATGCTCCCACCTGTTAGTATGCATCATATTCATCGTTGTTGATATTAGTTTTAGATCGGCATACTTACATTATCAGCTGATATATGTTAGTTATATTCACTGAGTTGGCAACTCACCCCGTTGTTCCACAGTTCTTTGCAGGAGTCGAGTGGACGTATAGCCGCAGACAGATGCACTTATCGGTTTATCGCTCTTTTGCTAGGTGGGTTACCTATGTAGTAACCTCCTCTTTTGCTATTGTATATTGAATATAGAGTTTCTCCATCAACCCTGTATAATGACTTAGAACGATATGTATATTATTTCGAAAGATAAGATCGTTTGATTGTATTAAATAATGTTTCTTTTATTTATGTCTGAGATTCTTCTTTGATTTTATATTATGATTTTGTATTGAATTCTACTGTTAATATTGTTGCTCCCAACTAGGGATGCAACCACACTTAACATTTTATGCTTGTTTAATAATTTAACTTCATGAAATGTGATTTTTACTTAAAACTAAATTTCTATACAAAGAATTCCGCAAAAAGGATTTTGATCTTGGTTTTCAGCTTAATTGGATTGTGTGAATATCTTTAGATATTATACAATCTAAGTGCCGGTCAAATCCAACATCCGGTCGTGACAAAGTTGGTATCAGAGCGTAGGATTAACCTTACGGAATCGAGTAGGAAATTAGAATAGGTTGACGTGAGTCCGTGATTTAGGATGACCTTTGGTTTGATGGAGTAGGTGAATTAGGTTGAGTGCAGTACCGTACGTATGTTCCGTGGCATATTTACGTTACCGTACTCAGCCTAACTAACCTTAGGATGTATATCTTGATCTATTCTTCCTTTGACACTCTGATATTGATTATCCTTATTCATAAGCCTTATCAACTCTCGTTCCTTGCTACAGCCACTATGTCATCAACATCTACGGGGACTCAGACGACCGCTGTTAGAGATGATATTGGAGCGGGCTCGTCTGACACGGGGACAAATTTGGGCAGTATGCCTATCTTTCAGGAACCGATTGATCCACCCTATATTAATCGTATAGCTAGGATGGAGACAAATGTTCACGAGATGCGCCGAATGATCGGAGTCTTTCTAGAGATTAGTCGAGCACAGAGGTTGACCCTTCCTCCACGTATGGGTGTTCAGAGACCAAGGCAAATTCGTAATAATACTTCAGCACCAAGAAGTGTTCGTAGAGGCCGTGGCGGATTCTGCAGAGATCGGTTTTATTACTTGTACCCATATGTTCAGCTGCCCGTGCAAAGATGCTCCAGGTGTGGGTGTCCATATCACGGTATTAGGGATTGTCCCATGAGGCGGCAGGGTGAGGCATTGGTCTCATACATGACTTCACCACCTCCTCCGAATACGTCACTTCCTACACCTATTGTTGTTCCACGCTAGGTCAACGCCCATGGAGGCCGGGGTCGTAACGGTCGCAATTCGAAAGGATGAGGCGGTCGAGACAGATTCATTCCAGATCGCAGTTTTGATCGAGAAGTGACTCAGGGCCAGATGTTTAGTTCACAACCTGTAGGACAGGGACCTCCATATACATGTTATAATTGCAGGAGTCCGGGGCATATGTCTAGAGGGTGTACACGTTATCGCGAGACTGTTACTCCACCGGTTGCTTTACCCCTTCCACCTTCTATGCCGATAACTTTACTTCCTCCCACAATTGGCCCAACGCGCTAGTCGGTTGCCCCACGAGGTCGAGGCTTAGCAGGACGATCTCAGAGAGGTAGTGGAGATAGAGGTAGAGGACGGCAGGATGCGGGCAGGGGCCAGGCATGTGTTTTTGCACTGACTCCACGGAATGCCAGGCATCCACTACAGTAGTGACAGGTACTCTTGTAGTATATTCCTTAGATGCGCATATTTTATTTGATACCTATTCTACGCATTTATTCGTATCTTTAAGTTTTGCACTTTCTCTGGGGAGAGAGTCGTAGGTTAGGATTAGTTAGTGCAAGTTATGATTACTCCTATAGGAGATTCTTTTATAGCCTGACATGTATTTAGGTCACGTTCAGTATATATTGATGATAGGGATTTAGTAGTGGATTTGAGTCTCCTAGGTGTAGTAGTTTTGATATACTTCTTAATATGTTTGGGTTGGCTGCTTGTCATACCTATGTAGATTGTCGGGAAAGGGCAGGTAGATTTTGTTCTCCCGATGAACCGATCTTTATTGGGCAGGGAGACTGTAAGATAACTCCTGCCAACATGATTTTGTGCGGGACGACTCTTGAAGAAGGGTTGTTATGGGTTCTTGGCTTATGTTCAGGACTTAAAGGTCGCTGAGATTCCAGTGGACCAGGTTCCGATCGCACGAGAATTTCCGGATGTGTTTTCTGCTGATTTGCCAGTGTTACCACCTGATCGTGACATTGAATTCTGCATTGACTTGATTCCGGGTGCGGGGTCTATTTCTATGCCACCCTATCGTATGGCACCGACGGAGTTGAAGGAACTCAAAAGTCAGTTGCAAGAGTTGTTAGCTAAGTACTTGTGCGTTCCAGTGTATCGCCGTGGGGAGCTCATGTCTTAATTGTAACGAAGAAGTACGGTAGTACAAGACTGTGTATTGACTACCGACAGCTGAATCGCGTCACTGTGCGAAATAGGTATCCACTACCTTGTATCGATGACTTGTTCGATCAGTTGCAGGGAGGCTGGCTACTTCTCAAAGAAGGATTTGCGGTCAGGGTAACATCAGTGGAAAGTTCGGAAGGATGACATTCCTAAGACTGCTTTTTGTAACCGATATGGGCTGACTAGGAAGGAGGATCCATTTTTTTGGACGGAGACGTATGAGCAAAGTTTCCAGTAGTTGAAGACTCGCTTGACGACTGCACCGGTCTTACCATTACCTTCTGGGTCAGGTGGCCTTGTTTTGTATTATGATGCCTTTAGAGTGGGTTTAGGCTGTGTGTTGATGCAACACGGCAGGGTTGTAGCTTATGCTTCTCACCAGTTGAAGAGGCACGAGCAGAACCGCTCCACTAAAGATTTAGAGATGGCTGCTGTAGCTTTCGCACTGAAGATATGGGAACGATACTTGTGTGAACAATCGTGCCAATGTTTCACAGATCGTAAGAGCTTGATGTATAATTTTCAGCAGTGGGATCTGAACCATGGCAGCATAAATGGATGGGACTCGTGAAGGATTACGATTGTGAGATTCTGTATCATCCAGGCAAAGCAAACGTTATAGCACATGCTTTGAGTCGGATTCCTGGAGGTAGCTTATCTCAATGGTGCACGAAGCAGAGACAGTCTTCTACAGACTGACAAATTTTCTGTGATAGCCGTATACAGTTCGAGTTCACATCGACAGGAGGACAGTTAGCACAGGTTCGCACCTTCCTCAGCTATTAGATCATATTCGAGAGACACGGCCGCAGATGTTCGTAGGTTGGAGATTATGGATCAGCTTAGGCAGGGTAGAGAGTCGGAGTTCGTGATAGATAACTAAGGAGTATTACGTTTTGGGGCTCTTCTGAGTGTTCCAGATTCGGATGGACTGAAATGTGAGATTTTAGAGGAGGCCCATAGATCAGCATACCGTATTCATCCCAGTTCCACCAACATGTATCATTATCGGAAGGATATTTACTGATGGGAAGGAATGAAAAGGGGTGTTGTGGAGTGCGTTTCGAGATGCTTAACTTGTTAGCAAGTCAAGGCAGAACACCAGAGGCCAGTTGGAGAATTGCAGCCCTTACCCATTCCAGAGTGGAAATAGGAACAGATTTCCTTAGATTTCGTGTTGGGTCTACCCAGGACTAGTAGAGGGTATGATTCCCTTTGGGTAATTGTAGATAGATTGACAAAGGTAGCTCATTTTCTTCTGTTGAAGATGACGTATGGGTTTGCACAGTATGCTCAGAATTATATCGACGAGATTGTCCAATTGCATGGAGTTCCGACGAGCATGGTGTCAGATAAAGGTAAACAGTTCACTAGTAGTCCTTAGCAGGAACTTCAAAGGACTCTTGGTACATTAGTGAGTTATGGTACAACTTTCCAACCATAGCCAGATGGTCAGTCCAAGCGGACCATTCGAACTTTAGAGGATATATTGCGAGCCTGCAGGCTTGATTTTGGTGGTAGTTGAGATCGTCACCTACCTTAATAGAATTTTCGTATGACAACAAATTTTCAGGAGACGATCCAGATGGCACCATTGAAGGTTGGTATAGGAAGAAATGTCGATCGCCCGTTTACTGGACGGAACTGAACGAGAGTAGCATTTTGGGGACCACAGGTAGTACAAAAGAATACGGAAAAGATTCAGCTGGTACGAGACACAATGAGTGTGGCCCAGTGTAGACAAAGGTCTTATGCAGATCAACGGCGTCGTAGACTAGAGTTGATGTGGGAGATCATGTGTTCCTTCATATATCTCCGATGAAAGGTGTGATACGTTTCGGGAAAAAGGGGGAAGCTCAGCCCCAGATATGTCGGACCTTACGAGAATCTGGAGAGAGTGGGTGCTGTAGCTTATCGTTTAGCACTTCCACCGAGTTTTTTCCCGATATGCGTCCGGTGTTTCACATTTTGATGCTTCGCAAGTATCTTCCCGATCCTTCTCACGGGATCCAGTATCAGACCTTACCGCTTGGATCGGATTTATTCTACACAGTGCAGCCAGTGGTTATTCTTAACTGGCAGGCAATGAAACTGTGATCAAGTATACTTACATCTATGAGGATTCTCTGGCTAGGTACGAAACGTGAAGAGAGTACTTAGGAGATCGAGGATGCGATGCGGAAGGAATTTCCAAATCTTTTTAGGGTACGTCTAGTTAAGTTTTAAATTCGGGGACCGAATTTTCTTAAGGGGGGAATATTGTAACATTTTGAAAATTTGAAATAAATAAAATTAATTAACTTAATAATAAAATGTTAAATCAAAAAGTTGTTAAAAAAAAATAAGATAATTTCGTAAGATGTTGGTAAAACAATTTAAATTAAAATTTTAGTGTGCAACATAAATAAGTTATAGGGGTTTTAGTGATAATTTTAGCTTCATTTTAAGAAATGGTGTTTATATAATAACATAGGTAGTGAAGGGTCTTTTTGTAAAATTTAGGGAAAATGTGTAAACTTGAAATTGTTGAGGGTGTATGTGTAAAAGGGTTAGGAAATGTTTTGGTTCAGAAATTCCTCAAAATAACAAAAATTAGGATTTATCTTATACATCCACCTCATCCTTGCATGAAAATCCCACCTTTTCTCCTTCTTACGCCACCTCCTTACATGAAACAAGCACACCCTTGATTATTGACACCTCCTCCTACACCTCCATCATTCTCTTTATCCTATACCAATTGTTCAGATCACTTAGCCAAATAAAAATCAGAAAAAAATCAATGAAAGAAAGAAAACACTTTAACTAACAAAAGAAAATTAAAGAGAAGAGAAAAGAGAAGAAAGACTAGGAGCTAAAGAGTTCACCATCAAGCTAGGAGTGAAGGACTTGGGTATCTTGGAGGAAGTCTTTCAACCATCCTCAGTAGATATAATTCTTAATTCGGTAGGTTTTAGTTCTGTAATTTATAAAATTTTAGAAATCGGATATCGGAAAAGTTTGTATTTTACGAAAACTTTGCTCTGTAGTAATCTGCTGTTAGTCAGAATAAAACCAACTTAACAAAACAGAGCTAAAATGATATATTTGGAACATAGAGCAAACCATAGGCACACGAACCGGGGGGCTCGGATTAGGGCCGGCGACCAATAGGACAATTCCGGCGTTGCCGGATTTCTAGGAGCTTTGGGTTTTGTGGATTTCAGGATAGGTCTCTGTGAAGGTATTATGATACTTGTTATTATTTATTTAAGCTAATTTAACAGTATGTGAAATCTGAGAGTTAATATCGGAAATAGGGTTAAAACGTTTGAAACACGACACGGACTTTTCGTAATTCGATTCTGTTTTCTGTTACGAAACAGCGTGTAACTAAATCCAGTTAGTATAAGTGTTTGATAGGTTGCGATAATCATACTTAGTATAGCTAATACGTAAAAACTAGTATTTTCATGTTTTCGCCGTATCGGAGTTTAGCCGTTTCTTAAACAAGTTAATTGCGATAATAGATTCGAATACGGAAACTTCGGAGTCCGCAAGGAAAGGAAATGGATTGGTGATCTGAGTTGATTCGACGTATTCCGGTGAGTAGACTAAACATCTATCGGGGGATTTTGTATGGATGGCGTAATACGCCCGTAGTTAAGTTTAAATAAAATTGGGTTTTATATGCTAAATTGATCATACGCATTCATATAGATATATATACATCGCCATGTTAATAATTGTTAGAACACTGCACAGTTATCGACGAGTTATGCCGCACCTGCACATATCTACATGTTACACTACACCTCGTCGATATTACCATGTTATTTTTACACTTAGCAAATTTCTTGTTAAAATGATTCTTATCGTATTTTACACACAAATAATAGTAGTAAATTGCATCATTAATATCATGCTTAGTATCTGCGTATTTCATGTTGATATAAGAGGTAAATGTATTTTTGAGGATTTATGGCTTTGAGTTTTAAATAATAGTGAAAGAATTCAATGATTTTTGTGATAAATGTGACATGTCCACCATGAAATATCGTTTTTTTGATTTGGTTTTGTTCCGAACCGGGAGGGGTAGATATACGGTTGCGGAAATTCTTACGTATATCCGAGCTGGGTGGGGTAGCTATACAGCCGGATCATGGTGGACCCTGTCGGGGCCGAGGGGCAGGGCCCGCACTTTAGGCGGTGAGCCTAATGAGGATACTCGATACCGGAGTCAGTGGTAAACATGGAGGATATCTAGGTGATACCGACCGGTGTTATTGATTGACAGGATTGTTCGGGGAACGATGCCTGATAAAACACCGAAGATTTGTGTCGATGATGGACACGGGAAGAAAATGAACCTTATTTGGAAAATAATTGATGAGATTCCAGTTTTGGATTTATATATTGAATATTACAAATTTATGCTCCCACCTGTTAGTATGCATCATATTCATCATTGTTGATATTAGTTCTTGATCGGCATACTTATATTATCAGCCGATATATGTTAGTTATATTCACTGAGTTGGCAACTCACCCCGTTGTGCCACAGTTCTTTGCAGGAGTCGAGTGGACATATAGTCGCAGACAGATCCACTTATCGGTTTATCGCTCTTTTGCTAGGTGGGTTACCTATGTAGTAACCTCCTCTTTTGATATTGTATATTGAATCTAGAGTTTCTCCATCAACCCTGTATAATGACTTAGAACGATATGTATATTATTTCGAAAGATAAAATCGTTTGATTGTATTAAATAATGTTTCTTTTATTTATGTCTGAGATTCTTCTTTGATTTTATATTATGATTTTATATTGAATTCCACTGTTAATATTGTTACTCCCAACTAGGGATGCAACCACACTTAACATTTTATGCTTGTTTAATAATTTAACTTCATGAACTGTGATTTTTACTTAAAACCAAATTTCTATACAAAGAATTCCGCAAAAAGGATTTTGATCTTGGTTTTCGGCTTACTTGGATTGTGTGAATATCTTTAGATATTATACAATCTAAGTGCCGGTCACATCCAACATCGGGTCGTGACAGTTTCTCTATGATAGTGGGAGTGAGGATTGCATCATGAGATGATGACCCAACTAGTTTCGAGCAGGCCGTCAGGAGTGGGGACTCTGTGAGAATGGCTGGATACTTTGAGATCTGAGATGGAATCCTTATACACCAACAAAGTATGGACTTTGGTTGCTTTATCTGAAGGGTTAAATCCCCATCAGGAGCAAGTATATCTTGAGAAGATTACTTGGTGTACATAGAAAAGTTGAGACTTTCAAAGCTATGCTTAAGTCCATCCAGATCCTACTTGCTATTGCTACATACCATGACTATGATATCTGGCAGTTGGGTGTCAGGACTACTTTTCTAAATATTGATTTGGAAGAGAGCATCTGTAAGTACACAGCCAGAGGGATTCGTAGATAGTGATAAATCAGGCATCGCGGAGTTGGAACGTCTGTTTTGATGTAGTAGTCAAAGAGTTTGACTTCATCAAAATGGTAGATGAACCAAGTATATACAAAAAGGTAATAGGGAGTATGGTGGTGATCCTCGTATAGTACGTGGATGACATACTCTTGATAGGGAAGGAGTTTCCTATGCTACGCTCGGTCAATCTCCTCTTATCACATGGATTCTCCATATAGGATCAAGATGATACCTCCTAAATCCTGGGTTATGGATCTATGGGATAGATCTAATTGGATGTTAGGATTCTCACTAGTTGTAGTGAGCTGGTATCAATTGATCCTGGGAGAATCATAGGAAAGGTTTCAGGGTAATAAGGACGACTAAATGTCAGTCGCAGGCATTGTCTTTACCCTTACCGGAGGGACGGTATGTTGGAAGAGTTCCAAGCTAGATACCGTGACTTACTAGACGATTAAAGGCAAGATACATCATTACCAAGGATGCTACCAAAGAGGAAGTCTGGATATATTTTAGTTCATGAGATGAACTTCGTTCCTGCCATTGTGTTACAATGGAGTTGTGGCTTATGCCTAGGAACCTCCGTCCCATCAGAGATCCAGACATATTCTTAGGCAGTATCGCCTGATCATAGAGATGGTTGATCTCTAGGGAGATCGAGGTTAGGAGAGTAGACACAGAGGACAACAATGCGGATCCACTCACAAAGGCCTATTTCCCAGTAGGGACTTTTATGGGATGGTTGATTATGAGATACTTCAACCACAGCTGCTTGTTGGGTATGCGATACCATAACAGATGGCCCTAGTGCAAGTGTGAGATTGTTAGTTATATGTATGCCCTAGAGGCCATTACTGTACATACGATGTATATTGTAGTGGATGCTTGGATATATATAAGGAGGACTTTCTTGCTCGACATGATAGTATGCTATCTAGTTACTCTTTATCTTAACATGTACTCTGATTGTCACTATGCCACATGTTGATAAAGCCCTTAAGATGAGTACTTGACTACCAGGACTATGATGCAGATCATACTAGTGGGGATAGTGTAGTTGCCAAGTACATCCTTCAAATGTTCCTAGTCATGGGAGTACCGAGACAGGGCATCGATACTCCAGAGTAGACTAGCGTATGCGCTTCTTGACCCATATGATGGGCGAAGGATGGTCCCATATCCATTGGTGTTTGACATCAGAGAAGGTATACGGGTGCTCAGTGCAGACTGGGTACACTGGACAAACTCGCCGAGAACTCCCAGATGGTACTATACCTCACGTCAGATGGCAGTTCTCTGGTGACACTGGTACAGGTTAGTCTGTAGACCCGAGATCGTCATAGAGTCTTGTGTGATTCCCACTGTGCTTTGAGTTCCATCATACCATGTCCAAGAGGGCATGCAAAACGGTGGCTTTTGGGTACAGTCCCGAATCACATGGAGGCAATGAGCGATAGGAGGGGTTTCGTCTCTTCCGGTATAGGGAGTTCATGTTGCGCTGTGTTCGATTGGCTATAACTGGAAATCCTTGGCCAGGGTTGCTGAGATTTATTGGTAAGTGTTATCAGTAGTTTCTCGAACTGTTATGGACCTCATATCGACACGACTTATCAATCTACTGAGATCTGACGTTTACCACCCCTAGGCGAGATATGCGACATATCAGACGAAGAGACCGGACTGTACGGGAGTGTTACTGATTGGATTCGCAGGAGAATGTACATGCTTGCTTGTTGATCTTATGATCGCTCAATACCTGGGTGGCTATTACGTTTAGCTGACCGCTTGCAGCTTGTGGGTGTTTGATATGATCATCACCTACTGCCGGCGTATTGACGATTCTTTAGAGTCCTACACAGAGGTTTCCTGGCTCAGGCAAAACGGAGTAGGAGCACATATGTGATATGTGCGGGACTGAGAATAATACGTGTATGCGATACCATATTAGATTCTCGCGATATATGATATCGGCCGGGTATATGTGATATAGCCGGGCCATCGGATCAAGTGTTGAATCGATGAACTGATACAAATTATATTAGTTGGTTATTTCTGAAATTGCCGGATTATCGGATTAAGTGTTGATTCAATAATTTAATCTATAATTATATATTTGATATATTATATTACATTAACTAATATAAGCTCACTTAAAGATTCTTTTTCTCACTCGGGTAATACATTGATGAATATGTGATATATGTTAATTGTAATATTTTATTTTGTTACAATAAATATTGTATATGTGATATATAATATTGTAACAAGTTAGGGTTATAAATGCAACATGTTTTGTGGAGTTTAAATATGGTTAGGGTTTGGATTAGGGTTAAGCTTGCATGAAGCTTTCAAGAAGCTTCTTGAAGCTTTGACTTTGACTTGTGATATTTTGCATAGATATTTGTTTAACCCAACCCAATCCATTACCATAATTATTTCTCTACAAGGGTTAAGTTTATATTCTTAACCCATGGTTGCAATTCTAACCTCATATTTTTGATTTCATTATTCATCACAAATTGATTTGCTTCTTCTTCTTCTTCCTTTTTGATGAAAAGCTTTCTTGCTTTTTCATATGTGATGAAAATGAGTGAGAAATTGAAAACAAATGAGAGCTAAATTCCTACTTATTCATCCTCATCTTTTCTTGCCACTTGGATTAGGGTGTTTGCTTTGCTAATACTTGATTAGCAAAGCAAGAGCTTGGGTTTGAGTTTCTTCAAGGTAGATCATCTTTGATATTGAAGATCGGAAGTAAACTTGCATCTTTCTCTTCATGGAGCCCCTCTAGAGTCCGGGTACTTGATGATCACAGCGAAGGGACCTCAACAAGGAGCTTATGAAGTGAAGGAACGGACTACAAAGGTTGTAATCCCAAACTCTTAGAAGTAAAGTTGTTTAATTGCTCTTTGTTTTGCCTAATCTCTAGTCTAAGATCATTGTTAGGGTTGTTCGGCACATGAAAAATTTGATTTTGGCTTGGTCGATGCCTTGTAGAACCTCGTTTTAGTGCCTAGTAACCCTACACCTATACACCATAAGAAACTACTGGAGTACCTTACCAGTATTTCTCGACTGCCCTGGCTAGGGACTTTGTGTAATGGCTTTTCGAACACTGCGCAATATCAACCGCCAATACCGGGAAAGACGAATCCTATCTGATCGCTACTGTCTCCAAGTGGTTCGGGACTACACCCAACTACTACTTGTTTGCACGACTCCTTTGAGCATGGTAGGATAGTAATCAACGTGGAGTGGGAACACACTCGAGGCAAAGTAGCAATGTCAAGTCAACGGACTAAGCTGTACTCATGCCACCTTGGAACTGCTACCTGACGATAGGTATAATACCAACCAGTGGTTCCTGACAGGTCCTGTCCAGTGTTACTCACAACCCAGTGAGCATATGCATACCTTCTCCAGTACGTCGTACTAATGGCTGTAGGACAGACTATATCCCCTGCTGGGATGAGAAGCGTACACACTAGTCTACTCTGGAATATCGATGCCCCGTCTCGATAATCCAACGACTAGGGACCTGTATAAGGATGTGCTTATAGACTATCCTACCCCCACCAGTGTGACTGCCAATCCAACGCTGGTAGTCAAGCAAAGACCCTAAGGGCTCTACCAATATGTATAAGCGATATGCTAAAAGAAACACATGAACATATTAAGGTAGAATCAAACCAGGTACCATACTACCATATCGAGCAAGACTGTTATTATAACTGTGAAATATCCCAAGCATCCAATATGTAATATACAATCCAATATGATACAATAATGGCCTCTTGAGCATATATCACTAGGAATCTCCTACTTGCACTAAGGATATGTATTGGCATATCGCAAACCAATCATCTTGATTAGCCGCTCGAACTGTGTATGAGGGATGGCCTTTGTGAGTGGATCTACAGTGTTGTTCTCTGTCTCTACTCTCCGCACCTCAATCTCCCATTGATCAATAATCTCCCTAATCAGGTGGAATCGCCTCAGGATGTGTCTGGACTTCTGATGGGACCTTGGTTCCTTCGCCAAAGCTATAGCGTCGTTGTTGTCATAATACAACGGTATTGGATCAACAATGGATGGAACCACCTGAAACTCAGTCATGAACTTCCTGATCCAGAATGCTTTCTTCGCGGCATCACAGGAAGCAATGAACTACGATTCCATAGTCGAGTCAGCAACGGTTTCCTTCTTGAAGCTCTTCCAAACAACCGCTCCTCCATTGAGGGTAAAAACATGACCCGACATGGACTTGGAGTCATCCTTGTCACTCTGGAAGCTGGAGTCGGCGAAGTCCTCGGTTTGGAGGTTTTCCCTACCATACACCAAGAACATCTACTTAGTCCTTCTCAGGTACTTAAGAATGTTCTTCACTGGTATCCAGTGCTTCTCCCCAGGATTTAACTGATACCAACTTACAATGCTCAGGGCGTATGCTACATCTGGTCTGGTACACAACATCGCAAATATTATAGAGCCTACCGCATATGCGTAGGGTATAGTAGACATGCGATCCCTTTCCAAATCTGTCTTAGGAGACATCTCTTTGGAGAGGGTGATTCCGTGACAAGCCGGTAGATAACTAATCAGTCAAAAATATTGCATTTTTAACACGACAATTTCCCAACCATTTGCACTCATTTAGAGGTGTTCGGTTCTAATATAGCACATATTAGCAAAACAGCCGTAAAATACCAAATTACATGTGTTATACCTTAAAACGGACATTTTGAGGGAAATTGAGTGTTTATCATGGCATTGCATCATCTTTGTATAGCGCATCACTTGTTTCGAGAATCTGTGCAGAATATTCCAGGAGAAAAGCCAAATCTGTAAAAAAAATGCTGATAAAATTACGCCAACTCCAAGACTTAAGATCCGGCAATGAACTAGAGGGAATTATAAGATTCCACATATCAGAAATATATCAAGAAGTCAGAAGAAAGCCACACTGGAAAATTGAAGCACTAAGGCTCCTAAACGGCCGTGGATCCGCGGTCGGAGCATGGAATGAGCGGTGGATCTGCGGCCACGTGGGGTTGACGTCAGCTTGGCTCATCTGCAGATTTCTCTTCTCAAGTCCCACACCTCATCAAGCCACTGCATATTCCAGAAAACTCCAGAATCTTCTGCCAGATCAGTAAGGCTCCTTGATCAAGCTAAAATTGTCCAAGCTTCCAAAGCAATCTACTTAACCTAAGCCTAGAAGCTTCTCCCTAACCTCCAAGCTTATGAAGGAAGCTAAAGCCTAACTAACTACCTCTAGAAGCTTCCATCTAACTACCAAGCTTACAAGGGGAGCTAAACTAAACCTAGCTTCTAAAGGAAGCTAATCCCAATCCTAAGGCTATAAAAGGAACCCTAAAGCTTCTATTTAAAGGTTATTGATTCCTACATCAATTCCCAACACAAGTTGAGTGACACAACTTGTAAACCCTAATCCCCAATTCAAAATCCAAAGCTAAAAATCAAGAACTCCGAGTACCAAATCAAGCAAGAATCCTTCAATCCTTTAGAAAGCGACGCCGGACTTCATCGGAGCAAGTGATCCAAAGAGATCCGCGACTCAAGGAGACGAGCGAAGCCGAAATCGACGATCAAGTTCTTTCCTCTTGTAGATCTTGAGAGAATTGTAACAAAATTGTTGATAAATAAAGGTTAAATTTCTATATCTTGCTTTCTTTACATTCTTGCATCATGATTCGATCTCAATTCTTGATTGAGTATTTTGTTATGATGTTTGAGTAAAACTCCGCTCGTGGAGGAATCGAGACGATCAATAGATGATGATGTTACAAATCTTGAAACGATTCTTAATTCCTATAAGTTTTGTAAACTTTTGTAAATTGAAGAATCGGCAACCTAGTTTCGAGCGATACTTTCTTGATTAAGTTTGCTCTTAATTAGTGATCCACGATCGATTCTTGAATTTACTAGAGGCTAGAATTTGAATGAGATTCATCGAAAGGACAAAGGATGACATGAAGAAACCCTAGTTTCATCGAAAGATCCTTAAACCTTGATTAATCGTCATCGATCTAGTATCAAATCATTAATGGATAAGAATACGTAATCAATAGATTTCATCACGTCTATAGATTCGATCGATTTCTACGAGCCTCACTTCAATTCTTGATTATTGGATTGGATATCATCACTTCTTGATTCTTAATTTTTAAATGTTTTCCTGATTTTAGATTTAGATCTAGATAATTCTTGAACTTCAATTTTATAAATCTAGAATTGAATTTTCTTTTCTCTTTTCTTTAATTTTCAATTCACCTAATTCGAATTACGAACGGATCTCACTTTCTCTGTGTACGATCCGCACTCGCTAACGCGCTACATCCGACACCGTTATTGATTGCGGTCAAACAATTTTTGGTTGTGATTTCTATACACTTTCTAAACCTACACACCGAGAATTCATTTCAATCAAATGGCGCCGTTGCCGGGGATAGTGCCCTAATTCGTTCGTTTTTGAAATTTGAGTTGAAAAATTTATTCTATCATAATTTTGAGATCAAAATTCGCGCAAACACTAAACGATTCGTTATGATTTGTTGCAAGGAAATCTGGAGTCTGCTGTGCAATTGGAAAAATATTTGGAATATTCCAGAGAGCTCAGGGAGTGAACAAAAGCTTTCTGTGAAATTTTTGTGCAGAGTTCTTATTGAGCCGCGGCGGATCCGTGGTTTAAGGCGTTCATTGCGGAGGAACCGCGGTCTTACTGTTGCATCTCTGTACGAAAATTCTCTGGTATCTTCTCACTTTCTTATCTATTTCCTCAATCTGTTCCATTAACAATTTGCTGCAGGTTTCTTTGCAAAATTCGCAGCGCCGCAAAAAGCAATAAAAATTGTGCGTGTTTTTGATTCTTGGTTGTTTGCATATTAATACGGAATTTAAGGGGCATGGACAAATTCAGATTAGGTGGGGAGTTCATTACCCTTCCTAAGCCCCGAAAATCATAAACTTGCATCCGCATTACCCTTATTAACTAAAAAAATCTAGACTTGACTCTAAGGACCTTCGCGCTCACTTAGGACAGAAGAAGGCCGTGAGTAATTCATTGCTTATCCGCGTTTCTTTTGTGGTGTCTAAGGCAAGTGGTTACTTAATTAGGCCCACTACTTACGTAGTGGAGAACCTCCCACTTATCTGGCACTTACCTGGCCACAGGAGAGACAAAGAGGCAGTGGAGGATTGATCCTGCGACTTGTCTTTTGGCAGTTAGGAGCGGTCTAGAGCCTTGACCTAGGTGACCACTAGACTTAGGGTTGCTTGTTGCATTTGTTGTGATTTGCATCATTTTTTCAAAAATCCGTATATTTTTCAAAACAAACACCACTTCATTCATTTCCCCTAATTATATCAACGCTGCCACTTGTACTGAACCCTTTAGTGCAAGATAGGCTGGACACGGGATTCTAGTGCCCGTTTAGTCCAATGTTCCCCCAATCGACTCCGAAGTCGGTATTTCTACATTTACTTCTTCTTTACCCACCACCACACCCACATCGATGGATCCTTCTTTATCGAACTTCTTTACCACTAATCTGTCGCCGTCTGCAGGTGCGCAGAATCCACCCCACACCTCTCTCCAAGAGAGGTGCTATCCTATGCGAGGTCCTCTTTCGACCTGCTTATCCATTCCACCAGGCAACGGGGACAATTTTGAGATTAAACCCCAATACATCAACCTTCTACCAAAATTCCACAGTCTCGAGTCTGAAGACGCATATGTCTTTATCACAAAATTTGAAAATGTATGCGCAATGATAGGTACCTCACAGCTTTCTGTGGATGCTATGCATCTACGTCTTCTTCCATTTACCTTGTGCGATATAGCCGAGAAGTTGCTGTATAACACTACTGCACATTCCATTTCGAATTGGGAAGAATTCGTTGCAGCATTCCTTAAGAAATTATACCCTAATCACAAGACAGCTCTAGTCCGTAGCGAACTAAATCAATTCACCGAGCTTCCGAATGAACCATTCTCGAAGTGCTTTGAACGCTTCAAGGATCTGTTGGTTCAATGTCCACATCACAGAATTCCGAGATAGGATCTGTGCCGAATCATATATGAGGGCATTAACCCTACTACTAAACAGAACCTTGAAGCCATGTGTCAAGGAAATTTTATGACCAAGGATGATGGGGAAGCTTGGAAATTTTTAGAAGAGTTCGCTGAAAAATCCTTACAGTGGGAGAGTGGAAACCAGTCATCGTTTAGGGGTGGTGTACCCCAAATTGATATTTCCATAGGTGTTCGAGCTGAAATGGCAGCAATGCAAAAGAAGCTCGAGGCTATTGAACATAAATTTTTAGCAGCCTCCCTAAATCCGATGTCGCTCCCCAAAACTGTATGTGGATGCTATTCTGATCCTTCACATTTGACGGAAGAATGTTCATTGAATTCTCCGTTTCAAGGTCAAGAGCATACCAATGCCGCTTTTCAAAGACCTAGAAATGATCCATATTCTTCCATATATAATCAGGGTTGGAGGAATCACCCTAACTTTGCTTGGAACCAACAACAAAATATAAACACGGTTCCAAACCAAAATAATTTCCAAAGGGCTCTTCCACTACAACAGCAATCACTTCAACTCACTCAGAACCCCTACCAGTCACAAATTTTTCAAAACCAGGTCAACACTCCTGCACCTTCTAATCCATTGAAGTTGACCTGTTCTGACGAGTTCTCTGCATTCACACAAACCATGAAGTCACTCTTGTTAAATTTCGTGGAAGTGTCGGCTGAGGTTAGGTCTTCCGTCAGTGAGATAAAGAAAAACTCAGCGTCCCAAGCTGAGAGTATCAGATCGATGGAAGCAGAAATTGCACGACTAAAAGCCGAAATGAGTGCGAGAGAGAAAGGGAAACTTCCATCTCAACCCCTACCGAATCCTGTGCATTACAATGTAAATGCCATCACAACGTTGAGATCAGGAAGAGTGCTGAATAATCATGTTGGGGAAGAGTTTGATGATACTGAAAAATCTATCAATAACACCCCGGTTGAGACCTTTCCTTACACACACACTTCTACTTCTGATCCTTGTTCTTCTACCCCACCGCCTTCTCACGAGCCTATTCTCCATTTCCCTCTAGGCTCGACACCTCAGCCCACCTCTTCTATTCCTCCACAGAAGATCCCCACTCCTATTCTGGGATCACATCTACACACACCACCTTCTCCTATGATGGACCCAGCACTTATTGCTAAAGCTCCTTATCCTAATCGGTTAAGGGGTAACAAATCGAGTCCACATATGGAGAAGATTATGGAAATGTTCAAATAGGTTAACATCAACATCCCTCTCCTAGATGCTATTCAGCAAGTCCCCGCTTATGCGAAAATTCTTAAAGACTTGTGCACTAGAAAGAGGAAGACTCAAGTGCCAAAGAAGGTCTTCATGTCTAATAATGTTAGCTCTGCTTTTATCCCACAGCTACCAAAGAAACGTAAGGACCCAGGAAGTCCTATGATATCGATTTCTATTGGGGGTAAAAATATCAACCATGCTCTTTTGGACCTTGGCGCAAGTGTTAACCTGCTTCCATACTCTGTTTATGAGCAACTAGGGATTGGAGAGTTGAAACCAGCGCACTGCACTCTCCAAATGGCAGACCGTTCAATCACCAAACCAAGGGGTGAACTAGAGGATGTGTTGATAAAAGTTGGGGAATTTGTATTCCCTGTGGACTTCATTGTTCTAGATACACAACCTGTAGCAAACCCATGGAGTCAAATTCCGGTGATTTTGGGTCCACCATTCCTTGCCACTTCCAATGCTGTCATTAACTGTAGAAACGGTTCAATGAACTTATCTTTTGGAAATATGACAATTGAACTGAACATCTACAAAATTGGAAGTCAGCCATCCGAACCCTCTGCTCATATCCTTGATGTGTGCTCTGTCCACGAGATTGCTCCCGAAAGTTGCAGAGTTGATGAACTTTGCTTTGAAGATCTCGATGACAATACCACATCAATGTTTGATCTTGCACATCTTAATGAGGACACATTTTCCATGCTTGAGTCCGACACCCCTGACTCATCAACATCCGAGTCTGTATCTTTCACTGGCTATGAGCTTCTTTGTGACTTCGAAAATCATTCGATGATCCCCCCTTCTATTATTTCCGCCAGCATTAGATCTCAAACGTTTACCTTCTCATCTTAAATATGCATATTTAGGTGAGAATGAGTATTTACCAGTTATCATATCCGCTTCTCTCGCATCAGAGCAAGAGAATGCACTTTTGACGGTATTGAGATCTAATAGGCAGGCGTTTGGTTGGACCATGGCGGACAACAAAGGGATTAGTCCCTTGATTGTAGAACATCATATACATTTGATGGATGATACTAAACTAACCCGAGAACCACAGAGACGGTTGAACCCCGTCATGAAGGATGCGGTGAAGAAAGAGATCGTCAAATGCCTTGACAATGGTATTATTTACCCAATCTCCGATAGCCAATGGGTGAGTCTAATCCATGTCGTCCCTAAGATATCTGGCATCACTGTAATTACCAATGAAGCAAATGAGTTAATTCAGGCACGCGCCCAAACTGGGTGGCGTGTATGTATTGATTACAGAAAACTCAATGCCGCTACGACGAAAGACCACTTTCCTCTACCTTTCATTGATCAGATGCTGGAACGCTTAGCTGGACGTGAGTATTATTGTTTTATGGATGGATACTCTGGCTATAATCAGGTCCCCATTGCCAAAAAGGATCAAGATAAAACCACATTTACTTGTCATTTTGGTACCTTTGCTTATAGACGCATGCCCTTTGGGTTATGCAATGCTCTCGCTACATTTCAGCGGTGTATGATGGGGATATTCTCGGACATGGTCGAGAATTTTTTGGAGATTTTCATGGACGATTTCTCGATTTTCGGAGAGTCTTTTTTTGACTGCCTATCGAATCTTGACGCAGTTCTTACTCGTTGCAAAGAGAAGAACTTAACCTTGAATTGGGAAAAATGCCATTTCATGGTCCAAGAGGGAATTGTGCTTGGACATGTTATTTCACGAAAAGGCATTGAGGTTGACAGAGATAAGATTGATGTCATTCAAAACCTTCCTCATCCCAAAAGCGTTAAGGATATCCGATCATTTCTTGGCCATGCAGGCTTTTATAGGAGATTCTTTAAGGATTTTAGCAAAATTACTAGACCTTTAACTCTTCTCTTGGCCAAGGATACGACCTTCCACTTTGACTCGGATTGTGAGGCAGCATTCGACTCACTCAAACACTCTCTCACTACAGCCCCTGTTCTATCGTCTCCAGATTAGGACCACCCTTTTGAGCTTAGCATCAGATTTTGCAGTTGGGGCAGTCTTAGGACAACACATTGAAAAGATGCCACACATGATCTGTTACGCATGTAAGACCCTGAACGATGCTCAAATTAACTATACAACTACCGAAAAAGAACTTTTGGCGGTTATTTTTGCATTAGAAAAATTCAGGCCTTACTTGATTGGCTCACCAATAGTTGTGTACACTGACCACTCCTCCTTGAAACATCTTTTGGCGAAGAAGGATGCTAAAGGTAGGCTAATACGTTGGATCCTTCTATTACAAGAATTTGATCTTGTTATCAAAGATAAGAAAAGATGTGAAAACGTTGTAGCCGACCATCTTTCCTGCATCTCTTCTTCACCTGTGACCCTGCCGATCAATGATTCTTTTCCGGAAGAACAACTCTTGAACGTATCCGATACCTTGGTTCAGGGATATTGTGAACTATCTTGTCACGGGACTGATACCCAGCGATTGGTCAAAACATGACAAACACCGTTTTCTATCCCAAGTAAAACTCTTTTACTGGGATGAACCATATCTGTTTAAGTATTGTCCTGACCAGATCATTCGCCGGTGTGTCCTGAATGAGGAATTCAAGAGTGTTCTATATTTTAGTCATGATCAGGCATGTGGGGGTCACTTCTGTCCTAAAAAGATGGCGGAGAAGGTTTTGCAATGCGGTTTTTATTGGCGGACTTTGTTTAAAGACGCATTTGATCACTGCAAAACATGTACACAGTGTCAACACACGGGTAGGATTTCCTGGAGAAATGAGATGCCACAGCAACCCATCTTAGTGGTTGAAATTTTCGATGTTTGGGGCATTGACATTATGGGTCCTTTTCCCAACTCCTTTGGGAATCTGTACATACTGCTTGCGGTTGATTACGCCTCAAAGTGGGTTGAAGCTAATCCTTGTCGCACTAATGACAAGAAGGTTTTCATTAAGTTCTTAAAAGAAAACATCTTTTCGCGATTTGGACACCCACGCGCTATCATTAGCGATAACGGGACACATTTCTGCAACAGGTCTTTCGAGACTTTGATACGGAAATACGTAATCAACCACAAACTTTCCACACCCTATCATCCCCAAACGAGCGGGCAGGCTAAGATTTCAATTAGACAGATCAAACAAATCCTAGAGAAGACTGTTCCGAAGAATTGAAAAGATTGGTCGACCAAATTGACGGATGCTCTTTGGGCATTCCGAACTGCATATAAAACCGATCTAGGGATGTCTCCTTATTGGTTAGTGTTTGGGAAGGCTTGTCACTTGCCAGTCGAGATTGAGCACAAAGCAATGTGGGCTATTAAAGAAATCAACTTTGACTTAAATCAAGCCTGCAACTTTCGGAAGCTGCAATTAAATGAGCTAAGCCAACTCCGTGATGAAGCTTATGATAACGCTGTAATTGTAAAGAATAGGACTAAGGTATTTCACGATAAAAACATTTTGAGGAAAACATTTACACCTGGTCAACAAGTCCTTCTTTATGATTCACGACTACACCTTCACGCCGGTAAGCTACGATCTCGGAGGAAGGGACCTTTTATTGTGCGGTCTGTATACCCGCACGGGGTAGTTGAGGTAGAAAATGTTAAAAACGGCACATTTTTCAAAGTGAATGGACATAGACTAAATCCGTATTTTTCCACTGACCCCACGGAGGAGCTCCTGTTCTTACAGGAGCCATTTTATCTTGATTAAAATTCCTTCGTCTTACCTCCATGTCCTGTAAATTACTGCATCATCTTTTGAATGGAGGTGAGTGAAAAGAATAAGTTTGGGGGAGGATCTTCACTTAAATATTTTGCCCCCATTAATAAATTTCGTCCCAAGCTTACAGGTTTTTGAGATTTAGCAGATGGCAACAGTGAGGACACTGTTGAAAACAAGTTTGGGGGAGGTTTGTGCTTATTTTTGCATCATTTGCATCATACTTTGCATAAGCACAAAACATTTTGAAAACCTATAAAAATTTAAAAATTTCTTTAGATATAAAAATATTTAATATTTAATTGTTTACATAAATAAGATAATAAAAGATTAGATAGTGAAAAATTACATCCAAAAGATTGGAAAAATTTAAGAAAACCAAGAAAATTAGAAGTTTTCTTATACGAACTAGTAATAAGTAGTTATGAGCCATTGTCCCAAGGGTTAGTAAGATGAAGGAAGTCACTAATCTGTGGATAAAAATAAGGCTGATAAATAGTTCCTATTCTGGAAGCCAAACATTTTTGAACGTTGATGAAAGGTTTGTTTAGCACCCTATAAAGAGTTTTGAAGCATCACATGACCCAAAGTTTTAATTTTTATGGTGCTAAACTAACATGCAAAGGGATCGATCCTAGAAAATTAGGGTTATGAAATAAAAAGCGAACTAATCTAGGGTTTCGAGACTACAACCTTTGTAGCTCCCTTTCGCTGGACTCCTTGGTCTCTAGGGTGTTGAACGAAGGTCCTCTTGATGTACCCTTGTGTCCACGACGATCCACCACAGAGATCTCTGTCCAAGCTCGCTACTTCGTCAAACCGAAGAGAACACTCTAAACAAAACGGCTAAGCTTGTGTAGAATGATGTTGTGGTTAGGTTTCTCACTTCAAAAACCTATCTTTAAGTGGTATTTTCTTACTAGAAAAAACTAGAGAGCAAAAGAGCAAGAGGAAGAAGATGGTGGCAATTTTTTGACAAGAGGTAAAAAGGTAACTCAAGTGAAGAAAAAGAAATATATCAATATATATTTTATTCCTTCATGCTATGAACCATGGTTAAAGTGATGGAGACATTATTTAACTTTAGTTTGGAATGATAAAGAGAAGGATAAGCTTAGGTTAGTGGTAGTTGAGCATGGTTAGGTCAAAGGAAGAATGTAGAAGCAAGAATGATTATCCTTCCCTTTTTCATTTTCTTTTAAATCCAAAATTAAATAATAATCCATTATATAATCCATGGTGTGAGTCTTATATTGCCACCATTTCCATATGCTAACAACCATGATGGATGAGTGTATGTATGTGTGCATGTATGCACATCCACATGTGCATGAAACTAGCATGAAAGAAAGAAAGAAAAGCACACATGCATGCACACATCTATCATCTAAGAAAAGGTTTTAAGTGAGAAAACTAATGGTTAAATGATAAATCAACACTTGATTTATCAATCCGGTCATATCTCATATGACCCCACCAAAAGCAGTTCACCCGATCAATGTTCGGTATCATATACGCACATTTCAATCGGGTGCATGCGCATATCGCATATGCGCACCACAACGTTTCACCTGGACTGGGTAACTCCTTTGTGGGACTCTAAGACCCGTCAATACGCCGGCAGAGGGTAATGATCATATCAAGTACCCTCAAGCCGCAAGCGGTCAGCTAAACGTAACGGCCACCCGGGTATTGAGCGATCAGAAGACAACAAGCGAACCTGCTACAACTCCCGTCGAGCCATCCGGCAACACTACCGTACAGTCCGGTCTATTCGTCAGATATGCTGCATATCGAGCCTAGGGATGGTCACGTCGACCCCAATAACTCAATAAGTCGTGTCGGTGAATGGTCTATAACAGATCGAGAAACTACTGATAACACTTATCAGCAAATCTCAGCAGCCCTGGCCAGGGACTTGCTGTTATAACCAGTCAGGCACAGCACAACATCAACTCCCAATACCGGGAGAGACGAAACCCCTACTATCGCTCATCGTCTTCGTGTGTCTCGGGACTGTACCCAACGGCCACCTGTTTGCACGACTCAGTAGAGCCGTGGTAGGGTGGCAATCAAAGTACAGTGGGAGAACACACAAGACTCCATGACGATCTCCGGTCTACAGACTAACCTGTACCAGTGTCACCTGAGAACTTCTATCCGACGATAGATATAATTTCATATAGGAGTTCTCGGTGAGTCCGTCCAGTGTACCCAGTCACCACTGAGCACCCGTATATGATCTTGATGTCAAACATCGATGAATGTAGGAACATCCATCGCCCATCGTATGGGTCTAGTATCATATACGCTAGTCTACTCTGGTATATCAATGCCCCGTCTCGATATACCTACGACTAGGGACGTTCCAGGATATGCTTATAGACTACAGATGTCCCACTAGTTTGATCTCCATCATAATCAGAGTAGTCAAGCCGATATCCTCAGGGCTTTATCAGCATGTATGAATGAATAAAAGCATGATCAAATCAACATGTCAGATAAAGAAGAACCAGATAGCATACTATCATGTCGAGCAAGAATGCAAACTGAATATATATACATGTATAGATACATCCACTATCACATAATGGCCTCTAGGGCATACATATATCCAACAATCTCCCACTTGCACTAAGGCCAGTTATTGGCGTATCTCATACCCAACATCTCAAAAAGTCGCTCATGCTGTGGCTGAGGGGGGGCCTTGGTGAGTGGATCCGCGGCGTTGTTCTTTGTGTCAACTCTCTTAATCTCGATCTCGCGGCGATCTACAATCTCCCGGATCAAATGAAAGTGCCTCAGGATATGTCTGGACCGCTGATAGGATCTGGGGTCCTTGGCTAACGCCATCGCCCCATTATTGTCACAATACAAAGGTATTGGATCAATAATGGTTGGAACTAGTCCTAGCTCCGAGACGAACTTCTTCATCCTGACGGCTTCCTTGGCGGCATCATTTGCAGCAATGTACTCAGCTTCCATCGTAGAGTCTGCAACGGTATCTTGTTTGGAACTCTTCCAACTTACCGCCCCTCCATTGAGGTTAAATACAAACTCTGAGATAGATTTGCTGTCATCCTTATCGCTCTGGAAGCTCGAATCGGTAAAGGCCTCCACTTGGAGATCTGTATTACCATACACCAAGAACAATTCTTTAGTCCTTCATAAGTACTTAAGAATGTTCTTCACAGCTGTCCAGTGGTTCTCCCCTGGGTTGGATTGATACCTGCTTACAACACTAAGTGCATAAGCTACATCTGGGCGTGTACATAACATCGCATACATTATAGATCCTACTGCCGAAGCAAAAGGTATAATGCTCATGCGAGCTCTCTCTTCATCGGTCTTTGGACAAGAATCCTTGGAAAGAGTGACTCCATGGCAAGCGGGTAAGGCACCCCGCTTGGAGTCTTCCATACTAAACCTCTTTAGGATGGTGTTGATGTACCTGGTTTGGGACAATCCCAATAACTTTTTGGATCTATCCCTATAGATCCTTATGCCCAGGATGTATGTGGCATCACCCAGGTCCTTCTTGGAGAACCTTAGTGATAAGAATGATTTGACCGACTGTAGCATAGGAATATCATTTCCTATCAGAATAATATCATCCACGTACAATACGAGGAATGTGACAGCTCTTCCTACAGCCTTCTTATAAACACAAGGTTCATCTGGATTTTTGATGAAATCAAACTCTTTGATAACATCATCGAAGTAGATGTTCCAACTCCGAGATGCCTGCTTCAACCAATATATAGATTTAAGCAATCTACATGCTTTCTCGCTGCTCCCACTGTCAATGAAGCCCTCTGGCTGATCCATATAAACGCATTCTTCTAAATCTCCATTTAGAAATGCTGTTTTAACGTCCATCTGCCAGATTTCATAGTCGTAGTGAGCAGCAATAGCAAGTAGGATCCGAATGGATTTAAGCATGGCTACGGGCGAAAAAGTTTCGTCATAGTCTAAACCTGGTCTTTGACGAAAACCTTTCTCCACAAGTCTTGCCTTATAGGTCTCTACCTGCCCATCCACACCAATCTTTCTTTTAAAGATCCATTTGCACCCTACAGGTTTTACCCCAGGGGGTGCAACGTCCAAAGTCCATACTTTGTTGGTGTACATAGACTCCATTTCGGATCTCATGGCATCCAGCCACTTCACAAAGTCACCACTCGTGATAGCTTGCTGAAAACTGGTAGGATCATCATCATCCATGATGCAATCTTCTCTGTTACCATCAATGAGGAAACCGTAGTACCTCTCCGGTGGGCGAGAAGTCCTACCAGATCTACGGAGTGGCCGAGGTTCTTCAGTTTCTGTTGCAACAGCCGGTTCAACCAAATCGTCATTTGTAGTTTGTGTCTCCAGAACCTCTTCCAGATCTACTACCTTGCCATCATCTTTATCTATGAAAAACTCTTTTTCCAAGAATGTGGCATACTGAGAAACAAACACCTTTTGTTCCTCTTTGTGGTAGAACAGATATCCATAAGAATTCTTTGGATATCCCACAAAGTTACACATGACTGACCGTGTCTCGAGTTTGTCCGGATTCTGCTTTTTAACATAGGCCGGGCAACCCCAAATCTTAATTCTTTTAAGAGATGGTCTCTTCCCATTCCATATCTCATATGGCGTGGTAGACACGGCTTTGGTTGGAACCCTGTTTAGCAGAAACGCTGCAGTCTCCAATGCATGTCCCCAAAACGAGACTGGTAACTCAGCGTCACTCATCATGGACCGGACCATATCTAATAGGGTCCTATTCCGTCGTTCTGACACACCGTTGTGCTGTGGTGTGTAAGGAGGAGTGAGCTGAGAGAGAATCCCATTCTCTTTTAGGAAGTTTGCAAATTCTGTACTGAGATACTCTCCACCTCGATCTGGTCGAAGCATCTTAATACTCAAGCCGGTTTATTTTTCTACTTCTTGTTTATATTCAACGAATTTCTCGAAAGCATCGGACTTGTGTTTTAATAAAAATACATGACCGAATCTTGAGAAATCGTCGGTGAATGTAATGAAGTATGAAAAACCGCCTCTAGCCTGTGTAGACATTGGCCCACATACATCACTATGTATGAGGCCAAGGAGCTGAGTAGCTCTTTCTCCGTGTCCGGTAAACGGAGTTTTGGTCATTTTACCCTTGATACAAGACTGGCAAGTCGCATAAGATTTATATTCAAAAGAGTTTAAATATCCATCTTTGTGTAACCTGTTTAGTCTTGTTTCGTTAATATGACCAAGTCTACAATACCAAAGAAAAGCTTCATTTAATTCTGAAAGTTTTCTTATATTAGTGTGTTGTATACTGAAAACTGTGTGTTGATTTAGGACATATATTCCGTTATTAAGTGTACCATACCCAACCAACATTTGATTTAGGTAAATGTTCATAACATTGTTCTGCAACACAAAATTATACCCTTCATTGTCCAACAAAGAAACGGATATTATATTACATAGCATACTAGGTACAAAATAACATGGATTCAAAATCAAAATACATCCAGATGGCAACCCCAAGTGATACTCTCCCACTGCGACTGTATGTACATTGGAACCATTTCCAACGTGGAGAGTATAGTCACCTGTCTTCAAAACCTTGCTATTTCTCAGCCCCTGCATAGAATTGCAAATGTGAGAACCTGAACCGGTATCCAATACCCAGGAAGCAGAGTTTATAGAAAAACAGTTTTCAGTCACAAACGCACCTGAAGCAGAAGCATCACCATGCTTCTTCTTGAGACTTAGGTACTCCGTGCAATTGCGCTTCCAATGTCCTGTCTTGTGGCAATGAAAACACTCGCCTTTCCCCGGGTCTCCAGCCGTGGACTTTCCCTTTCCCTTCACCTTTTTGACACCGCCCTTAGGATTAGTGGGTTTCTTCTTTTTCTTTCCCTTGGCCTTAGCTTTTGGGCGAGAAGAAGAAGACTGTCCAATGGTCATAACGGGAGTCTTTGCTGACTTCATAGTGCTCTCTGCACTCCTTAACATATTAAGGAGTTCAGGGAGTTCCTTCTCCATGCCATGCATGCTAAAGTTCACTATGAACTGAGCAAAGGTGGAGGGGAGGGACTGCAGAATAATATTTATATATTGTTCATTGTCCATCCAAGGTCCTCAAGCTCTTCTATAAGAGCTATCATCTTCAAAACATGGTCTCCTACTGGTGTGCTAGGGGCCATTCGCATCTGAAACAGTTTCTTTGATGCTTCGTATCGTAATACGCGGGATTGCTCCCCGTACAATTCCTTTGTATGGAGCAGTATTCCGTGAATGTCCATGTCCTCGTGCTGCTTTTGATGTGCGTTGTCTATCGATGCAAGCGCGAGGCATTTTGCCGTGGCACAGTCAGCGTCCCATTTCTTACGGACTTCAATGTCCGCAACTGAGGATTTTGGACCTGGGACGGGCGGGGCTGAAGCCGTGAGGACATATGATACTTTATCATAAGTCAAGGCGATCTTCAGATTCCTTAGCCAGTCTTTATAGTTGGTCCCATTCAGTTTGTTTTTATCTAGTAGAAGCTTAAGTCCAGTCATTGGTATCTGCCATTAAGAGAGAGAAAAGAATACACTCAGCGAAAACTCTTGCATAGATTAGATTGGTTTATTATCTTGTCTAATCGATGTTTCCCACTGCTTTTTATCAAGTTTTTCTTTCAAACCTTAAAAAGAAAAACTAGCCATGATTAATTACAGTCTACAACTTCGCTAACCGTCCAGCCAGGCCAGTGTCGGTACTTTGAAGGAGGTTCCCCGTGCTTTCGCACGGACCTAATTAGAGTAAACCTCGTTTTCCCAGAGGCGGAGCCCCGTTAACACCTTTCTAGACACCTAATGAGTTAGCTAATTGTAAACTGTAAAACTCTCCTAGGAGCAACTATTGCCCACAGTGGGATCGGGATCCAACCATCACATGGAAGGTATGCAATCTCATTGCAAATTTCAACACTTGAAATTCCCGATGTAATTTTTACCCCTAGTACTTATGACCTAAACTATGGTCAACAAATCATAAGTATCAGTCAAGTTCTACCCGTCATTTCTTGATTAATTAGACCCACCCATATGTCCCTTAACTATGGTCAACAAAGTCGCATGAATGTCCTAATTAATCTGCATCATATGCAGTGTAGGAAGACATCACTTAGCTACCGTACACTACGCCTTAACTAAAGTCAACAAACGTAGCACGAATACTAAGTACTCTACTTCCTAAAATGACGGAGGGTTGCGAATGATTTTTAAGAAAATCTTTAACGCTTTGAACTTGATATCGTTGTAGAATCAAACAGTTTTTCAAAAGTAGTGGCTTAAGCTCCGCAGTTTTGAAATGTAGCTTTTTCATAAAAAGCCGAGTAGTTTTTAAATCCGGTTCTACAACATCTTTTTAGGTTTATTTTCTTTACATTAATCACATTAATGTAATCCCATCATTTAAGTCCTTAAGCCAATCACAGAAAAGAAACGAAAATAACACGTACGCTTATGCCATCCGCATTCGCCGCAATGTTCCGTTATGCACCGTTAGGTTACTTAACTAACGGCATACCGGGACGGGACTAGCGCGGGTGTAAAACATAAGCAACGTCTACTATATATCATATATATAATATGTCATTCGTCTCAGATATCACAGAACACAGGCAGCAGAAACATATATATAACGTGGGATATCCTAGGACGTCCGTATTTAGTATTTAGCCAGAATAGAAAATACGGATTCCACAGTCGCGATGAATAGCCAAGCCCACACCCTGGACCCCTACGAGAGCGGCAATTGACCCTACCAATCCTGGAGTTTAGGAGCCCCGGTCTCGACTCCTCGATATGGCCTCCCACTGAACCCCAGAACCCGGTCACCAGTGCTCCCCTCCTTGGGTCCATCCTAATGCGGAAAAGTAAATAATATACAACACTGGTGAAACAACCGCAATCTGGAAGTGCCCCAAATAAAAGAATATTACATTTGAATTTACATGAATGAAAATATAAAACTCTCATCTCACAAAAAACCCCCGGCTATTCGATCGCGACAATCCTTCACATCATATCTCAGCAACACATAATATCACATATCATCAACGTAAGTAAGTATGCGTACCCCGATTGCCGTTGATGTATAGCAACGAAACCGGCGATATCGTACATACTACACTTACGGTCACAGAAAAGAAAGTGTAAAACTACAATATTTGGAATCCAGATTCTCTTTAGACATCATAAATGCGAAATATCACATATTTCGTATTTCATGCCTAAACTATATGAATTCCACATATTTTATCACATTCCAGACAAACAGACAGTATTAAAGTTTTCGAACGAACGATCAAGCACCCAAGATTCACTAAAGCTCAACACTTGAGCAGGGTTCAAAAATCCGGAGTGTGACACAGTAGTAGCGGTCCAGCCGTAGAAGGGTCAAGCCAACGCCTCACATGTGGCACGCCGTACTGCCCCAAACCCTAAGGTTCAAAGGGCAGTTCGAGACGGTCACATAATCAAGTTAAGGTTTGTTGTCTTCTAGAGGGACCACCGCAAAAAGACTTGCACGTATCTCCAAAGTATTTAAACCCCGTGAATAGTGAGTAAATGATACTCGTTCAAACACTTCAATACTTTCTAATTTACCCGGAAAAGCTACGAAATAAAAATCCCGATCGAAATGACGAGTTCAAAACCATCTCCAGAATTTTTCAAAACCAAATACAGATTAAAAATATCCAAAAATTTATACAAGCAGATTCATGAATTACTGTACAAAAAATATTCATCAATACATATATACGGCCGCGGAACCGCGGCCTAGGAAGCTTAGGCCGCGTTTCCGCGGCGAGAATCACTGTTCACTGAAAATATTTTGTACCGTAACTCTTATTTTTTCCTGCTGTATTTTTTACATATTTTTAATTCTGCAAATTATCAAATTTTAGAAAATTTCCAGAGAGCACCCAAAAATACCGTATTTTTGTCTGATTGGGGTTTTCACTTCGTAAAAACGTCGCCTAATGTTCTAGGTCGGCTCTGATACCAATGAAAGGTTTGTTTAGCACCCTATGAAGAGTTTTGAAGCATCACATGACCCAAAGTTTTAATTTTTATGGTGCTAAACTAACATGCAAAGGGATCGATCCTAGAAAATTAGGGTTACGAAATAAAAAGCGAACTAATCTAGGGTTTCGAGACTACAACCTTTGTAGCTCCCTTTCGCTGGACTCCTTGGTCTCTAGGGTGTTGAACGAAGGTCCACTTGAAGTCCCCTTGTGTCCACGACGATCCACCACGGAGATCTCCGTCCAAGCTCGCAACTTCGTCAAACCGAAGAGAACACTCTAAACAAAACGGCTAAGCTTGTGTAGAATGATGTTGTGGTTAGGTTTCTCACTTCAAAAACCTACCTTTAAGTGGTATTTGCTTACTAGAAAAAACTAGAGAGCAAAAGAGCAAGAGGAAGAAGATGGTGGCAATTTTTTGACAAGAGGTAAAAAGATAACTCAAGTGAAGAAAAAGAAATATATCAATATATATTTTATTCCTTCAAGCTATGAACCATGGTTAAAGTGATGGAGACATTATTTAACTTTAGTTTGGAATGATAAAGAGAAGGATAACTTTAGGTTAGTGGTAGTTGAGCATGGTTAGGTCAAAGGAAGAATGTAGAAGCAAGAATGATTATCCTTCCCTTTTTCATTTTCTTTTAAATCCAAAATTAAATAATAATCCATTATATAATCCATGGTGTGAGTCTTATATTGCCACCATTTCCATATGCTAACAACCATGATGGATGAGTGTATGTATGTGTGCATGTATGCACATCCACATGTGCATGAAACTAGTATGAAAGAAAGAAAGAAAAGCACACATCCACATCTATCATCTAAGAAAAGGTTTTAAGTGAGAAAACTAACGGTTAAATGATAAATCAACACTTGATTTATCAATCCGGTCATATCTCATATGACCCCACCAAAAGCAGTTCACCCGATCAATGTTCGGTATCATATACGCACATTTCAATCGGGTGCATGCGCATATCGCATATGCGCAACACAACGTTTCGCCTGGACTGGGTAACTCCTTTGTGGGACTCTAAGACTCGTCAATACGCCGGCAGAGGGTAATGATCATATCAAGTACCCTCAAGCCGCAAGCGGTCAGCTAAACGTAACGGCCACCCGGGTATTGAGCGATCAGAAGACAACAAGCGAACCTGCTACAACTCCCGTCGAGCCATCCGGCAACACTACTGTACAGTCCGGTCTCTTCGTCAGATATGCTGCATATCGAGCCTAGGGATGGTCACGTCGACCCCAATAACTCAATAAGTCGTGTCGGTGAATGGTCTATAATAGATCGAGAAACTACTGATAACACTTATCAGCAAATCTCAGCAGCCCTGGCCAGGGACTTGCTGTTATAACCAGTCAGGCACAACACAGCATCAACTCCCAATACCGGGAGAGACGAAACCCCTCCTATCGCTCATCGCCTTCGTGTGTCTCGGGACTGTACCCAACGGCCACCTGTTTGCACGACTCAGTAGAGCCGTGGTAGGGTGGCAATCAAAGTACAGTGGGAGAACACACAAGACTCCATGACGATCTCGGGTCTACAGACTAACCTGTACCAGTGTCACCTGAGAACTGCTATCCGACGATAGATATAATTCCATATAGGAGTTCTCGGTGAGTCCGTCCAGTGTACCCAGTCACCACTGAGCACCCGTATATGATCTTGATGTCAAACATCGATGAATGTGGGAACATCCATCGCCCATCGTATGGGTCTAGTATCATATACGCTAGTCTACTCTGGTATATCAATGCCCCGTCTCGATATACCTACGACTAGGGACGTTCCAGGATATGCTTATAGACTACAGATGTCCCACTAGTGTGATCTCCATCATAATCAGAGTAGTCAAGCCGATATCCTCAGGGCTTTATCAGCATGTATGAATGAATAAAAGCATGATCAAATCAACATGTCAGATAAAGAAGAACCAGATAGCATACTATCATGTCGAGCAAGAATGCAAACTGAATATATATACATGTATAGATACATCCACTATCACATAATGGCCTCTAGGGCATACATATATCCAACAGTTGATACCCTGCTATACGCACTTACACACGTCTTGAAATTCGGGATAGTAGAGGATACCTTGAAATGCTCTTGTCTAAAAGCCAAAGTATGAAGGAAATAAAAAAAATGAATAAAATATAAAGTGGTGAGAAAAATGAACACTGGTTTTGTTATCGCTAAGGCAGCAAGAAAAAAATATAGCGAGGGTGCTTCATCACCTTGTGCCTTAGACCAACTGGTCTGGGAGTCTGTAACACCTTAGGTCGTGTTTAGGGGTTAATTATTTTTAATTGATAGTTTTTGGTAAAAAGTTTACCAAATTAAGTTTCAGATATTTTATTCTAATTAATGAATATTTTATTAGGATTTTTCTAGACACACACACACTTGTGCATGTTAACTAGGGTTTAGATTTGGGGTTAAAACCATGATTAGCAACCATGGTGTGTTAACCTATTTGTATTAAGTGTTTTGGGATTTAATTGGGTTTTATTTATTTGTGTGTTTTGTTTATTTGAATTTCTTTTCTTTTTCTTTTGTTGACTTGGTGCATGAGAGAGGGAGTATGGGCATGGCTTGAGCCATGCTCATTAAATGAAGAGAGAGGGAAAGAGAGAGGGGGTTGTTGACTTGGGGCCTCATTTTCTCACTCTCACTTCTCATTCTCACAACACTCTCTCACATACACACACCCAGCTGAGAGAGAGAGAGAGGCAGCAGCTGCAGAAGCATCATCAGCAGCCACAGCTCCAGCATCAGCTGCAAAAGCTTCAGCATCAGCAGTAACTACAGCATCAGCAGCAGCTGCAGCATTAGCAGCAGCACAGCAGGCAGCAGCAGCAGCTCACCTCTTCTCCTCCTCCTCCCTCTTCCTGCTTCTTAGGGTCTGGTAAGGTATAATCTTTGAGCCTAACCCTCTAGATTTCTTAACTTACGTAGGATTTGCTTCGGTTTGTGTAAAAAGTGAGATTTTGTGCTTGAAATGGTGAATTGTGTGGACTTATGGTTTAGTGCTGTTAATATTGGTTAACCTAGCCTAATTAGGTATTATGAAGACCATGAAAACCTAGTTAGACCCCAGATTACACCAAAATACCATAGGGTTTCTAATTGTGCAAATTTAGTGTTTTTAAGTGAACATTTTGGATTTCTGTGATCTGCTATGGGCCCGAGTAGTTCAGTTTGAAATTGAGTTAACTGGAGCTTGTATACAAGGTATAGACCACACAACCAAAGCACGAGACCCCCACCCCATAGTGAGGCAACCATTTTATTCATTCTGGCCGCAATTTGCGGCTAGATAGGGGAAGTTTTGGGTGATGTTTGCATGGGTAGGAGTCTGTTGTTATTTCTAGGCTAGTGGTATGTATAGTTTTGTAAGTTGTTAGCCTGGGTAGAATATGGGACGTTATATCGTATTTCTAGTATGTTTGGTTCGCGCGATATGCGAGAGGGTTCCATGATTCAGCATATCGCTGCGTGTCGGGGTTAGTTTTAGACGCGTGGACACGTTTAGCGTATCGTACACACGCGTATTTAGTTCGCGATGCGAGCGTATCGTTTGACTTCGATATCGCGTTTTGCGAGTTAGTTGCTTATATATGGATTCTTATGTAATTCCAGGTTCGTAGGCGGGTACGTCGGACGAAGCTAAGAAAGGGAAGCGGGTGGTCGGCTACGAGTAGCGCACGACCAGGTGAGTAGATTTAACATCTACGGGGAAATCGCCCGTATGGCGTTAAGCGTCAGGGCGTGTTAGGATATTTAGTATAGATGTTCATATGGACTGTTGTAGCTTACCCTTTTGTTGCATATAGAAATGATAGCATAGGACACTGCACTGTCACAAACGGTTCAAGTCGCACGAGCACGATTGATATGCTACACTCACACCGTTAGTGATTGCTATGACACTCACATCATAGGATTGCTATAAATCATATATCATGCACACTGTATATTCATACCAGTGCACACATATATTGATATCTTCATACCTGCGCACATGCACACTGTATATTCATACCAGTGCACACATATATTGATATCTTCATACCTGAGCACATGCACACTGTATATTCATACCAGTGCACACATATATTGATATCTTCATACCTGCGCACATGCACACTGTATATTCATACCAGTGCACACATATATTGATATCTTCATACTTGCTTAGATTACGCATTGAGATACGTTTTTTCCATGTTAATTCTGGATTTGGGGAACCGTGGATATTTCAAAGAGAATAGTTAATTATTTAAAAACCCGGTTTCCTTTGATTTGATATTTCGGTGCATCCACCATGTGTTTTCTCGGTACTAGGGTGATATATGTGAACCCGAATCGAGGAGTTGGATGAGGCCGATTACGGGTACATGGTGGACCCGGTATGGTACCCCGGGGCGAGAACGGTTTCACTATGTAGTAGACGGTGTGTAGTATAGGGGATCCGGACTGACGGATGCCCTTTACAGGAGGATTTGCGTGTCGATGCCTGGCACGAGTATTTCTTGATATTTTGGGTGCCGATATTGGACACTCACGATTATATGAGATTTACAGGATTCGAGGACCGAGGAGGATGACGACGCCTGAGTAGTATTGGGATTTGGGTGCATTGATGGGTACTGATTATACTTTCCATGATGACATTCTGTGTAGATGTTATATTTCCCATGCTCATTCTGTAGTAATTGATATCTCATCATGTATCTATTGTACCTGACATAGTACACATGCTTGCACGATCATTGCATACCCTGTTCATTCTATATAGGGTGGTTAGACTGCATTGCTATACCTGATCATCACATTTCTTGCTCTTCACATGGAGATGTTATTAGAACGCACTTGTTGCATGTTTTGAGCATCCAGTTCATCATATAGATGTTATCTGTTGATATATGTTAGAGTATCGTTGCACGTGCATACTCGCGATTACCTTTATATGTTATCTTCTATTCACGAGTTGGCAACTCACCCCCGTTGTGCCACAGTGTTTGCAGGTTGCCCTTCGGAGTAGTCGCGGCAGGCTGCGTTCTTGCATCTTTTTGACACAGATAACCCTACAGTTGGTGTACTAGCTCTTTTGCTGATAGGTGGGTCTTGTGCGGTACCTGGTTATCTTTCAGTTATGTACATTGTTGTATCTAGTACTCTCCATCTGCCACTTATGTATTGACTTAGAGACCAGTTGTGAGGACGATGTATATTATTTTGTATTCTGGCATCGAGCTCGTTGTGAGCCGACTTTACTTATGCAGTTTATTCTATCTGTGATGTTTTCTACTTGTTGCTCATTTTCTTCGCTACTGCGTCGTATATTGTTATCTTAGTAATTGGTTCTATTAAATGCTTAAATAACTCTATACTTTTACTGGTTTGATTTCTGGGTTTTCGGCTTACTTAGTCGCGTTACGCCTGTAGACGTTACGTGGTTAAGTGCCGGTCACGGGCCAATCTTTGGTCGTGACAAAGTTGGTATCAGAGCGTAGGTTTTACCTTCGGAGTGTAGGATGACCCTGGTATGATGGAGTAGGTTGCTGCAGCAGAGTGGCGTAGCGTGCGTATGTTCCGCGGCATACTCACGACACGGTACTCCGCCTAAGCGACCTTAGGACTTATTAATTGAATTTTGCTCAGGACTATATACATCCTTGTGATTCGATTTTCGTATCCTCATCGAATCCTACCTTCTTTTCAGCCATTATGCCGCCAAGGACTACGAGGGTGCAGAGAGAGGCCGGGAGAGCCGAGGTTCGAGTTGATTTATCTGAGACGAGGACTGATCCGAGTAGTACCCCTGTTTTACCAGGACAGATTGTTTCCCCTACGACAGATCAGATCGCTAGACTAGTGGCAGAGATGCAGGGCTTGCGCCAGACGATGAGCTCATTGCTAGAGGTCGTTCGAGCGCAGCGACAGGTGGTTGTCACCCTTGTTACCGAGTTGTTCCTTGCAATCATCATGCAGTATTCCATCCCCTATGTAGCACCGGCGGAGACAGCCCCAGTTTACGAGACACGTCTTCCGGAGACCGTGAGAGTTCCGGAACAGTTGTAGAATCGTACTGGTATACCAGCCCAGAGCAGAGGCTTGAGACGAGGACAGTCGTTTGGCTCTCATCCCAGGGAGGACAACAGTCAGCGCGTAGGTGTTTACGATGCGGAAGCCTTCAACACCTCATCAGGCAATGTTCCTTCACACCACGTCAGGGTCGTATTCTGAGACGTCGTGGATGCGGAGGGTTTGCACAGAGGGGTCAGGCTAGTAGAGGAGGAGTTCGATCAGTCGCAGATGGAGGGCAGGCCCAAGTTTTCGCTTCGACTCATCAGGATGCTCAGGCGTCCAATGCTGTGGTTTCAGGTACTCTTTCAGTATGTCCTTTTGTTGCACACGTATTGTTTGATCAGGGTTCTTGCAGTCGTATGTTTCCACACTTCGCGCCGAGTTTAGGACGAGAGTCGTGCTAGGTAGATCAGCCGTTTGTTGTGTTAACTTCTGTCAGCAATCCTTTTGTTGCGCGACACGTAATTCGGTCATGTGCCCATCAGATAGGAGATAGAGATTCGTCTGTCATTTTGATCCTCCTAGAGATGTTGGATTTGGCAATCTCCTGAGCACAGACCGGTTAGCTACGTGCTAGGGGTTGTGGGCTACCGTGAGGAAACGATTAGGTTTTGTTTTCCCGGGCGAGTCAGTCTTGTGGTGCTGGCAAATAGTTGTGCTGCCTCTCCCAGCTTGAATTTAGCATTTTCGCTAGTTGGCCTTTGAGGAGATGTCGTGGATTCTTGGTGTTCATTCGTGATACTGTATCCACAGTTGGTTTGTTGGACCGGTTTTCTTTCGTGCGAGAATTTTTCCGACGTCGTTCCAGATGAGCCGGCGAAACTTAAGGAGCTAAGGATCTGCTATAGAGTGGTTGTTGAGGGAGTTGTGCGTCTGAGTGTTTCGCATTTAGGAAGCTCCTATTTCTGTTTGTCAAGGAGAAAAACGACAGATTGAGGTTGTGTATTGATGGATCGTCACTTGAATCGGCCTACGGTGCGGATAACTATCCTGTACCTCGCATTGACGATTTCTTCGATCAGCACCAGAGTGCGAGACTTTGTCTAAGTTGGTTAGGGATCAGGTCATCTTTGTTGCGGGTTCGGAGTGATGACATTCCGAAGACTGTCTTGTGCGTGCTACGGGCTTTGTGTGTTTTGGGTGTGTTACTGGACTCACCAATGCTCTAGCAGCATTTGTAGGTGTGATGAACTGGTTTTCTTCGGGCCGTTCCTCGACTAGTTATTGTTGTGTTATTTACGACATCCTAGTCTTTTTAGTGTGCCTTGAGGGTTAGGGTAGCACTTGAGGATCTGTTATACGGATACTGGGAAAGCCCCAGCGGTTTACTAGATTCTCGGAGTGTCCCTTTAAGCTTGTTTGTGTTGACTCCTAGGTTTTGTAGTTACGGAGACGAATTGGTATGGTTTCAAGGAAGATCGTGGTCGTACAACTTAGGCCCAATTTGTGAGCAGGACGGAGGTCCGCAGATTTTTGAGCTTAGCAAGTTTTAACCACTGTTTCTTGCAGGATTGCTAGTGTAATGCTGCACCGTTGACTCAATTGACCGGATTGGAGGTTTCTTTCTTTAGACTGAGGCTTGTGTACGGAGTTTCGGCAGTTGAAGACTCGGTTATCAACTGCTTCAGCCCTTTCCTTGCTTTTTGGTTCGGGCGACTTTGTGGTTTGACTGTGATGTTTCGTGAGTAGGACTCGAATGTGTACTGAGGTGACACAATGGAGTTATTGCTTTTGCTTCCTTACATTTGGAGGAAGTACGAGAACGATATCCCACTCATGATCTGGAGATGGCCGCGGTGGTTTTGTGTTGGAGATTAGAGACACCACTTGTTTGAGAGTCGTGTCAGATTTTCACGGACCACCAGAGTTAAAGGTACATCTTCCTGCAGCGGGTTTTGATTGTTGTGATAGTCTTCCGTAGATTTACAGTTCTTGTATGATCGTTGAGTACAAGACAGCTGGCTCATGTCCACACCCGACCACTTTTCTTAAATCGCTTTCGTGAGACACTGCCCGCCGATGCTCGTTCATCAGAGATATTGGAGCCTACTCGGCTGGGTAATGATTTGGAATCCTTGACTTGTGGCAAGGGTGTGCTAGGTTAGAGAGACACTTGTGTACCTAATATTATGGGAATGAGACGTGCAATCCTAGGGCAGGCACATCGGTCAACTCTCTGTACTCATTCAAGCCCCACCAACTGTTAACGTGACTTGTAAGGTAGTTACGGGTGGGCAGGGATAGAAAAAGAAGTCTTGGGATTCGATTCAAGGTGTTTGTCTTGTTGTGTACTTGAGTTCAGCAACTGAGACTGACGGGAGAGTTGCAACCTTTAACCGTTCCGAAGAGGGAACGAGAGCAAATCTCCCCGAATTTTGTTATGGTGTCCACCCAGGAGTTGTCAGGATGTGACTCCATTCAGATGCTTGTCATCCGGTGATACTCAGTTGTTCTTGTTAAGTTGTGTGTTTATAGAAATTGTTGTTGGCAGTTGGGGATCGTCGTTTGCCTTCGATAGGGTTCTCCTTTGATAGCAGTTATCAGGATGACACTCCAATTGGTAACCTTTAGGTTTAGAGGTTAGGTCATGTCGATCACCAGTCTGTTTTCCTAACTCCGTGTTATAGGATTTTTGGACCCCAGCTAGTTTAGAAACTTCGGAAATGATCCAGTTGTTTTAGGTCAGGATGAGAATTGTCCAATATGGATAGAGATCAGATGCTGACCAAGATGGTTGCAGATTCGAGTTCGCAATGGCAGATCATGTATTCCCCCGAAAATTTCCGATAAATAACATGTTGAGTTTTTGGAAGCTTTCCGGGATAGTAAGTCTTTTTAGGATCCTTAAGGCCAGTTGGTTCTTTGCCTTAAGTTGGGCACTTCCACCCAGATTTTTGAGTATTCACCCCATATTCCCTATGTCGATACTTTGCAATTACCTTCATGACCTTTCTCATTGGATTCAGCGCCAGACAATTTAGTTCGAGCGTGATCCTTCGTTCACCCAACAGCCAGCCGTAATATTGGACCGGCAGGTGAAGAAACTTGGATCGAAGGTCTTGCCATCAGTGAAGGTATTTGGGTGTATCCCAAACGGTGAAAAGATCACTTGGGAGGCTGAGGGCGAGATGCAGAAGAAGTTCCCTCATCCCTACGAAGGTATGCGTAGCTTTGTATTTTAAAATTCGGGGACGAATTTTCTTTAAGGGGGGAAGATTGTAACACCTTAGGTCGTGTTTAGGGGTTAATTATTTTTAATAGATAGTTTTTGGTAAAAAGTTTACCAAATTAAGTTTCAGATATTTTATTCTAATTAATGAATATTTTATTAGGATTTTTCTAGACACACACACACTTGTGCATGTTAACTAGGATTTAGATTTGGGGTTAAAACCATGATTAGCAACCATGGTGGGTTAACCTATTTGTATTAAGTGTTTTGGGATTTAATTGGGTTTTATTTATTTGTGTGTTTTGTTTATTTGAATTTCGTTTCTTTTTCTTTTGTTGACTTGGTGCATGAGAGAGGGAGTATGGGCATGGCTTGAGCCATGCTCATTAAATGAAGAGAGAGGGAAAGAGAGAGGGGGTTGTTGACTTGGGGCCTCATTTTCTCACTCTCACTTCTCATTCTCACAACACTCTCTCTCTCTCACACACACCCAGCTGAGAGAGAGAGAGGCAGCAGCTGCAGAAGCATCATCAGCAGCCACAGCACCAGCATCAGCTGCAGAAGCATCAGCATTAGCAGCAGCTACAGCATTAGCAGCAGCACAGCAGGCAGCAGCAGCAACAGAAGATCACCTCTTCTCCTCCTACTCCCTCTTCCTGCTTCTTAGGGTCTAGTAAGGTATAATCTTTGAGCCTAACCATCTAGATTTCTTAACTTACGTAGGATTTGCTTCGGTTTGTGTAAAAAGTGAGATTTTGTGCTAGAAATGGTGAATTGTGTGGACTTATGGTTTAGTGCTGTTAGTATTGGTTAACCTAGCCTAATTAGGTGTTATTAAGACCATGTAAACCTAGTTAGACCCCAGATTACACCAAAATACCATAGGGTTTCTAATTGTGCAAATTTAGTGTTTTAAGTGAACTTTTTGGATTTCTGTGATCTGCTATAGGCCAGAGTAGTTTAGGTTGAAATTGAGTTAACTGGAGCTTGTATACAAGGTATAGACCACACCACCAGAGCACGAGACCCCCACCCCATAGTGAGGCCGCCGGTTTATTCATTCTGGCCGCAATTTGCGGCCAGATAGGGGAATTTTTGGGTGATGTTTGCATGGGTAGGAGTCTGTTGTTATTTCTAGGCAAGTGGTATGTATAGTTTTGTAAGTTGTTAGCCTGGGTAGAATCTGGGACGTTATATCGTATTTCAAGTACGTTTGGTTCGCGCGATACGCGCGATACGCGAGAGGGTTCCATGATTCAGCGTATCGCGGCGTGTCGGGGTTAGTTTTAGACGCGTGCACATGTTTAGCGTATCGTACACACGCGCGTTTAGTTCGCGACGCGAGCGTATCGTTTGACTTCGATATCGTGTTTTGCGAGTTAGTTGCTTATATATGGATTCTTATGTAATTCCAGGTTCGCAGGCGGGTACGTCGGATGAAGCTAAGAAAGGGAAGCGGGTGGTCGGCTACGAGTAGCGCACGACCAGGTGAGTAGATTTAACATCTACGGGGAAATCGCCCGTATGGTGTTAAGCGTCAGGGCGTGTTAGGATATTTAGTATAGATGTTCATATGGACTGTAGTGGCTTACCTTTTTGTTGCATATAGAAATGATAGCATAGGACACTGCACTGCCACTAACGGTTCAAGTCGCACGAGCACGATTGATATGCTACACTCACACCGTTAGTGATTGCCATGACACTCACATCATAGGATTGCTATAAATCATATATCATGCACACTGTATATTCATACCAGTGCACACATATATTGATATCTTCATACCTGCGTACATGTACACTGTATATTCATACCAGTGCACACATATATTGATATCTTCATACCTGCGCACATGCACACTGTATATTCATACCAGTGCACACATATATTGATATCTTCATACCTGCGCATATGCACACTGTATATTCATACCAGTGCACACATATATTGATATCTTTATACTTGCTTAGATTACGCATTGAGATACGTTGTTTCCATGTTAATTCTGGATTTGGGGAACTGCAGATATTTCAAAGAGAATAGTAAATTATTTAAAAACCCGGTTTCCCTTGATTTGATATTTCGGTGCGTCCACCATGTGTTTTCTCGGTACTAGAGTGATATATGTGAAACCGAATCGAGGAGTTGGATGAGGCCGATTACGGGTACATGGTGGACCCGGTATGGTACCCCGGGGCGAGAACGGTTTCGCTGTGTAGTAGACGGTGAGCCTGGCAGAGGGACTACTACCTACCGGTGATTGGTTGGACCTGGAGGTTATCCGGAGGATACCGACCAGAGTCGATGGATGGATACGGGACGACTCGTACTGCCGGGGCCGAGGGCCGATACCGCAGACAGAGCCCGTGGGCGGATCCGGACTGACGGATGCCCTATACTGGAGGATTTGCGTGTCGATGCTTGGCACGAATATTTCATGATATTTTGGGTGCTAATGTTGGGCACTCACGATTATATGAGATTTACAGGATTTGAGGACCGAGGAGGATGACGACGCCTGAGTAGTATTGGGATTTGGGTGCATTGATGGGTACCGATTATACTTTCCACGATGACATTCCGTGTAGATGTTTATTTCCCATGCTCAGTATGTAGTAATTGATATCTCATCCTGTATCTATTGTACCTGACATAGTACACATGCTTGCACGATCATTGCATACCCTGTTCATTCTATATAGGGTGGTTAGACTGCATTGCTATACCTGATCATCACATTTCTTGCTCTTCACATGGAGATGTTATTAGATCGCACTTGTTGCATGTTTTGAGCATCCAGTTCATCATATAGATGTTATCTGTTGATATAGGTTAGAGTATCGTTGCACGTGCATACTCGCGATTACCTTTATATGTTATCTTCTATTCACGAGTTGGCAACTCACCTCCGTTGTGCCACAGTGTTTGCAGGTTGCCCTTCGGAGTAGTCGCGGCAGGCTGCGTTCTTGCATCTTTTTGACACAGATACCCCTACTGTTGGTGTACTAGCTCTTTTGCTGATACGTGGGTTTTGTGCGATATCTGGTTATCTTTCAGTTATGTACATTGTTGTATCTAGTACTCTCCATCTACCACTTTTCTATTGACTTAGAGACTAGTTGTGAGGACGATGTATATTATTTTGTATTCTGGCGTCGAGCTCGTTGTGAGCCGACTTTACTTATGCACTTTATTCTATCTGTGATGTTCTCCACTTGTTGCTCATTTTCTTCGCTACGGCGTCGTATATTGTTATCTTAGTAATTGGTTCTATTAAATGCTTAAATCACTCTATACTTTTAGTGCTCTGATTTCTGGGTTTTCGGCTTACTTAGTCACGTTACGCCTGTAGACGTTACGTGGTTAAGTGCTTCTCACGGGCCAATCTTTGGGTCGTGGCAGAGTCACCTCTTAGCCTTAGGTGGTGCAAGACGAGGAAAATACACCTAATAAGCAAGCACATGAGTAATCGGTCGGTTAGTACCTCAAGAAGTATTAACGGTCGCATGAAAGTGTGTGAGCAAATTCATCTAAATATTAATTAATTAAAAAGTACTGAGGCAGATGGACAAGAGTATAATAGCTTGAATTGAATTCTCCGGGTGTAGTGATGTTCTTTACACACACGTAGGGTTATATGATCGATATTTGGAAGAAAGATAGGAATGAAGAATAAAGACGAAGTTTTATTGAGGGATGATGTGATTTTTGACATCTTTTCATGACTATTAGGATAGGGCTCATGACAACCGAAAAGCTAGCATAGTTGGAAACTCTAATTTTCAAAGTCTTCCTTTTACAATTCTTATCTTTAGAAGTAACTTTCATGGTCTTCCTTTTATTATTGGATTTTGTGAGTGCAATCCGCTGAAAACCCTCAGGAGACAACATTCCTCCTACTAGGGACACCTAGAGGTTTAAAGGCTTGTTGCACGTGCTCAGTGCATTCGTATTGCCTACGAAAGTGTGCTAGTTAGTTTTTCTCTTTCTTTATTTTCTCCTTCTCTTTTTTATAAAGCAGTTCACTCGAGACGACCAAAAATAAGTTTGGGGGAATTTGATCAGTCGAAAATATTGCATTTTTAACACGACAATTTCCCTACCATTTGCACTCATCTGGAGGTGTTCGGTGCTAATATAGCATATATTAGCAAAACAGCCGTAAAATACCAAATTACATGTGTTATACATTAAAACCGACATTTTGACGGAAATTGAGTGTGTAAGTCGATGTAGTACACCCCAGTGCTTATGGGGAGGCGGAATTAACAAAAACTTATCAAGTTTAAACAACAAACATCGACTAACCGCTTGAATCGAAGCTAAACCCTAAAAACCGTATTCTTATGAGTTTCATTACATAAGTGATTAGGGATTATACCTAATGAACCGGTCCTTCTTCTTTATGTCCTCCTTGGTTCTCCTTGGCCTTCTCTAGGTAGTAGACGATCCACCCGAGAGCGAAACTCCAAGCTTAACCTCTAACTTGAGGTAACTAACCAACTTTGATTGCTAATCAAAGATGATAGAATGATAAAGAGTGAAGGTTATGGATTGTTTAGTCTAACTAAACCTTTGATCTCAACACATGAGGATTAAGGTTAGTATCTTGAAGATGAGAGCTTGAGGAGAGAGAATGTGTAATATGATAATGAGAGAAGAGAGAGAGTGTATCATAATATTATGTGAAGCATTCTTATTTTCAACAAATGAATAAAATGAAATGAATAAGCATGCTTCAAAATATCTTGTGATGATTCATTAACATGAGTCATTAAGCAATAAATGTGCATTAATGAGATGAATGAATCACCACTATGACTCACTCTCTTTCCAAAACAAACCTCCTTAGTCACATCTTCTAGAAGCTTCTCGAGCAATTACGAGAACGCCCCTCCGATCCGTAAAAATACGGAAAAACTTTAGACTGTAAAAATCCAATAACCGGATACCAGTAACTGGCTTAAACCAAAGCCGACTGGTAAAAACTGTCCGAAAGTCGTACGCGCGTAAACGCACGTATGCGTCCGAACCCTTTGTCGCAAAACCATGCAACCTCTATATCGTTTCGCCTGGAGTAGGAAACTCTCTGTGTGGGACTCTAGAGACTCGACTACTACGCTGGCAGTGGGTTTAACCACAGACCGCAAGCGGCACTAGCTGTACGTAACGGTCCCCAGGTAGTTGTCGATAAGAAGGCCGATGAGTAAACCCATCCGAACTCCTACTGAGTCTGATGTGACAATCTCCATACAGTCCGGTCCGTTCGTCCATGACTATCGCATATCGGGCCTAGGGGGGCGGCAAGCGTCAGTCCCCTAATAGCGGTATAAGTCGTGTCGGAGCGAAGCCCATTACACCCTGAGAAACTGCTGGAACCTACCAGCAAATCTCGCTTGCCCTGGCCAGGGACTTTGCGTAATGGCTCTCTGACACAGCACGATATCTACTCCCAATACCGGGAGGGACGAATCCTGTCTAACCGCCACTGCCTCCAAGTGCTCGGGACTGCACCCAACTGCTACCTGTTTGCACGACTCCATAGAGCCGTGGTAGGGTAGCAATCTAAGAACAGTGGGACACACTCAAGGCGAAGTAGCAGTGTCAAGTCTGCGGACTACGCTGTACTCATGTCACCTGGGAACTGTTCACTGACGACTGGTATCAAACCAACCAACAGTTCCCTGTGAGTCCTGTCCGGTGTACCCGTAACCTAACGAGCACCTGTATACTATCTCCAGTACGACGTACTGATGGCTGTGGGACAGACCATCTCCCCAACTGGGATGAGAAGCGTACACACTAGTCTACTCCGGAGTATCGATGCTCTGTCTCGATAATCCAACGACCAGGGACCTGAATAAGGATGTGCTTGTAGACTACCCAGCCCCCACTAGTGTGACTGCCATCACAACGCCGGTAGCCAAGCAAGATCCTAAGAGCTCTATCAATACGTACACTCACATATTAAGATAGAAAAACCAAGTAGCATACTACCATGTTTAGCAAGACTGTTATATACATGTGAATATCCCAAGCTTCCATTAAGTAATATACAAGCTAGTATGATACAGTAATGGCCTTCTAGGGCATAAACACTAACAATCTCCCACTTGCACTAGGGCCATGTACTGGCATATCGCAGACCAATGATCTCGAGTAGCCTCTCGAACTGAATCTGAGGAAGGGCCTTCGTGAATGGATCAGCAATGTTCTCTTCTGAAGCAACTCTCCGAACCTCGATCTCCTGACGATCAATGATCTCCCTGATCAGGTGATACCGCCTCAAGATGTGTCTGGACTTCTGATGGGACCTTGGTTCCTTCGCTAAAGCTATAGCTCCGTTGTTGTCGCAATACAGAGGTATTGGATCAACTATGGTAGGAACCACCTGAAGTTCTGTTAGGAACTTCTTCATCCAGACTGCTTCTTTTGCGGCATCGCAAGCAGCTATATACTCCGCTTCCATCGTCGAGTCAGCAACGGTGTCCTGCTTGGAGCTCTTCCAGCACACCGCCCCTCCATTGAGGGTAAAGACATAACCCGACATGGACTTGGAATCGTCCTTATCACTCTGGAAGCCGGAATCAGCAAAGGCCTCCAACCTGAGGTCTTTTCCGCCGTAAACCAAGAACATCTCCTTAGTCCTCCTCAGGTACTTGAGAATGTTCTTTACTGCTATCCAGTGCTTCTCCCCTGGGTCTGACTGATACCGGCTTACCACGCTCAGTGCGTAAGCTACATCTGGTCTGGTACACAACATCGCATACATTATAGAGCCTACCGCAGAAGCGTAGGGTATAATAGACATGCGTTCCCTTTCCAAATCAGTCTTGGGAGACATCTCTTTGGAGAGGGTGATTCCGTGACAAGCCGGTAGATTACCGCGCTTTGAATCTTCCATACTGAATCTTTTCAGTACAGTGTCGATATACCTGGACTGCGAAAGTCCCAACATCCTCTTGGATCTATCACGATAGATCCGGATCCCCAGAATGTAAGAGGCATCACCCAGGTCTTTCATGGAGAACCTGTGTGACAAGAATCCTTTGACAGATTGTAGCATAGGAATGTCATTTCCTATCAATAGAATGTCATCCACGTACAAGACGAGGAATACGACACTTCTGGCCACAACTTTACTATATATGCACGGTTCATCTGGATTTTTGATAAAGTCATATTCTTTGACTGTCTCATCAAAACAGATGTTCCAACTCCGCGATGCCTGCTTTAGTCCATAAATGGATTTAAGCAGCTTGCATACTTTCCCGCTGCTCCCACTCTGATTGAAACCCTCTGGCTGATCCATATAGACGCTCTCTTCTAAATTTCCATTCAGAAAAGCCGTCTTTACGTCCATCTGCCAGATTTCATAATCATGGAAGGCAGCAATAGCAAGAAGGACCCGAATGGATTTGAGCATAGCCACTGGAGAAAAAGTTTCGTCATAGTCCAAACCAGGTCTTTGACGAAAACCCTTTGCAACAAGTCTAGCCTTATAGGTTTCCACCTGTCCATCTACACCAATCTTTTTCTTGAAGATCCATTTGCATCCTATGGGTTTTACCCCATCTGGAGCAAAGTCCAAAGTCCATACTTTGTTGGTGTACATGGACTCCATTTCGGTCCGCATTGCATCTAGCCATCGTACCGAGTCGCCGCTCTGGATGGCCTGCCTGAAGTCAGTAGGTTCATCATCATCTATGATGCAATCCTCTCTATCCCCATCTATGAGAAAACCGTAGTATCTCTCAGGCGGACGAGACGGCCTACTACTCCTGCGGAGGGGTGCGGGAATGTTCTGTTCTTCTTGAACCTCTGGTTCTACCAAACTTTCAGTAGCAGTTTGTGGTTCTGGAATTTCTTCCAGTTCTATTTCGCTCCCACTTATTTCCTTTTCTAAAAACTGATTTTCCAGAAAATGGGCATTACGAGAAACAAAAACCTTTTGTTCCTCTGCGTAATAGAAATAATATCCCTTGGAGTTCTTTGGATATCCCACAAACATACATTTTACTGATCGTGCCTCGAGCTTGTCCACATGCTGCTTTTTAACAAAAGCTGGACATCCCCAAATCTTCATATGCTGAAGATGGGGTTTCTTCCCAGTCCACATCTGATATGGAGTGGTAGGCACAGTCTTGGTAGGAGCTCTGTTCAGAAGATATGCCGCTGATTCAAGCGCATAACCCCAGAAAGATCGCGGTAACTCAGTATTACTCATCATGGATCGTACCATATCCAATAGGGTTCGATTCCGTCTCTCCGATACACCGTTATGCTGTGGAGTGTATGGAGGAGTAAGCTGAGAGAGAATTCCTTTCTCTTTTAGGTAACCTAGGAACTCGGCACTCAAGTATTCTCCACCTCGATCAGATCTAAGTGTCTTTATACTTTTGCCGGTTTGGTTTTCTACTTCATTCTTATACTCTTGGAATTTCTCAAAAGCCTCGGATTTATGTTTCATCAGATAAATGAATCCGTATCTTGAGTAATCATCCGTGAAAGTAATGAAATAGGAAAAACCACCTCTCGCATGTGTAGACAATGGACCGCATACATCGCTGTGTATGAGTCCTAAGAGCTCGCTCGCTCTTACTCCTTGTCCAGTGAATGGAGTCTTTGTCATCTTTCCTTTGAGACAAGATTGACAAGTGTCATAAGTTTGATATTCGAACGTGTCCAAATATCCTTCTCTATGCAACTTAGTCAACCTTCTCTCATTGATGTGACCCAGTCTACAATGCCATAAGAAAGCTTTATTTAAATCTGGAGACTTTCTTTTTAGTGTGTTCTGGACATTGAAAATTTGGAGTTGGTTTAACACATATATGCCGTTATTTAGAGTACCGGACCCAATCAAACCATGATTAAGGTGGATGTTGACAACATCTCTTACAAACGTGAAATCATAACCTTTATTTGATAACAAGGAAACTGATATGATATTACACGTTAAGCTGGGTACAAAATAACAGTTATGTAAAACCAAAATGTGTCCACTCGTCAATCCTAGGTGATAATCCCCGACGGACGCAGCTCCCACGCTAGCTCCGTTAGCAACCCTGAGGATCATATCACCTTCCTTCAGCACTCTACGGTTTCTCAGTGCCTGCAAAGAATTGCAAATATGAGATCCTGACCCGGTATCCAATACCCAGGAAGTAGAGTTGATCGACAGACAATTCTCAATTACAAACACACCTGAAGTCGAAGCCACAGCTTGCTTCGGTTCCTGGTTCTTGGCGTTCCACGCCTTGCAATCCTTCTTCCAGTGCCCTTTCCTGTGACAATGGAAGCACTCATCCAGGCCAACTACCGGTGCTGTAAACTTTTTCTTTCCCTTCTTTCCCACCTTACTAACACCTCCTCTAGGTCTGGGTGCGGCCTTCTTCTTCCTTCCTTTGGCCCTAGCCTTGGACCCTGAAGAAGATGAACCGCCAACAAACATAGCGGGTGTTTCCCTTGCCTTCTGCAAGGTGCCCTCTGCACTCCTTAACATGTTCAGGAGTTCCGCAAGTTCAACTTCTTTTCCTTGAAGATTGAAGTTGAGGATAAACTGGGCGTAGGTGGGAGGAAGGGACTGGAGAACAAGATCTGTATAGAGCTCATTATCCAAAGTCGTTCCAAGGTCCGCGAGCTCTTCAATATAGCCGATCATCTGTAGGACATGTTCACCTACCGATGACCCGACAGCCAACCTCGCTCGAAACAGTTTCTTCGAGGTCTCGTATCTTGCTATACGAGATTGCTCTCCATAAAGTTCCTTTGTATGGAGAAATATGCCATCTAGAGACATATCCTCGTGCCTCCTCTGATGTTCATTATTCATCGAGGCAAGCACGATGCACTTGGCTCTCGCGCAATCTAAATCCCAGGTTTTACGGATTTCCTTATCCGCATTGCTGGATTTGGGACCAAGGGCAGCAGGTGCTGTAGCGGTGAGGACGTACCCCAGTTTGTCATAGGTCAAAGCCATCTTGACATTCCGCAGCCAATCTTTATAGTTTGGCCCTGTCAGTATATTTTTCTCTAAAAGTAACTTAAGTCCAGTCATTTTCAGGGTCGCTGCAATTAGGAGAGAGAGAAGAAAACTCTTTAGCATGATGCTCTTGCAAGTTTAGAGTGGTTTTTAGTTTATCTAAACTGGATGGCTCCCACTGTTTCTCGAATCCTTCCTCAAACCATAAAAGAAGAATTAGCCAAGACTATTCTCACCGTACAATACTTGCTTAACCGTTCAGCCAGGCTGGTGTCGATACTTCGAGGGAGGTTTTCCAACGCTTTCGCGAAGTTCCTTAATTAAAGAACCTCTTTTCTCTGGGGGCGTAACCCCGCTGACACTTTTCTGGACACCTACTAGGTTTATAGCATTGATCGTTAAGCGACGAATATCCTGATAAGTAGCAAATACTCACAGTAGGATCGGGATCCAAATATCATCGTATGATAATGTTGAAGGAATGCTACCAACATTCATCAAACTCCAAATGGTATGCATCTCTTTGCAAATTTCAGTTTCTTTAGAAATTCCCGATATAAGTTTTTGCCCCATGCTCTTATGACCTTGGCTTTGGTCAAAATGTCATAAGTCACATGTCAAGTTCTACCCGTCATTATCTTGTCAATTTGAACCCATCCGTATATACCCCTGACTTTGGTCAAATGGTAATACGACTGTCCCAAACCAACTCATCTATCTTATGCAACAAATGAAAACCCAGTAGCTACCAAACACTATGCCTTGACTTTGGCCAAAATGCATAGCTTGAATACTACTGAATACCCAAATGAAATGACGGAGGGCTACGACTGGTTTTGGCGAAACCGTAAACGTAGTGAACTTGATATAACCGAAGGAACCTGATAGCTTTTAAAAGGAGTGGTTAAAGCTCCGCATTTAAAAATATCTGTTTTAAAAATAACCGAGTGGTTTCTTTTAAATTGTTCCAACGATTTAAACTTTGGTTTGTTTTACTTTGCATTATAGATAATGCGTCCCATCATTAACCTATCATTGCAGAAAACAACGAAAATATAACGTCCTCTTATGCCATCCGCATTCGCCACGGGGTCCCGTCATCACCCGTTAGGTTACTTAACTAACGACAGAGCGGGGGCTGGGCTAGCGCGGGTGTAAAACATAAGTGACGTCTAAATAGCTATAGTAAATATAGATATTTTACATTCGTCTGACGCAATGATATTCATTCCAGAACACAGATAAACAATATTGGATTTGCAAGCAATCTGTATTTCTTTTGAGCCTGCAAGAAAAGACAGATTACACAGTTGTGATGAATAGCCGTTTACCCCACCCTCGACCCCTACGGGTACGGCAAACTACCCACCCGGCAGTCTGTGTACCCCACCTTGGGTCAGTCCTAGGAGCAAAAACAGTAAAATGAAATAATACAACGGTGGCTACAACCGCAACCTGGAAGTGCCCCGCGAAAATAATATTACAACAAATTACATTTCCAACAAATGAATAAATCAATAAACCATTGTTAACCCGGCTATACACCACAACAGTCCAATACAGTTTATATGCACAAACAGATATAACCATTTCAGAAATGTGCAACCCCCTGCCAACCGACATACTAGCAGTTGGGGGAGGTTTACGAACACATCAAACAATCACAGATATAATCCAATACGCAAATACTGTATTTTTCGATCGAATAAACAACTTCAAAATTGCTCCAAAATCTGCTCTGTTAAACAGTAACCTGAGCAATAATTAAATATTCCAGAAAACCCCAAATTTCACAGGGGACCCACACAAGAAAAACGAGTCCATGACTCGGCCAAAGCGCCGCGGTTGCGCGGCAGATCCCACCGATCCGCCGCGCTTTCGCGGCCGAGTTGCCGATTCATGGTCTCGAATTTCTTGGGTGTTCTCCTGGACCCCTTTCTAGCTCTCTGAACACTCCAAAAAAATTTTAGGACTTGATTTTAAGTTCGACAGAAACTATACAGAACTAGGGTTTTCCGGGATCGTTTTTTCGTTCGAAATTCGTACAAATTTGCGATTAAGTTATTTAGTGTTTAGCGAGGCTCTGATACCACTGTAAGTCGATGTAGTACACCCCAGTGCTTATGGGGAGGCGGAATTAACAAAAACTTATCAAGTTTAAACAACAAACATCGACTAACCGCTTGAATCGAAGCTAAACCCTAAAAACCGTATTCTTATGAGTTTCATTACATAAGTGATTAGGGATTATACCTAATGAACCGGTCCTTCTTCTTTATGTCCTCCTTGGTTCTCCTTGGCCTTCTCTAGGTAGTAGACGATCCACCCGAGAGCGAAACTCCAAGCTTAACCTCTAACTTGAGGTAACTAACCAACTTTGATTGCTAATCAAAGATGATAGAATGATAAAGAGTGAAGGTTATGGATTGTTTAGTCTAACTAAACCTTTGATCTCAACACATGAGGATTAAGGTTAGTATCTTGAAGATGAGAGCTTGAGGAGAGAGAATGTGTAATATGATAATGAGAGAAGAGAGAGAGTGTATCATAATATTATGTGAAGCATTCTTATTTTCAACAAATGAATAAAATGAAATGAATAAGCATGCTTCAAAATATCTTGTGATGATTCATTAACATGAGTCATTAAGCAATAAATGTGCATTAATGAGATGAATGAATCACCACTATGACTCACTCTCTTTCCAAAACAAACCTCCTTAGTCACATCTTCTAGAAGCTTCTCGAGCAATTACGAGAACGCCCCTCCGATCCGTAAAAATACGGAAAAACTTTAGACTGTAAAAATCCAATAACCGGATACCAGTAACTGGCTTAAACCAAAGCCGACTGGTAAAAACTGTCCGAAAGTCGTACGCGCGTAAACGCACGTATGCGTCCGAACCCTTTGTCGCAAAACCATGCAACCTCTATATCGTTTCGCCTGGAGTAGGAAACTCTCTGTGTGGGACTCTAGAGACTCGACTACTACGCTGGCAGTGGGTTTAACCACAGACCGCAAGCGGCACTAGCTGTACGTAACGGTCCCCAGGTAGTTGTCGATAAGAAGGCCGATGAGTAAACCCATCCGAACTCCTACTGAGTCTGATGTGACAATCTCCATACAGTCCGGTCCGTTCGTCCATGACTATCGCATATCGGGCCTAGGGGGGCGGCAAGCGTCAGTCCCCTAATAGCGGTATAAGTCGTGTCGGAGCGAAGCCCATTACACCCTGAGAAACTGCTGGAACCTACCAGCAAATCTCGCTTGCCCTGGCCAGGGACTTTGCGTAATGGCTCTCTGACACAGCACGATATCTACTCCCAATACCGGGAGGGACGAATCCTGTCTAACCGCCACTGCCTCCAAGTGCTCGGGACTGCACCCAACTGCTACCTGTTTGCACGACTCCATAGAGCCGTGGTAGGGTAGCAATCTAAGAACAGTGGGACACACTCAAGGCGAAGTAGCAGTGTCAAGTCTGCGGACTACGCTGTACTCATGTCACCTGGGAACTGTTCACTGACGACTGGTATCAAACCAACCAACAGTTCCCTGTGAGTCCTGTCCGGTGTACCCGTAACCTAACGAGCACCTGTATACTATCTCCAGTACGACGTACTGATGGCTGTGGGACAGACCATCTCCCCAACTGGGATGAGAAGCGTACACACTAGTCTACTCCGGAGTATCGATGCTCTGTCTCGATAATCCAACGACCAGGGACCTGAATAAGGATGTGCTTGTAGACTACCCAGCCCCCACTAGTGTGACTGCCATCACAACGCCGGTAGCCAAGCAAGATCCTAAGAGCTCTATCAATACGTACACTCACATATTAAGATAGAAAAACCAAGTAGCATACTACCATGTTTAGCAAGACTGTTATATACATGTGAATATCCCAAGCTTCCATTAAGTAATATACAAGCTAGTATGATACAGTAATGGCCTTCTAGGGCATAAACACTAACAGAGTGTTTATCATGGCATCGCATCATCTTTGTATAGCGCATCACTTGTTTCAAGAATCTGTGCAAGAAATTCCAGGAGAAAAGCCAAATCTGTAAAAAAAATGCTGATAAAAATACGCCAACTCCAAGACTTGAGATCTGGAAATGAACTAGAGGGAATTATAAGATTCCACATATCAGAAATATATCAAGAAGTCAGAAGAAAGCCACACTGGAAAATTGAAGCACTAAGGCTCCTAAACGGCCGCGGATCCGCGGCCGGAGCATGGAATGCACGGCGGATCCGCTGCCATGTGGGGTTGACGTCAGCTTGGCTCATCTGCAGATTTCTCTTCTCAAGTCCCACACCTCATCAAACCACTGCAAATTCCAGAAAACTACAGAATCTTCTGCCAGATCAGTAAGGCTCCTTGATCAAGCTAAAAATGTCCAAGCTTCCAAAGCAAGCTACTTAACAACCTAAGCCTAGAAGCTTCTCCCTAACCTCCAAGCTTATGAAGGAAGCTAAAGCCTAACTAACTACCTCTAGAAGCTTCCATCTAACTACCAAGCTTACAAGGGAAGCTAAACTAAACCTAGCTTCTAAAGGAAGCTAATCCCAATCCTAAGGCTATAAAAGGAACCCTAAAGCATCTATCTAAAGGTTGTTGATTCCTACATCAATTCCCAACACAAGTTGAGTGACACAACTTGTAAACCCTAATCCCCAATTCAAAATCCAAAGCCAAAAATCAAGAACTCCGAGTACCAAATCAAGCAAGAAGCCTTCAATCCTTCAGAAAGCGACGCCGGACTTCATCGGAGCAAGTGATCCAAGGAGATCCGCGACTCAAGGAGACGAGCGAAGCCGAAATCGACGATCAAGTTCTTTCCACTTGTAGATCTTGAGAGAATTGTAACAAAATTGTTGATAAATAAAGGTGAAATTTCTATATCTTGCTTCTTTACATTCTTGCATAATGATTCGATCTCAATTCTTGATTGAGTATTTTGTTATGATGTTTGAGTAAAACTCCGCTCGTGGAGGAATCGAGACGATCAATAGATGATGATGTTACAAATCTTGAAACGATTCTTAATTCCTATAAGTTTTGAAAACTCTTGTAAATTGAAGAATCGGCAACCTAGTTTCGAGCGATGCTTTCTTGATTGTGTTCGCTTTTAATTAGTGATCCACGATCGATTCTTGAATTTACTAGAGGCTAGAATTTGAATGAGATTCATCGAAAGGACAAAGGATGAGATGAAGAAACCCTAGTTTCTTCAAAAGATCCTTAAACCTCGATTAATCGCCATCGATCTAGTATCAAATCATTAATGGATAAGAATACGTAATCAATAGATTTCATCACGTCTATAGATTCGATCGATTCCTATGAGGCTCACTTCGATTCTTGATTATTGGATTGGATATCATCACTTCTTGATTCTTGATTTTTAAATGTTTTCTTGATTTTAGATTTAGATCTAGATAATTCTTGAACTTCAATTTTATAAATCTAGAATTGAATTGTCTTTTCTCTTTTCTATAATTTTCAATTCACATAATTCGAATTACGAACGGATCTCACTTTCCCTGTGGACGATCCGCACTCGTTAACGTGCTACATCCGACACCGTTATTTATTGTGGTCAAACAATTTTTGGTTGTGATTTCTATAAATTTTCTAAACCTACACACCGAGAATTCATTTCAATAAATTATCGCGCTTAGAATCTTCCATACTGAATTGTTTCGGTATGGTGTCGATGTACCTTGACTGTAAGAGTCCCAACATCCGTTTAGATCTGTCACGATAGATCTAGATCCCCAGAATGTAGGAGGCATCACCCAGGTCCTTCATGGAGAACCTCTATGGCAAGAATCCCTTGACTAATTATAGCATAGGAATGTCATTTCCTATCAAGAGAATGTCATCCATGAACAGGACAAGGAATAACACACTTCTCGCAACATTTTTACTATATATGCATGGTTCATCTGGATTTTTGATAAAGTCGAATTTCTTGACTGTCTCATCAAAACAGATGTTCCAACTCTGTAATTCCTGCTTTAGACTATCAATGGACTTAAGAAACTTGCATACTTTACCGCTGCTCCCACTCTGAATGAAACCCTTCGGCTGATCCATATAGACGCACTCTTCCAAATTTCCATTTAGAAAAGCGGTCTTTATGTTCATCTTCCAGATTTCATAATCGTGGAAGGCAGCAATGGCAAGAAGGATCTAATGGATTTGAGCATAGCCACTGGAGAAAAGGTTTCTTCATAGTCCAAACCAGGGCTTTGATGAAAATCTTTTGAAACAAGTCTAGCCTTATAGGTTTCCACCTGTCCATCTACACCAATCTTCTTTCTGAAGATCTATTTGCAGCCTACGGGTTTTACCCCTTCTGGAGCAAAGTCCAATGTCCATACTTTGTTGGTGTACATGAAAGTCTACCCTAGCAACACCATGAGGTTTTTGTAGCATCAAGCATGCCGAATTTTAAATTTTCTGGTGCTAAGTTAGACTTAACCAAGATCGTAACTAGAATATTAGGGTTTTGCTATGATGATATGTAAACTAAAAGGAAGTGAAAGATGGCTATACCCTCGTAGATCAAGTCCTTCACTTCATAGGCTCCTTGTAGTAGTCCACGCGACTTTACTAGGCTCCACTTGAGGGTTTGGACGAGCTTCCTGCGATGACCTTCGTACCGAAGATGATCAACACGAAGCCCGCTCGCTCAAGCTACATCTTCACTAATCTCCTATTAGTGAAGGAAACACGCCACACCAAAGTGGAAATTAGGTATGGGATGGTGAAGTAGGGGATTTGGTTTGCTCACTAGTATATATTCAAGCTTCATGATTAAGGGTTGAAGCTTGAAACATGATGAGGTAGAAAAAGAAGGGAGCAAGTGAGCTACATGAGAGCAACACAAGAAAATGACTAAGTGTTGGAATAATCTGTTAGGAATATGTATGCCCTAGAGGCCATTATTATTGATATAGTGGATGCTTGAACATATATATAGAGGGCTTTCTTGCTCGACATAATAATATGCTATTAGGTTACCTTTATCTTAACATGTATACTGGTATTCTTCCGGTCTGTCTCCTGCATGTTGGTAAAGAACTTAGGATATGTACTTGACTACCAGGATTATGATGAGATCATACTAGTGCGGCCAGGGTGGTCCAAAAGTACATCCTTTAATCAGTTCCTAGTCGAGGGGATATCGAGACTAGGGCATCGATATTCCAGAGTAGACTAGTGTATACGTTTCATGTCCCATGGAAAGCGATGGTTCATACCATAACCATTGGTGTGTGACATCAAAGATTGTACACATGTGCTCATTAGAGATTGGGTACACCGAACAGGACTCGCCGAGGACTCCTAGTTGGTAGTACACCATCATCAGATAGCAGTTCTCTAGTGACACTGGTACAGGTTAGTCAGTAGACCCGAGATCATCATAGAGTCTCGTGTGGCTCCCACTGTGCTATGATTTCCTCCCTACCATGCTCAAAGGAGACGTGCAAACATGTGGATTTTGGGTACAGTCTCGAGTCGCATAGAGGCAATGAGCGATAGGATGGGTTTCGTCTCTCCCGGTATTGCGGTTTATGTTGCGCTATGATCGATTGGCTATAACTGGAAGTCCTTGGCCAGTGTTGCTTATGAGATATACTGATAAGTGTTATCAGTAGTTTCTCGAACCGTTATAGGCCAGACATCGCCATGACTTATCACATTACTGGGGTCTGATGTTACTACCCCTGGACATGATATGCGACATATCAGATGAAGATAACCGGACTGTACGGTAGTGTTACTGATAGGCTTCATGGAGAGTATGGACAAGCTTGCTTGTTGATCTTTATATCGCTCAATATCCGGGTAGCCGTTATATCCATCTAGTACCGCTGACGGCTTGTAAGTGACTGATGTGATCATCACCTACTGCTGGCGTATTGACGAGTCTTTAGAGTCTAACACAGAAGTTCCCTGGTTCAAGCGAAACGAAGTAGGACACACATGTGATATGTGTGTGGGCCTGATTAAATACGGGTATGTGATACCGTATTGTAATCTGGCACTTATCTGTTATCGGTTCGGTTATATGTGATATAACCAGATGTCACGACCCGAAATTGGCACGTGACGGCCTTTAAACTACGCAACGTCCACAGGTGTAACGCAATTTAAGTAAGCCGAAAACCCAGCAATCTAAACCATCAAAACTAGTAAGAAATAATAGCATTTTCAAAACCTTTGAAATCTCAACCCAAATTCTTTAAAAGTCCAACTTTATATCCTTTAAAATTTTGGAAGCACCTCCTTGGTAAAAACTGTAGGGTTCATAGGCACTCTTGTGAAGGTTCATAAGGCATCAAACATGCCCGGATAAAATTTTAGACGTGCCGAACAACCCAAAGCCGGGATCTTTGCTAGATTATTAGGGTTTAACATGCAAGATGATAACTTTTATCTAAGTGTGAGGGATTACAACCTTTGTAGTCCGCTCCTTCACTTCACAAGCTCCGAGTAGAAGTCCCTTTGCCGCGATCCACAATCTCCCGGACTCATGAGAGGCTCCACGACTCGAACGATCCATGCTAGCTTGAAGTATTCCAAATCTCTGATGATCTACCTCGAAGTTGCAACGACTCAAGCTTTCTCACTCTAAAGAGATGAACACACTAATCTCATGGGCTAGATGAGATGAGGATGAGAGAGTAGTATTTTTGCTTTATTTTTAAATCATTTTCTCATATTATTTCATCACATAAAGAAAATCTAGCAAGCTTTCTTCAAGAGAGAAGAAGATGATAATGGAAAAGATAATGAATTATTTTCTTTTGTGATGAATAGAAAGAAAGAGTATATGATTGATTATAAACCATGGTCAAGGATGAGTGGCTAGGATTTAGTAGAGAATAAACTAGAGTTAGGGTTTGGTTGGGTTAAGAATGTGTCATTCTAAAATATCTTAAGAATGACAAAAGAATAAAGCTTCTAGAAGGTGCATGAAGCATCTAACCCTAATCAAACCCTAACCTCAATTAATCATCCTTAAACATGTTTAACAATTAATCATATCATGTCATATATATTATATATTTGCAACAAAGGAAAATAATACAGTTAACATATATCGCATATATATCAATGTATCATCCACTGAGAAAATGAAATAATAAAGCGAGCCAATATTAGATAATGTAATACAATATATCATATATATTATTATACATTAAATCATCGAATCAACACTTGATTCGACGATCGGGCTATATCGAATATTACCGACTAATACATCATGTACCGATTCATCGAATCAACACTTGATCCGATGACCTGGTTCATAACTAATTATCGCGAGAATATAATACGGTATCCCATATCGCATTATTCTCGCTCCTGCGCATATCACATATGTGCCACTACTCCGTTTCGCCTGAGCCAAGAAACCTCTGTGTAGGACTCTAAAGAATCGTCAATACGCCGGTAGCAGGTGATGATCATATCAAACACCCACAAGCTGCAAGCGGTCAGCTAAACGTAACAGCCACCCAGGTATTGAGCGATCAGAAGATCAACAAGCTAGCCTGTGCGTTCTCCTGTGAATCCAACCAGTAACACTCCCGTACAGTCCGGTCTGTTCGTCTGATATGTCGCATATCAAGTCTAGGGGTGGTAAACGTCAGACCCTAGTAACCGATAAGTCGTGTCGATGTGTGGCTCATAACGGATCGAGAAACTACTAGTAACACTTACCAGTAAATCTCCATATCAGCCCTGGCCAGGGACTTCCAGTTATAGCCAATCGAACACAGCACAACATCAACTCCCTATACCGGGAGAGACGAATCCCCTCCTATCGCTCATTGCCTCCATGTGATTCGGGACAGTACCCAAAAGCCACCGTTTTGCACGCCCTCTTGGACGTGGTAAGGTGGAAATCAAAGCACAGTGGGAATCACACAAGACTCCATGACGATCTCGGGTCTAAAGACTACCCTGTACCAGTGACACCGGAGAACTGCCATCTGACGTGTGGTATAACACCATCTGGGAGTTCTCGGCGAGTCCGTTCAGTATACCCAGACTCCACTGAGCACCCGTACACCATCTCTGATGTCTAACACCGATGGATATGGGATCATCCATCGCCCATCATATGGGTCAAGATGCATATACGCTAGTCTACTCTGGTGTATCGATGCCCTATATCGATATACCTTCGACTAGGAACAGTTATAGGATGTACTCATCGACTACCGCAGCCCCACTAGTATGATCTCATCATAGTCCCAGTAGTCGAGTACAAATCCTAAGGGCTTTATCAACATGTGAGAGAAAAACAGTAAAACAATACAAGTCAACATGTTAAGATAAAGTGTAACCAAATAGCATACTATCATGACGAGCAAGAAAGTCTTCCCTATATATAACCAAGCATCCATTATAATATACATCATATGTACAACAATGGCCTCTAGGGCATATACATAACTAACAATCTCCCACTTGCAATAAGGCCAGCTGCTGTAGTATCTCATACCTAGCATCCCGAATAATCTCTCAAACTGTATCTGGGGAATAGCCTTCGTGAATGGATCCGCAGTATTGTCCTTCGTATCTACTCTCCTGACCTCGATCTCCCGGCGATCAACTATCTCCCTGATCAGGTGATATCGCCTCAGAATATGTTTGGACTTTTGATGGGATCTGGGTTCCTTGGCCAATGCCACAGCTCCATTGTTATCGCAATACAGAGGTATTGGATGCTCAATGGATGGAACCACACCAAGTTCATTAATGAACTTCTTGATCCAGACAGCCTCTTTGGCAGCATCGTTGGCAGCGATGTATTCAGCCTCCATCGTCGAGTCTGCAACGGTATCCTGTTTGGAACTCTTCCAACATACCGCCCCTCCATTGAGGGTAAAGACAAAACCCGAATGCAACTTAGAGTCGTCCTTATCACTTTGGAAGCTGGAATCGGTAAAGGACTCCACCTGGAGTTCTCCGTTACCATACACCAAGAACGTCTCCTTAGTCCTTCGTAAGTACTTGAGAATGTTCTTCACTGCTGTCCAATGACTCTCTCCTGGATCTGCTTGATACCGACTCACTACACTTAGTGAGTATGCTACATCGGGTCTGGTACATAGCATCGCATACATGATAGAGCCTACTGCAGAAGCATAGGGTATCCCTTGCATGTGAGCTCTCTCCAAATCAGTCTTGGGAGATATCTCTTTGGAGAGAGTGAGTCCAGAGATCGTGGGTTGGTTCCCACGCTTGGATTCTTCCATACTAAACCTCTTTAGTATGGTGTCAATGTACCTGGATTGGGACAATCCCAGTATCCGTTTAGATCTATCTCTATAGATCATGATTCCTAATATGCAGGAGGCATCACCTAGATCTTTCATTGAGAATCTCTGCGATAAGAAGAGCTTGACTGATTGCAGCATAGGAATATCATTTCCTATCAAGAGTATGTCATCCACGTACAATACGAGGAAGACAACCTTACCCTCTGCTACCTTCTTATAGATACAAGGTTCATCTATATTTTTGATGAAGTCAAACTCTTTGACTACAACATCAAAACAGATGTTCCAACTCCGCGATGCTTGCTTTAACCCATAAATGGATTTAAGCAGCTTGCACACCTTTCCGCTGCTCCCACTAGCTACGAAGCCCTCTGGCTGAGTCATGTACACGCACTCTTCTAAATCACCGTTTAGAAAGGCGGTCTTAACATCCATTTGCAAGATTTCGTAGTCATGGTATGCAGCAATGGCAAGTAAGATCCAGATGGACTTAAGCATAGCCACTGGAGAAAAGGTTTCGTCATAGTCCACACCTGGTCGTTGACGAAAACCCTTTGCTACAAGTCTAGCTTTGAAAGTCTCAACCTTTCCATCTACACCAAATTTCCTTTTAAAAATCCACTTGCTCCCAATGGGTTTTACCCCTTCAGGAGCATTTTCCAAAATCCATACTTTATTGGTGTACATGGATTCCATCTCAGATCGCATTGCATCCAACCATTTCACAGAGTCACCACTCGTGATGGCCTGCTCGAAACTAGTGGGGTCATCATCATTCATGATACAATCCTCGCTTCCACCATCAATGAGAAAACCGTAGTATCTCTCAGGTGGACGAGAAACCCTACTAGATCGGCGGAGAGGCTAGGGTTCGTCAGGTACTACTGAATCCTCTGGTTCTACTAAATCTTCAGTTGCAGTTTGTGTTGCTGGAACTTCTTCCAGTTCTACCTCAGAGCCACTAATCTCTTTTGTAAGAAATTCCTTTTCTAAAAAGGTGGCATGTTGAGCAACAAACACTTTTTGTTCCTCACCGTGATAGAAAAAATATCCATAAGAATTCTTCGGATATCCTACAAACTTGCAAAGAACTGACCGTGCTTCGAGTTTGTCCGGATTTTGCCTTTTTACATAGGCCGGACAACCCCATATCTTAACTCGTTTAAGATACGGTCTCTTCCCACTCCATATCTCATATGGTGTGGTAGGTACAGATTTAGTTGGAACTTGATTCAATAGGTATGCTGCTGTCTCAAGCGCATACCCCCAGAAGGAAATAGGTAACTCAGCTGTACTCATCATAGAGCGTACCATATCTAATAGGGTGCGATTCCTCCGTTCCGATACACCGTTGTGTTGTGGTGTATAAGGAGGAGTAAGCTGAGAGAGAATCCCATTCTCTTTTAGATAATCTAGGAACTCATTGCTTAGGTATTCTCCTCCACGATCAGATCGAAGGATCTTAATACTTTTGCCCGTTTAGTTCTCTACTTCGTGCTTATATTCTCTGAATTTCTCAAAAGCTTCAGACTTGTGTTTCATCAGGAACACATATCCGAATCTTGAGAGATCGTCAGTGAATGTAATGAAGTAGGAAGAACCGTTCCTGGCATGCGTTGACATGGGACCGCATACATCACTATGTACCAGTCTTAAGAGTTCGGTAACTCTTTCTCCGTATCCACTAAACGGAGCTTTGGACATTTTTCCTTTGAGACATGAATGGCAAGTATCATAAGATGATAATTCGAACGAATTCAAATAACCATCTCTATGTAACTTAGCCAGTCGTGTCGCATTGATATGACCAAGTCTACAATGCCACAAGTAGGATTCGTTCACATCTGAACTTTTTCTCTTGTGTGTGTTTTGTATATTCAGGACTGTATTCTGATTTAGAATGAATATGCCATTATGTAACGAGCCTGATGCAATCAACTTTTGATCTAGGAATATGTTCATAACATTATCCTGTACTACAAAATTATATCCTTCTTTACTTAATAAGGAGACTGATATAATGTTGCACATCATGTTCGGTATATAATAGCACTCATTTAGAATCAGTGTATTACTACTTGGTAATACAAGGTGATATTCGCCAACTGCTTTGGCCACAATACTTGCACCGTTCCCTACTTGAACGGAATGATCACCTTTTCCCAGTTCTCTACCTTTTCGTAGCCCATGTAACTGTTTACATATGTGGGATCCTGATCCGGTATCTAATACCCAGGACGTAGGGTGAACTGAGAAACAGTTCTCAATAACTAACACACCCGAAGAAGATGCATCAACATGCATGTTCTTTTGGGCGGCTTGAGAATCCAGATATTCTCCTGTTTCCTGTTCAGTCTTATAACTCTTATAAGAAAGAACGGGTCTAACTTTCCCTTGCTCAGTACAATAATCAGGTTTAGTCAATACATCCATATTATTATCTTGATTATGGCCTGACATGGTCGCTACCTGGAGAGAGAGAGAAGAAAACACTTTAGCGTATGCTCTTGCAAGATTAGATTGGTTATTATCTTATCTAATCAGGATGTCTCCCACTGTTTTTATCAAATCTACCTTAAAACCCTAAAAGGTAAGATTAGCCGGGATTAATTACACCCTACAATTTCGTCAATCTTTCAGCCAGATCAGTGTCGGTACTTTGAGGGAGGTTCCCCGTGCTTTCGCACGGACCTAATTAAAGTAAACCTCGTTTTCCCATAGGCGTAACCCCGTTAACACTTTTCTAGACACCTACTTGATCGGCTAATTGTCTTGTGTAAAACTCTCCCAGGAGTAACTCTTACTCGCAGAGGGTATCGGGATCCAACTATCTTATAGGAGGTATGCAATCTCATTGCAAATTTCAACACTTGAAATTCCCGATAATCTTTTGCCCCTAGCGATCTATGCCCTTGACAAGGTCAACAAACCATAAATCGCAAGTCAAGTTTAACCCGTCATTTCCTGATTGAATTAAACCCACCCGCATGACCCTTGACAAGGTCAACAAGGCCGTACGAATACCCTAATCCAATCACATCTCATGTTTTAGCAGATAAACACTAATTAGCTACCGTACACTGTGCCTTGACAAGGTCAACAAACACAGCACGAATACTAAGTAGGATTTATCTGAAATGACGGAGGGCTACGCAGGTTTTTCAGGAAACCCTGAGCGTAATGAACTTGATATCGTCGTAGAATCGAGTGAAGTTTTGAAAAGGAGTGTTTTGAGGCTTTTCTTAGTTTCGCTAAAGGGGTCACTCCCGGTGAAGGGATCGTCGGCCCTTTCCTCATCGAATAAGGTGCAGGATATATCATATATACCGCTGTACAAAGCAAAACACTAAAAGCATTCAAAAGACAAACCGCGTTTTGTAGCATCTGCCAGTTTTGCTAAAGGGGTCACTCCCGGTGAAGGGATCGTCGGCCCTTTCCTCATCGAATAAGGTGCAGGATATATCATATATATCACTGTGCAAAGCAAAACTATAGCTACCCATTTTATAAAGTTTTGATTCTACAACATCTTTAGGTTTCTTTTCTTTTATTAATCTTATTAATAAATATCCCATCAGCTTATGCTTCCTAAGCATCACAGAAGAAACGAAAGCAGTAATATTTATATATCAGCATATATATATAGTATAAGCATTCGTCTCAGGCAGTAATATGATCTCAACACAGAACATTGCAGCAGAAGAACATATATGAAATATTGGATATACTAGGACGTCCGTGTTTTCAATACGAGCCTGTATAAAACACGGATTCCACGGTCGCGACGAATAGCCAAACCCACATCCCAAGACCCCTACGAGAGCGGCAAGTAACACTGCCAATTCTAGGGTTAGGAGACCCGGTCTCGACTCCTCGAGATGGCCTCCCACTGGACCCTAGAACCCGGTTACTTGTGCTCCCCTCCTTGGGTCTACCTAATGCGGAAAAGTAAATAATATACACTGGTGACAGCAACCGCAACCTGGAAGTGCCCCAAATAAAAGAATATTACATTACAAATGAATTTTACATGAATGAAAATAAAAACCCTCATCTCACATAAAACCCCGGCTATTCTGAACGCGACGATCCAATATAACATATCACAGCAACACATAATATCACATATCATCAACGTAAGTAAATATGCGCATCCCAATTGTCGTTGACATATAGCAACGAAACCGGCGATATCACATATTACACTTACGGTCACAGAAAAGAAAGAGTACAACTACAACATTTGGAATCCACAATCACTTTAGACATCGTAAATCCGAAATATCACATACTTCGCATTTCATGCCTAACTCTATGAATTCCACATATTGTATCACATTCCAGATAAATAGACAGTATTAAACTTTCCGAATAGATAATCAAACACTCAAAACTTCCCAAAGTGCTCAACTCTTGAGCGGAGTTCAAATAATCCCAGAATATGTCACAGTACCGGTGATACAGCCGTAGAAGGGTCAAGCCAACGCCTCACATGTGGCACGCCGTACTGCCCTAAACCCGAAGGTTCAAAAGGCAGTTCAAGACGGTCACATAATCGAGTTAAGGTTTGTTGTCTTCTAGAGGGTCCACCGCTTAACTTGTACAATTTTTCCGAAAGATTTAAACCCGATAAAAATTCAACGCTTGAAAGTTTTCCGTACCGGGAAACAGTGGGTTAATGATATCCGTTCAACTAGTTTAACAGTTTCTAAATATCCGGAAAGAAATACAAATTTAAATATTCCGATCGAATCTACGATTACAAAATAAACCCCGGAATTATTAACAGTTAAAACAGATTAAAAAAACCCAGAAAACTCAACAAGTACCTACGGTTATTACCAGGAAGCCACGTGTCGCCAATCGATTAATCCACCGCGGAACCGCCGCGCAAGCATGCTTGCGCCGCGGTTCCGCCGCCGTTTGATCGAATTGGGGGCTCGGGCTTCATGGTAATTCTTAGAATTCCCTGCTGATTTTTTTACATATTTTTAATTATGAAAAATCCCAAAATTTAAAAAATTTCCAGAGAGGGGTCTAATTTCGTCATTTCGGGTTCGATCGGAGTTTTAACTTCATAAACGCATCGCCTAATGCTCTAGCTAGGCTCTGATACCACTGTAGGGTTCCTAGGCACTCTTGTGAAGGTTCATAAGGCATCAAACATGCCCGGATAAAATTTTAGACGTGCCGAACAACCCAAAGTCGGGATCTTTGCTAGATTATTAGGGTTTAACATGCAAGATGATATCTTTTATCTAAGTGTGAGGGATTACAACCTTTGTAGTCCGCTCCTTCACTTCACAAGCTCCGAGTAGAAGTCCCTTTGCCGCGATCCACGATCTCCCGGACTCATGAGAGGCTCTACGACTCGAACGATCCATGCTAGCTTGAAGTATTCCAAATCTCCGATGATCTACCTCGAAGTTGCAACGACTCAAGCTTTCTCACTCTAAAGAGATGAACACACTAATCTCATGGGCTAGATGAGATGAGGATGAGAGAGTAGTATTTTTGCTTTCTTTTTAAATCATTTTCTCATATTATTTCATCACATAAAGAAAATCTAGCAAGCTTTCTTCAAGAAAGAAGAAGATGATAATGGAAAAGATAATGAATTATTTTCTTTTGTGATGAATAGAAAGAAAGAGTTTATGATTGATTATAAAGCATGGTCAAGGATGAGTGGCTAGGATTTAGTAGAGAATAAACTAGAGTTAGGGTTTGGTTGGGTTAGAATGTGTCATTCTAAAATATCTTAAGAATGACAAAAGAATAAAGCTTCTAGAAGGTGCATGAAGCATCTAACCCTAATCAAACCCTAACCTCAATTAATCATCCTTAAACATGTTTAACAATTAATCATATCATGTCACAATAATATATATCACATATATATTATATATTTGCAACAAAGGAAAATAATACAATTAACATATATCGCATATATATCAATGTATCATCCACTGAGAAAATGAAATAATAAAGCGAGCCAATATTAGATAATGTAATACAATATATCATATATATTATTATACATTAAATCATCGAATCAACACTTGATTCGACGATCGGGCTATATCGAATATTACCGACTAATACATCATGTACCGATTCATCGAATCAACACTTGATCCGATGACCCGGTTCATAACTAATTATCGCGAGAATATAATACGGTATCCCATATCGCATTATTCTCGCTCCTGCGCATATCACATATATGCCACTACTCCGTTTCGCCTGAGCCAAGAAACCTCTGTGTAGGACTCTAAAGAATCGTCAATACGCCGGTAGCAGGTGATGATCATATCAAACACCCACAAGCTGAAAGCGGTCAGCTAAACGTAACAGCCACCCAGGTATTGAGCGATCAGAAGATCAACAAGCTAGCCTGTGCGTTCTCCTGTGAATCCAACCAGTAACACTCCCGTACAGTCCGGTCTGTTCGTCTGATATGTCGCATATCAAGTCTAGGGGTGGTAAACGTCAGACCCCAGTAACCGATAAGTTGTGTCGATGTGTGGCTCATAACGGGTCGAGAAACTACTAGTAACACGTACCAGTAAATCTCCATATCAGCCCTGGCCAGGGACTTCCAGTTATAGCCAATCGAACACAGCACAACATCAACTCCCTATACCAGGAGAGACGAATCCCCTCCTATCGCTCATTGCCTCCATGTGATTCGGGACTGTACCCAAAAGCCACCGTTTTGCACGCCCTCTTGGACGTGGTAAGGTGGAAATTAAAGCACAGTGGGAATCACACAAGACTCCATGACGATCTCGGGTCTATAGACTACCCTGTACCAGTGTCACCGGAGAACTGTCATCTGACGTGTGGTATAACACCATCTGGGAGTTCTCGGCGAGTCCGTTCAGTGTACCCAGTCTCCACTGAGCACCCATACACCATCTCTGATGTCTAACACCGATGGATATGGGATCATCCATCGCCCATCATATGGGTCAAGATGCGTATACGCTAGTCTACTCTGGTGTATCGATGCGCTATCTCGATATACCCTCGACTAGGAGCAGTTATAGGATGTACTCATCGACTACCGCAGCCCCACTAGTATGATCTCATCAAAGTCCCAGTAGTCGAGTACAAATCCTAAGGGCTTTATCAACATGTGAGAGAAAAACAGTAAACCAATACAAGTCAACATGTTAAGATAAAGTGAAACCAAATAGCATATTATCATGACGAGCAAGAAAGTTTTCCCTATATATAACCAAGCATCCATTATAATATACATCATATGTACAACAATGGCCTCTAGGAGATATACATAACTAACAAAAACCAGCCCAAAAAATGGGTACAACATAAATATAAATAAAGCATCCCCAAACGGGAGCAAATACACGCCCAAAGGCGGAAAACTACTACCACAACAGATATACGACGCCGTAGCGAAGAAATAAAAGACGATAAAAAGAAAACTGTATAAAAGACAACCAAGTCACAAAATAATATACAATATCGTCCTCACATCAAGTCTCTAAGTCAACATGAAAGTTGTAGATGGAGAGTACAAGGATACAACGAATATACAATACAACAACGAATAACCACAAAACCCACCTAAGCAAAACTGTACACTGTGAGCCGATGCGGTATCCGCAGCAAAAGATGATAAGATAGATGAATAGCCTGCCTCGACTACTCTGGGAAACAACCTGCAAAACACTGTGGCACAACGGGGTTGAGTTGCCCACTCGTGAATAGTAAATAACATATGCAGGTAATCGCAAGTATGCACATACAGTGCGAATCTAACATATGTAAGCTAATAGCAGTAAAAGATCATATGAATGCAATAGTCATGAAAGGTACACTAACAGGTACTACTAATACATGAAGCAATAATATGACAATCGTTATGCAATAATCATGCAATAATGATATGAAAATGTATATATGCAACAGTCATGAAAAATACTCTAGCAGGTACTACTAATACATGAAGCGGTGCATAAACAATAAATGTGAAATATAGAATGAAACATGTCATTTCCACGGAATCCTGACATCATGGTAGGATCAAAATCCATCAAGACAATCCAAATCCTAATTCCTCAAATTAGCCCATAAATTGGCTCTCATATCATATAAGGCTCACAAATCCTGAATGTACAATATCGAATAAATCACATATATCCTGAATGTACAAAATCAGCAATCTCATATATTTCCTGTATCCAATATCAAATGAATCACCTATATCCCAAATCCAATATCAAGTAAATTTCTAATATCCTAAGTATATTTGCATGAATAAATTTGATGATGTATATAAATTGATATGTATACATATATATTAGTGTCCCATTCCACTAATATATATATATATATATATGCATATATAACAGCGTCTAATTCCACTGTTATATATTCTTAGGAGTAAATATCATGAAAACAATGTGTCAAGAATCGACACAGAAATACACAAATCTATACGTTCCTCGAATCGTAAGTGTCCGGTATCGACACCCGTGATCTACGTATCGGTCTTTCTCATATTTATACGTTCCTCGAATCGTAAGTGTCCGGTATCGACACCCATGATCCACGTATCGGTATATACGTTCCTCGAATCGTAAGTGTCCGGTATCGACACCCTTGATCCACGTATCGGTTTAAAACAAAACTCAGAGTGGATGCATCCAAATATCAAGTAAAGAATAAGAAATACTTGCATAATTTCATGAAAAATTCATATCTCAATGCGAAAATCTATGAATATAATATATGCAACATAAAACTGAAATACGAGCATATAAAAGAAAAGCCGCTAATTAGCTGCAACAAGTTGATATAAAATATCCCGCGGTTCCTAATTTCACCAATTCTAAATATCATCAAGTAAAGCCGTAGGGTGTATGTGCAACTCTATAAATGAAATAGAATACGCGACAATATTAACATCTCTAGCCCAGACGCATAACGCCATGCGGGCGATTCCCCTGTAGATGTTAAATCTACTCACTAACACTTCTGGCTAAGTGAAGCCTACCACCTGTTTTCTCTTTGTCGCAGCGTCCTAAGTCCCCGCCTGCGAACCTAAAAAAATAAAACGATAAAACAAGTGTATATTAGTAAAAGACCCAAAACGCGTACAAACTACATTAGACCGACGCAACAACACAAAACATACTCTCAAGTGTTCGTATAGTGGCTGAAGTGCGTAGCGACACGACGAAACCAACTCAAAAGCAAAATCACACAAAGTGCACGATCCGTGTCGTATAACGTATCGCGCGTAAACGAAACACAAGAAAATACCTAAGTGATCCCAGATTTTGTATACAGAGAAAACCCAAAAATCGAACAAGACCAAACACACCTAAACCACTGCAGAAACCTACCCACAAAAACCCAAACTCTAACTCCAACCCAAAACCGACATCGCCGGAATTCCTCTTCTCGTCGCCTGCCGAGTCCGAGCTCCAGGGGTCCGTGCTCCAGGTGATGTCCTATGGTCTCAGGTACAACACAACTACTTTGTTTGGTTTTCTAGTAAAATCTCCGGGTCATAGCTGATGACATATGTCACAAACGACACTAAAAATACGTTATTTGCACATAAAATTAACTTTACGCTATCTAAACTGAAACTAAAAGTCTACACAACATAAAAACTACATAAAGAACAGAAAGAGATTATTACCTAATCGAAAGAACTCAAAGATCCAAGCTTTGCATGCTCCAAGGCATCCAAGAGGCAAAAGGTGATCAAAGATGTGATTTTTGTGAAGTTTTTGATGAAGTTTTGTGATGGAGAATGAAAGTGTTCAGTTGTGAGGTGAGAGATATGAGAGAATAAAAGAGATAGAAGAAATGAGAGAGAGTGTGAGGATAAGAGAGAGGGAGGTGAGTGTAGGGTGAGAGATGAGGTGAGTGTAACATTAGCATTAATTCACCATTTAATGCTTTCAGACCTCACCTTACCACCACCTCACTCAACAAAAGAAATATCTCACTCTCACACAAAAGATCTAGGAAATGGTTAAGGATTGGATTAGGGTTAAAGCAAAGATTAGATAAATGGTTAAGTGTCATGGTTGCTAAAATCAAGATTAGAATAAACAAATCCTCACAATAACGTGCACACGTGCGTGCATGTCCATAAAAAATAATAATAAATTATTAATTAAATGTTATAAAATGTGAGGAACCCGAATTGGTAAACTTTTTACAGTAAACCCACATTAACGTCTAAACTAACACTAACCGAAATCTAAGACGTTACAATCCCCCCCTCCCCATTAGAAAAATTCGTCCCCAAATTTAAAATTTTCACTAAGCGTACCTTCAAGGAGAAGAGTACAAAACTCTCAAATCTCGCTCGCAGCCTTTCAAGTGATTATCCCACTATACGGCAATGCCCAAGTAAAACCCTCCACAGATGGCAAGTCCCTTGACCGAAGATTCTCCACCTACCGAGCCATTAACCCAATTGGCTGCGGGTGAACAAAAAGATCGCGTCCAAACTAAATGGTCTGGTGTTGAATCATATGAGAAAGGTCATGAAGGTAATTGCAAAGTATCGACACAAGGAATACGGGGTGAATACTCAATAATCTGGGCGGAAGTGCCAAATTATAGGCAACGGAACTAACTCGCTTTAAGGATCTCAAAAGGACCTAAAATCCTGGGATAAGCTTCCCAAAACTCAACACGTCATTCATCGGAAAAAAAATCCGTAGGAATACATAATCTCCCACTGCGAACTCAAGTCTGCGACCACCACGGTCGACATAAGACCTCTGTCTGCACTGGGCTGTCACCATCCTGACCTGAACCAATTGGATCATCTCCAAAGTCTCTAGACTTGCTGGGGTCCAAAAATCCTACTTATGCAGAGTCAGAAAAACAGACTGGAGATCGACACGACCTAACAACTAAACCTAAAGGTTGCTAATTGGAGTGCCTCCCGATAACAGCTATCGAAGGAGAACCCTAACAATGGCAAGTGACGATCCCAACGGTCGACAACAATCAGTACGTACGCAGAAGCATATCCTCTAGAGTCGGTATAGCCCGCTCTCACAAAACCATCATCCCACGGAAGGAAAATTGGAGCTAAAGCTCAACCAGTACCCAAGGCCTCCTGAAGCTCCTGCCCAAGACGGCAAGCGAACAGGGTGCCTTCATTGGATACGACCCATGAAGGAACTCCGTGCAACGCACAACTTAACAAAGAACAACTGAGCAAACCGAGTATAACCGGACAACAAACACCCAAATGGGGTCACACCCTGTCTAGACCTGGGTAGACATCATAACGAATATTCATGGAGATCTGCTCCCATTCCCACTCTCGAACAGTTAAAGGCTGCAACTCTCCAGCCGGTCTCAGATGCTCAACCTTAGCTCACAACAAGACAGACACCTAGAAACGAAATCCGAAACTTCACCCTTCATCCCTGTCCACCCATAACTATTTCACAAGTCACGCTACAAATTGGTGGAACTTGAATGAACACCGAAGGCTGACTGATGTGCATGCTCTAGGATTTCGTGTCTCTTCCCATCAGCAATAGGTACACACAAACGCGTCCCTAAATGTAGCACATCTGGTCACAAATCAAGGACTCTGAATCCTTACCCAGCCAAGTATGCTCAAGAATCTCTGACGAACGAGCATCGGCGGGTAGCGCCTCGCGAAAGCGATTAAGGAAAGGTGGCCAGGCGCGGACATGAGCAAGTTGTCCCCTCAGTAGAGGCGAACATAAGTTGTACTCAACGATCACACAAGAACTGTAAATCTACAGAAGACTGTCTCAACAATCAAAACCCGCTGCCGGAAGATGTACATTAAGCTCTGGTTGTCCGTGAAAATCTAACACGACGCTCCGAACAAGTAGTGTCTCTAAATCTCCAACGTACGACCACCGCGGCCATCTCCAAATCAAGAGTAGGATATCCTGCTTGTACTTCTTCCAAATGTCGGGAAGAAAAAGCGATAACTCTATAGTGTCACATCAGTACACAATCGATCCCCACTCGCGAAACATCACAGTAAAACAACAAAGTCACCCGAACCAGCAAGCAAAGAAAGAACTTGTGCAGTAGTTAACCGAGTCTTCAACTGCCGAAAACTCCGCACGCATGCCTCAGTCCAAAGAAAAGGAACTACGTTTCTGGTCAGTCCAGTCAACGGTGCAGCGATACATTAGTAATACTGCACGAAACGGCGGTAAAAACCTGCTAAGCCCAAAATATGCGGACCTCCGTCTTGCACACCAGTCTGGGCCTAAGCTGTACGGCCTCGATCTTCCTCGGAACCATACAAAAACCGTCTCCCGTAACTACAAGACCTAGGAGTCAACATAATCAAGCCTGAAGGAACACTCCGAGAATCTAGCAAATAGCTGGCACTCTCCCAATGTCTGCAAAACAAATCCTCAAGTGCTACGCCTGTCCCTCACGACACATTAGAATAGACCGGAATGTCATCAATGACACAATAATAAACTGGTCGAGGAACGGCCTGAATAAATCCGGTTCATCATATCCACGAATGCTGCTATAGCATTGGTGAGTCCAATGACACCACCAAAACACATAAGCCCGTAGCACGCACAAAAGCAGACTTCAAAATGACATCACTCCGAACCTGCAACAATGATGACCTGATCCCAAACAAACTTAGAAAAATGTCTCGCACTCAGGAGTTGATCAGGAAATCGGCAATGCGAGGTAAAGGATACCTATCCGCACCGTAGGCCGGTTCAATAGGCGATCAATCAATAGACAACCTCAAACTGCCGTCTTCCTCCTTGACGAGGAGCTCCCCAAAGCGAAACACTCTAAAGCAACAAGCCCCCCCAATAAACAACTCTGCAGCTGATCCTTAAGCTCCCTAAGCTCCGCCGGCTCATCTGGAACAACGTCGGAAAACTCTCGCACGATTGGAACCCGGTCCAACAATCACACTGTGGCTCCGGTATCACAAATGAACGCCAAGAATCCTTGACATCCTCTCCTCAAAAGCTGACTAGAGAAAAAGGCTGAATTCAAGCTGTGTGAAGCGGCACCACTGTCCCCCCTACACAACAAGAACTGACTCGCCGGGAAAACAAAACCTGACTGTTTTCTCACGGCAGTCCACAGACGCTTAGCACGTAGCTGACCAGTTCATGCCTAGGAGAACGTCAAATCCAACATCTCTAGAAGGATCAAAGTGACGGACGAATCTCTATCTCCTATCCGATTGGCACACGACTGAAATACGTGTCGCGCAATAAAAGAATCACTGACAGAAGTTAACACAACAAACGGCTGATCTAGCTAACACAACTCTCGTCCAAACCATGGCACAAAGTGTGTAAAACAAACAAGTGCATCAAAAGAACATACGAATTATGAATACCAGAAAACTCCGCATTGAACTCCCGTGCGTCCCGATGAGTATAAGCAAACTCTTATATCTGCCTCCTACCCGCAACTGGCTGAAATCTTCCTCTGCCAACCTGTCCCCTCTGAGCGAATCATCCGTGACCACGACCTCTCCGAGCACGATTCTGACGCGGTGCTAAGGAACAACCCCTGATGAGGTGATGAAGGCTCCCGCATCGAAAACATCCACGCGATGTTTGCTGACCCTCCTGGGGATGAGAGCTGAACGACTGTCTGTTAGTTGTATCTATGCCCTAGAGTCCAGTATTGTACAAATGATGTATATTATATTAGATGCTTGGACATATATAGAGAGGACTTTCTTGCTCGATATGATAGTATGCTATCTGGTTGCACTTTACTTTAACATGTACACTTGTCTCTTTACACTGTTTTATAGTTACATGTTGGTAAAGCCCTTAGGATGTGTACTTGACTACCTGGACTATGATGTGTATCATACTAGTGGGGACATGGTAGTCCATAAGTACATCCTTCAAGGTCCCTAGTCGTAGTTGTATCGAGACGGGGCATCTATATACCAGTGTAGACTAGCGTATACGCTTCTCGACCCATGAGATGGGCGATGGATGATCCCATATCCATTGGTGTTTGACATCAGAGACAGTATACGGGTGCTCAATGGAGACTGGGTACACTAGACGGACTCGCCGAGAACTCCCAGATGGTATTATACCTCACGTCAGATGGCAGTTCTCTGGTGACACTTGTGCAGGCTAGTCTGTAGACCCGAGATCGTCATAGAGTCTTGTGTGATTCCCACTGTGCTTTGATTTCCACCTTACCACGTCCATGAGGGCATGCAAAACGGTGGTTTTTGGGTACAGTCCCGAGTCGCATGGAGGCAATGAGCGATAGGAGGGGTTTCGTCTCTCCCGGTATTGGGGGTTGATGTTGCGCTGTGCTCGATTGGCCGTAACAGGGAAGTCCCTGGCCAGGGCTGATTTAGAGATTTACTGGTAAGTGTTACCAGTTGTTTCTCAACCCATTATGAGCCTCACATCGGCATGACTTATCGGTTATTGGGGTCTGACGTTTACCACCCCTAGACTTGATATGCGACATATCTGACGAGGAGACCGGACTGTACAGGAAGTGTTACCGGCAGGCTTTTATAGGAGTTGGAGCGGGCTTGCTTGCTGATCTTCTGATCGCTCAATACCCGGGTAGCCATTACGTCCAGCTAGTACCGCTAACGACTTGTGGGTGCGTGATTTGATCATCACCTACTGCCGGCGTATTGACGAGTCTTTAGAGTCCTACATAGTGGTTTTACTGGCTCAGGCAAAATGAAATAGGGGCGCATATGTGATATGTACGGGACCGAGAATAATGCGTGTATGTGATACCGTATTCTATTCTCGCGACTTTATGTATCGGTCAGTTATATATATGATATAGCCGGGTTATCGAATCAAGTGTTGATTCGATAAGTCGATACATTGAAAGTTAGTCGGTTATATGAGATATGACCGGATTATTAAGTCAAGTGTGATTTAATAATTTATTGTATAATTGTATATTTGATATACTAGTTTACATTAACTAACACATGTTCACTTAGGGTTTTTTTCTCACATGTACACATCTTTACTATATATATGATGTATATTAAAATGTGTTATCTTTTTGTATCATGGTTGATGATACATCATCCATGGGTGTATGAGACTTACACTATGCTAATTTTTAGTTTGGGTTTTTAATATTTAAAGTAAATACAAAATCAAGTGGAGGATTAGAAAATGCATGAAGCTTGTGGATGCATTGACTAATTCAACTTGAGTTTGTATTTTACTATGGATATTTATTAACCCAACCATAACAATTAGCCTAGGGTTAAGTCTCTACAAGAGTTAGTATATGATACTCACTAACCATGGTTAGATTACACACTTGATCATTATCCTCTTCTCTTTTCTTTTGTTCATCTTCTTCATTGTTCAAAAGAAAAGCTTGCTAGGGTTTGATCCAAAGTGAGAACTAAAGTGAGAAACAAAAATCCAAAGAGAACCCACTTCCTATTTCTCCATCCTCTACTAGACTAGCACTTTAGTATAGGGTGTTTGCTTCACTAATTCGCAAATTAGTGAAGTAGTAGCTTGAGTCGGAATTCCCTCGACGTAGATCATCTTCGGCATCGGAGACTTCAAGCAAGGTCGCATCTTTCGCCTCGTGAAGCCATGCAAGAGCCCGGGAGAACCTTGATCGCAGCGAAGGGACTTCAATAAGGAGCAAATGAAGTGAAGGACCGATCTACAAAGGTTGTATATCGTATTCACTTAGTCGTAAACATAGTTTACATACATATGAAACCCTAATTTTCTAGAAACGATCTTGCTTAAGGATATTCGGCACGGCTAAAATTTTAAACGTGCATGTTTGATGCTTCCTTAACCCTTGTTAGAGTGCCTAGTAACCCTACACTGTCCTTGTCCCAAGCCTCTGCTACTCCCGCGACGGTCACGAAATATGTCTCGATGACTAGGCGTCTTCAACTGGGGATGCATCCTCTGGTGCTATGTAGGTGACGAAAATGCTGTGTGCTGACCGCAAGGAACAACTGGGTAACAGGAATGACAACCTCCTGTCACTGCACTCAAATGGCCTCAACCTATGAACTCATTGTCTGGCACATGTCCTGCATCTCTGCCACACGCCTAGCGATGCTATCTGTCGAAGGCGGACCCGTCTGCTCCTGTGCAATGAGCGTTCCATCCTGGTCATTCCTCGTCCCACCCGAGTCAATCCTGACCTCGGCCCTCGCTGCATCACTCAGAGTCCCCATAGTCATCGGCGGTAAAGGCTATAAATAGAAATAGGATTCGATATGTACACGGAAATCGAATCACAAGGATATATATCAAGGAAGAAATTTCAAGCAATTTGTACTTAGGTCACTTTAGGCAGAGTACCGTATCGTGAGTATGCCGCGGACATACACACACTACGTTACTCTACTTTAAGCTACCTACTCCATCATACCAAGGTCATCCTACACTCCGAAAGGTAAAACCTAGCGCTCTGATACCAACTTTGTCACGATCCGAAATTGGCACGTGACGTCCCTTAAACTACGAAACGTCCACAGGCGTAACGCAATTTAAGTAAGCCGAAAACCAAGAAATCTAAACCATCAAAAGTAGTAATAAATAATAGAATTTTCAAAACTTTTGAAATCTCAACCCAAATTCTTTAAAAGTCCAATTTTATTTCCTTTAAAATTTTAGCAGCACCTCCTTTGTAAAAACCAGCCCAAAAAATGGGTACAGCATAAATATAAATAAAGCATCCCCAAACGGGAGCAAATACACGTCCAAAGGCGGAAAACAACCACCACAACATATATACGACGCCGTAGCGAAGAAATAAAAGACGGTAAAAAGAAAACTATATAAAAGACAACCAAGTCACAAAATAATATACAATATCGTCCTCACATCAAGTCTCTAAGTCAACATGAAAGTAGTAGATGGAGAGTACAATGATACAACGAATATACAATACAACAACGAATAACCACAAAACCCACCTAACCAAAACTGCACACTGTGAGCCGATACGGTATCCGTAGCAAAAGATGATAAGATAGATGAATAGCCTGCCTCGACTACTATGGGGAACAACCTACAAAACACTGTGGCACAACGGAGGTGAGTTGCCAACTCATGAATAGTAAATAACATATGCAGGTAATCGCAAGTATGCACGTACAGCGCGAATCTAACATATGTAAGCTAATAGTAGTAAAAGATCATATGAATGCAATAGTCATGAAAGGTACACTAACAGGTACTACTAATACATGAAGCAATAATATGACAATCGGTATGCAATAATCATACAATAATGATATGAAAATGTATATATGCAACAGTCATGAAAGGTACTCTAACATGTACTAATAATACATGAAGCGGTGCATAAACAATAAATGTGAAGTATGGAATGAAACATGTCATTTCCACTGAATCCTGATATCGTGGTAGGATCAAAATCCATCAAGACAATCCAAATCCCAAATCCTCAAATCAGCCCCCAAATTGGCTCTCATATCATATAAGTCTCACAAATTCTGAATGTACAATATCGAATAAATCTCATATATCCTGAATGTACAAAATCAGCAATCTCATATATGTCATGTATCCAATATCAAATGAATCACCTATATCCCAAATCCAATATCAAGTAAATTTCTAATATCCTAAGTATATTTGCATGAATAAATATGATGATGTATATAAATTGATATGTATACATATATATTAGCGTCCCATTCCACACACACACATATATATGTATATATATATTCATATATAACAGCGTCCCATTCCACTGTTATATATACTTAGGAGTAAAAATATCATGAAAATAATCTGTCAAGCATCGACACAGAAATATACAAATCTATAGGTTCCTCGAATCGTAAGTGTCCGGTATCGACACCCGTGATCCACGTATCGGTCTTTCTCATATATATACGTTCCTCGAATCGTAAGTGTCCGGTATCGACACCCGTGATCCACATATCGGTATATACGTTCCTCGAATCGTAAGTGTCCGGTATCGACACTCTTGATCCACGTATCGGTTTAAAACAAAACTCAGAGTGGATGCATCCAAATATCAAGTAAAGAATAAGAAATACTTACATAATTTCATGAAAAATCCATATCTCAATGCGAAAATCCATGAAACTAATATATGCAACATAAAACTGAAATACGAGCATATAAAGGAAAATCCGCTAATTAACTGCAACAAGTTAATATAAAATATTATGCGGTTCCTAATTTCTCCTATTCAAAATAACATCAAGTAAAGGTAAACATGTAGCTATAACTGATATACGTGTAAACATACAGGTATAACAAGATATATGTATCTACCTATCAGTAATGATGTAATATACCCTCCAGGTATAAGTGAAGTATGTATGAAAAGTATACATGTAGCTATGTCATTATGTGTATATGTACCTATCACTAATGGTACAATACTATATAGGTACACAGGTAACTAGCATGTAAGTATGTCAAGGCATATGTGTAAGCATGTAGGTATACAGGTATGCTATATGTCATATGCATAAAGAAATATGAATCAATGTCTCAATGTCACTAACCAAACAATATCATTTCTATATGTGGGTTGTGCGTGACATGGCAATTATTGACGGTGTGTGTGGCATACAATCAGTGCTCGTGCAACATGAGTCGTCAATAATAATGCAGTGTCCTAAGGATACTAGTCCAAGAACAACAATTAACTAAGAAGTTGGGTGTATGCACAACTCTATAAATGAAATAGAATATGCGACAATATTAACATCTCTAGCCCAGACGCATAACGCTATGCGGGCAATTTTCCTGTAGATATTAAATCTACTCACTAACGCTTCTAGCTAAGTGAAGCCAACCACCTTTTTCCCTTTGTCGCAGCGTCCGAAGTCCCCGCCTGCGAACCTAAAACAATAAAACAATAAAACAAGTGTATATTAGTAAAAGACCCAAAACGCATACAAACTACATTAGACCGACGCAACAACACAAAACATACTCTCAAGTGTTCGTATTGTGGCTGAAGTGCGTAGCGACACGACGAAACCAACTCAAGAGCAAAATCACACAAAGTGCACGATCCATGTCGTATAACGTATCGCGCGAAAACGAAACACAAGAAACTACCTAAGTGATCCCAGATTTTGTATACAGAGAAAACCTAAAAATCAAACAAGACCAAACACACCTAAACCACTGCAGACACCTACCCACAAAAACCCAAACTCTATCTCCAAACCAAAACAGACATCGCCGGAATTCCTCTTCTCGTCGCCGGCCGAGTCCGAGCTCCAGGGGTCCATGTTCCAGGTTATGTCCTATGGTCTCAGGTACAACACAACTACTTTGTTTGGTTTTCTATTAAAATCTCTGGGTCACAGCAGATCACATATGTCACAAACGACACTAAAAATACGATATTTGCACATAAACTTAACTTTACGCTATCTAAACTGAAACTAAAAGTCTACAAAACATAAAAACTACATAAAGAACAGAAATAGATCATTACCTAATCTAAAGAACTCAAAGATCCAAGCTTTGCATGCTCCAAGGCATCCAAGAGGCAAAAGGTGATCAAAGATGTGATTTTTGTGAGATTGTGAAGTTTTTGATAAAGTTTTGTGATGGAGAATGAAAGTGTTCAGTTGTGAGGTGAGAGATATGAGAGAATAAAAGAGATATAAGAAACGAGAGAGTGTGTGAGGATAAGAGGGAGGGAGGTGAGTGTAGGGTGAGAGATGAGGTGACTGTAACATTAGCATTAATTCACCATTTAATGCTTTCACACCTCACCTTACCACCACCTCACTCAACAGAAGAAATATCTCACTCTCACACAAAAGATCTAGGAAATGGTTAAGGATTGGATTAGAGTTAAAGCAAAAATTAGATAAATGGTTAAGTGTCATGGTAGATAAGATCAAGATTAGCACAAACAAATCCTCACAATAACGTGCACACGTGCGTGCATGTCCATAACAAATAATAATAAATTATTAATTAAATGTTATAAAATGTGAGCAACCCGAATTGATAAACTTTTTACAGTAAACCCGCATTAACATCTAAACTAACACTAACCGAAATCTAAGGCGTTACACCAGATTGTCGAATCAAGTGTTGATTTGATAATATGATATACAAATAAATGATATTAGTCGGTCATATGTGATATAACCGTATTATTAAATCAAGAGTTGATTTAAATATGTGATATATATTATATTTTATATAATTATATCTTAACTATAATATCATTAGCTCACTAAATATTTTATTATATGTATTAATATATCTATATATATATATATATGATAAATATATATATAAATATATATGTTGTGTGACATAAATTTCTATTTTATGAAAATAGAAATGAGGTGGAAAATGGGAAGACTTAGGGAGCATGGTTGCAAGCATGGGCTTTTATCATTGTTTATTCATCTTAACTCACTATTCAAGCATGGGTGCAATTTTATATTGCAATAATTCCATACTTGAATGAGTGAGGTCAAGAGGTCAGCCATTCACTTGTTCATTCTAACCCTTAGCCATTTTTCTTTAGTTGCTCCCATATGCTCTCAAGCTTCTTCTTCATCCTAATTGTCATGGTTCAAGCTTCAACCGTCACATGTGATGTGAACCATGAAACTTGAACATAAACTTGTGAGCTTTCAGATTCCCTACTTCACCATCCTACACTTGACGAGCAATCGAGCGTAGCGTGTTTCCTACACGAAAGAGTTTAGTGTAGAGGTAGCTTGAGTTGGAGGGACTTCACGTGGATCATCTTCGACACGAAGGTCATTGGAGGAAGCTCGTCCGAACCCTCAAGTGGAGCCTAGTGGAGTCGCGGGATGTCACGACCCACAGGGTACGGAACGTGACTGGCACTTAAGTTACGAAACGTCTCAAGACGTCCGTAAAATAAGTAAGCCAAAGCCCAGAAATCAAACCAAAAAAAGCAGACGAGTGAAGGAAAACCAATCAATTGAAAGCGAGTTTATCAAATAAGTCATATCAAGCCTCTTTAAAAACAATATCAATTTTTCCGAAAATTTCGGCAGAGTCTCCTTTGTAAATACTGGCCCCCAAAATGGGTACAACAAGAATATATATGAATACAACAAATAAGGCATCCCCAAGCGGGAGCTAGCTCTTCGCTACAAGGCGGTCACAAATCCCACGCAATGTAAATCAGCAATGTGCATAAATAAACATAAGAAGCACAAGTAAAACAGCATGTCGACTCAAGTGAGCTCGACCCCAAAATACAGCATAAAAAAATCCACAAATCTCAGTCTCGTCTCTAGGTCAATATACAACAATACTGGTAGATACAGTAGATGGAGTACTCTAGATACAAGAATATACAAGGTGGTACAAAATAATAATACAACCCACCTACGAGCAAAAGCCTCGAGTCCAGGCAAAAGAGGGAAAAGAAGCAAGTGCGCCCGCCGGTACTATACTGACGGAGCGGACCTGCAAAAGGCTGTGGCACAACGGGGGTGAGTTGCCAACTCGTGAGTAATAAATAACATCTATATAGGCTATCGCAAGCATGCACACAAGCATCCTAGCATCTATACTACAGGTATAGCAGGATATACTAACAGGTATGTATGCAACATGAATGCACTAGCAGGTATGAATGCAATATGAATCAACTCGTGATCTGAATATATAGGTACAAGAAGTCATATTTTTCATTTAGGAATCTCTTTTCTTTTAAATATCAGCACAATACCAATAGAATCAACAAGAATCCGTGTCAAGTATTGACACCTCAAAACTGTCTCAATCTCATGTATCCATATCATAGTATCTCTGGCCTCAGCCGTCCGGCTGACCCATCTCAAATATCAATATCTCATCATGTCGCGGCCACGGTCGGTATCCTCTGGATATCCGCCATGCCAAAATAATCACCGGTAGGTAGCCCATCCCTGCCAGGCTCAACGTCCGCAACACGACCTTCTTGCCCCGGGGTACATTACCGAGCCCACCATCTACCCGAGACGGTTCATCCAACTTCTCGAAACGGGTCTCGAAAACCACAGCAAACTCATGGTGGACGACACTTACATCACTAGAAAACCGCAATTTACATATTTTAAAAAGGTAATAAGTTTATAAATTTTGCGGTTTTCCCTCGAAATCTAGAAATATCATAAAATCTCAAAAAATCCTCATAAGTGCATATGTCAATGATAATGAATGCTTATGGTATCAATAATCAAGTTGCGATGTATGATTAATAGACTAGGCATGAACAAATAATATGATGAGGTACATGCATATGAATAGCAATCCTACGATTTCATTTTAAGGAATTAAAGACAATAGCACAAGTTTAAGCATCAATTATAGTAAAAGGTTTCAAATAATAGGTTATCTAGTGTGGTGGCATGGCAATTACCAGGGCGTGTGTGTACGCATGAATAGTGCTCGTGCTGCATATAAAAACCCTGGCAATGGTGCAGGTGTTCTATAGAATAGGTTCGCATATGTATATCAAATAAAGCATGGATGTAGTTACTAATATTACTAGAAATCTTTAACTACTTAAACTATCGGCGACTTGCTCCATCCAAACGTTAGTCCCCCTTAGATGTTATATCTACTCACCGGAATCCCCAGCTTGCAACGTCTAATCACCGCTTTCCCTTTTCATGCCGCGTCCGAAGTCTCCTCGACCGATCCTGGAATTTGCAACAATACAAAACATAAGGTTACATATCATGAAACGACGTAAATCCCAAACGAAAATATTCATGTTCACGAGTTAGGCACAACGTGCACAGGGTGCGCGGAACACACACGAAAATCACAAAAACTAACTATAATCGTCGTTTTGGGATGCCCTGCAAAACTAAAACCCGATCACACAAAATTCCGCACTCACACATCCTAAATGTCATAGGATATGCTAAAAATATAATCAAGTTATCACAAATAATTCATCACATAATTTTATATAAAAACTAGTAAGCATTTACATTCCAAAATCGGTGCAAACATCGCCGATTTGCGATAAAGTGCACACATCATCGCACAACCACCCAAGTTAACATTAGAAAGCCACTACAATTAATTTAACCCAATTACCATGCTACAAAACCCATTATCTAAACACAACCCTTTCTTGAATTTATAACCTAGTAATTCCAAATCAAATTCCACACTTGAAAATTTAAATTAACACAAATAAAAGCCCACATAAGAAAATTAACCTCTTAGATTAGGTTAGCAAAATAACTAGATGGAAAAATAGATTTAATTAGCCTAGTAATGGTGTGCTAAAACCCAAGTTCATATTAAACTACCCTCTTTAAAAAAACTAGATTAGAAATTAACAAAAGATTTAACACTAAACAATTACAAGGTTCTAATTAGCACACTTAAGCTACAATGTAACCATTTGATTAGAAATTATACCTCAAAAGTTCAATCCTAAGCTTGCTCAAGCCTCCCAAGACACCTCCTTTCTCCAAGATTTAAACCAATTTGGGCTTGAGAAGAGATAGAATAAGGTTTTGCTTTGAAATTGTAAAGGAAATTTTTGATTTTTGTTGAATTTCAATGGATTTTGATGGAAATTTTTGTAGCAAAAGATAAAGGAAATTAGAGGGGCTGCACCAAGTGGGGTTTCGGCCGATGAGGGAGGGGTTGGAGAAGGTGAGGGAAGAGTGGGAAAAGTCAAGGTCAAAGCCATACCAATCAACCAAAAACCCATACCCAATTTAATATATTAAAACCATTTTCATATCATTTTGTTCAAATGAGTTGGGGAAAAATTTTGTGGGCTTGCTGTTGAGGTGGGGCCGGCCAAGAGGGAGTGAGGATGAGTGTGAGAGAGTGCACAAAAATTTTTATTCAAAAAGACCCTCCACAAGTCCAAAATTGCAACTTTTAGTTCAAAATAAATATATTTTTGTTTTCCATAATAAAAACCCATTAAAACTTGAAATAAAAAACTAAAAATTTATATTACAACTAGATTTTAATTAAGATGATTTTAAAGATTAAAATTAGCCCATTTAAATTTTTATTTATCGCTAATTTACTGTATTTGTTTACCGGCTTAAAATAATATTAAAAATTGAAAAATTACGGAAAATTTTAAATGACCAGAATTTTATAAATAACTCATTAGCTACTAAAAACTAGAAATTATCTATAAAAATTAGGTATAATTAGGCCTAAGCTGCAAATATACAAAAAGTCGATTTACGGAAAAATACCAAATTTTCACCGATTTTCGGGAAAACACCAAAACGACATTTCAAGGCCTTACAATCTTTCCCGCTTAAAGAAATTCGGTCCCCGAATTTAAAAATATAGCTACGCATACCTTCAAAGAGATGGGGATATTTCTTCCTTATCTCGTCCTCGGTCTCCCAAGTGACATCCTCGCTGCTCGGGCTACGCCAAAGGACCTTGACGGTCGGTATAACTTTCGATCTTAATTTCTTCACCTGCCGATCCAGGATGACCACCGGCTGCTCTGCAAAAGAAAGGCCATGCTCTAGCTGGACTGTCGGGTGCTGAATCGCATGTGAAGGGTCGTGAAAGTACTTGCAGAGCATCGAAACATGGAAGACGGGGTGAACATCGGGAAAGCTGGGTGGAAGAGCCAAACGATACGCAACTGCACCGACACGCTCGAGGATCTCGAAGGGACCCACAAATCTGGGACTAAGCTTTCCTTTTCGCCCAAAACGCATCACGCCCTTCATCGGAGAGACCCTCAGAAAAACATGATCGCCAACTGCGAACTCTAGTCTGCGACGGCGTCTGTCTGCATACAATTTCTGTCTACTCTGAGCCGCTCTCATCCGGTCTCGAATCAGCTGTATCTTCACGGTCGTCTCCTCCACAAGCTGTGGCCCCAAAATACTGCCCTCACTGAGCTCTGTCCAACAGACGGGCGATCTGCATCTCCTCCCATACAATGCCTCGAAAGGTGTCATCTGAATAGTATCCTGGAAGCTGTTGTTGTAGGAGAACTCCACTAACGGTAAATGATGATCCCAGCTACCTCCGAAGTCTAAAACGCACGCTCGGAGCATGTCCTCAAGAGTCTGAATGGTCCGCTCTGACTGGTCGTCGGTCTGCAGATGAAATGCTGTGCTGAAACTCAAATGGGTGCCCAATGCTACCTGAAGTCTCTGCCATAGTCGGCTGGTAAACTGGGTGCCTCTGTCGGACAAGATACACGTCGGGACTCCATGCAGTCGTACAATCTCGTCGATGTAAATCTGGGCATACTGAGCAAAACCGAAAGTGGTCTTCACTGGCAGGAAGCGAGCCGCTTTCGTCAATCGATCCACGATCACCCAAATGGAGTCATACCCTCGACTGGTCCTGTGTAGACCCACCACAAAGTCCATCGAAATCTGCTCCCATTTCCACTCCGGAATGGGCAAAGGCTGCAACTCTCCTGCTGCCTCTGGTGCTCAGCCTTGACTTGCTGACAAGTCAAGCATCTCGATACGAAGTCTGTGACGTCCCTCTTCATCCCGTCCCACCAGTAAACATCTCGCAAATCTTGGTACATCTTGGTGGAGCCCGGATGAACGATGTATGTCGATCTATGCGCCACCTAAAGAATCTCACGCCGCAGTCCCTCAGAATCTGGTACGCACAGTCGAGTCCTAAATCGCAGTACTCCCTGATCATCGATCACGAACTCGGAATCTCTGCCCTGTCTAATCTGCTCCATGATCTCTGAAAGACGGTCGTCGCTGGGCTGTGCCTCTCGAATACGGTCAAGTAACTACGGACGTGCACGAACATGCGCAAGTTGTCCCCCTGTCGGAGTGAACTCGAACTCAACCCGGCTATCGCATAAAATCTGCCAATCTGCCAACGACTTCCTCTGTACTGCGCGCAAACAAGATAGACTACCCCCGGGCCTTCTGCTCAAAGCATCCGCCACTACATTAGCCTTGCCCGGGTGATACAAAATCTCGCAATCGTAGTCCTTTACTAGTTCCATCCAACGGCGCTGTCTGAGATTCAAGTCTCGCTGCTGAAATATATACTTTAAGCTCTTATGATCAGTGAATATCTGACACGACTCGCCGTATAGGTAATGTCGCCAGATCTTAAGTGCAAAGACCACTGCAGCCATCTCCAAATCGTGAGTGGGGTAATTCTGTTCATGTTTCTTCAACTGCCGTGAAGCATACACAATCACCCTGTCATGCTGAATCAATACGCACCCTAGCCCCACTCGTGAAGAGTCACAGTAAACCACGAATCCACCTAATCCTGAAGGCAAAGATAATACCGGCGCCGTAGTCAAACAAGTCTGTAGCTGCTGAAAACTGTGCTCACACTCCTCCATCCAAACGAAAGGAACTCCCTTCTGGGTCAATCCGGTCAAAGGTGCAACAATACGGGAGAAATCCTGAACGAATCGCCTGTAGTAGCCAGCCAGGCCTAGGAAACTGCGGATCTCCGTAACTGATGCCGGTCTGGGCAACTGCTGAACGGCCTCGATCTTCTTCGGGTCCACACATATGCCATCTCTCGTAATCACGTGACCCAAGAATCCGACGCTGTCCAACCAGAATGCACACTTGGAAAATTTTGCGAAAAGCTGGTGCTCCCTCAAAGTCTGCAACGTAATCCGCAAGTGCTGCTCGTGCTCCTCTCTGCTCCGGGAGTACACCAAGATATCGTCGATAAACACGATGATGAACAAGTCAAGATACGGCCTGAATGTACGGTTCATCAAATCCATAAATGCAGCTGGGGCATTGGTGAGTCCGAACGACATCACCAGAAACTCATAGTGACCATAGCGCGTACGGAAAGCTGTCTTCGGTATATCCTCCTGTCGAACTTGCAGCTGATGGTACCCTGATCGCAAGTCGATCCTCGAAAAATACCCCGCACCCTGAAGCTGGTCGAACAAATCATCAATGCGTGGCAACGGATATCGGTTCCGCAGGGTAACTTTGTTCAGCTGGCGGTAGTCGATACATAAGCGCAAACTTCCGTCCTTCTTCTTGACAAACAGGACCGGAGCACCCCACGAAGAAACACTAGGTCGAATAAGCCCCTTATCTAACAAATCCTGCAACTGATCCTTCAGCTCTCGAAGCTCCGCCGGGGCCATCCGATAAGGCGGTATAGAAATAGGCCTCGATCCGGGAATCAAGTCAATGCAGAACTCAACGTCGCGCTCAGGCGGTAGCCCAGGAAGCTCGTCAGGGAAAACAGCAGGAAACTCACAAAGAATCGGGACCCGGTCCAAAGGAACCTCTGCAGCTCGAGTATCATAAATATACGCTAAGAATCCCTGACATCCCTTCCGCATAAGCTGACCAGCGCGAAGAGACGAAATCAAGCTGGGAAAGGTGACGCTGCGGTCTCCCTGAATAACAAGGACTGGCTCTCCCGGAAAGCTAAATCTGACTGCTTTCTCACGGCAGTCCACTGAAGCATAACAGGTGGCTAGCCAATCCATACCCAGAAGCACATCAAAGTCCAACATATCGAGGAGAATCAAATCAACCGACGAATCCCTCTCCCCGATACGAACGGAACACAATCGAAACACAAAACGAGCGACAAATGACTCACCTACCGGGGTAATAACAACAAGCGGCTGATCTAACGACGGCGACTCATGGCCCAACATCGGTGCAAATTGTGTAGATACGTACGAATGTGTGGAACTTGGGTCGAATAATACCCGTGTGTCGAAAGAGCAAACTGGCAAGGTACCTATCACAACGGCGTTGGATGCCTGTGCATCCTGTGGCGTCAAAGCAAAAACTCGGGCCTGACCTCCTCCAATAACTGGATGTCCTCGGTCTCGGCCTCGGCCTCCTCATCCTCTCTAGATCGGACCGCCACGTCCACGGCCTCTGGGTGCATCAAACTGTCGTGGAGCATCGCCAGTGGTAGGAAGTAGGGCTCTTTGGGGAGGAGGTGGTGATGGCGGTAAGGTCACATGTGGAACTGTCGCCGCTCCCTGTCGTCTCACTAGACAGTCTCTGATACGGTGGTGCGGACTCCCGCACCCAAAACATCCTGGCGACGGCTGCTGTCCCTGTGGATATGAACCATATAACTGACCCCGTCCAAATCCTCTGCCAGGCCCATCTCTCGGAAAGAATCTGGCGCGCTGCCTCTGCGACGGCACATCGGTGCGAATCCTCTTCAGCCCAAAAACGGCCGAAGTCTGTGATATGCGTGCCTCCATCCGTAATGCCGTATCCATAGCAGCTGAATAGGTGTCGATGTGCTGGGTGCCAATAGCAAGAAATAGCTGGGTGTCAAGTCCCTGCACGAACCTCTTCACCATCTTTTCTTCAGTATCCACCAAAATACGGAGCATATCTGGACAACTGCGTGAACTGGACATCGTACTAAGACACCGTCATCCCTGGAGTCTTGATCAAGGCCTCAAAACTACGAGCTCTGGCGTCACGGACGCTCTCTGGGAGGAAACGAGCTACAAAGACTGCTGTAAACTCGGCCCAAGTCATAGGCGGTAGACCTGCAGCTCGACCTCTCAAGACTGACTCCCACCATGTCTGCGTGAGGCCCTCTAGATGGAAATTCGCAAGCTCCACCCATCGATCGTCCGAACATCTGAGCGAACGGCAGATCTGGCTAAACTGTCAAGGAATGTCTACGGATCCTCTGCTCATCGGTTCCCGTGAAGACCGGAGGTCTCAGCCTCAAGAAATCCTGTAGCGATATTGGGATAGCCACGGTAGTAGGAGGAGGAGCAACTGTCTGGGTAGCAGGCACCATGGTAGTCTGTGATGTAGTTGGTACATCCTCCGATCTCGGTGCACGACTGGCCGATACTATGGATCCCACCATCTGTCGTAACTCCTGCATACCTCCCATCATCTGTCGTAGCTCCTCCATACCAGACTCAAGCCTATCCATGTGGCCTGGGGAAGGCGGATCAGTCTGTCCCTGAGGCGTAGGTATCCTACCCTGCTCGGTCCTCGTCTCGGACGAGCCTACTCGGATCTCATCTCTGGCGGCAGCCCTCTGCGCTCTCGTAGCCTTCGGCGGCATAGTGGCTGTTACAAGAACAGGATGATAAGAACAGTGCAATAGAATCATAGGATACACAGAATTGAAGAAGGAATTTTCAAGCAAGTATATCGTAAAGCCACTTAGGCGGAGTACCGTATCGCAAGTATGCCGCGGACATACGCACGCTACGTTACACTGCTTAAGTCACTTACTCCATCTACCAAAGGTCGTCCTACACTCAGAAAGGTAAAACCTATCGCTCTGATACCAACTTTGTCACGACCCGTAGGGTACGGAACGTGACTGGCACTTAAGTTACGAAACGTCTCAAGACGTCCGTAAAATAAGTAAGCCAAAGCCCAGAAATCAAACCAAAAAAAGCAGACGAGTGAAGGAAAACCAATCAATTGAAAGCGAGTTTATCAAATAAGTCATATCAAGCCTTTTTAAAAACAATATCAATTTTTCCGAAAATTTCGGCAGAGTCTCCTTTGTAAATACTGGCCCCCAAAATGGGTACAACAAGAATATATATGAATACAACAAATAAGGCATCCCCAAGTGGGAGCTAGCTCTTCGCCACAAGGCGGTCACAAATCCCACCCAATGTAAATCAGCAATGTGCATAAATAAACATAAGAAGCACAAGTAAAACAGCATGTCGACTCAAGTGAGCTCGATCCCAAAATACAGCATAAAAAAATCCACAAATCTCACAGTCTCGTCTCTAGGTCAATATACAACAATACTGGTAGATACAATAGATGGAGTACTCTAGATACAAGAATATACAAGGTGGTACAAAATAATAATACAACCCACCTACGAGCAAAAGCCTCGAGTCCAGGCAAAAGAGGCAATTGCGCCCGCCGCTACTGTACTGACGGAGCGGACCTGCAAAAGGCTGTGGCACAACGGGGGTGAGTTGCCAACTCGTAAGTAATAAATAACATCTATATAGGCGATCGCAAGCATGCACACAAGCATCCTAGCATCTATACTACAGGTATGGAAGGATATACTAACAGGTATGTATGCAACATGAATGCACTAGCAGGTATGAATGCAATATGAATCAACTCGTGATCTGAATATATAGGTACAAGAAGTCATATTTTTCATTTAGGAATCTCTTTTCTTTTAAATATCAGCACAATACCAATAGAATCAACAAGAATCCGTGTCCAGCATCGACACCTCAAAACTATCTCAATCTCATTTATCCATATCATAGTATCTCTGGCCTCAGCCGTCCGGCTGACCCATCTCAAATATCAATATCTCATCATCTCGCGGCCACGGTCGGTATCCTGTGGATATCCGCCGTGCCAAAACAGTCACCGGTAGGTAGTCCATCCCCTGCCAGGCACAACGTCAGCATCACGACCTTCTTGCCTCGAGGTACCTTACCGGGCCCACCATGTACCCGAGACGGTTCATCCAACTCCTTGAAACGGGTCTCGAAAACCACAGCAAACTCATGGTGGACGACACTTACATCACTAGAAAACCGCAATTTACATATTATAAAAAGGTAATAAGTTTAGAAATTTTGCGGCTTTCCCCCGAAATCCAGAAATATCATAAAATCTCAAGAAATCCTCATAAGTGCATATGTCAATGATAATGAATGCATATGGTATCAATAATCAAGTTGCGATGTATGATTAATAGACTAGACATGAACAAATAATATGATGAGGTACATGAACATGAATAGCAATCTTACAATTTCATTTTAAGGAATTAAAGGCAATTGCACAAGTTTAAGCATCAATTATAGTAAAAGGTTTCAAATTATATGTTATCTAGTGTGGTGGCATGACAATTACCAGGGCGTGTGTGTACGCATGAATAGTGCTCGTGCTGCATATAAAAACCCTGACAATGGTGCAAGTGTCCTATAGAATGGGTTTGTATAAGTATGTCAAATAAAGAATGGATGTAGTTACTAATATTACTAGAAAACTTTAACTACTTAAACTATCGGGCGACTTGCACCATCCAAACGATAGTCCCCCATAGATGTTATATCTACTCACCGGAATCCCCAGCTAGCTATGTCCAATCACCGCTTTCCTTTTTCGTGCCGCGTCCGAAGTCTTCGCGACCGATCCTGGAATTTGCACCAATACAAAACATAAGGTTACATATCATGAAATGACGCAAATCCCAAACGAAAATATCCACGTTCACGAGTTAGGCACAACGTGCACAGGGTGCGTGGAACACACACGAAAATCACAAAAACTAACTATAATCGTCGTTTTGGGATGCCCGGCAAAACTAAAACCCGATCACACAAAATTCCGCACTCACACATCATAAATGTCATAGGATATACAAAAAATATAATCAAGTTATCACAAATTATTCATCACATAATTTTATATAAAAACTAGTAAGCATTTACATTCCAAAATCGGTGCAAACATCGCCGATTTGCGATAAAGTGCACACATCATCGCACAACCACCCAAGTTAACCATTAGAAATCCACTACAATTAATTTAACCCAATTACCATGCTACAAAACCCATTATCTAAACACAACCCTTTCTTGAATTTATAACCTAGCAATTCCAAATCAAATTCCACACCTGAAAATTTAAATTAACACAAATAAAAGCCCACATAAGAAAATTAACCTCTTAGATTAGGTTAGCAAAATAACTAGATTGAAAAATAGATTTAATTAGCCTAGTAATGGTGTGCTAAAACCCAAGTTCATATCAAACTACCCACTTTAAAAAAAAACTAGATTAGAAATTAACAAAAGATTTAACACTAAACAATTTCAAGGTTCTAATTAGCACACTTAAGCTACAATGTAACCATTTGATTAGAAATTATACCTCAAAAGTTCAATCCTAAGCTTGCTCAAGCCTCCCAAGACACCTCCTTTCTCCAAGATTTAAACCAATTTGGGCTTAAGAAGAGATGGAATAAGGTTTTGCTTTGAAATTGTAAAGGAAATTGTTGATTTTTGTTGAATTTCAATGGATTTTGATGGAAATTTTTGTAGCAAAAGAGAAAGGAAATGCGAGGGGCTGCACCAAGTGGAGTTTCGGCCATATGAGGGAGGGGTTGGATAAGGTGAGGGAAGTGTGGGAAAAGTCAAGGTCAAAGCCATACCAATCAACCAAAAACCCATACCCAATTTAATATATTAAAACCATTTTCATATCATTTTGTTCAAATGAGTTGGGGAAAAATTTTGTGGGCTTGCTGTTGAGGTGGGGCCGGCCAAGAGGGAGTGAGGATGAGTGTGAGAGAGTGCACAAAAAGTTTTATGCAAAAAGACCCCCCACAAGTCCAAAATTGCAACTTTTAGTTCAAAATAAATATATTTTTGTTTTCCATAATAAAAACCCATTCAAACTTGAAATAAAATACTAAAAATTTATATTACAACTATATTTTAATTAACCTTATTTTAAAGATTAAAATTAACCCATTTAAATTTGTATTTATCGCTAATTTAATGTATTTTTTTACCGGCTTAAAATAATATTGAAAATTCAAAAATTAAGGAAACATTTTAAATGACCAGAATTTTATAAGTAACTCATTAGCTACTAAAAACTAGCAATTACCTATCCAAATTAGGTATAATTAGGCATAAACTGCAAATATACAAAAAAGACGATTTACGGAAAAATACCAAATTTTCGTCGATTTTCGGGAAAACACCAAAACGACATTTCAAGGCGTTACACGGGACTGCTACACGGAGCATGTAAAGTGAAGGACTCGATCTACGAGGGTATGGCCATATTCACTTCTTATAGTTTTTCTTGATATCAAACTTGAAACCCTAGTCAACTAGTTAAAGATCTTGTTTAGTCTAGGTTAGCAGCTATAAAAATTTGAATTTGGCATGACTGATGTCACTGTTCCCCTCCGAATGGCGGCCAAGACAACGTGGGGACGTCTTGCCTGAAATTTAGGGCAGATGCTATTTGGTTTTATCCGTCCACCTCTCCGAAGATGCCAAGTTGATTTATGGCACCGTGTATCGGAGGTTTAGACGGATGCGGCCGATGTAGCAGACTCGTCAGATTCCCCCTCGTTTGAGGGGTTTTTGATTGTAGGGACGCTCTTCCCTGCAGGCGCAAGCCCATGCAGTTAATTACGCTACCGCTTCGCGGTAGCCACTTTCTCCTTCTCCGGAATTTCACTTCGTGTCGTGTGTGTTTGTTTTGTTTGTGGATGCCCGTGGATTGTATACGGAGACTAAGTTATGTCGTCGCCCATAGGACGTGGATTAGTCCAAATCCGTATTTACTTAGATTTGGGTTTGGTGTTTTAGTTTAAGGATACGTTAGCCATATTGAGGCTAAGATCAACTTAAACGTTCGTTAAGGATATGTTAGTCTGATTTGAGACTAAGATCAACATAACGGAAAGAGCATTTAGGGGCTCTATTGTTCCAGTTTAGAGACGTAGTGGTCCATAGTATGCATGGCCATCGTGACCCGTCGCCTCTCTGACGTCGTTGAAGTATTACAACGATAGGTGTCAGAGGAGTTCAGAGATGTACCTTTTGACCAAAGTTGATTGAGGGTCTTTATAGTCCAATTTGGGACTAAAGTCTGTTTGAATGTTTAAGGATACGTTAGCCATATTTGAGGCTAAGATCAACTTAAACGTTCGTTAAAGATACGTTAGTATGATTTGAGAGTAAGATCAACTAACGGAAAGAGCATTTAGGGGCTCTATTGTTCCAGTTTAGGGACATAGTGGTCCATAGGATACATGGCCATTAGGACCCGTCGCCTCTCTGACGTCGTTGAAGGATTGCAACGATAGGTGTCAGAGGAGTTCAGAGATGTACCCTTGGACCAAAGTTGATTGAGGGTCTTATAGTCCAATTTGGGACTAAAGTCTGTTTGAATGTTTAAGGATACGTTAGCCATATTTGAGGCTAAGATCAACTTAAACAGGATCATTTAGATCCGACAAAAGAGCATTCGAGGGCTCTATTGTTCCAGTTTAGGGACATAGTGGTCCATAGGTAGTTTAAGGACATCGCGGTCCATTTTCCAGTTTAGGGACATGGTGGTCCAGGTGTTATGAGTGGTTGTCGGGACCCGTCACCTCTCTGACGTCGTTGAAGGATTACAACGATAGGTGTCAGAGGAGTTCGGAGATGTACCCTTGAACCGGATGTAAATTGATTTAAGGGAGCAGTCGTGCTCGGTCAATTTAATTTGAGAACTTACAGCCATAATTGGGGTAAGTCCAGCTGAAGACGATCAACGTTTTTATTTGTCTTTGGCCTATTAGGCCTGTGCTAGGGCTTTGCCCCTGTTTAATAATGCACTGTATTTTATTTTGGCCTGTAAGGCCTATTTGATTTGGGCTCTGTCCCTTTATTTATGATGCAGAGCATCTGTTTTGGTCTGACAGGCCTTTGCTTGAGCTCTGCCCTTTTTAAAAAAATAATGCATGGAATTTTATTAGGCCTGTTAGGCCTTTTTTTAATTGGGCTCAGCCCTTCCTTTCAATAATGCAGTGCATTAATTACTTGACAGTGGCCATGTGGCCTGTAAGGCGCTTTGCGCCAATTAGTGAGCGCAAGCGCATGTGGACGTGACACGTGTCACGCTCCGGTGAGCGAAAGTGCAGTGCACCGCGCTGTTGCGCTGCTGACACGTGGCGCGCTCTGGTGAGTTGCGCCAATTTCAGAGAGCAATGCTCTATTTTAAAAGTGCATAGCGTAAGTTGTTCTGGAGCTGATATGTGGCGCTCTCTGGTGGCTTGCGCCAACCCGAGAGCGCAATAGAGCAGATTTACAAGTGCAATGCACTGTTTTAATATCTTGATCCAATTTTGGATTCAAGAAAAGAATCTTTTAAGATTCCAGAACCAATGGTTCATCCAAAAGGCAATCCCTTTGTTATTACTATTTTTTATTGAAGATCCTTGATCTTGTTCTTAGATCAATGATCTTTTCAGAAGAAATTCTTCTTTTTTATTCAAAGGGTTTACCTTTTTCTCTTTTTGAGTTCTTCTCAAAATTCTTTAAAGGAGTTGTCTCTTTGTTTCTGTGTTTCTGTCTCTCTGTGTTGATGTGTGTTAATATGTTTTAGACTTGGGGTCTAGGGGCCTTTATATAGTGCCAATTAGTTTGTTAAATTAGTTAAAGAGATCTTTCTCTGAGTGATTTAGGGATTTTTCTCCACCGTTGGATCTTTGATCCAAGGGCTTCTGCTTTACAGAAGAGGATCTTATTGTTTTAATTAGATCAGAAAGATTTTTCTACAATTTTAATTCTGTTTTGGTGCTGCCACAGTTGGCGCAAGCGCATTTGCGCTTGACACGCGGCGCGCAGCGCAGAGCGCAGCGCACCTGCGCTGCCACGTGTCGCGCAGCGCAGAGCGCAGATTGCCTGAAGCGTTGCTTCCTTTATAGAGCCTAGCTCTAATTGAGTGCGCTGCCTTGGGCGCTGCGCTCCCTGCGCTGGCATGTCTGATTTTGACATGTGGCGCTCTGCGCGCAGCGCAGGGGTTCTGAAGCGTTGCTTCAATTTTTGAATTTTTGAAATTCAAACAGAGCTTTGCTCTAATAGGGAGATTTTCTCCTTTATTATTATTATTATTTACTTATTATTATTATTATTATTATTATTATTATTATTATTATTATTTTATGGAAGCGGGTTTTGAGCCAAAATTTTGGCGGGAACAAATGCCCCGCACTACTTTGCCCACGTAAGTATGTATGTGGGTGAAGTAGTGCAAAGTTATGCATGGTCACAGAATTGAGGGCTTATGAGACAAGTTTAGGGTCCTTGTACCCTAAGGCTTTTCAACTTTATGAGCCGTGAGGGTCTCATAAAGAATTTTCTCCCTAGGGAACGAGAGGATCTCGTAGGTGTATTTTCTCCTTAGGAATCATGAGGATTCCTAAGTGCGTTTTCTCTTACAAGTCGTAAGGATGTTATAAGAGAATTTTCCTTCTTACGAGTCGAGAGAACTCGTAAGCTGTTGTTTCCCTCTTTGTCGAGATTCGACTTTAGAGAGTGAGACCAGTGGATAGTATGCAAGAGATCGTTTTTGGCCGACTTGCAGGATCCCAGTGCTTAGGAAAAAAGTTTTTTACTCCCCGCTGCCTAAGGCTTTGCCTCACAAGTCGAAATGAATCGAGCATTTCTCGCAAGGATGTCCTAACGTCACAGTTAACCTCTTCTCTTTACGACAGAGGTCCGTTAGGGTCTGTGGTACTTAGGGTTTGTCTGTCGCACAGTCACATCAGCTGATATATTCTTCGATAGGCAATCGTTCTGTTTGAGTAGCCCTGCGACTGCCGTGTCTCTGATCCCTTCGGGGGCTGGACAAGACGTCTTCAAGCAATCCTCCTTGGTAGTTTGACCGTCGGAAGAGCAAGCGTTAGGAATTTTGCCATGCCGCTTTTTACTTGAGGTTAGGCTCATTTTGGAGAGCCCCGATGAGTCATAACCACTCCGCGCTGGGGTGGGACGATCTCCAATAGTCTTTCAGGTTTTATATGAGTTGCCATCAAGACCCTGAAGCTAGGAATTTGGCCTTTGCTTCGTTCGCTGGCATTGCGTCCTCTATATTGAGACGAATGTCGCGGTTGTCTCTAGGTTGTTGGTGAACCGTCGAGGTTTGGAACTAGGGACTTTGCCGTGGCTCCGCTGTTTGATGATGTCACGTCTGCTGTGTCGAGACGAACGTCGAGGTGGCGACCATTCTAAACTGGTGTGAGATGATCTCCGGTTGTCTTTCAGGCTTTATATGACTTGCCGTTAAGACCTTGAAGCTATGAATTTGGCCTTCGATTCATTTGCTTTGTCATATCCAAATCCTGTTGGAGAAAGGATATTGTTGTTGACATTGCGTCTGCTGTAACGAGACGAATGTTGAGGTGGATCTGGGATTTTGCCGTCACTCCGCTTTATTGACCATGGGGTCTTTTGTTGACGTTGTATCTGCATCTTGCTGGACTGCGAAGGAACGCCTTTGTTGATTCTTAGGCCGTAGATATTGCCGTTAAGATTTGGAACTAGGGACTATGCCGTGGCTCCATTTCATTGCGACTCTGAGGTCGGTTGCTGACGTCAAGACCCTGAAACTAGGGATCTTCCTTTTGCTCCGTTTGTTGACATTGTGTCTATAATATTGCGACAAATGTCGAGGTTGTCTCTAGGTTGTCTATGAACCGTCGAGACTTGACTTCGCCTTCTGGTGGATCCTGTTGGGAAGGTATGGTTCCCTCTTTGTTTGTGCCCCTGGATTGTATACAGAGATCGATGTGATCTCACCTGTAGGGCAAAAGTTTCATTCATTTTTTCTTATTATTATTGTATTTCCGCGATGCTTTATCATTTCATCTTTTATATCGCGAAGGTCGCGATTGCCCAATCATTTCAGCTAGTTTTCGCGGTGCCCAATCATTTCGGCTATTTCGTATGCATGTATGGCTCGCTGATTTTTTATCGCGAGTGTGGAACTTGGAATCTGATGCCAATCTCTGCATCAGCATCGCTACAACTGGAATATTGCCAGGAGCGAATCGTCATTTGCCATGAAAGGGCTTGGAATTTGAGACTGATTTAGGCATCAGCATCGCTACAACTGGGATATTACCAGGAGTGAATCATCATTTGCCTCTGTCGATGTCGAACAAAGGTGGCTTAGCAAACAGGGTTAGGATCCCGTCGACTAAGGCTTTTGACTTCACGAGCCGTAAGGGTCTCATAAAGGTGTTTCTCCCTACGAGTCGTGAGGATCTCGTAGGTGTGTTTTCTCCTTAGAAATCATGGGGGTTCCTAAGTGTGTGTTCTCTTATCAGTCGTAAGGATCTTACAAGAGTGTTTTCTCCTTGCAAGTCGAGAGGACCTACAAGTGTTTATTCACCGTGTAAACATATCCCTAGTCACGGATAGGACTTTTTTAGGGAAATGTTTATTCGCGCCCGTGGATTGTATACAAGGGTCAATACTGAACCGCTTGTAGGGCAGTATCGAAGGTTGTGATGGGGGTGCTTAAGAACAGGTTAAGGTTTCTGTAACTTAAGACTTTCAAATCTTATGAGCCGTGAGAGTCCCATAAGAGAGTTTTCCTTACGAGTCGTGAGGATCTCGCAAGTGTAATTTCTCCTTAGGAATCGTGATGATCCCTAAGTGTGTTGCTCCCTTATGAGTCGTAAGGATGTCACGCAGGTGGTTTCTCCTCACAAGGTCGAGAGGACCCTGTAAGTGTCTTTTAACGAGGTTGCGCCCTTTCGGGTTTTCACAACACTCGCCGGCAGCCCTGCTGTTTTTACTCATGGAGCCCTTTCGGGTTTTCATCCGTGCCCATTTTGCTTATGGACATACCTTTTTTTTAACGAGTCTGCGCCCATTCGGGTTTTCACAAACATCACCGGTAGTCCTGCTTTTTTTACTCACGGTGCCCTTTTGGGTTTTCATCCATGCCTATCTCGCTTGTGGACGTACCGTTTTTTTTGTTTTTTTAACCACGTCAGCCTGAAGATGCTGCGGGTTGGGAGTAGTTTAACGGCGTTTCGGTCATTTGCAAGTTTTAGGACATTGCGGTCCGCCGTTACCGTATTTGAGGCGAATTCTAGTTTACGGACTTTTCGGTCCATGGGGCTTTCCCTATGAATGAGCATGATGCCCTCGGTGTATCCATCTTTTTCAGAGCATGTGGTTATGGCGGGCTCACCTTCCAGTTTTCGGACAACGCGAACTTGCCCTGTTGGTATTGGTCTTCAACCCAGTTTTTGAAAACGTAGATGTTTTCGATCGGATGGCCCAATACTTGGTAGTAAGGGCAGTAATTAGGAGTGTTAACATCATTCAGTTGTGGCTGGTGTTTCGGCTCCGGTAAAGTGATAAGCCTGTTGCGCACTGCCACTTCGAACAGCCTCCTAGTTTCATCCCGGGGAAATGTGTAAGGACGTTTCAACTTTTCATAGAGGGGTTACCGCTTGTTGCTTTGGTGAACAACCGGTCTAGGGCCACTCGATTGTTGTTGAGCGTTGGCGACGAAGGCCGTTTTTTCCTTCCCTTTATCCTTTTTGTTCGATCCCTTATTTGCGGGTCCGAGATTCTTTCCGGGTAGTGTGCGATTGCACGGATGAATGTTCTCGCAACTCCTCAACTCTTTCGTTTTGGAGATGGATTCCTTGAAGAGAGGGCCGAGGGCTAATTTTTCGTCGGAGTCGCTCCCGAAGGTGAGAACTCGCGATCCCCCGTGATCAACCCTATGACAATTGCCGGCAATTCTTTTATGCTCATCTGTCGCATTTTTCCGCTGTATACGAGCTTCACGCTTTGTCCTGTTGAAGTGTTGCCTGTGAGCGACATACCCTTGCCACCAACACTTAAAGGAGTTGCAGTCTTCAGTAGGGTGTGTGATCTTCTGATGATATAAGCAGAAGTTAGGATGTACGTCCGCTTCATCAAGATATATACCACCAGGAGAATTTTCTCTGAAAGAGGGCAGCTTCATCCCCATCGATATGGCTTTGGCGAATCGTTTCCTTGTCTTGATCCTGCTTTCATTTGCGTCGGATGTACTTTGATCCGGTGGGAGTGTTTCGACCCTTTCATCTAGTCGCTGGCGTTTGGCTTTCTCGAATATGGCTATCTCGCGCTCTCGATCAGCTTTGCTTTTAAGACGGGCTTCGTTCAGGAATGAATCAATCATTTCGTCTGATGGTCCTAGAAATTCTGGCTCAGGATCTGCCCCCAGCTTCTCTGTGTAAGGAGCTTCTTCGTCATTTATTGACGAGTGAGAGATCACATGGAAGCTTGCCACATAATCTTCAGATTCATCCGACGAGTCTTCTCCATTGTCATCATCTCCGTCCTCAAGGACGTGGCTGAGAAATTCTTGGAGTGTGACTAGGGTCCGCGCCTTCTGATTATATTCTTCCAACGCGTCAATATGTTTTTGCAGGTCCGTGCGCTTGTCACCAGGCTGCACGGGCTTTTTGGTCTTCTTCTTCTTCTTCGAAGACTTTGACGGCTGAGTGTGAGCGCTCTGACCATCACCACACGTTTTTGGAGTTCAGCGCGGTTTCAGCATTCTCTCGATGATCTCGGGTTCCGGTGGATTTTTTCCACCTGATTGCCGGGCACGTTTGGAGATCCTTCAGCATTCTTTATGTTTTGGCTGAAAGAGCGACCTCCCACGGGGCTTCCCTTATGAATGAGCACGATGCCCCCGGTACATCCACTTTTTTAGGGGCGTGTGGTTGTGGCGGGTTCACTTTCCAGTTTTCGGATAATACGAACTTGCCTTGTTGGTATTGGTCCTCCATCCAGCCTTTAAAGACGAAGCAATCTTCAATTGGATGGCTTACCGCTTGATGGTAAGGGCAATAATTGGGACTATTAGCCTCGCCGGGTTGCAACGGTCGTTTTGGATTCGGGAGATTGATGAGCCTGTTGCGCACCGCTAGCTCGAACAATCACCGTGTTTTTTCCTGAGAAAACGAATAAGGGCGTCAAAGTTTCTATTCGAGAGATGGGCGTGGACGCACGCTGTTTTGACGAACAACCGGCTTTATGTTGCTCAGCTGTTGTTGAGTATTGGCGACAAAAGTCGCTTTCCCCTTCCCCTTTTCGTTTCGAGGTTCCAGTTTTGAAGAAGATGGTCCATGACCCATCTGGTCCATTTGGGCCAGCTTGTCAATCAAGGCCTGGAAAGTGGTTGGCTTGAAGAACATCATAAACTGCGAAATGGTCGCCTGAGGGTCGAGGGTCCCCACGAACATGCCTACCGCAGGCGCTTCTTCAATGCGCTGCTCGCACTTTGACCATAGATTCAGCCATCCTGTTGCGAATTGAACCCATGTTTCGCCTGGCCTTATCCTGGCGTTGATCAGTGCGGTGATCGGGGTGCGCTCGCTGGCGCTTGCAAATCTTTATGTAAACAGAAGCTCCATCTCCGCAAATATATTGACAGAGTCGTTAGGCAGCTCCGAGTACCATTCAAAGGCTGTTTCTGCTAAGCTGCCGACGAATTGGCGAAGCAACAGTTTGTCGTCGCCTCCGGTGTTACCGCATAAGGCCCTGAATTGAGCAACATGCTGATGTGGGTTCCCTGTCCCCTTATATACGTGGAACCTAGGGATCGTATATCCCGGCGGATAACTGATTTGGTCATACCAGCTTGGATAGGGTCGTCCGGTTCTAACAATTTGCGCAGCCGCTTCATTCGCTTGATGAGCCCGTATTTGCTGAGCAATATAATCATCGTGCGCGGCCTTGGAAATGGTTTCATCCTTGGCTGCTGAAAGAGCCGGCGAAGGATTAGATGTCTCCATTCTATCGTCTTCAATAATAATTGGAGGGTCATCAGCTGGAGGGTCCGGCTGTAACATCATCCCTACCATATCTTGGAATAGGAGCGCCATTTGTTTTATGTTAGCCGCTTGCTCTGCGGCTTCTTTGTCCTTCTTTTCGAGGACTCTGCGTAAGAAATCAACATCAGTCACTTGTTCGTGACGCTGTTCTGATGACGCCTCTGTAGGGTTCCTAGGCACACTAATGGAGTCTCACAAGTGATCAAACATGCAAATTTCAAAAAAATTACGGTGCCGAGAAAACCTAGAACGGATCGTTAACTAGATAAATAGGCAAAGCAAGCAAGTAAATGGAAATGTATCTAAAGGAAAGGGGCTACAACCTTTGTAGATCCGGTCCACCACTTCCTAAGCTCCACGATGATCTCCCTCCGCTGTCCAAATCGAACTCACGACTCTAGCATTGGCATCATCGAAGAATGGGCGGGCTTGATCGTCGGTTCGATGCCGAAGATGATCTACGTCGAAGCATCACAGGAACAAGCTCCAACTTCACCAAGCTTTGAAAACTTATGAAGTAAACACCCTATACAACTTGACAAGAGGTAGAGGATGAAGAAATAGGAAGTGGGTAGACTTTATATTTGGATTTCTCACTCAATTTCACTAGTTGCCATTAATGGCCACTAGCTTTCTTCATGTTGAAGAAGATGAAGAAGAAGAAGAAGATATGATAAGTCATGAATAATTAGATAAATAATTCAATACTTATCATACTTTCAACTATAGTTAAGTGTAGAGAATTAACATGGGTTAGTTAAATGGTTAGGGTTAAGCAAAACAACAAAAGAGTGACTTAGTCAAAGTTTCAAGAAACTTCAACTAAAAACAAAACATACAACCATTCATTTATCTTTTTCTTTTTCCAAAATGAATAAATAAGAAAAAGATAAATGAATAAATAATCAAAACCCTAATCATTAACTTAAACCATGGTTTGATTCTTTACACTTAACCAAGTAAGCATGTATCATCAAACATGATACAAACATGTGCACAAAACAATATCGCATATACAATGTGTACAATTCAAGTGAGAAAATCCTTTTAAAGTGAACCAATACTAGTTAACGCAAAGTAATATATCAAATATATAAATATGCACTAAATCATTAAATCAACACTTGATTTAACGATCCGGTCATATCGGATATAACCGACTAGTATCATATGTATCGGCTTATCGAATCAATCCTTGATTCGATAACTAGGTTATATCGCATATAACCATTCGATACATTCATCGCGAGAATAGAATACGGTATCACATACACGCATTATTCTCGGTCCCGCCCATATCTCATATGCGCTCCTATTTCGTTTCGCTTGAGCCAGGAAACCTCTGTGTAGGACTCTAAAGACTCGTCAATACGCCGGCAGCAGATGATGATCATATCAAACACCCACAAGCCGCAAGCGGTCTGCTAAACGTAACGGCCACCCGGGTATTGAGCGATCAGAAGATCGACGAGCAAGCCTGCTCACACTCCTGTGAATCCAACCAGTAACACTTACCGTATAGTCCGGTCTGTTCGTCTGATATGTCGCATATCTCGCCTAGAGGTGGTAAACGTGAGACCCCAATAGCTCGATAAGTCATGCCGACTTGAGGTCCATAACATTCGTGAAACTACTGATAACTCTTACCAGTATATCACTGCAACCCTGGCCAGGGATTTCCTGTTATGGCCAGTCGAGCATAGCACAACATCAACCCCCAATACCGGGAGAGACGAATCCCCTCCTATCGCTCATTGCCTCCATGTGAATCGGGACTGTACCCAAAAACCACCTGTTTGCACAACTCAGTAGAGCCATGGTAGGGTGGAAATCAAAGCACAGTGGGAGACACACAAGACTCTACGACGATCTCGGGTCAACAGACTAAGCTGTACCAGTGTCACCAGAGAACTGCCATCTGACGTGAGGTATAATATCATCTGGGAGTTCTCGGCGAGTCCGTTCAGTGTACCCAGTCTCCACTGAGCACCCGCATACCATCTTCGATGTCAAACACCAATGGATATGGGATCATCCATCGCCCATCGCATGGGTCGAGAAGATATGCGCTAGTCTACTCTAGAATATCGATGCCCCGTCTCGATATTCCCTCGACTAGGAACAATGAAGGATGTACTCATGGACTATCCAGGCCCTACTAGTATGATATGCATCACAGTACTGGAAGTCGAGCACACATCCTAAGGTCTTTATCAACATGTAATAGAGAGACAAAAAGTATGCATGTTAATATAAAGAGCAACCAGATAGCGTACTATCATGTCGAGCAAGAAAGTCCTACCTATATATGTCCCAGCATCCACTACAATATACATCCAATGTACAGTAATGGCCTCTAGGGCATACATATAACTAACAATCTCCCACTTGCACTAGGGCCATCTGTAGCAGTGGTCGCAGTATCTAATACTCAACCATCACATATGAGTCTCTCTCTGGGAAAAGGCCTTCGTGAGTGGATCCGCCGTGTTGTCCTCTGAGTCTACTCTCCTAACCTCGATCACCCCGGAGATCAACTATCTCCATGATCAGGTGATGCTTCCTCAGAATATGTCTGGGTCACTGATGGGACCAGGTTTCCAGGGCCAAAGCCATACTTCCATTGTCATACAATGGCAGGAACCTAGTTCATCTTATGAACCAATATACACCCAAACTTCCTCTTTGGTAGTATCTTCAATAGCGATGTTACCAGCCTTTATCGTCTAGTTTGCCACGGTATCTTGCTTGGAACTCTTCCAACATACCGTCCCTCTACTGAGGGTAAAGACAATGCCCGTGACTGACATTCAGTCATCTTTATCACCCTGGAACTCTTCCAGTGATTCTCCCCAGGATCGATTGATACCATCTCACTACATCTAGTGAGAATCCTAGCATCCAATTACATCTATCTCATAGATGAAAACTCAGGATTTAGGAGGTATCACTTTGATCCTATTTGGAGAATCCTAGTGATAATAGGAGATTGACCGATCGTATTATAGGAAACTCTTTTCCTATCAAGAGTATGTTGTCTACGTACAATACGAAGATCGTCACCATACTCCATACTACCCTTTTGTATATACAAGGTTCGTCTACCATTTTGATGAAGTCAAACACTTTGACTATCACATCAAAACAGACGTTCTAACTCCGCGATGCCTGCTTCATTATGTAAAGCAACTTGCACACGTTTCCGCTGCTCCCACTGTTTACGAAGACCTCTGGCTGTGTTCTTATAGACGTTCTCTTCTAAATCAGTATTTAGAAAAGCAGTCAGGGCACCCAACCACCAGATATCACAGTCATGGTATGTAGCCGTGGCAAGTAGGATCTGGATGGACTTAAGCATATTCCATGAAAAAGGTTTCATCATTATCCGTGCCTAGTCGATGACGAAAACCTCTAACAAGTCTAGCTTTGAAAGTCTCAACCTTTCCATCTACACCAAGTAATCTTCTCAAGATATACTTGCTCCTGATGGGTATTTAACCCTTCAGATATAGCAGCTAAAGTCCATACTTTGCTGGTGTACATGGATTCCATCTCAGATCGCTAAGCATCCAGCCATTCTTACAGAGTCCCTACTCTCGATGGCCTGCTCGAAACTAGTTGGGTCATCATCTTATGATGCAATCCTTGCTCCCACTGTCATCGAGAAACCGAGGTATCTCTCAGGCGGATGAGGAACCCTTCAAGATCGGCGGAGAGGGAGAGGTTCGTCGGGAACTATAGAATCTTATGGTTCTGTCAAATCATCAACTGCAGTTTTGTATAGCTGGAACCTTTCCAGTTCTACAGAACTGATCCCGCCTCGATCTTGTCCGGATTTTGCTTTAAACATAGGCCGGACAACCCCAAATCTTAACTCGCTTAAGAGATAGGATCTTCCCACACCATATCTTATATGGAGTGGTAGGCAGTGATTTGATTCAAACCTAATTCAATAGGTATGCAGCTTCTCAAGTGCATAATCCCTAAAAGGAAATAGGTAACTCAGTAATACTCATCATAGAGCACACCATATCTAATATTGTGCAATTGCTCCGCCCTGATACACCGTTGTGCTGTGGTGTATTCAGAGGAGTAACACTGAGAGAGAATCTCATTCTCCTTTAGAATAGTCCAGGAATTCTATGCACAAGTATTCTCCTCCCTGATCTTATCATAGGACATAATACTTATACCCGTATTTTGGTTCTCTACTTCTAACTTATATTCTGTGAATATCTCAAATGGTTCGGACTTATGTCTCAACGGGAACATATGACTGAATCTTGAGAGATTATCAGAGAATATAATGAAGTGTAAAGAACCAGTCTTGGCATGTGTAGACAGGAGACTTTACATACATTATCATGTAACAATCCCAAGAGTTTACTAACTCTTTCTCTGTTTCTAATAAACAGAGCTATGGTCATCTAATCTTTGTGACATGACTGGCAAGTTTCACAAGATGTAAATTCAAACTGATTTAAATATGCATCTAAAATGTAACTTCAGCCAGTCGGGTCGCATTGATGTGACCTAGTCTACAATGCCTCAAAAAGGATTCGTTCATTTCTGAACTCTTCCTCTTGTGTGTGTTCTGTATACAAGGAACTGTGGTTTGATTTAGAACGTCAATGCTTTTAGATAACGTGCCTGAACCGATCAACTTTTGATATAGGAAATGTTCAAAACATTATCCAACAATATAAAGTTATATCATTTTTTTACTAATAAAGAGACTGATATGATTTTGTATATCAGGTTCGGTATCTAATAGCATTTGTTCAGAATCAATGTATTGGTAATACAGGGTGACAGTGACCAACAGACTTGGCTGCAACACTTGCCCCGGTTTCTGTCTCATGAAACTTATCACCCGTTCTCAGTTTTTCTACCCTTTTGTAGCCCTATGTAACAGCTTACATATCTGGGATCCTGATCCGATATCATATACCCAGGATTCAGAGGATACTGAGAAACAGTTCTTTGTAATGAACATACCCGAAGGAGATGCATCATATGCACTTTCTTCGTTTGGGCGGCATAGGAAATCTGGTATTCCCCTATTTCCTGCTCTGTCTTATAATAATTATAAGTTGGAGCGGGACCAACGTTCCCCAGCTCAGTATAATAAGCGGGTTCGGTCAAAATACCGTTTTATTATCTTGATTAAGGCGTGATATGGTCGCTACCAGGAGAGAGAGAGAAGAAAACACTCTGCGTGCGCTCTTGCAAGATCAGATTGGTTATATATTTTATCTAATCAGGATGGCTCCCACTATTTTTATCAAATCTTCCTTCAAACCCTGAAAGGAAAGACTAGCCGGGATTAATTACACTCTACAAGTTCGCCAATCTTTCAGCCAGGCCAGTGTTGGTACTTTGAGGGAGGTTCCCCGTGCTTTCGCACGGACCTAATTACAGTAAACCTCGTTTTCCCAGAGGCATAACCCCGTTGACACCTTTCTAGACACCTACTTGATCGGCTAATTGCAAAGTGCAAAACTCTCCCAGGAGTAACAATTACTCGCAGAGGGTATCGGGATCCAACTATCATATAGAAGGTATGCAATCTCATTGCAAATTTCAACACTTGAAACTCCCGATAATGGTTTTTACCCCTAGCACCTATGACCTTGGCTAAGGTCAACAGATCATAGGTACTAGTCAAGTTCTACCCGTCATTTCGTGATTAATTAGACCCACCCACATGACCCTTGGCTAAGGTCAACAAAGCCACATGACTGTCCTAACTAATCGCATCATATGCGGTGTAGGAAGACATCACTTACTACCGTACAATGTGCCTTGACTATGGTCAACAAACACAGCACGAATACTAAGTACTCTACTTCCTAAAATGACGGAGGGTCACGGCTGGTTTTTTGTGAAAACCTTTAACGCTTTGAACTTGATCTCGTTGCGGAATCAAATGGTTTTTAAATGGAATGTTTTTGAAGCTTTTCTAGTTTTGCTAAAGGGGTCACTCCCGGTGAAGGGATCGTCGACCCTTTCCTCGTCGAATGAGGTGCGGGATATATCATATATATCACTGTGCAAAGCGGAAACTATAGAAGCGATCAAAAGACAAACCGAGTGATGTAGCATCTGCCAGTTATTGCTAAAGGAGTCACTACCGGTGAAGGGATCTCGGTCCTTTCCCTATCGAATAAGGTGCGGGATGTTCTACAAGGAACACCACGATGCAAAGCAAGAACTGTAGCTACCTGTTTTATTTTGAAATTCGATTCCACAACATCAATTAGGTTTATTTTCTTTCATTAATCTCATTAATGAATATCCCATCATTTAAATTACCTAAACATCACAGATAAATATGACGTACACTTATGCCATCCGCATTCGCCTCGATGTCCCTTCGTGCACCGTTAGGTTAGGTAACTAACGGCAGAGCGGGGCAGGGCAAGCGCGGGTGTAAAACATAAGTAACGTCTATATAACATATCATATATACTATATATAATACCTGTCACAGAACATCGCATGATCACATAACAGATAAAGCACAGCAGAAGAATCATATGAAATATTGGATATACTAGGACGTCCGTGTTTTCAATACGAGCCAGTATAAAACACGGATTCCACGGTCGTGATGAATAGCCAATCCCACACCCCTAGACCCCTACGAGAGTGGCAAGCAACCCTACCAATTCTAGGGTTAGGAGACCCGGACTCGACTCCTCGAGTTGGTCTCCCACTGGACCCCAGAACCCGGTTACTTGTGCTCTCCTCCTTGGGTCTATCCTAGTACAGAAAAGTAAATAATATACATCAACGGTGACTACTTCCGCAACCTGGAAGTGCCCCAATAAAAGAATATTACATACAAGTTTTTACATGAATGAAAATGAAAAACACTCATCTCACATAAACCCCCCCCGGCTATTCAAACACGATGATCCAATATAACATATCCAGCAACACATAACATCACATGTCATCAACGTAAGTAAATATGCGCATCCCAAATGTCGTTGACATATAGCAACGAAACCGGCGATATCACATATTACACTTACGGTCACAGAAAAGAAAGTGTAAAACTACAACAGTTGGAATCCGCAATCTCTTTAGACATCGCATGCCTAATCAAATGAATTCCTTAGACATCACATGCCTAACAATTATAAACCCCACATTTTAGTCTCAAAATCGAAAACTCTTTTCAATATCAAGTCGGGTAATTCAACAAGATTCCCGAAAAACTGATCGAATGCTCGTCGCAAACTTCAGTAGACGGCCGCACCCCCGACGCCGTCGACGAAGTGCACCAAGGCGGAACACCGCCACCGCGAGCACCCGAACGGATGCTTTCGGCGACGGGGTTCTCCTACAGTCACTTGGTCGGGGCTATGGGTGTAGCTGTCTATTAAGTTTACCCGGCGAGTATCCACCTACGCTACGTGATTGCGACGGACTTTTGATCACATCAAAATTTCGTGGCAACCGATCAAGTGAGACTAAACTCCTATGTTTATAACATTCATTAAGTTATCTCATAACTTCTTGTGAATTCCAAGTATTGTATCACATTCCAGATAATAAGAAAATGTTAAACTTTCCGATCGAACAATCGAACACCCAAGTTTTCCCGATACAGATCAACACATGAAACAAGTCTAAAAACATTCAGTTCGTGCCTCAGTACCAACGGTCCAGCCGTAGAAGGGTCAAGCCAACGCCTCACATGTGGTACGCCGTACTGCCCCAAACCCGAAGGTTCAAAGGGCAGTTCAAGACGGTCACATAATCGAGTTAAGGTTTGTTGTCTTCTAGAGGGTCCATCGCGTTACTTGCACTACTTAGTATTAGTTATATGTATGCCCTAGAGGCCATTACTGTACATTGGATGTATATTGTAGTGGATGCTGGGACATATATAGGTAGGACTTTCTTGCTCGACATGATAGTATGCTATCTGGTTGCTCTTTATATTAACATGCATACTTTTTGTCTCTCTATTAAATGTTGATAAAGCCCTTAGGATGTGTGCTCGACTTCCAGTACTGTGATGCAGATCATACTAGTGGGGCCTGGATAGTCCATGAGTACATCCTTCATTGTTCCTAGTCGAGGGAATATCGAGACGGGGCATCGATATTCCAGAGTAGACTAGCGCATATCTTCTCGACCCATGCGATGGGCGATGGATGATCCCATATCCATTGGTGTTTGACATCGAAGATGGTATGCGGGTGCTCAGTGGAGACTGGGTACACTGAATGGACTCGCCGAGAACTCCCAGATGGTATTATACCTCACGTCAGATTGCAGTTCTTTGGTGACACTGGTACAGCTTAGTCTGTTGACCCGAGATCGTCATAGAGTCTTGTGTGTCTCCAACCGTGCTATGATTTCCACCCTACCACGGCTCTACTGAGTTGTGCAAACAGGTGGTTTTTGGGTACAGTCCCGATTCACATGGAGGCAATGAGCGATAGGAGGGGATTCGTCTCTCCCGGTATTGGGGGGGTTGATGTTGTGCTATGCTCGACTGGCCATAACAGGAAATCCCTGGCCAGGGTTGCAGTGATATACCGGTAAGCGTTATCAGTAGTTTCACGAATGTTATGGACCTTACGTCGGCATGACTTATCGAGCTATTGGGGTCTGACGTTTACCACCCCTAGGCGAGATATGCGACATATCAGACGAAAAGACCGGACTATACGGTAAGTGTTACTGGTTGGAATCACAGGAGTGTGAGCGGGCTTGCTCGTCGATCTTCTGATCGCTCAATACCCGGGTGGCCGTTACGTTTAGCAGACCGCTTGCGGCTTGTGGGTGTTTGATATGATCATCATCCGCGGCCGGCGTATTGACGAGTCATTAGAGTCCTACACAGAGGTTTCCTGGCTCAAGCGAAACGAAATAGGAGCGCATATGAGATATGTGCGGGACCGAGAATAATTCGTGTATGTGATACCGTGTTCTATTCTCGCGATGAATGTATCGAACGGTTATATGCGATATAACCTAGTTATCGAATCAAGGATTGATTCGATAAGCCGATACATATGATACTAGTCGGTTATATCCGATATGACCGGATCGTTAAATCAAGTGTTGATTTAATGATTTAGTGCATATTTATATATTTGATATATTACTTTGCATTAACTAGTATTGGTTCACTTTAAATGGATTTTCTCACTTGAATTGTGCAAGTTATATATGTGATATACTTTTGTGCACATGATTGTATCATGTTTGATGATACATGTTAACTTGGTTAAGTATAACGATTAAACCATGGTTTACTTAATGATTAGGGTTTTGATTATCTTATTCATTTGTTTATTTATTTATTTGTTTTGGAAAAGATAAAGAAAGAATGGTGGCTTTGTTTGTTTGTTTGTTAAAGATTCATGAAGCTTTGACTTAGTCACCCTTCTTGTCTTCATTCTTAACCTTAACCATTTAAACAAACCATGGTCTATTCTCTACACTTAACTAGGGTTATGTTATGATAAGTATTCATTTACTTTTTATTTTGAATGAACTTAGCATAATATTCTTCTTCGTCTTCATTTTTCTTCAAGTGAAGAAAGCAAGCTCCATCAATGGTGATTGATGGAAATGAGTGAGAAATCCAATTCTAAAGTCTACCCACTTCCTATTTCTTCATCCTCTACCTCTTGCCAAGTAGTAGAGTGTGTTTCCTTCACAAGTTTTCATGACTTGGTGAAGGTGGAGCTTGATCTAGCGATGCCTCGACGTAGATCATCTTCGGCACGTCGTCGATGACCTAGCCCGTCCATTCTCCAATGAAACCGACGCAAGAGCCCGGGATTCACTTTGGACAGCAGAGAGACATCATTGCGGAGCTATGGAGGTGGAGCACCAGATCTACAAAGGTTGTATTTCCGTATTCTTTTAGTTAAGTGTTAACTAGATAGCTTCTTCGCCTAGATATCTAGTAAACGATCCGTATTAGGGTTTGTAGGCACCCGTTAAATTTGATTTGTGCATGTTTGATCACTTGTGAGACTTCACTAGAGTGCCTAGGAACCCTACAATGGTATCAGAGCCTAGCTAGAGCCTTAGGCGATGCGTAGACGGAGTTAGAAGTCCGATCGACCCGAAACCCCGACTTGAAAGTGCTCTCTGGACATTTTCTGTTTTCGTGGAATTTTGAGAATTAAAAATATGCAGAAAAATCAGCAGGAAATTCTAAGAATTAAGGTGCAAAAAGTAACTAATGATCCCTCAAAAGTGCGGCGGAACCGCGGCATTAGCATGATAATGCGGCGGTTCCGCCGCGGTTTTGTCTTATTAGGCATTCAATTTTGCACAGTAATTCCTATTTTGCAGTGCTGATTTTCTTGGGAATTTTTTTTTATCTGAAATCAAGAGTTGAGTTTTTTGGGTTGTATTAGGAGTTCGTACATTCGATCGGATTGTCTAATTTTGTCTATGTGTTTTTCGGATATTTTAGAATATGTTAAAAATTTCGACCGGACATAAAAACCCACTTTTTCCCCTGCCGGGAAATTTCCAATTGTTGGATTTTTTCCGTAGTTTAACAACGTTCTAAGTAGTGCAAGTAACGCGATGGACCCTCTAGAAGACAACAAACCTTAACTCGATTATGTGACCGTCTTGAACTGCCCTTTGAACCTTCGGGTTTGGGGCAGTACGGCGTGCCACATGTGAGGCGTTGGCTTGACCCTTCTACGGCTGGACCATTGGTACTGAGGCACGAACTGAATGTTGTCAGACTTATTTCATGTGTTGAGCTGTATCGGGAAAACTTGGGTGTTCGATTGTTCGATCGAAAAGTTTAGCATTTTCTATTTATCCGGAATGTGATACAATAATTGGAATTCACAAGTAGTTATGAGATAACTGAATGAATGTTATAAATCTAGCGGTTTAGTCTCACTTGATCGGTTGCCACGGAATTTTGATGTGATCAAAAGTCCGTCGCAATCACGTAGCGTACGCGGATACTCGCCGGGTAAACTTAATAGACAACCTCACTCCATAGCCCCGACCAAGTGACTGTAGGAGAACCCTGTGGCCGAAAGCATCCGGTCGGGTGCTCGCGGCAGCGGTGTTCCACCTTGGTGCACTTCGTCGACGGTATCGGGGGTGCGGCCGCCTACTAAAGTTTGCGACGAGCATTCGATCAGGATGTCGGGAATCCTGTTGAATTGCCCGACTTGGTGTTGAAAAGTGTTTTCAATAATGAGACTGAAATGCGGGGTTTATAATTGTTAGGCATGTGATGTCTAAGGAATTCATTTGGTCAGGCATGCGATGTCTGAGGTGGTTGCGGATTCTAACTGTTGTAGTTTTACACTTTCTTTTCTGTGACCGTAAGTGTAATATGTGATGTCGCCGGTTTCGTTGCTATATGTCAACGACAATTGGGATGGACTTATTTACTTACGTTGATGGCATGTGATGTTATGTGTTGCTGGATATGTTTTATTGGATCGTCGTGTTTAAATAGCCGGGGGTTTTTATGTGAGATGAGTGTTTTTCCATTTTCATTCATGTAAAAACTTGTATGTAATATTATTTTATTGGGGCACTTCCAGGTTGCGGAAGTAGTCACCGTTGATGTATATTATTTACTTTTCTGCACTAGGATAGACCCAAGGAGGGGAGCACAAGTAACCGGGTTCTGGGGTCCAGAGGGAGACCAACTCCGAGGAGTCGAGTCCGGGTCTCCTAACCCTAGAATTGGTAGGGTTGCTTGCCGCTCTCGTAGGGGTCTAGGGGTGTGGGATTGGCTATTCATCACGACCGTGGAATCCGTGTTTTATACTGGATCGTATTGAAAACACGGACATCCTAGTATATCCAATATTTCATATGTTTCTTCTGCTGTGATTTATCTGTGATGTGATCATATGATCTGTGCTCTGTTCAGATGAATGTAGTATATAGTATATATGATATATTATATAGACGTTACTTATGTTTTACACCCGCGCTAGCCCTGCCCCGCTCTGCCGTTAGTTACCTAACCTAACGGTGCACGAGAGGACATCGAGGCGAATGCGGATGGCATAAGTGTACGTCATATTTATCTGTGATGTTTAGGTAATTTAAATGATGGGATATTCATTAATGAGATTAATGAAAGTAAAAGAAACCTAAGATGTTGTAGAATCGAATTTCAAAAATAAAACAGGTAGCTACAGTTCTTGCTTTGCACAGCGGTATATGTGATATATCATGCACCTTATTCGATAAGGAAAGGACCGAGATCCCTTCACTAGGAGTAACTCCTTTAGCAATAACTGGCAGATGCTACACACTCGGTTTGTCTTTTGATTGCTTTTAAGTGTTTTTGCTTTGCACAGTGATATATATGATATATCCCGCACCTCATTCCACGAGGAAAGGGCCGACGATCCCTTCACCGGGAGTGACCCCTTTAGCAAAACTAGAAAAGCTTCAAAAACAATCCATTTAAAAACCATTTGATTCCGCAACGAGATCAAGTTCAAAGCGTTAAAGGTTTTCACAAAAACCAGCCGCAACCCTCCGTCATTTTAGGAAGTAGAGTACTTAGTATTCGTGCTGTGTTTGTTGACCATAGTCAAGGCACAGTGTACGGTAGCTAAGTGATGTCTTCCTACACCGCATATGATGCGATTAGTTAGGACAGTCGCGTGACTTTGCTGACCTTAGTTAAGGGTCATGTGGGTGGGTCTAATTAATCACGAAATGACGGGTAGAACTTGACTAGTACTTATGATTTGTTGACCATAGTTAAGGTCATAGGTGCTAGGGGTAAAAACCTTTATCGGGAGTTTCAAGTGTTGAAATTTGCAATGAGATTGCATACCTTCTATATGATAGTTGGATCCCGATACCCACTGCGAGTAATTGTTACTCCTGGGAGAGTTTTGCACTTTGCAATTAGCCGATCAAGTAGGTGTCTAGAAAGGTGTCAACGGGGTTACGCCTCTGGGAAAACGAGGTTTACACTAATTAGGTCCGTGCGAAAGCACGGGGAACCTCCCTCAAAGTACCGACACTGGCCTGGCTGAAAGATTGGCGAACTTGTAGAGTGTAATTAATCCCGGCTAGTCTTTCCTTTTAGGGTTTGAAGGAAGATTTGATAAAAACAGTGGGAGCCATCCTGATTAGATAAAATATATAACCAATCTGATCTTGCAAGAGCGCACGCAGAGTGTTTTCTTCTCTCTCTCTCTCCTGGTAGCGACCATATCACGCCTTAATCAAGATAATAAAACGGAATTTTGACCGAACCCGCTTGGTATACTGAGCTGGGGAACGTTGGTCCCGCTCCAACTTATAATTGTTATAAGACAGAGCAGAAAATAGGGGAATACCAGATTTCCTATGCCGCCCAAATGAAGAAAGTGCATATGATGCATCTCCTTCGGGTATGTTCATTACAAAGAACTGTTTCTCAGTATCCTCTGAATCCTGGGTATATGATATCGGATCAGGATCCCAGATATGTAAGCTGTTACATAGGGCTACAAAAGGATAGAAAAACTGAGAACGGGTGATAAGTTTCATGAGACAGAAACCGAGGCAAGTGTTGCAGCCAAGTCTGTTGGTCACTGTCACCCTGTAATACCAATACATTGATTCTGAACAAATGCTATTAGATACCGAACCTGATATACAAAATCATATCAGTCTCTTTATTAATAAAGAAATGATATAACTTTGTATTGTTGGATAATGTTTTGAACATTTCCTATATCAAAAGTTGATCGGTTCAGGCACGTTATCTAAAAGCATTGACGTTCTAAATCAAACTACAGTTCCTTGTATACAGAACACACACAAGAGGAAGAGTTCAGAAATGAACGAATCCTTCTTGAGGCATTGTAGACTAGGTCACATCAATGCGACCCGACTGGCTGAAGTTACATTTTAGATGCATATTTAAATCAGTTTGAATTTACATCTTGTGAAACTTGCCAGTCATGTCACAAAGATTAGATGACCATAGCTCTGTTTATTAGAAACAGAGAAAGAGTTAGTAAACTCTTGGGACTGTTACATGATAATGTATGTAAAGTCTCCTGTCTACACATGCCAAGACTGGTTCTTTATACTTCATTATATTCTCTGATAATCTCTCAAGATTCAGTCATATGTTCCTGTTGAGACATAAGTCCGAACCTTTTGAGATATTCACAGAATATAAGTTAGAAGTAGAGAACCAAAATACGGGTATAAGTATTATGTCCTATGATGAGATCAGGGAGGAGAATACTTGTGCATAGAATTCCTGGACTATTCTAAAGGAGAATGAGATTCTCTCTAAGTGTTACTCCTCTGAATACACCACAACACAACGGTGTATCAGGGCGGAGCAATTGCACAATATTAGATATGGTGTGCTCTATGATGAGTATTACTGAGTTACCTATTTCCTTTTAGGGATTATGCACTTGAGAAGCTGCATACCTATTGAATTAGGTTTGAATGAAATCACTGCCTACCACTCCATATAAGATATGGTGTGGGAAGATCCTATCTCTTAAGAGAGTTAAGATTTGGGGTTGTCCGGCCTATGTTTAAAGCAAAATCCGGACAAGATCGAGGCAGGATCAGTTATGTAGAACTGGAAAAGTTCCAGCTATACAAAACTGCAGTTGATAATTTGACAGAACCAAAGGATTCTATAGTCCCCGACGAACCTCAGCCTCTCCGCCGATCTAGTAGGGTTCCTCATCCGCCTGAGAGATACCTCGGTTTCTCGATGACAGTGGGAGCAAGGATTGCATCATAAGATGATGACCCAACTAGTTTCGAGCAGGCCATCGAGAGTAGGGACTCTGTAAGAATGGCTAGATGCTTAGCGATCTGAGATGGAATCCATGTACACAAGCAAAGTATGGACTTTAGCTGCTATATCTGAAGGGTTAAATCCCCATCAGGAGCAAGTATATCTTGAGAAGATTACTTGGTGTAGATGGAAAAGTTGAGACTTTCAAAGCTAGACTTGTTAAAAGTTTTCATCATCGACCAGGCGTGGATAATGATGAAACCTTTTTCCAGTAGTTATGCTTAAGTCTATCCAGATCCTACTTACCACGGCTACATACCATGACTACGATATCTGGCGGTTGGGTGCCATGACTGTTTTTCTAAATACTGATTTAGAAGAGAACGTCTATAAGAACACAGCCAGAGGTCTTCGTAAATAGTGGGAGCAGCGGAAACGTGTGCAAGTTGCTTCACATAATGAAGCAGGCATCGCGGAGTTGGAACGTCTGTTTTGATGTTATAGTCAAAGTGTTTGACTTCATCAAAATGGTAGACGAACCTTGTATATACAAAAGGGTAGTAGAGAGTAAGGTGGTCATCTTCGTATTGTACGTAGACAACATACTCTTGATAGGAAAAGAGTTTCCTATACTACGATCAGTCTATCTCCTATTATCACAAGGATTCTCCAAATAGGATAAAGATGATACCTCCAAAATCCTGAGATTTGGACCTATGAGATAGATCTGAAGGGATATTAGGGTTCTCACTAGGTATAGTGAGATTGTATCAATCGATCCTAGGGAGAATCACTGGAAGTGTTCCAGGGTGATAAAGACGACTGAATGTCAGTCACATGCACTGTCTTTACCCTCAGTAAAGGGACGGTATGTTGGAAGAGTTCCAAGCTCGATGCCGTGGCAAACTAGACGATAAAGGCTGGTAACATCGCTATTAAAGATACTGCCAAAGAGGCAGTTTGGGTGTATATTGGTTCATAAGATGAACTAGGTTCCTGCCATTGTATGACAATGGAAGTGTGTCTTCGGCCCTGGAACCTTGGTCCCAACAGTGACCCAGACAAATTCTGAGGCAGCATCACCTGATCATGGAGATAGTTGATCTCCAGGGTGATCGAGGTTAGGAGAGAAGACTCAGAGGACAACACGGCGGATCCACTCACGAAGGCCTTTTCCCAGAGAGAGACTCATATGGGATGGTTGAGTATTAGATACTGCGACCACTGCTACAGATGGTCCTAGTGCAAGTGGGAGATTGTTAGTTATATGTATGCCCTAGAGGCCATTACTGTACATTGGATGTATATTGTAGTGGATGCTGGGACATATATAGGTAGGACTTTCTTGCTCGACATGATAGTATGCTATCTGGTTGCTCTTTATATTAACATGCATACTTTTTGCTTCTCTATTACATGTTGATAAAGCCCTTAGGATGTGTGCTCGACTTCCAGTACTGTGATACAGATCATACTAGTGGGGCCTGGATAGTCCATGAGTACATCCTTCATTGTTCCTAGTCGAGGGAATATCGAGACGGGGCATCGATATTCTAGAGTAGACTAGCGCATATCTTCTCGACCCATGCGATGGGCGATGGATGATCCCATATCCATTGGTGTTTGACATCAAAGATGGTATGCGGGTGCTCAGTGGAGACTGGGTACACTGAACGGACTCGCCGAGAACTCCCAGATGGTATTATACCTCACGTCAGATGGCAGTTCTCTGGTGACACTGGTACAGCTTAGTCTGTTGACCCGAGATCGTCATAGAGTCTTGTGTGTCTCCCACTGTGCTTTGATTTCCACTCGACCACGGCTCTACTGAGTTGTGCAAACAGGTGGTTTTTGGGTACAGTCCCGATTCACATGGAGGCAATGAGCGATAGGAGGGGATTCGTCTCTCCCGGTATTGGTGGTTGATGTTGTGCTATGCTCGACTGGCCATAACAGGAAATCCCTGGCCAAGGTTGCAGTGATATACTGGTAAGAGTTATCAGTAGTTTCACGAATGTTATGGACCTTACGTCGGCATGACTTATCGAGCTATTAGGGTCTGACGTTTACCACCCCTAGGCGAGATATGCGACATATCAGACGAACAGACCGGACAATACGGTAAGTGTTACTGGTTGGATTCACAGGAGTGTGAGCGGGCTTGCTCGTCGATCTTCTGATCGCTCAATACCCGGGTGGCCGTTACGTTTAGAAGACCGCTTGCGGCTTGTGGGTGTTTGATATGATCATCATCCGTTGCCGGCGTATTGACGAGTCTTTAGAGTCCTACACAGAGGTTTCCTGGCTCATGCAAAACGAAATAGGAGCGCATATGAGATATGTACGGGACCGAGAATAATTCGTGTATGTGATACCGTGTTCTATTCTCGCGATGAATGTATCGAACGGTTACATGCGATATAACCTAGTTATCGAATCAAGGATTGATTCGATAAGCCGATACATATGATACTAGTCGGTTATATCCGATATGACCGGATCGTTAAATCAAGTGTTGATTTAATGATTTAGTGCATATTTATATATTTGATATATTACTTTGCACTAACTAGTATTGGTTAACTTTAAATGGATTTTCTCACTTGAATTGTGCAAGTTGTATATGTGATATACTTTTGTGCACATGATTGTATCATGTTTGATGATACATGTTAACTTGGTTAAGTATAAAGATTAAACCATGGTTTACTTAATGATTAGGGTTTTGATTATCTTATTCATTTGTTTATTTATTTATTTGTTTTGGAAAAGATAAAGAAAGAATGGTGGCTTTGTTTGTTTGTTTGTTAAAGATTCATGAAGCTTTGACTTAGTCACCCTTCTTGTCTTCATTCTTAACCCTAACCATTTAAACAAACCATGGTCTATTCTCTACACTTAACTAGGGTTATGTTATGATAAGTATTCATTTACTTTTTATTTTGAATGAACTTATCATAATTTTCTTCTTCTTCTTCATTTTTCTTCAAGTGAAGAAAGCAAGCTCCATCAATGGTGATTGATGGAAATGAGTGAGAAATCCAATTCTAAAGTCTACCCACTTCCTATTTCTTCATCCTCTACCTCTTGCCAAGTATTAGAGTGTGTTTCCTTCACAAGTTTTCATGACTTGGTGAAGGTGGAGCTTGATCTAGCGATGCCTCGACGTAGATCATCTTCGGCACGTCGTCGATGACCTAGCCCGTCCATTCTCCAATGAAACCGACGCAAGTGCCCGGGATTCACTTTGGACAGCGGAGAGACATCATTGCGGAGCTATGGAGGTGGAGCACCAGATCTACAAAGGTTGTATTTCCGTATTCTTTTAGTTAAGTGTTAACTAGATAGCTTCTTCGCCTAGATATCTAGTAAACGATCCGTATTAGGGATTGTAGGCACCCGTAAAATTTGATTTGTGCATGTTTGATCACTTGTGAGACTTCACTAGAGTGCCTAGGAACCCTACACTTAGAACGTCGTTAAACTACGGAAAAATCCAACAACTGGAAATTTCCCGGCAGGGGAAAAAGTGGGTATTTATATCCGGTCGAACTTTTTAACATATTCTAAAATTACCCGGAAAGCCACACCGACAAAATCAGACAGTCCGATCGAATATACAGAGTTCCCAATACAAGCCAGAAAATAAAACTCTGGAATAAATATTAAAATATTCACAGGAAAACCAACACCAGAAACTAGGAGTTACTGTGCAAACAGTATTGGGCATTGTGACTATACTGCCGCGGAACCGCCGCAGAAGCCATGCTTCTGCCGCGGTTCCGCCGCACTCTTGTCGAATCATGGACACGTGTTGCACAGTAATTCTTAGGATTCCCTGCTGATTATTCTGGATATTTTTAATTTCGAAAAATCAACATTTTATAGAAAAGTCCAGAGAGCATTTTCAAAGTCGGGTTTTGGGTCGATCGGACTTCTAACATCGTCGGGACTTCGCCTAAGGCACTAGCTTGGCTCTGATACCACTGTAGGGTTCCTAGGCACACTAATGGAGTCTCACAAGTGATCAAACATGCAAATTTCAAAAAAATTACGGTGCCGAGAAAACCTAGAACGGATCGTTAACTAGATAAATAGGCAAAGCAAGCAAGTAAATGGAAATGTATCTAAAGGAAAGGGGCTACAACATTTGTAGATCCGGTCCACCACTTCCTAAGCTCCACGATGATCTCCCTCCGCTGTCCAAATCGAACTCACGACTCTAGCATTGGCATCATCGAAGAATGGGCGGGCTTGATCGTCGGTTCGATGCCGAAGATGATCTACGTCGAAGCATCACAAGAACAATCTCCAACTTCACCAAGCTTTGAAAACTTATGAAGTAAACACCTTATACAACTTGGCAAGAGGTAGAGGATGAAGAAATAGAAAGTGGGTAGACTTTATATTTGGATTTCTCACTCAATTTCACTAGTTGCCATTAATGGCCACTAGCTTTCTTCATGTTGAAGAAGATGAAGAAGAAGAAGAAGATATGATAAGTCTTGAATAATTAGATAAATAATTCAATACTTATCATACTTTCATCTATAGTTAAGTGTAGAGAATTAACATGGGTTAGTTAAATGGTTAGGGTTAAGCAAAACAACAAAAGAGTGACTTAGTCAAAGTTTCAAGAAATTTCAACTAAAAACAAAACATACAACCATTCATTTATCTTTTTCTTTTTCCAAAATGAATAAATAAGAAAAAGATAAATGAATAAATAATCAAAACCCTAATTATTAACTTAAACCATGGTTTGATTCTTTACACTTAACCAAGTAAGCATGTATCATCAAACATGATACAAACATGCGCACAAAACTATATCGCATATACAATGTGTACAATTCAAGTGAGAAAATCTTTTTAAAGTGAACCAATACTAGTTAACGCAAAGTAATATATCAAATATATAAATATGCACTAAATCATTAAATCAACACTTGATTTAACGATCCGGTCATATCGGATATAACCGACTAGTATCATATGTATCGGCTTATCGAATCAATCCTTGATTCGATAACTAGGTTATATCGCATATAACCATTCGATACATTCATCGCGAGAATAGAATACGGTATCACATACACGCATTATTCTCGGTCCCGCCCATATCTCATATGCGCTCCTATTTCGTTTCGCTTGAGCCAGGAAACCTCTGTGTAGGACTCTAAAGACTCGTCAATACGCCGGCAGCAGATGATGATCATATCAAACACCCACAAGCCGCAAGCGGTCTGCTAAACGTAACGGCCACCCGGGTATTGAGCGATCAGAAGATCGAGGAGCAAGCCCGCTCACACTCCTGTGAATCCAACCAGTAACACTTACCGTATAGTCCGGTCTGTTCGTCTGATATGTCGCATATCTCGCCTAGGGGTGGTAAACGTCAGACCCCAATAGCTCGATAAGTCATGCCGACGTAAGGTCCATAACATTCGTGAAACTACTGATAACTCTTACCAGTATATCACTGCAACCCTGGCCAGGGATTTCCTGTTATGGCCAGTCGAGCATAGCACAACATCAACCCCCAATACCGGGAGAGACGAATCCCCTCCTATCGCTCATTACCTCCATGTGAATCGGGACTGTACCCAAAAACCACCTGTTTGCACAACTCAGTAGAGCCGTGGTAGGGTGGAAATCAAAGCACAGTGGGAGACACACAAGACTCTATGACGATCTCGCGTCAACAGACTAAGCTGTACCAGTGTCACCAGAGAACTGCCATCTGACGTGAGGTATAATACCATCTGGGAGTTCTCGGCGAGTCCGTTCAGTGTACCCAGTCTCCACTGAGCACCCGCATACCATCTTTGATGTCAAACACCAATGGATATGGGATCATCCATCGCCCATCGCATGGGTCGAGAAGATATGCACTAGTCTACTCTGGAATATCGATGCCTCGTCTCGATATTCCCTCGACTAGGAACAATGAAGGATGTACTCATGGACTATCCAGGCCCCACTAGTATGATCTACATCACAGTCCTGGAAGTCGAGTACACATCCTAAGGGCTTTATCAACATGTAATCAGAGAGACAGAAAGTATACATGTTAAGATAAAGAGCAACCAGATAGCGTACTATCATGTCGAGCAAGAAAGTCCTACCTATATATGTCCCAGCATCCACTACAATATACATCCAATGTACAGTAATGGCCTCTAGGGCATACATATAACTAACAGCCTTCGAACTTTCTTTTGGCTCAGTAAGTGTAGCTATTGCAGTCATCATTTCCTGAAGCTTCTGTTGCTGCTCCTGGTCTTTTGTCACGAATCGAGTGAGCGGTCGGTGACCAGTCAAAGCACGACTTTCCTCCTTTCTGGAAGCCATATAAACATTGTGCACCACCATGCCCCCAGACTTGAGGCGTTTGTACTTGGCGCTTTTACGGTTCGTCATATTCACAGGGGCTTTTTGTGGCCTCCTTTTCTTCTGAGTGATTGACGTTGAAGGAGCCGTTGCTGTGGGCACCCCTCCAGCGGTTGCTTTTTCCGACTTGACAGAGTAGCCCTTCTCCTACTGGACCTTCATCTTTTTCTGTCGACGGAGGTAGTCTTGATCAATCACTGACTCTTGGACTTGACGCCAGACCATGTAGATTTTAGAGGACAACCGTTGAGGGGGCTGTTCTAGCTTTTTCTTTAGAGCATTCTCCACAGGTGAAGGAGTTCGTTTCAACACCGCAGTAGGAGAGTTTCTGGGTACCGTGTTCAGCAATTCAAAGCTGTTCCCGGTTGGAACAGCAGCATCGATCCCCACCGTTGGAGCTGGTGGAGTTATCCCAAAGGGGGAGTTGCCCCCAGCCTTCCTCACTCGGCGCCAGTGGCGACGTCGAGCGTGTCTTGCGGATGGAGTTGTTTCAGCTATAAGGGTGACTTTGTCATGCCCCCTGCTTTGAGGAGAGATTGTTATCGGTGCTAGCATGTCGAAGACTGACACCCGTTGAGAAGCAATGTTCACTCTGTCAAATACAGACCTCTGGGCAGGGGAAGCAACCTTGAGGACCTTTCCAGGAGCAGAAACCGGAATGGTCAGCCTTGTAAGAACCGATTTCTTGGAAGGAGAAGCCTTTGCAATGATTTCGTCCGCTTGAGCCGGGATGGCTATCCGTTTTGGGATGGCAGCTTCGGGTATCGCGAGCTTGTAGACGTCCTGGCCCAGTCTGTTGAAAACTGAGGTATTAGAGTTGGGAGACCGATTGAAAGGGGCCGCGACAGTGGTAAGTCGATCAAAGATCGACTTCTTTGGGGCTTCTTACAACGTCATTGGGGCATTGATGCTCATCGGTGGGAGCATGGTCCCGAAGAATAGTCCAGTGGTGGCTTGAGTTACCTGCTCCACTGGCATCTTGAAAAGAGAGGCCGCTTGGGGCCCGTAAGTCACTCCTCCAACAGGGACGGATTGAGAGTTGCAGTTGCAGGTAGTGCAATTTGAATCCATTGATCTTCAGTTTTCTGCACGGAGCAAGACAACAAATCTTAGTACCTCGAATCCACAGGCAACCACAGCAAACCGCGATTTGTTCGCGAACACGACACACGAAGTGTGGAGTGGAAAGAGGAAAAGGTCCCACCGGGCGTGCCAGAATCTGTTCACCTCCGAATGGCGGCCAAGATGACGTAGGGACGTCTTGCCTGAAATTCGGGGCAGATGCTATTTGGTTTTATCCGTCCACCTCTCCGAAGATGCCAAGTTGATTTATGGCACCGTGTATCGGAGGTTTAGATAGATGCGGCCGATGTAGCAGACTTCTTCAGATTCCCCCTCGTTTGAGGGGGTTTTAATTGTGGGGACGCTCTTCCCTGTAGGCGCAAACCCCTGCAGTTAATTACGCTACCGCATCGCGGAAGCCACTTTCTCCTTCTCCAGAATTTCATTTCGTGTCGTGTGTGTTTTTTTTATTTGTGGATACCCGTGGATTGTATACGGAGACTAAGTTATGCCGTCGCCCGTAGGACGTGGATTAGTCCAAATCCGTATTTACTTAGATTTGGGTTTGGTGTTTTAGTTTAAGGATACGTTAGCCATATTGAGGCTAAGATCAACTTAAACGTTCGTTAAGGATACGTTAGTCTGATTTGAGACTAAGATCAACTTAACGGAAAGAGCATTTAGGGGCTCTATTGTTCCAGTTTAGGGACGTAGTGATCTATAGTATGCATGGCCATCGGGACCCGTCACCTCTCTGACGTCGTTGAAGGATTACAACGATAGGCGTCAGAGGAGTTCACAGATGTACCCTTGGACGAAAGTTGATTGATGGTCTTTATAGTCCAATTTAGGACTAAAGTCTGTTTGAATGTTTAAGGGTACGTTAGCCATATTTGAGGCTAAGATCAACTTAAACGTTCGTTAAGGATACGTTAGTCTTATTTGAGACTAAGATCAACTTAACGGAAAGAGCATTGAGGGGCTCTATTGTTCCAGTTTAGGGACATAGTGGTCCATAGGATGCATGGCCATCGGGACCCGTCGCCTCTATGACGTCGTTGAAGGATTACAACGATAGGTGTCAGAGTAGTTCAGAGATGTACCCTTGGACCAAAGTTGATTGAGAGTCTTATAGTCCAATTTAGGACTAAAGTCTGTTTGAATGTTTAAGAATACGTTAGCCATATTTGAGGCTAAGATCACTTTAAACAGGATCGTTTAGATCCGACAAAAGAGCATTTGAGGGCTCTATTGTTCCAATTTAGGGACATAGTGGTCCATTGGTAGTTTAAGGACATCGCGGTCCATGTTCCAGTTTAGGGACTTGGGGGTCCATTACCGGTTTAGGGACATGGTGGTCCAGGAGTTATGAGTGGTTGTCGGTGTTAGTGTATATGCCCTAGAGGCCATTACTGTATCATACTAGTTTGTATATTACTTAATGGAAGCTTGGGATATTCACCTTGTATATACAATCTTGATCAAAATAGTAGTATGCTACTTGGTTTGTTTCTGCTTAAATGTGTACATGTGTTTATTTTAGTATATCGCCTATACACATTAGTGGAGCCCTTAGGATCTTTGCTTGATTACCAGCGATGTGATGGCCGTCACACTAGTGGGGCTGGGTAATCTATAAGCACATCCTTATGCAGGTCCCTGGTCGCAGGACTATCGAGACAGGGCATCGATACTCCGGAGTAGACCAGCGCATGCGCTTCTCATCCCAGTGTGGGAGACGGTCTGTCCCACAGCCGTTAGTACGTCGTACTTGAGATAGTATGCGGGTGCTCGTTAGGTTACGGGTACACTGGACATGACTCGTCGGGAATTGACTAGTTGGTATTATGCCTATCGTCAGTTATCAGTTCCCAGGTGACATGAGTACAGCTTAGTCCGCTGACTTGACACTGTCACTTCGCCTCGAGTGTGTTCCCACTGTACTATGATCACTACCCTACCACCGCTCAAAGGAGTCGTGCAAACAGGTAGTGGTTGGGTGCAGTCCCGAAGCACTTGGTGGCAGTGACGGTTAGACAGGATTCGTCTCTCCCGGTATTGGAGGTTGATATCGCGCTGTGTCTAGGAGAGCCATTACACGAGTAGTCCCTGGCCAGGGCAAACGAGATATACTGGTAGGCTTCCAGTGTTATCTCAGGGTGTTTTGGGCTTCGCTCCGGCACGACTTGTACCGCTATTGGAGGACTGACGTTTACCGCCCCCTAGGCCCGCCATGCGATATATCAGACGAACAGACCGGACTGTACGGAGAATGTCACACTCAGGCTCAGTAGGAGTTCAGATGGGTTTCGCCTCGTCGGTCTTCTTGTCGGCATTACCTGGGGACCGTTACGCACAGCTAGTGCCGCTTGCGGTCTGTGGTTAAACCCACTGCCAGCGTAGTGTCGAGTCTTTAGAGTCCCACACAGAAAGCTTTTCGCCTTTAGGCAAAAGAGTAGAGGTCGCATGGTATTGCGACAGGTCGCATGGTTTTGCGACAGGGTTCGGTCACATCCGTGCACTTGTGCACGTACAGTGTCCGGACAGTTTACACTAGCGGGCTTTGGTTTAAGCCAGATCCTAGTGTACTTTATGGGATTGGATTTATCCAGTTTGCATTCGTGTTCCTCGGAACGCGGATGCGGGTGTGTATGCACAGTTGACAGGGAGGCAGAGGCAGCGGATTCTCATTAGGGTTGTTGACAGTTGACCGTTGACTATTTGACTTTTTGCTCAACCCTAATGAGAATATGATATGTGATTAACTATTATATTAATTAAGTATTATGGTGACATGGTTGTTGACTTTTGTTGACTTTGTTGACTTGTTGACTTTTATTGACATGTTGACTTTGTTGACCGGTTGACTAGGCTTGACTAGTTGACCATCATGATAACCATAGCCATCATTTCATGGCAAATACTTTTACTTACTTGCTCATTTGTGTAAAATGAGTGCATGAAATGATATAGTTATGGTTGCTTCAACCATCACATAAGACTTTTTTTGGTATGATGAGTTATCATGACTTTGGATTATGAGAGGGTGAGAGACAAAAGACTTGCTCATTCTTTCTTGCTCATTCTCTCTCTTGTTCTTGAGCTCTCCTTTTGCTCTCACCCTCATCCTCTTGCTCCCTCTCTTGACTCTATGGTTCATATCTCTCATGAGTTGAGAATCAAGAACTATAGATAAAATCCCATTCTAATTCTTCTCTACTCATTCTAGTTCACTAGGTTTAGCAAACCAAGTGAACTAGTTTCTTCAAAGAACGAAGAAGGAGCTAAAGGTTGGAGCTTTCAGGTGGATCTATCTTCGGCGTACGGAGACAACGAGAAGAAGCCAATCCGGACCACCATCGGAGATTGAAGACGAAGGAGTTCAAGACAAGCAAGGTATAACCCCCTAACCGAGTAGCTAGAAACTCATAGTTAGGTTGTTAGATAGATGTTTAACCAAGATCCGGGTTATCGGTCCATGTTACCACCTCCGTAAAAATCGTTTTTTACCAAATTCCGCTTTCCCGAAAGTACCGGGAGAGGTAGCATGGACTTACAGTGGTATCAGAGCCTAGTTAAACTCTATCTAACATGTTAGCAAGTAACTAGAAGATCGATCAAAGAAAAAGTCCCGAAAACGAACCCCAAAAATTCGAGTTTCTGTCGATTTTTTTACTGTTCAAAAGTTGATTATTTTAACACCTAAAATCGGCTCAGGGTTTTTAAAAGCCACTGTAGAAAAATCACCATGTGATCCCCCTAAACGACCGCGGAAACGCGGCAATAGCTTGCTATTGCCGCGGTTCCGCGGCCTCCTTGGCCCCTCTCTGGTGTTTCTTTGCTACAGTGTGCTTCTGGGGGTATTTTGGGAATTTTGGTACATGTATTTTCAACCCAGATTTTCCAGAACGAAAATTTTATTTTGGGGTCCCGAAAATCCGTATTTTTGATCGAACTTCTAAAAGAATTAAGCTAACGGGTTTTTTCTGTAATGTGATATTTGTATTGAACGTCTACTAATCGCTATATGTCGATTAGTGGGGGTTATACAAATCTGTGATCTGTAATGATGCTGGAATGTGTATATGAATATGTTGGATTGTCGCGGGTGAATATCCGGGGGTTGTGAGACGGGAGTTTTTCTTTTCTTCCAATTCATGTAAATTTGTAAATTGATGTAATAATTATTTGTATGGCCGCACAACCGGGTCGGGGTTGTAGCCGTCATTGTATAATTTCTTTTTACTGTTTTTGCTCCTAGGATAGACCCATGGACGGGGTGCACAAACTACCGGGTATGCCGAAGTGTCGAGTGGCCTACTCATGGAGATGAGGGAGGTTGCTACGCTTCGGGTACTTGGCGGGTAGTTTGCCGCACCCGTAGGGGTCTTGGGTGGGGTATTGGCTATTCACCGCGACCGTGTAATCTGTTTTTCGTTACAGGCTCGTACGAATTACAGATTCCTAGTATATCCAATGTATTCATCTGTGATCTGAAATGTTTATCATTGCAGTATATCTATATATGATATTATTTAAGCGTTGCTTATGTTTTACAGCCGCGCTAGCCCAGCCCCTGCTCTGTCGTTAGTTAAGTAACCTAACGGGTAATGACGGGGCCCCGTGGCGAATGCGAATGGCATAAGCGTACGTCATATTTTGGTTGTTTTCTGCAATGGTAGGATTAAATGATGGGACGCATTAAAAGAACTAATGCAAGAATATCACGCATTAAAAGAACTAATGCAAGATAATAAACCAAGTTAAAGTCGTTGGAACACTTTCGAAAAACCACTCGGTTCTTTTCAAAACCAACTTTTAAATGTGGAGCTTGAGCCACTCCTTTTAAAAGCTATCTCGTTCCATCGACCAAATCAAGTTCACTACGTTCACGGTTTTGCCAAAACCATCCGTAGCCCTCCGTCGTTTCACATGAATAGTCAATAATATTCAAGCTGTGTATGTTGGCCAAAGTCAAGGCACAGTGATTGGTAGCTATTGGGTGTTCATGTGTAGCATAGATAGATGCGTTGGTTTGGGACAGTCGTACTGCCATTTTGGCCAAAGTCAAGGGTAGGTACGGATGGATCCAAATTAACCTGGATAATGACGGGTAGAACTTGACATGTGACTTATGATATTTTGGCCAAAGTCAAGGTCATAAGAGCATGGGGCAAAAATCCACATCGGGAGTTTCATAAGTACTGAAACTTGCTAGATTTGCATACCATTTGGAGTGTGATGATTCTGGTAGGATTCCTTCAGTTTCGTCACGCGATGATATTTGGATCCCGATCCTACTGTGAGTATATGCTACTCCTCGGGAAATTTCTCACTTAACGATCAATGCTATAAACCTAGTAGGTGCCTAGAAATGTGTTAGCGGGGCTACGCCCCCAGGGAAAAGAGGTTCTATAATTAAGGAACTTCGCGAAAGCGTTGGAAAACCTCCCTCGAAGTACCGACACCGGCCTGGCTGAACGGTTAAGCAAGTATTGTGCGGTGGGATTGATCCCGACTAATTCTTCCTTTATGGTTTGAGGAGGGATTCGAGAAACAGTGGGAGCCATCCTGTTTAGACAAACTAAAAACCACTCTAAACTTGCAAGAGCATCATGCTGAGTGTTTCTTCTTCTCTCTCCTAATTGCAGCGACCAATCAACATGACTGGACTTAAGTTACTCCTAGATAAAAACAAACTGACAGGGCCAAACTACAAAGATTGGCTCAGGAATGTCAAGATAGCAATCACTTACGACAAGCTAGGGTATCTTCTTACCACCAAAGCTCCCCTTGTCCCTGGTCCCACTTCCAGCGTCGCGGATAAGGAAATCCGCAAGACTTGGGAGATTGATAGCGCGAAGGCCAAGTGCCTCGTACTTGCCTCGATGGACAACGAACATCTGAGGAGGCACGAGAATATGGACCTTGAATCCATATTTCTCCATACAAAAGAACTGTATGGAGAGCAATCACGTATCGCAAGATACGAAGCGTCGAAAAAGTTGTTTTCGGCAAAGATGGCCGTCGGATCATCGGTAGCCGAGCACGTGCTAAAGATGATCGGCTACATTGAGGAGCTCGCGGACCTAGGGACCATATTGGAGGGTGAACTCTATACGGATATAGTTCTCCAGTCCCTTCCTTCCACTTACGCCCAGTTCATACTGAACTTCAACTTACAAGAAAAAGAGGTTGAACTTTCAGAGCTCCTCAACATCCTGAGGAGCGCAGTGGGCACCCTACAGAAAGGTAGGGAAACATCCACTTTGTTTGTAGGAGGATCATCTTCTTCTAGGTCCAAGGCGAAAGCCAAGGGAAAGAAGAAGAAAGCCCCCGCCAAACCAAGGGGCGGTGTTAGTAAAGTGGATACGAAAGGAAAAGCAAAAGCAACAAAGATAGCGGGGAAGCTTGTGGATAAGGAAGAATGCTTCTTTTGTCATAAGAAAGGTCACTGGAAGAATGATTGCAGGGCTTGGAAAGCCAGGACACAGGAATTGAAGCAGGTTGCAGCTTCAGCTTCAGGTGTGTATGTTATTGAAAACTGTCTTTCAATAAACTCTACTTCCTGGGTATTGGATACCGGATCAGGATCTCATATCTGTAATTCTTTGCAGGCGTTGAGAAACCGTAGGGTTTTGAAGGCAGGTGACATGACCCTCAGAGTTGCGAACGGAGCTAGCATGGATGCTAAAGCCGTGGGGGACTATCACCTGGGAATGTCAGATGGACATGTTTTGGTTTTGCGTAATTGCTTTTTTGTACCCAACGCAACTTGTAATATCATTTCTGTATCTTTAGTTTCTAAAGAAGGTTATGAATTTGCGTTTGTAAGTAATGTTGTAAACATTCACCTTAATCAAGTTTTGATTGGGTCAGGTACATTGAGTAATGGTATATACGTATTGAACCATCCACAGATTTTCAATGCCCAGAATACACACAAAAGAAAGTCTCCGGAAATAAATCAGACTTTCTTGTGGCATTGTAGACTGGTTCACATCAATGAGAGAAGGTTGACGATGTTACATACAGAAGGGTATTTGAATGCGTTCGAATATCAGTCGTATGCCACTTGTCAATCCTGTCTCAAAGGAAAGATGACAAAGACTCCGTTTACTGGACATGGAGTAAGAGCGAGCGAGCTCTTGGGACTCGTACACAGTGACGTGTGCGGTCCAATGTCTACACATGCGCGAAGCGGATATTCTTACTTCATTACTTTTACGGATGACTTCTCAAGGTACGGTTATGTCTTCTTAATGAAACATAAGTCCGAGGCCTTTGGAAAATTCCAGGAGTATATGAATGAAGTAGAGAAACAGACCAGCAAAAGTATTAAGATTCTAAGATCGGATCGAGGTGGAGAATACTTAAGTGCCGAGTTCCTGGACTATTTAAAAGAGAACGAAATTCTCTCTCAGCTTACTCCTCCATACACCCCGCAACATAACGGTGTATCGGAGAGACGGAACCGCACCCTATTGGATATGGTGCGGTCCATGATGAGTAACGCTGAGTTGCCGCGATCATTCTGGGGATATGCGCTAGAATCAGCCGCATACCTTTTGAACCGAGTTCCCACTAAGACTGTACCTACCACGCCATTTGAGATGTGGTGTGGGAAGAGACCCCATCTTAATCACATTAAGACATGGGGAAGTCCAGCTTTTGTCAAAAAAGCAGCGTGCGGACAAGCTCGAGGCACGCTCAGTACTGTGCAAGTTTGTGGGATATCCAAAGAATTCCAAGGGATATTTCTTCTACTGTGAAGAGGAACAAAAAGTTCTTGTTTCTCGTCATGCCCACTTTCTAGAACACCAGTTCTTAGAAAAGGAAATAAGTGGGAGCGCAGTAGAACTGGAAGAAATTCCAGAACCACAGACTATTACTGAAAGTTTAGCGGAACCAGAGGGTTCGGAAGGACAGGACATTCCTACGCCGCTCCGCAGAAGTAGTAGGCAGACTCATCCGCCCGAGAGATACTACGGTTTTCTTATAGACGGGGATAGAGAGGATTGCATCATAGATTATGATGAGCCTACTAGCTTCCAGCAGGCCGTTCAGAGCGTTGACTCAGTGAAATGGCTGGATGCAATGCGGACCGAAATGGGGTCCATGTACACCAACAAGGTATGGACGTTGGACATTGCTCCAGACGGGGTAAAACCCGTAGGATGCAAGTGGATCTTCAAAAGGAAGATTGGTGTAGATGGGCAGGTTGAGACCTATAAAGCTAGGCTGGTAGCAAAGGGTTTTCGTCAAAGACCTGGCTTGGACTATGACGAAACCTTTTCTCCAGTAGCCATGCTGAAATCCATTCGGATCCTTCTTGCCATTGCTGCCTTCCACGATTATGAGATCTGGCAAATGGACGTAAAGACCGCTTTTCTAAATGGAAATTTAGAGGAGTGTGTCTATATGGACCAACTAGAGGGTTTCATTCAGAGTGGGAGCAGCGGAAAGGTGTGCAAGTTGCTTAAGTCCATCTATGGACTAAAGCAGGCATCGCGGAGTTGGAACATCTGCTTTGATGAGACGGTCAAAGAATTTGGCTTTATCAAAAATCCTCATGAACCATGCATCTATAGTAGATTTGTAGCGAGAACTGTAGTATTCCTCGTTTTATACGTGGATGGCATTCTCTTAATCGGAAATGACATTCCTATGCTACAATCTGTCAAGGGGTTCTTGTCACACAGGTTCTCCATGAAAGACCTGGGTGATCCCTCGTACATTCTGGGTATCCGGATCTACCATGACAGATCCAAGAGGATATTAGGACTTTCACAGTCCAGGTACATCGACACCATACTGAAGAGATTCAGTATGGAAGATTCCAAGCGCGGTAACCTACCGGCTTGTCACGGGATCACCCTCTCTAAAGAGATGTCTCCCAAGACTGATTTGGAGAGGGATCGCATGTCTATTATACCCTACGCTTCTGCGGTAGGCTCTATAATGTATGCGATGTTGTGTACCAGACCGGATGTAGCTTATGCACTGAGTGTGGTAAGCCGGTATCAGTCAAACCCTGGAGAGAAACACTGGATAGCGGTAAAGAACATTCTCAAGTACCTGAGAATGACTAAGGAGATGTTCTTGGTGTATGGCGGAAAAGACCTCCAGATCGAGGCCTTTGCTGACTCCAGCTTCCAGAGTGACAAGGATAATTCCAAGTCCATGTCGGGTTTTGTCTTTACCCTCAATGGAGGGGCGGTGTGTTGGAAGAGTTCCAAACAAGAAACCGTTGCAGACTCGACGATGGAAGCGGAATACATCGCTGCATCTGATGCCGCAAAAGAAGCTGTCTGGATGAGGAAGTTCTTGAAAGAACTTCAGGTGGTTCCGTCCATTGTTGATCCAATACCTCTTTATTGCGACAACAACGGGGCTATAGCTTTAGCGAAGGAACCCAGGTCCCATCAGAGATCCAGGCACATCTTGAGGCGGTATCACCTGATCAGGGAGATCGTGGATCGCCAGGAGATCGAGGTTCGGAGAGTCGCTTCAGAAGACAACACTGCAGATCAATTCACCATGGCCCTGCCCCAGACTCAGTTCGAGCGGCTGATCGAGATGATAGGTCTTCGATACGCCAGTACATGTCCTTAGTGCAAGTGGGAGATTGTTAATGTATATGCCCTAGAGGCCATTACTGCATCATACTAGTTTGTATATTACTTAATGGAAGCTTGGGATATTCACCTTGTATATACAATCTTGCTCAAAATAGTAGTATGCTACTTGGTTTGTTTCTGCTTCAATGTATACATGTGTTTATTTTAGTATATCGCCTATACACATTAGTGGAGCCCTTAGGATCTTTGCTTGATTACCAGCGATGTGATGGCCATCACACTAGTGGGGCTGGGTAATCTAGAAGCACATCCTTATGCAGGTCCCTGGTCGCAGGACTATCGAGACAGGGCATCGATACTCCGGAGTAGACCAGCGCATGCGCTTCTCATCCCAGTATGGGAGACGGTCTGTCCCACAGCCGTTAGTACGTCGTACTTGAGATAGTATGCGGGTGCTCGTTAGGTTACGGGTACACTGGACAGGACTCGTCGGGAACTGACTAGTTGGTATTATACCTATCGTCAGTTATCAGTTCCCAGGTGACATGAGTACAGCTTAGTCCGCTGACTTGACACTGTCACTTCGCCTCGAGTGTGTTCCCACTGTACTTTGATCACTACCCTACCACGGCTCAAAGGAGTCGTGCAAACAGGTAGTGGTTGGGTGCAGTCCCGAAGCACTTGGAGGCAGTGACGGTTAGACAGGATTCGTCTCTCCCGGTATTGGGGGTTGACATCGCGCTGTGTCTAGGAGAGCCATTACACGAGTAGTCCCAGGCCAGAGCAAACGAGATATACTGGTAGGCTTCCAGTGTTATCTCAGGGTGTTTTGGGCTTCGCTCCGGCACGACTTGTACCGCTATTGGGGGACTGACGTTTACCGCCCCCTAGGCCCGCCATGCGATGTATCAGACGAACAGACCGGACTGTACGGAGAATGTCACACTCAGGCTCAGTAGGAGTTCAGATGGGTTTCGCCTCGTCGGTCTTCTTGTCGGCATTACCAGGGGACCGTTACGCACAGCTAGTGCCGCTTGCGGTCTGTGGTTAAACCCACTGCCAGCGTAGTGTCGAGTCTTTAGAGTCCCACACAGAAAGCTTTTCGCCTTTAGGCAAAAGAGTAGTGGTCGCATGGTATTGCGACAGGTCGCATGGTTTTGCGACAGGGTTCGGTCACATCCGTGCACTTGTGCACGTACAGTGTACGGACAGTTTACACTAGCGGGCTTTGGTTTAAGCCAGATCCTAGTGTACTTTATGGGATTGGATTTATCCAGTTTGCATTCGTGTTCCTCGGAACGCGGATGCGGGTGTGTATGCACAGTTGACAGGGAGGCAGAGGCAGCGGATTCTCATTAGGGTTGTTGACACTTGACCGTTGACTATTTGACTTTTTGCTCAACCCTAATGAGAATATGATATGTGATTAACTATTATATTAATTAAGTATTATGGTGACATGGTTGTTGACTTTTGTTGACTTGTTGACTTTTGTTGACTTGTTCACTTTGTTGACCGGTTGACTAGGCTTGACTAGTTGACCATCATGATAACCATAGCCATCATTTCATGGCAAAGACTTTTACTTACTTGCTCATTTGTGTAAAATGAGTGCATGAAATGATATGGTTATGGTTGCTTCAACCATCACATAAAACTTTTTTTGGTATGATGAGTTATCATGACTTTGGATTATGAGAGGGTGAGAGACAAAAGACTTGCTCATTCTTTCTTGCTCATTCTCTCTCTTGTTCTTGAGCTCTCCTTTTGCTCTCACCCTCATCCTTTTGCTCCCTCTCTTGACTCTATGGTTCATATCTCTCATGAGTTGAGAATCAGGAACCATAGATAAAATCCCATTCTAATTCTTCTCTACTCATTCTAGTTCACTAGGTTTAGCAAACCAAGTGAACTAGTTTCTTCAAAGAACGAAGAAGGAGCTAAAGGTTGGAGCTTTCAGGTAGATCTATCTTCGGCGTACGGAGACGACGAGAAGAAGCCAATCCGGACCACCATCGGAACTTGAAGACGAAGGAGTTCAAGACAAGCAAGGTATAACCCCCTAACCGAGTAGCTAGAAACTCATAGTTAGGTTGTTAGATAGATGTTTAACCAAGATCCGGGTTATAGGTCCATGTTACCACCTCCGTAAAAATCGTTTTTTACCAAATTCCGCTTTCCCGAAAGTACCGGGAGAGGTAGCATGGACTTACAGTCGGGACCCGTCACCTCTCTGACGTCGTTGAAGGATTACAACGATAGGTGTCAGAGGAGTTCGGAGATGTACCCTTTAACCGGATGTAAATTGATTTAAGGGAGCAGTCGTGCTCGGTCAATTTAATTTGAGGACTTACGGCCATAATTGGGCTAAGTCCAGCTGAAGATGATCAATGTTTTTGTTTGTCTTTGGCCTATTAGGCCTGTGCTAGGGCTTTGCCCCTGTTTAGTAATGCACTGCATTTAATTTTGGCCTGTAAGGACTATTTAATTTGGGCTTTGTCCCTTTATTATGATGCAGAGCATCTGTTTTGGTCTGACGGACCTTTGCTTGGGCTCTGCCCTTTTTAAAAAAATAATGCATGGCATTTTATTTGGCCTGTTAGGCCTTTTTTTAATTGGGCTCTGCCCTTCCTTTCAATAATGCAGTGCATTAATTACCTGACAGTGGCCATGTGTCCTGTCAGGAGCTTTGCGCCAATTAGTGAGCGCAAGCGCATGTGGACGTGACACGTGTCATGCTCCGGTGAGCGCAAGCGCAGTGCGCTGCGCTGTTGCGCTGCTGACACGTGGCGCGCTCTAGTGAGTTGCGCCAATTTTAGAGAGTAATGCTCTATTTTAAAAGCACATAGCGCAAGTTGTTCTGGAGCAGACACGTGGCGCTCTGTGGTGGCTTGCGCCAACCCGAGAGCGCAACAGAGCAGATTTACAAGTGCAAGGCACCGTTTTAATATCTTGATCCAATATTGGATTCAAGAAAAGAATCTTTTAAGATTCCAAAACCAATGGTTCGTCCAAAAGACAATGCCTTTGTTATTACTATTTTTTATTGAAGATCATTGATCTTGTTCTTAGATCAATGATCTTTTCAGAAGAAATTCTTCTTTTTTATTCAAAGGGTTTACCTTTTTCTCTTTTTGAGTTCTTGTCAAAATTCATTAAAGGAGTTCTCTCTCTGTTTCTGTGTTTCTGTCTCTCTGTGTCTATGTGTGTTAATGTGTTTTAGACTTGGGGTCTAGAGGCCTTTATATAGTGTCAATTAGTTTGTTAAATTAGTTAGAGAGATCTTTCTCTGAGTGATTTAGGGATTTTTCCCCACCGTTGGATCTTTGATCCAAGGGCTTCTGCTTTACAGAATAGGATCTTATTGTTATAATAAGATCAGAAAGATCTTTCTAGAATTTTAATTCTGTTTTGGTGCTGGCACAGTTGGCGCAAGCGCATTTGCGCTTGACACGTGGCGCGCAGCGCAACTGTGCTGCCCCGTGGCGCGCAGCGCAGAGCGCAGTTCAACTGCGCTGCCACGTGTCGCGCAGCACAGAGCGCAGATTGCCTGAACCGTTGCTTCCTTTATAGAGCCTTTCTCTGATTGAGTGCGCTGCCTTGGGCGATGCGCTCCCTGCGCTGGCGTGTCTGATTTTGACGCGTGGCGCTCTGGGCGCAGCGCAGGGGGTCTGAAGCGTTGCTTCAATTTTTGAATTTTTTAAATTCAAACAGAGCTTTGCTCTGATAGGGAGATTTTCTACTTTATTATTATTATTATTATTATTATTATTATTATTTATTATTATTATTAAAAAAATTTTATGGAAGCTGGTTTTGAGCCAAAATTTTGGCGGGAACAGTCACATGGATCTCATCGTGGTGCTAAGGTAAACTTTCTTGGTATCAAAGCCTAAGCTAGAAGATTAGATGATATATATATAAAGACCCGGCGAAATTCCTAGAAAACCCGGCCTGGCCGGTCCCCCATGCCCCATTTGGTCTCATATTTTTGGGTGTTCTTGATGCTTGGATTTTTGGTTTTCAGGTATTGTTTGATTAGTCCAAAATTTCATGAGATATTAATTTGGTAAGGGACTAATACGGAGTGTTTCGTAATCGTAATTATTTTATCGTTTTGGGTTTTAGTTTGATATGGATGTAGTAGTGAGGATCCACATTTAATTGGTTTTGTGAAAACAAGTTAATGATTAAAAATCTAGCATTTTAGTCTCGGAAAATAGATTGCTACGAAGTTTCGATTCTGATCGAAACTCCGTCGCAATCACGTATCGTACACGAATACTCACCGAATAAATTTACTAGATAGTCTCTCCTCATTGCCCCAACCAAGTGACTGTAGGAGAACCCCGTTGCCAATAGCACCCACTCGGGTGCTCGCGGCCACGGTGTTCCGCCTAAGTGCACTTGGTCGACGGTATCGGAGGTGCGGCCATATACTATAGTTTCTGACGTGTATTCGATCGGTTAGTCGGGAATCTTATTGAATTACCCGACTAAATGTCACGACCCGAAATTTAGTACGTGACCGGCATATAAACCACGCAACGTCTAAAGGCGTAACGTAACTTAAGTAAGCCGAAGCCAAGAAATCTAAAAAAAATTTTAGAAAAATAAAAGAGGTGAAGTTTTGAAATAAGGTATGATGAAATCAAACGTTTTCTTAAATGCATAGATAATGGAACATGACAATGCAAGTGAATTTTACTAGTTGAAAAACATGTTTCGTCTTTTAATAATTTGGGCAGCACCTCCCTTGTATATTTTGATTCAAAACCACATATACATGATAATATAAAAGGCATCACAAAGCGGGGGCAGATTTATCTCAAAAACTATCTATTAACCACAATCAAGAACGGCGTCGCTTGGTAGCTAGCCGGTGAGTACGGGTCTGTCCACAGGGATGTTGTGAATTTCCTAATCGCTCTTACGAGTTAATTCCAAACAGTGTGAATGGATTAATTAAATCTAAAAACTAAATTAATCTAGGGCAATTGAATTAAAGATCTAACTATCTAACTAGGGAAATGAATTATATTTAATCTAGGGCAGAGAATGAAAAATTACCTAGGGCAAGAATTGAAATTACCTATTACTTTACAGATGGCTCTCTCCAAATATCAACACAAGACTTGTCAGATCTGAATTTCTAAAATGAAAAGAGGCATTGATGCTCTCCAAAAGAAATCTAAATTTTATTGATAAAAAGTGGAATAGGGAGGCATAGCTTTTACAATGATTTAAAGTTCCTATTTATAGAGGATAGGAAACCCTAGGTTACAATTGATTCGCACGTCTACATTTACCAAAATATCCTTAGGAAGACCTAGTCAAAGTAGACTCCAAGCTTTGGTAAAATTTTATGTCTCTGTCTCTTTAAAAGGAAGTATTGGGCCTTGAAATTTCCTTTGTTGGATCTTCTGTCTTTGGGCTTTCTTATTATTTGGTTCTTTTATTAAAATAGCTTCTATGTTTCTTTAAGATCTCCAGTGAATAATTGCGGTGGACTTTTAACTGTTCGCTTTGTAATCTTGGACCTTGCATTGCCTTGTACTTTATGAGTTTTATCTTTGATGTAGGCTTGATCAAGAGTCTTCTGTTTGTTGGTCAAAGTCCTCTTTTGCATCGTCTTTTCATCGTTTTCACTGTTTTCTGTCAAAGAACCTGTAACCTGTAATATGTAGCAGACATGCATCAAAAGCACCTGTTTATTTATAGAACCAATAAGAATGGGGAATATAATAATACAATATTATGGTGTGAACAAATACCCCCAAACTTATCTTTTGCTCGTCCTCGAGCAAACTTATTTTTATTCTCTACAAAAAACCTAACCGCCTTTTCGTAGGGAAACGCGATTGCACTGAGCTCGTGCAACAAGCCGTTAAACCTCTAGGTGTCCCTAGTAGGAGGAGTGTTGTCTCCTGAGGGTTTTCAGCGGATACTACCCACAAAATCCTATCAATTCAGCCCATTAACTTTAATTCTCCAATTAGGTTTTCTAACAAGGAATTCTATTATCGTCGACTCGTAAATTATCCACCCATATTCTTCACACTTCCTCATTATTTAACTTAAGATTATATACGTTCTATAGACTTACTTAGCTTTCGGCATTTCTTAAGTTTTCCTTCTAGGGTTCCATTTCCACTTAGGAATTTTTATCAACTCTATTAAAGATATAAGTTCTATTCTTCACTCCTTTCTCTCATCTAAACTCCAATCACATATCCCCACACACTTGGAAATTTAAATCAAGCAATCATACCCTTGTCCGTTGTCCAAATCACTTCTTAATTGGTGAATTTTTAAATAAATTTTGCTTACACATCCTTCATGCAACCGTTAATACTTCTTGAGGTACCAACGACCGATTACAAAATGCGTTTGCACTTTAAAGCGTACTTCCTAGTCTTGCAATACCCAAGGCTTTAGCAGTGACTCCCAAACCAGTTGGTCTAAGGCAATAGGTGATGAAGCACCCTCGCTAAATATTTTTTCTATTTTTACAGCCTTAAGTAATCACTAAAGCCAGTGTTAATTTTTTTTTCTTTATTCACACTTGTATTTTCATTGTACTAAGGACTTTAGACAAGAGCATTTCAAGGTCTCCTCTACTATTCTAAGTTTCAAGGTGTGTGTCTGTGCAATTTGTAGGGTATATATTTTCAGAATCTAGACTTAAGCTACTGTAGGGTTCCTAGGCACACTCATGAGGTTCCACAAGGCATCTACCATGCCAAAATCAAATTTTTATGTGCCGAACAACCCTATGCAAGATCGTGTACTAGAGATTAGGCGAAACTAAAAGCAAGTAAACTACTTTACTACTAAGTGAAAGGGATAACAACCTTTGTAGATCCGGTCCTTCACTTCTGATGCTCCGTGTTGACGTCCCTTCACTGCGATCATCAGGATCCCGGACCCTAGCGATGGTTTCTTCGGAGAAATGAGCGGGCTAGGTCATTGACTTTGATGCCGAAGATGATCTACGTCGAGGAGACTCAAACTCAAGCTCCATCTTCACTAGGTCATGAACTTTGTGAAGAGAACACCCTATACTACATGGCAAGTGGTAGAGGATGAAGAAATAGGAAGTGGGTTCACTTTGGATTTGGATTTCTCACTCTTAATCTTCACTTGAAAATTTTCTAGCAAGGTTTCTTCTGTAGGGTTCCTAGGCACTCTAGTGAGGTCTCACAAGGCATCAACCATGCCAATTTCAAATTTTAACGGTGCCGAGAAACCCGACTACGGATCGTCGGCTAGATGTTTAGGCGAAAATAAAACTAGTTAACAACTTAACTAGAGTTTAAACGGAAATACAACCTTTGTAGATCCGGTGCTCCACCTCCATAGCTCCGCAACGAAGTCCCCTCGCTATCCAAATGAATTCCCGGGCTCTAGCGTCGGCTTCGTCGGAGAATGGACGGGCTAGGTCATCGACGACGTGCCGAAGATGATCTACGTCGAAGCATCACTAGATCAAGCTCCACCTTCACCAAGCCATGAAAACTTGTGAAGGAAACACCCTATACTACTTGGCAAGAGGTAGAGGATGAAGAAATAGGAAGTGGGTTTGCTTTAGAATTGGATTTCTCACTCTTTTTCTCACTTTGCCATTAAAGCTTTCAAGCTTTTTCTTGAAGTGAAGAAGAAGAAGAAGATGATGAATATGATAAGATTATGACAAGTTAATTTAAAATAGAAAAGAAAATCAAAACTTATCATAATCCAACCATGGTTATGTGTAGAGAACAAACTATAGTTAGGTGAATGGTTAGGTTAGGCATAAAACAAAAATGGTGGACTTTTTCAAAGCTTCATGAAACTTCAACAAAGAAACAAAATTATCCACCATTTTCCTTTTACCAAAATGAAATAAATAAATGAATAAAACAAAACCCTAACAATTATCATGTAACCATGGTTTGATCTTTACACAAAAACCCTAGCAAACATGTATCATCAAACATGATACAATCAAGTGCACAAAAGTATATCACATATACAATGTGTACATCCGAGTGAGAAAATCCATCTTAAGTAAACCGATACTAGTTAATGCAAACTAATATGTCAAATATATAATTATGCATTAAATCAACAATTGATTTAATGATCCGGTCATGTCGCATATAACCGGCTAATATCAACAGTAACAACTTATCGAATCAACACTTGATCCGATAACCCGGCTATATCGTATATAACCGATCAATGTCACAAATCGCGAGAATCGAATACAGTATCACATACTGGTATCATTCTCGGTCCCGCACATATCTCATATTCGCTCCTATTTCGTTTCGCTTGAGCCAGGAAACCTCTGTGTAGGACTCTAAAGACTCGTCAATACGCCGGCAGCAGGTGATGATCATATCAAACACCCACAAGCCGCAAGCGGTCTGCTAAACATAACGGCCACCCGGGTATTGAGCGATCAGAAGATCGACGAGCAAGCCCGCTCACACTCCAGTGAATCCAACCAGTAACACTACCGTACAGTCCGGTCTGATCGTCTGATATGTCGCATATCTTGCCTAGGGGTGGTAAACGTCAGACCCCAATAGCTCGATAAGTCGTGTCGATATGAGGTCTATAACAATTTGAGAAACTACTGGTAACACTTACCAGTATATCTCAGCAACCCTGGCCAGGGATTTCCTGTTATAGCCAATCGAACACAGCGCAATATCAACTCCCTATACCGGGAGAGACGAATCCCCTCCTATCGCTCATTGCCTCCATGTGACTCGGGACTGTACCCAAAAACCACCGTTTTGCACGCCCTCTTGGACGTGGTAAGATGGAAATCAAAGCACAGTGGGAACCACACAAGACTCTATGACGATCTCGGGTCAACAGACTACTCTGTACCAGTGTCACCAGAGAACTGCCATCTGTCGTGAGGTATAATACCATCTGGGAGTTCTCGGCGAGTCCGTCCAGTGTACCCAGTCTCTACTGAGCACCCGTATATCATCTCTGATGTCAAACACCGATGGATATTGGATCATCCATCGCCCATCTGTATGGGTCGAGAAGGTATACGCTAGTCTACTCTTGTATATCGATACACCCACGACAAGGGACTTTGAAGGATGTACTTATAGACTACCACGTCCCCACTAGTATGATCCGCATCATAGTCCAGGTAGTCAAGTACACATCCTAAGGGCTTTACCAACATGTAACAGAGAGACAATCAGTATACACGTTAAGGTAAAGAGTAACCAGATAGCATACTATCATGTCGAGCAAGAAAGTCCTCCCTATATATGTCCCAGCATCCACTACAATATACATCCTATGTACAGTAATGGCCTCTAGGGCATACATATAACTAACAATCTCCCACTTGCACTAGGGCCATCTGTAGCAGTGGTTGTAGTATCTCATACTCAACCATCCCATAAAAGTCTCTCTCTGGGAATAGGCCTTCATGAGTGGATCCGCTGCGTTGTCCTCTGAGTCTACTCTCCTAACCTCGATCCCTTAGAGATCAACCATCTCCATGATCAGGTGATACTGCCTTAGAATATGTCTGGATCACTGATGGGACCTGCGTTCCTTGGCATAAGCCACAACTCCATTGTCACACAATGGGAGGAACATAGTTCCTCTCATGAACCAATATACACCCAAACAGCTTCTTTGGTAGCATCATTAGTAGCGATGTATCCTGCCTTTATCGTCTAGTATGTCACGGTATCTAGCTTGGAACTCTTCCAACATACCGTCCCTTTACTGAGGGTAAAGACAATGCCTGCGACTGACATTCAGTCGTCTTTATCACCCTGGAACCCTTCCAATGATTCTCCCCAGGATCAACTGATACCATCTCACTACAACTAGTGAGTATCCTAACATCCAATTAGATCTATCTCATAGATCCAAAACTCAGGATTTAGGAGGTATCATTTTGATCCTACGTGGAGAATCATTGTGATAAGCGGAGATTGATCGAGCGTAGCATAGGAAACTCCTTCCCTATCAAGAGTATGTCATCCACGTACTCTACGAGGATTTCCATTATACTCCCTACTACCTTTTTGTTTATACAAGGTTCATCTACCATTTTGATGATGTCAAACTCTTTGACTAATCCATCAAAACAGATTTTCCAACTCCGCGATGCCTGCTTTATCAGATAAAGCATCTTGCTCACGTTTCCGCTGCTCCCACTGTCTACGAGGCCCTCTGGCTGTGTACTTATAGACACACTCTTCTAAAACATCATTTAGAAAAGGAGTCATGGCACCCAACCGCCAAATATCGTAGTCATGGTATGCAGCCGTAGCAAGTAGGATCTGGATGGACTTAAGCATAGCTACTTGAAGAGGTTTCACCACTATCCACGCCTGGTTGATGATGAAAACCTTTAACAAGTCTAGCTTTGAAAGTCTCAACCTTTCCATTTACACCAAGTAATCTTCTCAAGATATACTTGCTCCTGATGGGGATTTAACCCTTCAGATATAGCAACCAAAGTCCATACTTTGTTGGTGTATAAGGATTCCATCTCAGATCGCTAAGCATCCAGCCATTCTTACAGAGACCTACCCCCGATGGCCTGCTCGAAACTAGTTGGGTCATCATCTCATGATGCAATCCTCTCTCCCACTGTCATTGAGAAACCGAAGTATCTCTCAGGTGGGTGAGGAACCCTACTAGATCGGCGGAGAGGCAAAGGTTCGTTGGTATCTACTGAATCCTTTGGTTCTATCAAATCATCAGCTGCAGTTTGTATAGCTGGAACCTTTCCAGTTCTACATTACAGACCTTGCCTCGAGCTTGTCCGGATTTTGTTTTTAGACATAGGCCGGACAACCCCAAATCTTAACTAACTTAAGATATGGGCTCTTCCCATACCATATCAAATATGAAGTGGTAGGCTACTGATTTGATCAGGACCCTCTTCAATAGGTATGCAGATTCTCAAGCGCATAACTCCCAAAAGGAAATAGGTAACTCAGTAGTACTCATCATAGAGCACATCTTATCATATAGGGTGTGATTGCTCCGCCCCGATATACCATCGTGCTATGGTGTATACGGAGGAGTAATGCTGAGAGAGAATCTCATTCTCCTTTAGAATAGTCCAGGAATTCCATGCACAAGTATTCTCCTCCCTGATCTCATCATAGAACATAATACTTATACCCGTATTTTGGTTCTCTACTTCTAACTTATATTCTGTGAATATCTCAAAAGATTCGGACTTCTGTTTCAACATGAACATATGTCTAAATCTTGAGAGATCATCAGAGAACGTAATGAAGTATAAAGAACCATTCCTGGCATGTGTAGACAGGGGACCTTACATAAATCAACATGTATCATCCCAAGAGTTCACTAACTCTTTCTCTGTTTCCAATAAACAGAGCTATGGTCATTTTATCTTTGTGACATGACTGGCGAGTTTCACAAGATGTAAATTCAAACTGATTTAAATATGCATCTAAATGTAACTCCAGCTAGTCGGGTCACATTGATATGACCTAGTCTACAATACCTCAAGAAGGATCCGTTCATTTCTGAACTCTTCCTCTTGTGTGTGTTCCATATACTAAGAACTGTAGTTTGATTTAGAACATCAATGCTTTTAGATAACGTGCCTGAACCGATCAACTTTTGATATAGGAAATGTTCAAAATATTATCCAACAATACAAAATTTTATCATTTCTTTACTAATAAAGAGAGTGATATGATATTGTATATCAGGTTCGGTATCTAATAACAATCGTTCAGAATCAATGTATTACAATACAGGGCGACAGTGACCGACAGACTTGGCTGCAACATTTGCCCCGTTTTCTGCCTCATGAAACTTATCACCCATTCTCAGTTTTTCTACCTTTTTGTAGCCCTATGTAATAGATTACATATCTGGGATCCTGATCCGGTATCATTTACCCAGGATACGGAGGATACTGAGAAATAGTTCTTTGTAATGAACACACCCGAAGATGATGCATCAGTATGCACTCTCTTCGTTTGGGCGGCACGGGAAATCTGGTATTCCCCAATTTCCTGCTCTGTCTTATAACAATTATAAGTTGGAGCGGGACCAACGTTCCCCAGCTCAGTATAACAAGCGGGTTCGGTCAATAATCCGTATTATTATCTTGATTAAGGCGTGATATGGTCGCTACCTAGAGAGAGAGAGAGAAGAAAATACTCAGCATGCGCTCTTGCAAGATCAGATTGGTTATTATTTTATCTAATCAGGATGGCTCCCACTGCTTTTTATCAAATCTTCCTTCAAACCCTAAAAGGATAGACTAGCCGGGATTAATTACACAATACAAGTTCGCCAATCTTTCAGCCAGGCCAGTGTCGGTACTTTGAGGGAGGCCCCCCGTGCTTTCGCACGAACCTAATTAATGTAAACCTCGTTTTCCCAGAGGCATAACCTTGTTAACACCTTTCTAGACACCTACTTGATCGGCTAATTGTAATGTATAAAACTCTCCCAGGAGTAACTCTTACTCGCAGCGGGTATCGGGATCCAACTATCTTATAGAAGGTATGCAATCTCATTGCAAATTTCAACACTTGAAATTCCCGATAATATTTTGCCCCTAACGTGCTATGACCTTGACGAAAGCCAACAAACCATAGCCCGCTAGTCAAGTTCAACCCGTACATTTCTTGATTGAATTAAACCCACCCGCACGACCCTTGACGAAAGCCAACAAAGCCGCACGACTACCCTAATCCAATCGCATCGTATGCTAGCAGATAAGCAGCATATAGCTACCGCACACTGCACCTTGACGAAAGCCAACAAATGCAGCACGAATACTATATACAACTTATCTGAAATGACGGAGGGCTACGACAGGTTTTTCTGAAAACCTATTGCGTAATGAACTTGATATCGTTGTAGGATCGAATGAATTTTGAAATGGAGTGTTTTTGAGGCTTTTCTAGTTTTGCTAAAGGAGTCACTCCCGGTGAAGGGATCGTCGGTCCTTTCCTCGTCGAATGAGGTGCGGGATATATCATATATATCACTGTGCAAAGCAAAACACTTAAAAGCTATCAAAAGACAAACCGAGTGTGTAGCATCTGCCAGTTATTGCTAAAGGAGTCACTCCCGGTGAAGGGATTTCGGTCCTTTCCTTATCGAATAAGGTGCAGGATATATCACATATACCGCTGTGCAAAGCAAGAACTGTAGCTACCTTTTTTATTTTGAAATTTGATTCTACAACATCTTAGGTTTCTTTTATTTCATTAATCACATTAATGAAGTCCCATCATTTAAGTACCTAAACATCACAGATAAATACAACGTACGCTTATGCCATCCGCATTCGCCTCGATGTCCCCTCATGCACCGTTAGGTTAGGTAACTAACGGCAGAGCGGGGCAGGGCTAGCGCGGGTGTAAAACATAAGTAACGCCTATATAATATATCATATATACTATATACTTTATCTATCACAGAACATCACATGATCACATCACAGATATCGCAGCAGAAGAAACATATGAAATATTGGATATACTAGGACGTCCGTGTTTTCAATACGAGCCAGTATAAAACACGGATTCCACGGTCGCGATGAATAGCCAAACCCACACCCCTAGACCCCTACGAGAACGGCAAGCAACCCTACCAATTCTGGAGTTAGAAGACCCGGACTCGACTCCTCGAGTTGGTCTCCCACTGGACTCCAGAACCCGGTTACTTGTGCCCTCCTCCTTGGGTCTATCCTAGTGCGGAAAAGTAAATAATATACAAAGGGTGACATCTTCCGCTACCTGGAAGTGCCCCAATAAAAGAATATTACATACAAGTTTTTACATGAATTAAAATGAAAAACACTCATCTCACATAAAACCCCCCGGCTATTCAAACGCGACGATCCAATATAACATATCCAGCAACACATAACATCACATGTCATCAACGTAAGTAAATATGCGCATCCCAATTGTCGTTGACATGTAGCAACGAAACCGGCGATATCACATATTACACTTACGGTCACAGAAAAGAAGGTGTAAAACTACAACAGTTGGAATCCGCAATCTCTTTAGACATCGCATGCCTAATCAAATGAATTCCTTAGACATCACATGCCTAACAATTATAAACCCCACATTTTAGTCTCAAAATCGAAAACTCTTTTCAATATCAAGTCCGGTAATTCAACAAGATTCCCGAAAAACTGATCGAATGCTCGTCGCAAACTTCAGTAGACGGCCGCACCCCCGACGCCGTCGACGAAGTGCACCAAGGCGGAACACCGCCACCGCGAGCACCCGAACGGATGCTTTCGGCGACGGGGTTCTCCTACAGTCACTTGGTCGGGGCTATGGGGTGTAGCTGTCTATTATGTTTATCCGGCGAGTATCCGCCTACGCTACGTGATTGCGACGGACTTTTGATCACATCAAAATTTCGTGGCAACCGATCAAGTGAGACTAAACTCCTATGTTTATAACATTCATTCAGTTATCTCATAACTTCTTGTGAATTCCAAGTATTGTATCACATTCCAGATAATTAGAAAATGTTAAACTTTCCGATCGAACAATCGAACACCCAAGTTTTCCCGATACAGATCAACACATGAAACAAGTCTAAAAATATTCAGTTCGTGCCTCAGTACCAACGGTCCAGCCGTAGAAGGGTCAAGCCAACGCCTCACATGTGGCACGACGTACTGCCCCAAAGGTTCAAAGGGCAGTTCAAGACGGTCACATAATCGAGTTAAGGTTTGTTGTCTTCTAGAGGGTCCATCGCGTTACTTGCACTACTTAGAATGTCGTTAAACTACGGAAAGATCCAACACTTGGAAATTTCCCGACAGGGGAAAAATTGGGTATTTTTATCCGGTCGAACTTTTTAACATATTCTAAAATTTATCCGGAAAGCCACACAAACAAAAATTTGATAATCCGGTCGAATCTCCGAATCCCCAATACAACCCAGAGAATACAACTCTGGAAAAATTATTAAAACTTCCCAGGAAAACCATCACGGAAAACTAGGAATTTAGGTGCAAAATTCGATGCACAAAAAGATAAAGTTGCCGCGGAACCGCCGCATGAGCATGCTCATGCCGCGGATCCGTGGCGGTCTTAAGGAATTAGACCCTCGAATTTTGCAGTTAACCTTAGATCTTCCTGCAGATTTTTCTGAATATTTTTAATCTGGAAAAAACCACGATTTTGAAAATTGTCCAGAGAGCACATTTAGGGTTGGGGATTCGGGTCGTTCGGACTTCAAACTCCGTCTGGACATCGCCTAAGGCTCTAGCTAGGCTCTGATACCACTGTAGGGTTCCTAGGCACTCTAGTGAGGTCTCACAAGGCATCAACCATGCCAATTTCAAATTTTAACGGTGCCGAGAAACCCGACTACGGATCGTCGGCTAGATGTTTAGGCGAAAATGAAACTAGTTAACAACTTAACTAGAGTTTAAACGGAAATACAACCTTTGTAGATCCGGTGCTCCACCTCCATAGCTCCGCAACGAATTCCCCTCGCTGTCCAAATGAATTCCCGGGCTCTAGCGTCGGCTTCGTCGGAGAATGGACGGGCTAGGTCATCGACGACGTGCCGAAGATGATCTACGTCGAAGCATCACTAGATCAAGCTCCACCTTCACCAAGCCATGAAAACTTGTGAAGGAAACACCCTATACTACTTGGCAAGAGGTAGAGGATGAAGAAATAGGAAGTGGGTTTGCTTTAGAATTGGATTTCTCACTCCTTTTCTCACTTTGCCATTAAAGCTTTCAAGCTTTTTCATGAAGTGAAGAAGAAGAAGAAGATGATGAATATGATAAGATTATGACAAGTTAATTTAAAATAGAAAAGAAAATCAAAACTTATCATAATCCAACCATGGTTATGTGTAGAGAGCAAACTATAGTTAGGTGAATGGTTAGGTTAGGCATAAAACAAAAATGGTGGACTTTTTCAAAGCTTCATGAAACTTCAACAAAGAAACAAAATTATCCACCATTTTCCTTTTGCCAAAATGAAATAAATAAATGAATAAAACAAAACCCTAACCATTATCATGTAACCATGGTTTGATCTTTACACAAAAACCCTAGCAAACATGTATCATCAAACATGATACAATCAAGTGCACAAAAGTATATCACATATACAATGTGTACATCCGAGTGAGAAAATCCATCTTAGGTAAACCGATACTAGTTAATGCAAACTAATATATCAAATATATAATTATGCATTAAATCATTAAATCAACACTTGATTTAATGATCCGGTCATGTCGCATATAACCGGCTAATATCAACAGTAACAACTTATCGAATCAACACTTGATCCGATAACCCGGCTATATCGTATATAACCGATCAATGTCACAAATCGCGAGAATCTAATACAATATCACATACTGGTATCATTCTCGGTCCCGCACATATCTCATATGCGCTCCTATTTTGTTTCGCTTTAGCCAGGAAACCTCTGTGTAGGACTCTAAAGACTCGTCAATACGCCGGCAACAGGTGATGATCATATCAAACACCCACAAGCCGCAAGCGGTCTGCTAAACGTAACGGCCACCCGGGTATTGAGCGATCAGAAGATCGATGAGCAAGCCCGCTCACACTCCAGTGAATCCAACCAGTAACACTACCGTACAGTCCGGTCTGATCGTCTGATATGTCGCATATCTTGCCTAGGGGTGGTAAACGTCAGACCCCAATAGCTCGATAAGTCGTGTCGATATGAGGTCTATAAAAATTCGAGAAACTACTGGTAACACTTACCAGTATATCTCAGCAACCCTGGCCAGGGATTTTCTGTTATAGCCAATCGAACACAGCGCAACATCAACTCCCTGTACCGGGAGAGACGAATCCCCTCCTATCGCTCATTGCCTCCATGTGACTCGGGACTGTACCCAAAAACCACCGTTTTGCACGCCCTCTTGGACGTGGTAAGATGGAAATCAAAGCACAGTGGGAACCACACAAGACTCTATGACGATCTCGGGTCAACAGACTACTCTGTACCAGTGTCACTAGAGAACTGCCATCTGACGTGAGGTATAATACCATCTGGGAGTTCTCGGCGAGTCCCTCCAGTGTACCCAGTCTCTACTGAGCACCCGTATATCATCTCTGATGTCAAACACCGATGGATATGGGATCATCCATCGCCCATCTGTATGGGTCGAGAAGGTATACGCTAGTCTACTCTGGTATATCGATGCCCCGTCTCGATACACCCACGACTAGGGACTTTGAAGGATGTACTTATAGACTACCACGTCCCCACTAGTATGATCCGCATCATAGTCCAGGTAGTCAAGTACACATCCTAAGGGCTTTACCAACATGTAACAGAGAGACAATCAGTATACACGTTAAGGTAAAGAGTAACCAGATAGCATACTATCATGTCGAGCAAGAAAGTCCTCCCTATATATGTCCCAGTATCCACTACAATATACATCCTATGTACAGTAATGGCCTCTAGGGCATACATATAACTAACATCTTCTTCTTGAAGAAGAAGAAGAAGAAGAGAATAAAATGAATAATGAATTAATAAAATGAATAATCATGTGAAGTCTATCATATTGCAACCATGGGTGAGTTTGACCTTTGTAGAGACTAAACTAGAGTTTAAGTTAATGGTTAGGTTAGTGAAAATGTTATGTAAAACAAAATGGTGGACTTTGTCAAAGATGCTTGAAAGCTTCATGAAGCTTCAAGCAAAGACAAAGAAAACCACCATTTTTTAATTACTAAATAATTAAAAACCTTAACCATTAACCTAAACATGGTGTAAGTCATAAACACACCCAAGTTTGCATGTATCATCAAACATGATACAAACTAGTGCACAAATATATATCACATATACAACTTGTGCACATCAAGTGAGAAAATAAATCTTAAGTGAACCAATACTAGTTAATGTAAAGTAATATATCAAATATATACTTAAACATTAAATTATTAAATCAATACTTGATTTAATGATCCGGTCATATCGCATATAACCGATTAATATCAAGTGTATCAATGTATCAAATCAACACTTGATTCAGTAACCCGGCTATATCACATATAACCGATCAATGATACAAATCGCGAGAATAGAATACAGTATCACATACTGGTATTATTCTCGGTCCCGCACATATCTTATATGCGCTTCTATTTCGTTTCGCTTGAGCCAGGAAACCTCTGTGTAGGACTCTAAAGACTCGTTAATACACCGGCAGTAGGTGGTGATCATATCAATCACCCACAAGCCGCAAGCGGTCTGCTAAACGTAATGGCCACCCGGGTATTGAGCGATCAGAAGATCAATGAGCAAGCCTGCTCACACTCCTGCAAATCCAACCAGTAACACTTACCGTACAGTCCGGTCTCGTCGTCTAATATGTCGCATATCTCGCCTAGGGGTGGTAAACGTCAGACCCCAGTAGCTCGATAAGTCGTGTCGATATGAGGTCTATAACAGTTCTAGAAACTACTGGTAACACTTACCAGTAAATCTCAGCAACCCTGGCCAGGGATTTCCGGTTATAGCCAATCGAACACAACGCAACATCAACTCCCTATACCGGGAGAGACGAATCCCCTCCTATCGCTCATTGTCTCCATGTGATTCGGGACTGTACCCAAAAACAACCGTTTTGCACGCCCTCTTGGACATGGTAAGGTGGAAATCAAAGCACAGTGGGAATCACACAAGACTCTATGACGATCTCGGGTCAACAGACTACTCTGTACCAGTGTCACCGGAGAACTACCATCTGACGTAAGTTATAATACCATCTGGGAGTTCTCGGCGAGTCCGTCCAGTGTACCCAATCTCCACTGAGCACCCGTATACCATCCTTGATGTCAAACACCGATGGATATGGGATCATCCATCGCCCATCATATGGGTCAAGATGCGTATACGCTAGTCTACTCTGGTGCATCGATGCCCTGTCTTGATACACCCTCGACTAGGAACAATTATAGGATGTACTCATCGACTACCGTGGCCCCACTAGTATGATCTCATCATAGTCCCAGTAGTCGAGTACATATCCTAAGGGCTTTACCAACAGGTAACAGAGAGACAATCAGTGTACACGTTAAGGTAAAGAGTAACCAGATAGCATACTATCATGTCGAGCAAGAAAGTCCTCCCTATATATGTCCAAGCATCCACTACAATATACATCTCATGTATAGTAATGGCCTCTAGGGCATCCATATAACTAACAGCTAGGAATTATTTTTCAAACTTATACTCTAATAAAAAAACAATACTTTTCCTTTGTTTCGACTTAGCCCAAAAGTTAACTCAAAATTTGCCTATTTCTAAGTAAACTACATAGACATATACTTTCTACTGTTAAACTTTAAGGAAGGTTATTTTTAGGGTTTTTAATTTACTAAGTCTAAGATCTAGTTGTTCCTAGCTAGTTAACCTATTTTTCAAACTCAAGTCAAATAAGCTGATCGGTAAAATTTTTGCGTGCTAAGTTTATTACCGCAATCAAGACGGTTTCGCTTGTAGCTAGCCGGTTGAGTACGGGTCGTCCGCAGGGAGATGGGAATCTTTTTCTATGTGCTTTAACGAGTTAAGTCCAATTGTCCATGTTTGTTTTTAGATTACTTATGTGCTAAAATGATATATAAAGAGAGCTTGTTAGGGTTATGATTAGGTTAGTTTGAGTTAGGAGTCGCTCACTTCTTTCGTTGCCACTCTTAATGTCGGTGTTACGGTAATTGGCAACAACGGGGATTAGCACGACTAGGAAGGAACTTGCGAGTATAAGCTAGTCTTTCCAACGCATAAGTTCTTCCTTTTGGTGTTTGTCCGTCCGTTCTTGGCTCTTAGCCTTAACCTCCGGTTAATTCAACCACAACCGGTCTCACTAAGGAATCACCGCTATCATGTAGGATAGGGTGCCGTATGGAGCGGATTGTGGTTCAATTAACGGGAGTCCGAATTAAGATGTTGGGCAAGAAAAGAGTGAGAGAGATTTCCTTCTCTCAAAATTTCCTTATCCTACCCTAACAAGTATGAAAACTACTCACCCATTATAAGGAAAAGAAAATAAAACAAAGGAGGAAGATAGAAAGAAAGAGCTTAGAAGATTACAACTAGCTATTTGAGACCTCACCTTGGCAAGGATCAAGCTTAAGCATTATAGTTGTTTTAAGGATAAAGAAAATGAGAACAAGAAAGAAACAAATAAGAAATAACAACAACTAGATTAGCAAATGAAAAATACAAGCAAATATAATTAACAATTACAACAAGATAAGCATGGTAAGAACAAGAACTCCTTTATTCATTCTTCACTCACAAAAGCTCCTTACAAGTTTTTAATGGAGAAGAGATGAGAGGAGGAAGAAGAACAACACATGTGTTCTAAAATCTAAATACAAGAATAAGGACCCTTGGCTTTGGCAAGTTCTGGACTATTTATAGGCAGGAAACAGAAATTCTAGGGCAACATTCTGGACCATCATGAAAAGACAAAACAACCCCTGAAATTTCATCAGCCGACACGCCAGTACGGCCGCGGATCCGCGGCCTAAGCATGCTTATGCGGCAGTTCCGCGGCCTTAATGGGGAATTGGGCTGACGAATTTTCAGGGTTTTCTTGGTTTGTAGTCCTCTTGAGTTTGGTATAGTACTTTTCTCAGAATCCCTTCATATTTCATCCAGATTTTCAGCATATCAAAAGGTGATGTGATGTGGATCTTTTGCCATGATTTTCTTGAGCTCCGCGTAGATATGTTGGATCTTGTGTTGACATTGAGCTTTGTGCATGAAAATGACATTGATTTTCCATTTTGTCCCTTAAACTGTTGTGCGGCAACATACGGATAGAGAGCGGAGACCCGTGTTTTATCTGTGGTTGGCAGTAATCCGGAATTTGTCGTGCTTTTCCATCAATTTCACTGTTTAGAGCCGAGAACCTGTATCCTGCAATTGACTAGCAAACACGGCTCAAGAGTATCTACCGATAAGCAATGTGATCAAAATTGGGCGGTATAAAAATTCAAAAATCTGATATGAACAAATACCCCCAAACTTATCATTTGCTCGTCCCGAGAAAAGCCAATTTATTCACAAAAAATCCTAAGCTCACTTTCGCAGGGAACGCGATTGCACTGAGCATGTGCAACAAGCCGTTAATCCTCTAGGTGTCCCTAGTAGGAGGAGTGTTGTCTCCTGAGGGTTTTCAGCGGATACTACCCACAAAATCCGGTCAAGCTAGTTTTGCAAAATAACTATGATTCAAACCCTAAGGTTTTGTTTCAGAAAATAACAATTCTAGTATCCTAAGTCTAGACTATCAGACCTTTATTTTTCACACCTCGCTTCTTATTTAACTTAAGATTTTATATGTCTTTACGTGCAGTGCAAATAGTGTCGTTAAGTTCCAGAAGGATCGATTAAAGTCATCATGTCACATAATAAAGCCTAGATAAAAATTTTAAAAGGATCACATAAGTTTTATAAAGAGTTAAGAATTTTTCAAGTTTTGTTTTCCAGTAAGTTTTCAACTTCAGAATTTCTATCTTCCTTAACAGGAAACTAGGTCTTATTTTTCACTCCACCTTTTTCTTGTTTTCATTTCATACACACCTCTGTGAACGTGCAATAGTCTTTATCATAGAATAAAACCTTCATATCTCCGCTAGAAATATTTTTTTTATAAAAAACTGTCTTTTGTCAAGATTATTCTCACACAAAGAACCGTTAGGAATTTTAACTCGGAGAGAACACTTGCTTGACTTTGTTTTAATCTGGACTTTCTAGTCTTCTTAACGAGCTTTGGGCCAATGCACCCAAACCAGTTGGCTTTAGGGCATTAGGTGTAGAGACACCCCAGCGGACTTAATTGCTTAAGTTACCTAGGCCCAAAAACAAAAGACAATTTAGCGTGAACATCATGATGATTCAATGCGAACGGAGATATAACAGGCAGTTCAGTTATTTTTTTTTTGGATAAAAGACGTGTTTAGTGGGTTAGGTGTGTAATCATTCCAATCAAGTTTCAGATGGGTTATTTTTCAGACTTAGTTCCAATTAAGGCACCAATAACATTCCTTCATATTCACTTCACATCATAAACTATTCTTGATATTACTTATTTCAGAACAAACCTATTTGATCCTCAGAAAATCATTTATCCATTTAAAAGTTCTTAGACATAAAACACTTGTCATCTAATTTCCAAACCTCACGACACGTGTAGTGTGATGTAAAGACGTATATCAGCTATAGTTAACTTAAAAGGAGAGTTATCTTTCAGGTTTTCAAAATCTAAAAATAAGATTTAGTTATTCTTATCTTATCAAACAAAACCGTCGAAATGTTGAATCAGAGTTCTCCCACTATCTAACTTGACAGAAAAGTTTTTATATTTTTAGAAAATTTTCTGATTTTTATGGGTTATATGAATTTTAGTATGCAGATGCAAAATATACATATGAATGCGAAGGTTAGAAATGCGTACCGAGAGTACCCCCAAACTTAAACCAGACAGTGTCCTCACTGTCATTGCATGAAGAGATCATTGAAGGGTCAAAATTGTCGGTTAGATATACACACATTTTTTTTTAAAGAAAAGAAGAATAGTAAAAATGGAAAAGAATATCCACAAATATATACAAAAAAGGTATATACATACCCCCAAACGTATTTGGAACAGTGTCCACTGTTCTTGGCTGGATAACCGAAGTTTGGTGGTAGGCAGAGGAAGATTTTGCAGGGTAAACCGGCTCCTGTAAGACCAGGAGCTCCTCTATTGGTTCGGCGCTAAGGTACGGTTTAAGTCGGTGTCCATTTACTTTGAAAAATGAACCGTCCTTTGGATTCTCCAAATCCACAGCGCCATGCGGATACACATTCCGCACAAAATACGGCCCTTTCCAGCGAGATCTGAGCTTTCCTGGATGGAAGTGTAGCTGGGTGTCGTAAAGCAGTACCTGTTGACCAGGTACGAAAGTTTTGCGCAAAAGGTGTTTATTGTGAAACACCTTCGTTCGGTTCTTAACGATAACCGCGTTATCGTAAGCCTCATCCCTAAGCTCGCTCAATTCGTTCAACTGCAGCTTCCGATGGCTGCCCGCATCTTCGAGAGACAGATTCAGTTCTTTTATCGCCCAAAATGCGTGATGCACAATTTCTACAGGGAGGTGACAAGCCTTTCCGTACACAAGCTGATAGGGAGACATGCCAAGATCGGTCTTATAAGCCGTTCAAAATGCCCAAAGGGCATCAGTGAGTTTCAACGACCAATCCTTTCGGTTCTTGGAAACCGTCTTCTCCAGTATCTGCTTGATTTGCCGATTTGAAACTTCGGCTTGCCCACAGGTTTGGGGATGGTAGGGCGTAGATAGCTTATGATTAATGGAATATTTCCGCATCAAGGCCTCAAAACTCTTATTGAAGAAATGAGTTCCATTGTCGCTAATGATCGCTCGGGGGTGCCCAAACCGGAAGAAAATGTTTTCTTTAAGAAACCTAACGACAACCTTGTTGTCGTTAGTCCGGCTGGGCACGGCCTCGACCTACTTAGAGACGTAATCAACAGCGAGAAGGATGTACAAGTTCCCGAAAGAGCTGGGAAACGGCCCCATGAAATCTATCCCCCAAACGTCGAAAATCTCTACAACCAAGATTGGTTGGAGCGGCATCTCGTTCCTCCGAGATATCCGGCCCAAGTGTTGGCACCGGGAGCAAGTCTTGCAATAGTCATGAGTGTCTTTGAAGAGTTGTGGCCAGTAGAAACCACATTGTAAGATCTTCTCAGCTGTCTTTCTGGGGCCAAAATGCCCGCCACATGCTTGATCGTGGCAAAATGACAACACACTATTAAATTCATCGTCAGGGACACACCGACGAATAATCTGGTCGGGATAGTACTTAAACAGATTGGGTTTGTCCCAGTAAAAGTGTTTTACTTGGGATAAGAATCGAAGTCTGTCCTGACTTGACCATTCAGTCGGTAATAACCCTGTGGCCAAATAATTCACAATATCTGCGAACCAGGGTTCGCAAGATACTGTCAAGAGCTGTTCATCCGGAAAAACGTCGTTGATCGGAAGTTGAGGCGACGGCGAAAAAGGAAGTCGTGAGAGATGGTCGGCAACTACGTTTTCATATCCTCGTTTGTCCTTAATGACAAGGTCAAACTCTTGAAGCAAGAGGATCCAACGTATTAGCCGAGATTTTGCATCTTTCTTCGCAAAAAGATGGCACAGATCAGAATGGTCTGTGTAGACAATGACTGGAGAGCCGATGAGGTAGGGCCTGAACTTTTCTAAAGCAAATACAACAGCTAAGAATTCCTTCTCAGTTGTTGTATAATTAAGTTGGGCGTCGTTCAGGGTTCGGCTAGCATAATAGATTACGTGCGGCATCTTGTTGTTGTGTTGTCCAAGGACAGCACCAATGGCAAAGTCGGATGCATCGCACATAATCTCAAATGGGTGCGTCCAGTCAAGTGAAGAAAGAACGGGAGCAGAAGTGATTGAGCTTTTTAATGACTCGAACGCAGTCACACAGCTCGAGTTGAAGTCGAATGGCATGTCCTTGGCTAGTAGAAGAGTCAAGGGCCTAGAAATCTTGCTAAAGTCCTTGATGAAACGTCTATAGAAACCGGCATGGCCAAGGAAGGCTCAGATGTCTCTGACGCATCTGGGAGGAGGGAGATTGGAAATGACCTCAATCTTCGCTTTGTCAACCTCTATGCCTTTTGGCGAAATGATATGTCCTAAGACAATACCTTCGCGCACCATGAAGTGGCACTTCTCCCAATTCAATGTGAGGTTCTTGTCCTTACATCGGGTAAGGACAGCGTCAAGATGCAGCAAACACTCGTTAAAAGAATCGCCGAAGATGGAGAAATCATCCATGAAGATCTCCAGGAATTTTTCCACTATGTCTGAGAAGATTCCCATCATACACCGCTGAATGGTAGCGGGCGCATTGCATAACCCAAAGGGCATGCGACGATATGCAAACGTGCCTAAAGGACAAGTGAATGTGGTCTTGTCCTGGTCTTTTTCGGCGATGGGAATCTGATTATAGCCGGAGTAGCCATCAAGAAAGCAGTAGTACTTGTGCCCGGCCAATCGTTCAAGCATTTGGTCAATGAAAGGTAGCGGAAAGTGGTCTTTCCGCGTTGTGGCGTTGAGTTTTCTGTAATCGATGCATACTCGCCACCTAGTTTGGGTGTGAGTAGGGATTAACTCATTCGCCTCGTTAGTAATGACCGTTATGCCTGATTTCTTGGGGACAACGTGAATGGGGCTAACCCACTGGCTATCAGAGATAGGGTAAATGATACCACTATCCAGACATTTCACGATTTCCTTTTTGACAGCCTCCTTCATGACTGGGTTGAGTCGCCTTTGTGGATCCCTGGCTGGTTTGGCATCATCCATCAGATGAATGTGATGTTCAACGATCAAAGGACTAATCCCCTTGATGTCCGCCATGGACCAGCCAAAAGCTTGCCTATTGTTGTGCAAGACCGCAAGAAGGGCTTTCTCTTGCTCTGGAGCTAGAGAAGCCGAGATGATAACAGGGAGGGTCTCGTTCTCACCCAAGTAAGCGTACTTAAGGTGAGACGGCAAAGGCTTGAGTTCGAGCATTGGAGGTGAAACGGTTGAAGGCAAGATTGGTGAAAAGGTCTCGAACTCAAAGGATTCCAGCAAAGGTTCAAAATGAGTGTAAGCGACCGAGTTGGATGGTTCAGGTAACTCGTCCGGAAATTCGAAGGATTCAAACTTGGTGGTGAGTGGCTAAGATCGTTCGAGAAAGTGAAATACTCGTAGTCATTGTCGGGCGCAGAAACAGCAGCAGGTTCGAAGAGGAACGCACTAGTGGCGTTAAGGTTATCGTGATTGAACAAAAACTCCTCGAATTCACACTCTTCAGGGGTGATCTTCTGGATTGATAAAACGTCTAGTATATGAGCATTAGGTTCGGAGGGCTGATTCCCCAACCTAAAAATGTTGAGTTCAATTGTCATGTTTCCAAAAGATAGGTTCATCGAACCATTGCGACAATTGATCACAGCATTTGAGGTTGCAAGGAATGGGCGAACGAGTATCACCGGAATTTGATTCCGGGGGTTAGCTACAGGCTGTGTGTCTAATACAATGAAGTCAACGGGGAATATGAAGTCCCCAACCTTGATTAACACATCCTCTAGCTCACCCCTAGGATAGGTGATTGATCGGTCGGCCATTTGGAGAGTACAGTGTGTGGGTTTCAGCTCTCCTACACCTAATTGCTCATATACTGAGTACGGAAGCAGGTTAACACCGGCACCAAGATCTAATAGTGCACGGTTGATGTTCTTATCCCCAATGGTAATAGAAATCGTAGGACAGCCAGGGTCCTTCCGTTTTTGCGGTAAAGATGGGGTAAGAGCATCACTCACAACACTAGCCAAGAAAACTTTCTTGGGTACCTGAGACTTCCTCTTTTTCGTGCACAAGTTCTTTAAGATTTTCGCGTAGGACGGGACTTGTTGGACAACATCTAAAATGGGAATGTTGATGTTAACCTGCTTAAACAACTCCAGAATCTTCTCCATTTGTTGATTTTGTTTATTGGACCTCAACCGGTTTGGAAATGGAACGTTTTTAAAATTGGTTGAGTCCAATGCTTGTGGAGGAGATTGTGGAGCTGGAACGGATCCCAGAGCTGGTGCTTTCGTGGAGTGAGAAGTGGGTCCGTTCAGAGCAGAAGAAGAAGAAGAAGAAGAAGAAGAAGAAGAAGAAGAAGAGCCTTTTGAAGAATGGAGAATATGCTCAGAAGACGAAGAAGAAGAAGAAGAAGAAGAAGCGGCCGGGGTGTCATTATCCTCAATTGCTGTACCGATGTTGTTGTGCAGCATCCTTCCTGATCTCAATGTAGTCACGGCACTCACATTATGGTTCTGTTGTTTAAGAGCAACATGTACATTATGTGGGTGACCGGGATTTGGGAGTGGTTGAGATGGAAGCTTCCCCTTTTCTCGCTCACTTAACGCCGCATTCAGCTGTGCAATCTGAGCTTCGATGGTCTTGATGCTTTGCCCGTGTGCAGCAGTGTGTTGCACCAAAGACTGAATAGACAACTGGATGTTGGAGGTGGATTGTGTCGATTGTTTAACGAACGCCTCCAGACTTCGTTCTAGCGAGGAAACCTTATCGTTGTTTGACGGAACAAAGTTGTTTTATGGAAAAGAATTGTTGGGTGCAAAGTTGTTCGTCTGATTTTGAAAAGGTTGGGGTTGGAAAGGCTGCTGAAACTGATGTTGAGTTTGTTGTTTCGCTTGTTGTTGCGGAGGAGGGGGCCTCTGGAAATTTTTGCCTTGGAATTGTTGCTGATTCTGATTCCAGGCGAAATTGGGGTGGTTCCTCCTACCGGGATTGTTGGTGGAAGAGTATGGATCATTCCTCGGTCTTTGCTGAAATGCAGCATTAACCTGATCCTGTCCTTGAGATGGTGGATTGTAAGGACACTCTTCGGTTAAGTGAGAAGGATCGGAACAACAAGCACAAATGGTACGAAGGGGAAGAACAGGGGCAGGAGCAGGAGATGAAAATTTGCTCTCTATCGCTTCAAGTTTTCTCGTTATTGCAGCCATTTCAGCTTTCATCGCAATAGAGACATCGAGTTGGTGAATTCCTACCCTAGACTGACCAGTAGAAGTGGAGGAAGAAGAAGAAGTAGTTGGTCTAGTGCTCTCCCATTGAAGCGTTTGTTCCGCAAGGTCGTTGAAGAATTGCCACGCTTCCTCGTCAGATTTCGATAGGAAGTGGCCCTGACAAATGGTTTCCCACAACTGCTTGGTTGTTGGGTTCAGGCCCTCGTATAAGGTTTGGCAAAGTTGCCATTTCTCGATACCATGGTGAGGGCACTGAACAAAAAGATCTTTATACCGGTCAAAGCACTTCCAGAAGGGTTCAGTAGGAAGCTGAGAGAATTGGTTGATTTCGTTACGGATACTTGCGGTTTTATGATTCGGATAGAATTTTTTGAGAAACGCTTTTACAAACTTGTCCCAACCGGTTATGGAGTGGGAAGCGGTGCTATACAGCCATTTTTCGGCAAGATCGCATAAAGTGAACGGAATGACCCATAGCCGTATAGCATTGTCCGACAGCTGGGTAGTTTTCATCATGGCACAAACATTTTGGAACTTGCTGATGAAGATATAGGCATCTTCAGATTCAAGCCCATGAAATTTCGGAAGCATGTTAATGAAGTGGGGATTAATTTCAAAATTATCCCCATTGGCCGGTGGAAGGGAAATACAGGTGGGAAGTGCAGAACGGATGGGATAGAAACGTTCCTGGAGCGTGATTCGCTGCGGCGCTACAACAGACGGTGGTGGTGGGTTATTTGCCTCCATAGGAGGTGGAGTCAATCTTGGGGGAGTCAAAGAGATGTTTGGATTAAATCCTGACATCGCGGAAGAAGAGGTTGGTGATGGTGAAGGTGAGGATGTATGAACAGAATTCCGGTCAACGTCGGAGTTGGCTGGCAAAGGTAAGGGTGAAAGAGGCGTGGACGGAATTTCGACGTCTGAGTCGATCGCGTAGTCGGTAGAGACTAACGTAACGCGGACTAGGCGGGCGCTAGTGTCCCGAGTCTAAGCGGACATACACTAAACGAGTTTAGTATAGTCAAAGCGGAGAAGGTGAGGGTAAGAAAACGTCAATGGAGAAATACGATGGGTGGTGGGTGAAAAAATGGATTTTGGCGACAAAGGGTGAGTTTTTATAAAAGTTTTTGGTTTTGTGTTTTTTTTTCTCTTTTTTTTAGAAAGAGCTTTACAGAAATATGTACGGGCTTACGGCTTCAAGCAATCACAAACAAGATATGCACAATCACACCTAGATCTAGGGTCATCTAGGTCAGCAAGACAGCTCCTAACTGTTCCAAAGGGCTAGAAATAGGACCTCAAACCGCCTCTTCTCCAACAATTGCGGCCAGGTAAGTGCCAGGTAAGTGGGAGGCTCCCTACTACGTAAGTAGTGGTCCTAATTAAGTAACCACTTGCCTTGGACACACTTGCCTAGACACAGCAAAAGTCAGGATAGGATAAACGGCCGATGCCTGTAACTAGTCCTATGTCCTATTGAGCGTGAAGTCCTTAGGGCTGAGTCTAGTATTTTTTAATTAAACAAGGGTCAATGCATATGCTTTTTATGATTTCTGGGGTCTTGGGAAGGGTGATGAAATCTCCACCCAATCTGGATTGGTTTCAAGCCCCTTAAAATTCGTATTCATATATGCAAAGCAGTAACAATCAACTGCAAACAATTTTTATTTTAGCGCGGCGCAAAAAATCCTGCACAAAAACAATTTATTGGAAGGGGGAAGAGAGTTTGCGTAAAGAATGCTGCAGAAAACACAATTCAGTAGAGTTCAGAGGAGTGGGGAAGGAGAAAGAGACTCACCCAAAAAAAATGAAATCCTGAAGAAAACAAATGGCCGCGATTCCGCGGCCAAACACGTGCTCCGGCCACGGTTCCGCGGCTATGTTGAGGGGTTGGGGCTTCAATTTTCTGGTATGTGTTGTTTTGGGTGTCCTCTGCTTGTCTGGATTTCCTGAATCTTGATTTGCTCACTGTATCTGCACCAGATTTTTAAAGTAGACCGTTGGTTCTTGTCTTGATCCGTCGCAGTGTAGCCGCGAGATATGGGTGTAACTTCCCACGTCTTTGGCACTGAACTCGACCGTCTTTTTATCCTGCACACTTGCACAAAAACTAATCAAAAATAACAATATGGTTTTTTGTAATGTATATTTTTTTGTTTTGTTTTTCGGTTATGTTTATATTCACAAATTAACCCGAAATTACATAATGAAATAAACTACTGTCTCCCCGGCAACGGCGCCATTTGATTGGTAAAGTTTTTGCGTGCTAAGTTTATTACCGCAATCAAGACGGTATTGCTTGTAGCTAGCCGGTTGAGTACGGGTCGTCCGCAGGGAGATGGGAATCATTTTCTATATGCTTTAACGAGTAAAGTCCAATTGTCCAGGTTTGTTTTTAGATTACTTATGTGCTAAAATGATATATAAAGAGAGCTTATTAGGGTTAGGATTAGGTTAGTTTCAGTTAGGAGTCGCTCACTTCTTTCGTTGCCACTCTTAATGTCGGTGTTACGGTAATCGGCAACAACGGAGATTAGCACGACTAGGAAGGAACTTGCGAATATAAGGTAGGCTTTCCAACGCATAAGTTCTTCCTTTTGGTTCTTGTCCGTCCGTTCTTGGCTCTTAGCCTTAACCTCCGGTTAATTCAACCACAACCGGTCTCACTAAAGAATCACCGCTATCATGTAGGATAGGGTGCCGTAGGGAGCGGATTGTGGTTCAATTAACAGGAGTCCGAATTAAGATGTTGGGCAAGAAATGAGTGAGAGAGATTTCCTTCTCTCAAACTTTCCTTATCCTACCCTAACAAGTATGAAAACTACTCACCCATTATAAGGAAAAGAAAATAAAACAAAAGAGGAAGATAGAAAGAAAAAGGTTAGAAGATTACAACTAGCTATTTGAGATCTCACCTTGGTAAGGATCAAGCTTAAGTATCATAGTTGTTTTAAGGATAAAGAAAAAGAGAACAAGAAAGAAACAAACAACAAATAACAACAACTAGATTAGCAAATGAAAAATACAAGCAAATATAATTAACAATTACAACAAGATAAGCATGGTAAGAACAAGAACTCCTTTATTCATTATTCACTCACAAAAGCTCACTACAAGTTATTAATGGAGAAGAGATGAGAGGAGGAAGAAAAACAACACATGTATTCTAAAATCTAAATACAAGAATATGAACCCTTGGCTTCGGCAAGTTCTGGACTATTTGTAGGCAGGAAACAAAAATTCTAGAGCAACATTCTGGACCATCATGAAAAGACAAAACAGCCCCTAAAATTTCATCAGCCGACACGCCAGTACGGCCGCGGATCCGCGTCCTAAGCATGCTTATGCCGCGGTTCCGCGGACTTAATGGGGAATTGGGCTGACGAATTTTCAGTGTTTTCTTGGTTTGTAGTCCTCTTGAGTTTGGTATAGTACTTTTCTCAGAATCCCTTCATATTTCTTCCAGATTTTCAGCATATCAAAAGGTGATGTGATGTGGATCTTTTGCCATGATTTTCTTGAGCTCCGCGTAGATATGTTGGATCTTGTGTTGACATTGAGCTTTGTGCATGAAAATGACATCGATTTGCTATTTTGTCCTTTAAACTGGTGTGCGGCAATATATGGATAGAGAGCGGAGACCCGTGTTGTTAGTGTTTATGCCCTAGAAGGCCATTACTGTATCATACTAGCTTGTATATTACTTAATGGAAGCTTGGGATATTCACATGTATATAACAGTCTTGCTAAACATGGTAGTATGCTACTTGGTCTTTCTATCTTAATATGTGAGTGTACGTATTGATAGAGCTCTTAGGATCTTGCTTGTCTACCAGCGTTGTGATGGCAGTCACACTAGTGGGGGCTGGGTAGTCTACAAGCATATCCTTATTCAGGTCCCTGGTCGTTGGATTATCGAGACAGAGCATCGATACTCCGGAGTAGACTAGTGTGTACGCTTCTCATCCCAGTTGGGGAGATGGTCTGTCCCACAGCCGTCAGTACGTCGTACTGGAGATAGTATACAGGTGCTCGTTAGGTTACGGGTACACCGGACAGGACTCACAGGGAACTGTTGGTTGGTTTGATACCAGTCGTCAGTGAACAGTTCCCAGGTGACATGAGTACAGCGTAGTCCGCAGACTTGACACTGCTACTTCGCCTCGAGTGTGTCCCACTGTTCTTAGATTGCTACCCTACCACGGCTCAAAGGAGTCGTGCAAACAGGTAGCAGTTGGGTGCAGTCCCGAGCACTTGGAGGCAGTGGCGGTTAGACAGGATTCGTCCCTCCCGGTATTGGGAGTAGATATCGTGCTGTGTCAGAGAGCCATTACGCAAAGTCCCTGGCCAGGGCAAGCGAGATTTGCTGGTAGGTTCCAGTAGTTTCTCAGGGTGTAATGGGCTTCACTCCGACACGACTTATACCGCTATTAGGGGACTGACGCTTGCCGCCCCCCTAGGCCCGATATGCGATAGTCTTGGACGAACGGACCGGACTGTATGGAGATTGTCACATCAGACTCAGTAGGAGTTCGGATGGGTTTACTCATCGGCCTTCTTATCGACAACTACCTGGGGACCGTTACGTACAGCTAGTGCCGCTTGCGGTCTGTGGTTAAACCCACTGCCAGCGTAGTAGTCGAGTCTCTAGAGTCCCACACAGAGAGTTTCCTACTCCAGGCGAAACGATATAGAGGTTGCATGGTTTTGCGACAAAGGGTTCGGACGCATACGTGCGTTTACGCGCGTACGACTTTCGGACAGTTTTTACCAGTCGGCTTTGGTTTAAGCCAGTTACTGGTATCCGGTTATTGGATTTATACAGTCTAAAGTTTTTCCGTATTTTTACGGATCGGAGGGGCGTTCTCGTAATTACTCGAGAAGCTTCTAGAAGATGTGACTAAGGAGGTTTCTTTTGGATAAGAGAGTGAGTCATGGTGGTGATTCATTCACTTCATTAATGCACATTTATTGCTTAATGACTCATGCTAATGAATCATCACAAGATATTTTATGAAGCATGCTTATTCATTTCCTTTATTGATTATTCTAAAATAAGAATGCTTCATAATATTATGATACACTCTCTCTCTTCTCTCATTATCTCATCTCACATTCTCTCTCCTCAAGCTCTCATCTTCAAACCCTAATCCTTAATCCTCATGTGTTGAGATCAAAGGATTAGTTAGACTAAACAATCCATAACCTACACTCTACATCATCCTTTCATCTTTGATTAGCAATCAAAGTTGATTAGTTACCTCAAGTTAGAGGTTTAGCTTGGAGTTTCGCTCTCGGGTGGATCGTCTACTACCTAGAGAAGGCCGAGGAGAACAAAGGAGGACACAAAGACGAAGGACTAGTTTCGATCGGTATAATCCCTTAACACTTTAGTTTAGTTTAGCTATGTGTTTGGTTATTATTTGTTTAGCTTCGATTCAAGCGGTTAGTCGATGTTCGTTGTTTAAACTTGATTGTTTTTGAAAATTCCGCCTCCCCATAAGTACTGGGGTGAAGTACATCGACTTACAGTGGTATCAGAGCCTCGCTAAACAATAAATAACCTAGTTGCAAATTTGTACGAATTTCGAACGGAAAAACGAAGCCGGAAAACCCTAAAAAATGTAAGTTTCTGTCGAATTTAAAACGATGTCAGAAAATTTTTCAGGTGAGCTCAGAGTGCTTGACATGACACCAGAAGAACACCCAAGAAAAACAGTCGACTGAATCGACCAACTCGCCGCGGAACCGCGGCCTCAGCCACTGAGTTGCCGCGCTTCCGCCGCCGAGTTGGCGAGTCAGCGGCCGATTTTTCTTCTGTTGCTTCTCTGTGTAATTTGGGGTTTTCTGGAATGTTTAATTATTGCTCAGGTTACTGTTTAACAGAGCAGATTTTGGAGCAATATTGAAGTTGTTTATTCGATCGAATTGTACAGTATTTGCGTATTGGATTATATCTGTGATTGTTTAATGTGTTCGTAAACCTCCCCTAACTGCTAGTATGTCGGTTGGCAGGGGGTTGCACATTTCTGAAATGGTTATATCTGTTTGTGCATATAAACTGTATTGGACTGTTGTGGTGTATAGCCGGGGTTAGCAATGGGTTATAGTTTAATTCATTTGTTGTAAATGTAATTTGTTGTAATATTATTTTCGCGGGGCACTTCCAGGTTGCGGTTGTAGCCACCGTTGTATTATTTCATTTTACTGTTTTTGCTCCTAGGACTGACCCAAGGTGGGGTACACAAACTGCCGGGTGGGTAGTTTGCCGTACCCATAGGGGTCGAGGGTGGGGTAACGGCTATTCATCACAACTGTGTAATCTGTCTTTTCTTGCAGGCTCAAAAGAAATACAGATTGCTTGCAAATCCAATATTGTTTATCTGTGTTCTGGAATGAATATCATTGCGTCAGACGAATGTAAAATATCTATATTATGATAGCTATTTAGACGCCACTTATGTTTTACACCCGCGCTAGCCCAGCTCCCGCTCTGTCGTTAGTTAAGTAACCTAACGAGTGATGACGGGACCCCGTGGCGAATGCGGATGGCATAAGAGGACGTTGTATTTTCGTTGTTTTCTGCAATGATAGGTTAATGATGGGACGCATTATCTATAATGCAAAGTAAAACAAACCAAAGTTTAAATCATTGGAACAATTTAAAAGAAACCACTCGGTTATTTTTAAAAACAGATATTTTTAAATGCGGAGACTTAACCACTCCTTTTAAAAGCTATCAGGTTCCTTCGGTTATATCAAGTTCACTATGTTCACGGTTTCGCCAAAACCATTCGTAGCCCTCCGTCATTTCATCTGGATATTCAGTAGTATTCAAGCTATGTATTTTGACCTAACGCCAAGGCATAGTGTTTGGTAGCTGCTGGATATTCATTTGTTGCATAGATAGATGAGTTAGTTTGGGACAGTCGTATTATCATTTTGGCCGAACGTCAAGGATATATACGGATGGGTTCAAATTGACAAGATAATGATGGGTAGAACTTGACATGTGACTTATGACATTTTGACCTAACGCCAAGGTCATAAGAGCATGGGGCAAAAACTAATATCGGGAATTTCTAAAGAAACTGAAATTTGCAAAGAGATGCATACCATTTTGAGTTTGATGAATGTTGGTAGCATTCCTACAACATTATCAGACGATGATATTTGGATCCCGATCCTACTGTGAGTATATGCTACTTATCAGGATATTCGTCACTTAACGATCAATGCTATAAACCTAGTAGGTGTCCAGAAAAGTGTCAGCGGGGTTACGCCCACAGAGAAAAGAGGTTACTTAATTAAGGAACTTCGCGAAAGCGTTGGAAAACCTCCCTCGAAGTATCGACACCGGCCTGGCTGAACGGTTAAGCAAGTATTGTACGGTGAGAATAGTCTTGGCTAATTCTTCTTTTATGGTTTGAGGAAGGATTCGAGAAACAGTGGGAGCCATCCAGTTTAGATAAACTAAAAACCACTCTAAACTTGCAAGAGCATCATGCTAAAGAGTTTTCTTCTCTCTCTCCTAATTGCAGCGACCCTGAAAATGACTGGACTTAAGTTACTTTTAGAGAAAAATATACTGACGGGGCCAAACTATAAAGATTGGCTGCGGAATGTCAAGATGGCTTTGACCTATGACAAACTGGGGTACGTCCTCACCGCTACGGTACCTGCTGTCCCTGGTCCCAAATCCAGTAATGCGGATAAGGAAATCCGCAAAACCTGGGATTTAGATTGCGCGAGAGCCAAGTGCATCGTGCTTGCCTCGATGAACAATGAACATCAGAGGAGGCACGAGGATATGTCTCTAGATGGCATATTTCTCCATACAAAGGAACTTTATGGAGAGCAATCTCGTATAGCAAGATACGAGACCTCAAAGAAATTGTTTCGAGCGAGGTTGGCTGTCGGATCATCGGTAGGTGAACATGTCCTACAGATGATTGGCTATATAGAAGAGCTCGCAGACCTTGGGACGACTTTGGATAATGAGCTCTATACAGACCTTGTTCTCCAGTCCCTTCCTCCCACCTACGCCCAGTTTATCCTCAACTTCAATCTTCAAGGAAAAGAAGTTGAACTTGCGGAACTCCTGAACATGTTAAGGAGTGCGGAGGGCACCTTGCAGAAGGCAAGGGAAACACCCGCTATGTTTGTTGGCGGTTCATCTTCTTCCGGGTCCAAGGCTAGGGCCAAAGGAAGGAAGAAGAAGGCCGCACCCAGACCTAGAGGAGGTGTTAGTAAGGTGGGAGGGAAGGGAAAGAAAAAGAAAGCAGCACCGATAGTTGGCCTGGATGAGTGCTTCCATTGTCACAGGAAAGGGCACTGGAAGAAGGATTGCAAGGCGTGGAACGCCAAGAACCAGGAACCGAAGCAGGCTGTGGCTTCGACTTCAGGTGTGTTTGTAATTGAGAATTGTCTGTCGATCAACTCTACTTCCTGGGTATTGGATACCGGGTCAGGATCTCATATTTGCAATTCATTGCAGGCACTGAGAAACCGTAGAGTGCTGAAGGAAGGTGATATGATCCTCAGGGTTGCTAACGGAGCTAGCGTGGGAGCTGCGTCCGTCGGGGATTATCACCTAGGATTGACGAGTGGACACATTTTGGTTTTACATAACTGTTATTTTGTACCCAGCTTAACGTGTAATATCATATCAGTTTCCTTGTTATCAAATAAAGGTTATGATTTCACGTTTGTAAGAGATGTTGTCAACATCCACCTTAATCATGGTTTGATTGGGTCCGGTACTCTAAATAACGGCATATATGTGTTAAACCAACTCCAAATTTTCAATGTCCAGAACACACTAAAAAGAAAGTCTCCAGATTTAAATAAAGCTTTCTTATGGCATTGTAGACTGGGTCACATCAATGAGAGAAGGTTGACTAAGTTGCATAGAGAAGGATATTTGGACTCATTCGAATATCAATCTTATGACACTTGTCAATCTTGTCTCAAAGGAAAGATGACAAAGACTCCATTCACTGGACAAGGAGTAAGAGCGAGCGAGCTCTTAGGACTCATACACAGTGATGTATGCGGTCCAATGTCTACACATGCGAGAGGTGGTTTTTCCTATTTCATTACTTTCACGGATGATTACTCAAGATACGGATTCATTTATCTGATGAAACATAAATCCGAGGCTTTTGAGAAATTCCAAGAGTATAAGAATGAAGTAGAAAACCAAACCGGCAAAAGTATAAAGACACTTAGATCTGATCGAGGTGGTGAATACTTGAGTGCCGAGTTCCTAGGTTACCTAAAAGAGAAAGGAATTCTCTCTCAGCTTACTCCTCCGTACACTCCACAGCATAACGGTGTATCGGAGAGACGGAATCGAACCCTATTGGATATGGTACGATCCATGATGAGTAATGCTGAGTTACCGCGATCTTTCTGGGGACATGCGCTAGAATCAGCGGCATATCTTTTGAACATGGTACCTACCAAGACTGTGCCTACCACTCCATATCAGATGTGGAGTGGGAAGAAACCCCATCTACAGTATATAAAGATTTGGGGATGTCCAGCTTTTGTTAAAAAGCAGCATGTGGACAAGCTCGAGGCACGATCAGTAAAGTGTTTGTTTGTGGGATATCCAAAGCACTCCAGGGGATATCTATTCTATTACGCAGAGGAACAGAAGGTATTTGTTTCTCGTAATGCCCATTTTCTAGAACATCAGTTTTTAGAAAAGGAATCAAGTGGGAGCGAAATAGAACTGGAAGAAATTCCAGAACCACAAACTGCTACTGAAAGTTTGGTAGAACCAGAGGTTCAAGAAGAACAGAACATTCCCGCACCCCTCCGCAGGAGTAGTAGGCCGTCTCGTCCGCCTGAGAGATACTACGGTTTTCTCATAGACGGGGATAGAGAGGATTGCATCATAGATAATGATGAACCTACTGACTTCCAGCAGGCCATCCAGAGCGGCGACTCGGTACGATGGCTAGATGCAATGCGGACCGAGATGGAGTCCATGTACACCAACAAAGTATGGACTTTGGACTTTGCTCCAGATGGGGTAAAACCCATAGGATGCAAATGGATCTTCAAGAAAAAGATTGGTGTAGATGGACAGGTGGAAACCTATAAGGCTAGACTTGTTGCAAAGGGTTTTCGTCAAAGACCTGGTTTGGACTATGACGAAACTTTTTCTCCAGTGGCTATGCTCAAATCCATTCGGGTCCTTCTTGCTATTGCTGCCTTCCATGATTATGAAATCTGGCAGATGGACGTAAAGACGGCTTTTCTGAATGGAAATTTAGAAGAGAGCGTCTATATGGATCAGCCAGAGGGTTTCAATCAGAGTGGGAGCAGCGGGAAAGTAAGCAAGCTGCTTAAGTCCATTTACGGACTAAAGCAGGCATCGCGGAGTTGGAACATCTGCTTTGATGAGACAGTCAAAGAATATGACTTTATCAAAAATCCAGATGAACCGTGCATATATAGTAAAGTTGTGGCCAGAAGTGTCGTATTCCTCGTCTTGTACGTGGATGACATTCTATTGATAGGAAATGACATTCCTATGCTACAATCTGTCAAAGGATTCTTGTCACACAGGTTCTCCATGAAAGACCTGGGTGATGCCTCTTACATTCTGGGGATCCGGATCTATCGTGATAGATCCAAGAGGATGTTGGGACTTTCGCAGTCCAGGTATATCGACACTGTACTGAAAAGATTCAGTATGGAAGATTCTAAGCGCGGTAATCTACCGGCTTGTCACGGAATCACCCTCTCCAAAGAGATGTCTCCCAAGACTGATTTGGAAAGGGAACGCATGTCTATTATACCCTACGCTTCTGCGGTAGGCTCTATAATGTATGCGATGATGTGTACCAGACCAGATGTAGCTTACGCACTAAGCGTGGTAAGCCGGTATCAGTCAGACCCAGGGGAGAAACACTGGATAGCAGTAAAGAACATTCTCAAGTACCTGAGGAGGACTAAGGAGATGTTCTTGGTTTACGGCGGAAAAGACCTCAGGTTGGAGGCCTTTGCTGATTCCGGCTTCCAGAGTGATAAGGACGATTCCAAGTCCATGTCGGGTTATGTCTTTACCCTCAATGGAGGGGCGGTGTGCTGGAAGAGCTCCAAGCAGGACACCGTTGCTGACTCGACGATGGAAGCGGAGTATATAGCTGCTTGCGATGCCGCAAAAGAAGCAGTCTGGATGAAGAAGTTCCTAACAGAACTTCAGGTGGTTCCTACCATAGTTGATCCAATACCTCTGTATTGCGACAACAACGGAGCTATAGCTTTAGCGAAGGAACCAAGGTCCCATCAGAAGTCCAGACACATCTTGAGGCGGTATCACCTGATCAGGGAGATCATTGATCGTCAGGAGATCGAGGTTCGGAGAGTTGCTTCAGAAGAGAACATTGCTGATCCATTCACGAAGGCCCTTCCTCAGATTCAGTTCGAGAGGCTGCTCGAGATCATTGGTATGCGATATGCCAGTACATGGCCCTAGTGCAAGTGGGAGATTGTTAGTGTTTATGCCCTAGAAGGCCATTACTGTATCATACTAGCTTGTATATTACTTAATGGAAGCTTGGGATATTCACATGTATATAACAGTCTTGCTAAACATGGTAGTATGCTACTTGGTCTTTCTATCTTAATATGTGAGTGTACGTATTGATAGAGCTCTTAGGATCTTGCTTGTCTACCAGCGTTGTGATGGCAGTCACACTAGTGGGGGCTGGGTAGTCTACAAGCATATCCTTATTCAGGTCCCTGGTCGTTGGATTATCGAGACAGAGCATCGATACTCCGGAGTAGACTAGTGTGTACGCTTCTCATCCCAGTTGGGGAGATGGTCTGTCCCACAGCCGTCAGTACGTCGTACTGGAGATAGTATACAGGTGCTCGTTAGGTTACGGGTACACCGGACAGGACTCACAGGGAACTGTTGGTTGGTTTGATACCAGTCGTCAGTGAACAGTTCCCAGGTGACATGAGTACAGCGTAGTCCGCAGACTTGACACTGCTACTTCGCCTCGAGTGTGTCCCACTGTTCTTAGATTGCTACCCTACCACGGCTCAAAGGAGTCGTGCAAACAGGTAGCAGTTGGGTGCAGTCCCGAGCACTTGGAGGCAGTGGCGGTTAGACAGGATTCGTCCCTCCCGGTATTGGGAGTAGATATCGTGCTGTGTCAGAGAGCCATTACGCAAAGTCCCTGGCCAGGGCAAGCGAGATTTGCTGGTAGGTTCCAGTAGTTTCTCAGGGTGTAATGGGCTTCACTCCGACACGACTTATACCGCTATTAGGGGACTGACGCTTGCCGCCCCCCTAGGCCCGATATGCGATAGTCTTGGACGAACGGACCGGACTGTATGGAGATTGTCACATCAGACTCAGTAGGAGTTCGGATGGGTTTACTCATCGGCCTTCTTATCGACAACTACCTGGGGACCGTTACGTACAGCTAGTGCCGCTTGCGGTCTGTGGTTAAACCCACTGCCAGCGTAGTAGTCGAGTCTCTAGAGTCCCACACAGAGAGTTTCCTACTCCAGGCGAAACGATATAGAGGTTGCATGGTTTTGCGACAAAGGGTTCGGACGCATACGTGCGTTTACGCGCGTACGACTTTCGGACAGTTTTTACCAGTCGGCTTTGGTTTAAGCCAGTTACTGGTATCCGGTTATTGGATTTATACAGTCTAAAGTTTTTCCGTATTTTTACGGATCGGAGGGGCGTTCTCGTAATTACTCGAGAAGCTTCTAGAAGATGTGACTAAGGAGGTTTCTTTTGGATAAGAGAGTGAGTCATGGTGGTGATTCATTCACTTCATTAATGCACATTTATTGCTTAATGACTCATGCTAATGAATCATCACAAGATATTTTATGAAGCATGCTTATTCATTTCCTTTATTGATTATTCTAAAATAAGAATGCTTCATAATATTATGATACACTCTCTCTCTTCTCTCATTATCTCATCTCACATTCTCTCTCCTCAAGCTCTCATCTTCAAACCCTAATCCTTAATCCTCATGTGTTGAGATCAAAGGATTAGTTAGACTAAACAATCCATAACCTACACTCTACATCATCCTTTCATCTTTGATTAGCAATCAAAGTTGATTAGTTACCTCAAGTTAGAGGTTTAGCTTGGAGTTTCGCTCTCGGGTGGATCGTCTACTACCTAGAGAAGGCCGAGGAGAACAAAGGAGGACACAAAGACGAAGGACTAGTTTCGATCGGTATAATCCCTTAACACTTTAGTTTAGTTTAGCTATGTGTTTGGTTATTATTTGTTTAGCTTCGATTCAAGCGGTTAGTCGATGTTCGTTGTTTAAACTTGATTGTTTTTGAAAATTCCGCCTCCCCATAAGTACTGGGGTGAAGTACATCGACTTACAGTTTTATCTGTGGTTGGCAGTAATCCGGAATTTGTCGTGCTTTTCCATCAATTTCACTGTTTAGAGCCGAGAACCTGTATCCTGCAATTGACTAGCAAACACGGCTCAAGAGTACCTACCGATAAGCAATCTGATCAAAATTGGGCGGTATAAAAATGCAAAAATCTGATATGAACATAAGCCAAAATTGAATACATTAATTTTTATAATTTTTCAAAAAATTTCAATTCTTATGGGTTTTCAAATAAATATGCAAATGCAAAAATATACAAATGAATGCGAAGGAAGAAGACGTACCGAGCATACCCCCAAATTTAAACTTGACAGTGTCCTCTCTATCTTGCTGCACCAAGAGGGTTAAAATTTTCGGCACTCCGCTGTTTATTTATTTATTAATTTTTTTTTATTTTTTAATGTTTTGAAAAAAAAAATTTAGAAAAAGTAAAAGAAACAAAAAATATATATACATATATACAACAAGGTTCCCCCCAACTTAAGCTTGGCCTTACATAAGCCAAAGGTTAGCACCAACCATTCAAAGATCTCATCATGGTAATGGTAGGGTTGGTGAAAGAATGGGGTGTAAAGGAAGGAAATGAGAAGCACACGAGACCGAATGGGACGAAGGGTGGAATATAGTCTCGGTGGAGGAGAAGAAAGGCGGAAAAGAGAAATAAGGGTAGCACGATCTTGAGGGTGTAAATCGAGTGAATAAATTAGCGCAATTTGTGATGACCGATGTGTTAAAAGCGATTGTGCTAACCTATCAACCCGTCGAGAAATGGGGTCAAATCCCTCAAGATTCGTAAGAAAACATGGGTCCGTCGAACTTGGTATTGTAGATGAAAGCGTAACAGTCTCTTGCACGGTCGGAACGATAGGAGGTAGGGAAGGGAGTGAATTTGGGATAGTCTCATTCTTACCGTAGTAAACTGTCTCGAACTGGAAAGATTCCATCAATGGGTGAAAACAACTGTAAGCAACCGAGTCTGATGATTCAACTAACTCATCTGAATATTCAAAGGACTCAAACTCGGGCGGTGAGTCTGCAACATCGTCCGAAAAAGTGAAACACTCGTTAGTGTTATCGGCTGGGAGAACTGTGTCAGGTTCAAAGGAAAAATTTTCAAGCTCACAGTCTTCAAGCGTGATCTTGTGCGTGGTCAGAACGATGGAAAGGATGGAGGGTGATATAACAGTTAAAGGTTCGGTAGGATGAATTGGAAAATCCGACACATCAAACAAAAATGGTTCAACCTCAATATTATCCTCAATACTCTCCTCAGTACTATCCTCGTAATTCTCCTCAATATTTATCTCATCCATGCCATTATCATCAAAATCAAGATGCATATGAAGTTCGGGAGAAACAATCAATGACTCGGGATGATGAATTGGACATAACATTTCAATCAAATCTACGGGTTCATCATCCAAAATATTCCCGGCATCTATATCCTCAATCAAGTGAAAGTTAATTTTTTCTGACACCTCATCAAAAGCATGGAAGTTTATCAATTTAGGTTCTAGAGTGGAGGTGTAAAGATCGAAAGGATTAGGTGTGGTCCCACTCGAAAGGGGTTCTTCACAATCTGGCAAATCAAGCACTACAAAATCACACAACTCGTTTTTATTTTCAACTGGTGAACTATTTAGGACAATCGATGGAAAAACGGAGTTGTGGGCTGGAATTGGGTATGGGTAGGTTTGATTTGGAAATCTTCTCAATTTCCCACTCTATCCAACCGCCTCCTCATATATTGGAAAATTTGGAGCTAGTTGGAAACTAGCTTCCGGTTCAGTAGGTTGCATAAAGGCGGCCATGGACGCTTCCACATTCCTAGTCATTTTGTTTGTTGCTGCAATATAAGCTTCGAACGACTCTTCCAAACTAGACTTGGGTGGTAAGGGGGTTTCGGTAAAAGATTTGAAGTTGTTTGGATACGTGAAACTCCCAAAAGGCTGTGTAGAAACAGGGTCTAGTGAAGGTGGGAAAGTCGGGTAGGACTGGTAGGAAGTGGATGATTGGACAGGATTAGGATCAACATGTGGATAAAAAGTGGATAGACTTGTTGATTCCTAGAACTAGATGAGGGGAGAGGGGTGAAAGATCGGCTACGAGATTGAGTAATATGCTCAGCAATGGACATCGGTTTAAGAGTTACAGCAGGACTTGAAAAAGGGGTATCAACATATGAAGATGGTAAAGGTTGACTTGGTTGACACAAAGTGGGTTGCAAAGTCGAACTGTTTCTTCTAGACGCTTCTATTTGATATTTCAAAGAAATTTTGGGCATGGAGGGATCTTCCTTAAATCGACCGAAACAATTGACGTACGACGCAAAGTTAGGTTCGGGATACCAAAGTTCGGCAAGAGATTTATGATGTGGGGTACCCATGATAGAAGAAAGAGAAGAGAAAGAAGATTGGTGGTGCAAGGATTTCTTAGCGACAAAATTTTGCAAGTTTTTTAAAAAAAATTCCTTTTTCCTTTTTCTCTTTATTTAGAACTGTTTGCAAAAAGATTTTCGAGAAAAGAGTTAAGACACACTTTCGATCAACCAAAAATGCACAATCAGGCCTAGATCTAGGGTCACCTAGGTCAGCTAGACAGCTCCTAACTGTTCCAAAGGGCTAGAAATAAGACCTCAAACCGCCTCTTCACCGCCAATTGCGGCCAGGTAAGTGCCAGGTAAGTGGGAGGCTCCTCGCTACAAGTAGCGGTCCTAATTAAGTAACCACTTGCCTTAGACACACTTGCCTAAACACCGCAAAGTCAGGTTAGGATAAACGGTCGATGCCTATAACTAGTCCTCTGTCCTATTGAGCTCGAAGTCCTTACGGCTGAGTCTAGTATTTTTTAATTAAGAATGATCAATGCAAATGCCTTATGTGATTTCTGGGGTGCTGGGAAGGGTGATGAAATCCCCACCCAATCTGAATTGGTCATAAGCCCCTTAAAATCCGATTAAAGATATGCAAAACAGTAAATCACTTGCAATCAAATATTTTTTGTGAATTTCAAAGTTTGCAAGTTTTCTAATTAAGATTTTTCTTTTTCCGCTTTCTCTTTATTTGGAAATTTTGCAAAAAGATTTTCGATAAAAGATATGCAAAACAAAAATATTACTTGCAATCAATTTCTATTTTAAGCGAGGCGCAAAAATCCTGCACAAGATTTGTTATTGGAAGGGGGAAGATTTTTTAAGCGTAAAGAATCCTGCAGGAGATTTTACAGAAGATATATCGAGATTTGCAGAGGAGGAGATCAGAAGACTTACAGAGTTTTTTTTTCAAGCCCTGAATCGACCAGGCCGCGGCGGTTCCACGGCCAAAAGGGGGTCGCGCGGCGGTTCCGCGGCCGGTTGGACGGTTCAACATTTTTTTTTGTCAACAGATCTCCGCGGTTGACTTGTAGACTCGGTCCTCCAAATTTCTTCTGTTCCTCGGTTGTTGTGATCTTCTGTTTGTTCGGATTTGATATTTGCTGTTATGATCTCTGTAGATTTCCAGATCCGAATTTGTTCGTAGATCCTGCAAAATTCACACAAAAATACCCTTCCCAAAAATAACAGATGATATATTTTTATATTTTTTTGATTTTTCAGTTTTTTATGATTTTTTTAATTTTGATTAACCCGAAATTGCAAAAAGGAAATAACACGCCATCCCCGGCAACGGCGCCATTTGATTTATCTCAAAAACTATCTATTAACCGCAATAAAGAACGGCGTCGCTTGGTAGCTAGCCGGTGAGTACGGGTCGGTCCACAGGGATGTTGTGAATTTCCTAATGGCTCTTACGAGTTAATTCCAAACGGTGTGAATGGATTAATTAAATCTAAAAACTAAATTAATCTAGGGCAATTGAATTAAAGATCTAACTATCTAACTAGGGCAAGGAATTAAATTTAATCTATGGCAGAGAATGAAAAATTACCTAGGGCAAGAATTGAAATTACCTACTTACTTTACAGATGGCTCTCTCCAAACATCAACACAAGACTTGTCAGATCTGAATTTCTGAAATGAAAAGAGGCATCGATGCTCTCCAAAAGAAATCTAAATTTTATTGATAAAAAAAGGCATAGGAAGGCATAACTTTTATAATGATTTAGAGATCCTATTTATAGAGGATAGGAAACCCTATGTTACAATTGATTCGCACGTCTACATTTACCAAAATATCCTTAGGAAGACCTAGTCAAAGTAGACTCCAAGCTTTGGTAAAATTTTTTGTCTATGTCTTTTTAAAAGGAAGTATTGGGCCTTGAAATTTCCTTTGTTGGCTCTTCTGTCTTTGGGCTTCTTTATTATTTGGTTCTTTTATTAAAATAGCTTCTCTGTTTCTTCCAGATCTCCAGTGAATAATTGCGGTGGACTTTTAACCGTTCGCTTTGTAATCTTGGACCTTGCATTGCCTTGTACTTTGTGAATTTTATCTTTGATGTTGGCTTGATCAAGAGTCTTCTGTTTGTTGGTCAAAGTCCACTTTTGTATCGTCTTTTCATCGTTTTCACTGTTTTCTGTCCAAGAACCTGTAACCTGTAATACGTAGCAGACATGCGTCAAAAGCACCTGTTTATTTATAAAACGAATAAGAATGGGGAATATAATAATACAATATTATGGTGTGAACAGGGGCTAGCTCTTCGCCAATAGGCGGAATCACAACCATGCTAGACAGAAATATATGTATACGACGCCCAACAGCGAAGATCAACACAAAGAAATAATGTAAAGCAAGACATCAAACCCACCAAGCGAACATATAACGCATCGCTCTAAGTCTCGCAACTACAAGTCTTTCTAAGTCTTACTAATTATACAAATACTAGATTCTGATTGATGGAGTTGACTAGATACAATAATAATAATAATATAAGAGTGGCATGATCCAATATGTACCACCTACCAAAGCAAACCACCCGAAAGCAAGCTGTGTGCCAGCGATACCGCTACTGATCTATGCGGTCAAACCTGTAAGAACTGTGGCACAATGGGGGTGAGTTGCCAGCTCGTGAGTAGAAAACATCATCAGGTAGAAATCGAATAAAACAACGATTTCTAGGTCAACTATATCATAAAGGTAATACTATGATATCTAAGGTGACCGTATCTGTATATGTGCCAACAATATAATCAATACCTACCAGCATGTGGATAACATCTACGTGTCCATCAATGACACAACAACATCATGCATGTAAGTATCATGAAAGCATCTGCATGTAAATATGAGGATATCAATCAAGGTGTGTCCATCAACGACACATCAAAATCATGGAACCAGAGTGTCCAACATCGACACTCGAAACATCATGAAACCCGTGTCCAACATCGATACGTAAATCCTCATATCTCGAGCTCCGTCAGTCCGGATCGGCCCATATCATCTCACGACTCTGGTCGGTATCCTTCGGATAACCGCTGAGCCCAAATACTATCACCGGTAGCTAGTAGTCCCTCTGTCAGGCTCATCGTCTACTGCACAACAAACCTTTCTTGCCCCGGGGTACCATACCGGGTCCACCATGTACCCGCAAACGGCCTCATCCAGCTCCTCGAATTGGGTATCACATAACTCATAACAGAGAAAACACATGGTGGACGACTCGAAATATCAAATCAAGAGAGACCGGATTTTTAAAACAATACATAATTTCCTTTGAAATATAATCACGGTTCTCAAATCCAGAATCTCATGAAAACAGCATCTCAATGCATATAATCGTAAAGCATGATGTATGCAAACATATAACAGAAATGTGAGCATATCAATATATCATGCAACATAGAATAGAGATGTGAGCATATCAGTATATCATGCAACATATCATAATGATGTGGCAATTCTACTGTGTAAGTGACATAGCAATTATCGATGATGAAAGTGTGTGAGCCGGCAAATCTGTGTAAGTGTAACGTACGCATCATCGATAATGGTGTAGGTGTACTAGCACAGATATATGTAATGCAATGAGAATATCATGAACGTAGCATAAAGTACATCGTAAGCGAAATGCCACAAGGTATACATATCTATAACATAACCGAGTCGATTAATCTATCAATCGGCATCCAACCTCACAACATCACGCACGGTACAATACATCGTACGGCATCCTCTAGTCAAGGGTATGGATCAATCATCAGGTAAAATTCATCACGTATGGTAATCCATCGTATGGCGTCATTAAAAAATTAGGGATTCTATCAACCTATATGACAATGAGGGTACGGACCTAACGTCTCGTACAACATATCACTCATTATTCACATCATTATATATGTATATACTTGTCACGACCCAAAATTTAGGCACGTGATCGGCACATAAACAACGTAACGTCAATAGGCGTAACGCAATTTAAGTAAGCCGAAACCCAGAAATCTAAACCATCAATGTAGTAAGTGAAGAAAACATTGTTAAAAACATTCGGAAATCTCAAGTAAAATCTTTCAAATTTAAATTTATTTCCTTAAAAATTTCGGCAGCACCTCCTTTATAAAAACTAGCCCCAAAATAGGTACAAACATGAAATATAAGCGAAGCAACATATGATATAAATAAAGCATCCCCAAATGGGATCAAATCACGCCCAATGGCGGAAACAACCACCACAAGCATATATACGACACTGTAGTGAAGAAATAAATAATATAAAGTGAAAACAACATAAGAGATAAAACTGCATAATAAAAGCCAGCTCACACGAGCTCGACACCTAGAGTCACAAAATATACAATATCGTCCTCACAACTCGTCTCTAAGTCAATACATGAAATGGTAGATGGTGAGTACTGATACAATGAGGGATATACAATGAATATACACGGATAACCGCAAAACCCACCTATAGCAAAACGGCTCACAAAAAATCGTAACGGTATCCGCTGCAAAAAGATACAATAAGAAGAAGCCCTGCCGCGACTATTATGAGGGTCAAACCTGCAAAACACTGTGGCACAACGGGGGTGAGTTACCAACTCGTGAGTAGTAAGTAACATCGTATAGAGAATCGCGGGTATGCACGTACTGCGATACTCTATCACATGCAATCTGATAGTATCAATATGCTAATATGGATATGCAACAATCATGAAAGGTACTCTATCAGGTAGTACAAATACATGAAGCAATGCATATCAAATGAATGCTCAATATGGGATAAAACATGTCATCATCAATGAATCATTATCGTGGAAAAACCGGTGTCCATCAACGACACATAAATCCCAGTACCTCAGGCGCCGTCAACCGGATTGGCCCTCATATCCTGTAAATCTCATGGAACCTGAGTTGTAACATTTCAGAAAATTAAAAATATTATTTTTGGGAATTTTTATAATTAAATAATAAATATTTTGAATATTTTATTAGTGTCGTATAATTAAATACCGGTAAATTGGGAAAAATTTGGAAAATTTTAGAAATTACTGAAAAGAGCGTGTTTTATAAGAATTGAGCATTTATAGATTTTAATATAATTAATTATATTACATTTAATAATAATCACGATTAAATATCGCTAATCTTACATTAATCCGGTTTTGTGCACATGACATGCACCATGTCAAATTACACTTGTTACATTTTCCTACCATGTCTTTTCTTTGTTTTCTTCATTTCATTTCTTAGTTTTAAATGAGAAGAGAAAAGATAAAAGGTAATAGAAAAGAAAAAGGAAAAAAGATTAAAAAAACTAAGGTATGGGCATGAGAGAGAAGAGAGAGTGAGGTGAGGGGTTCATTGACCTAGTCGACATTCTTCATCCCCCTTCATTTTTTCTCCCATTTCCCCTCTCCTATGGCAGCACCTTTTCCCCCTCCTCTTCAACCCTCACAAACACCACCAAAAATTCATCAAAACTTCATCTCATCTTCATTAAAAACATGCACAAGCTCAATACAAACACTTTGGACCAAGAAAAATCAGATTTTGAAGACTTGGGGGCAACTCAAGAAAATTCTTGAGTTGACAAATGAGGTAATTTCTGCACCATTAGAATAGTATTTGAATTCCTTAAGCACCCATACAAGTTTAGAATCGATATTGTGTAGTTTAGCAAACTTTGAAAATTCCAAGTTAAGCTTAGGGTTTTGATTTGAATCCAAAGGTGAAATTGTGGCTTAGTAATGACCTTAGACCCCTGTAGGGATTGCATAGTGGGCTAAACCATAGACTGGAACCCTGCAACACGAAACTAGAAACCCCGATACCGTATTTTTCTGGAATTTGTGAAGGGAATTTGATATCTACTAACACCCGGGGACCCTAAAAATTATTTAGCGATTACTGTGAGTCATGCTGGCAACCTAGAAGCTACCTTGAAGACCAGAGCCCCAAACCCCCTACCCAGGCCTTAGATTTAATCATTTGGGCCGCAAATTGCGGCCTTGGTACTTCTAAATTTATTCGTGCTTTGTCCAGGGCTTTATCTTCAGTAAATTTGACCCTCCATATGTGCAAAATTGACCAATTTCACCTAGGGTAAAATCTGGGACCATTTTCTTGAGTTGCTGCAATGTTTTACGATTTCGTTTTAACTTGATTTTTGGTATTTGTTATTGTATTCCGTCGTGTGGCGTTTGAACACCAACGACTAGGGTAATTGGTTGTGTTTTGCATGCGAGACTATAGGTTTTGATCTATGAACGATACGCGTGCCGATTTGGTTTTGGTGCGCGATTTCTATTTATGATGTCATGTGATATACATGTAGGTACCCCCATATGGACTTCGAGACGACGAGAATGAGCGTGGCGTCATCGACTCCAGCAAGCGAGGATTGAGGTGAGTAGATATATATCTACGGGGGGAAGTCGGGTGGATGGCGTATAGCACCCCCGCAGTTCGTAGTGTAGTGCCTGGTATATATTATATGGATATATTTATATGTTTATTATGAGTTTATGATTATTTAGATAGACTTTGGGGAGTCATGGATAACTTTAGTGTACTTGGATGATAGTGTCTTTAGTTATTTTAGTCGCGAACCCTAGAATGAGGTTTACACCCACACGCGCACACATGCTTACTTTGTTTTACTTGTACGTAAATGAGGATATGTATATATACACACCCACATTGGTTTAGGACTATGTATATATATACGTATACCTATACATGGATGATGATGATTGTACATGGTACTTGGAGATGAGACGATGAGTTTAGGCATGATGCTATGAGATCGGTGATATGTTTTGTTTCGTATTGTGAGATACGACATGAGATTTTAGCGGGCCTTTAGGCGTGTGTTTTTATACACGCATATATATGCAGATGGTATCAGTTTAAACTAGACTTAGATCAGTACCCAAGTTCATGAGATCTGATGATAAGGATACCAGATAAATGTTGTGATAAATGTGAGAATCGACCCGTACCCAGATTGGGATGCCGTACGACAGATTTACCGTACAAGCTTTATATTGAAGTTAGATCCGCACTCTTGACTCCAGGATGTCTTGTTATATATTGTATCGTATGTGATAATATTGAGGCAGGATCACCGACTTTTATATTTATATGTATCGACTCATACTTAGGTGGTTTTCCTTACCCTTTCGATTAGTCTGTTAGTTTAGTCCTGTAGTTTACTTGTAGATGTTAGACTAGACTCGAGTCATGCCTATTTCAAAAACTAATGAATCGTGAATATTTTAAAGACATGGCAAAGGATAAACGGATATTTCAAAGGATGTACTTTTTCATAAAAACACCGTAGCCCTATTTTCTAAACACCACGATTCGTGCGATTTCAGATACCAAAAACTGTACGACTCGTATATAGGAATGTATATTTCTTTATTGCTGCATTATTATTCATTTACCATTTATTCTGCTGCTCGCATTGCATTGCATGCTTATATGTATTTTCATTAGAAATGATGAAATATGTTGTTAGAATACCATCACCATTACCGATGACGCGTATGCTCCACGTACACTCGCTTGCCGGCTCACACACATCTTCATCGGTAATTGCTATGTCACGTACACTTAGAGAATACTATTTCATTGACATAGTTTTCTAGCTGATAGTTCCTATATGTTATTGATTCATATTCCATTGTGCATATGACATATAGCATACCCGTATACCTACATACTTACACATATCCTTTGACATGCTTACATGCTAGTTACCCATATACCTATATGGTATTGTACCATTAGTGATAGGTATATACACATATGAGATATAGCTACATGTTCACATTTATATGATGTTGTATGGATTTGGAGAATTTAGGAACCGCATGATATATTTTATAACTTGTTGCAGTTAAATAGCGATTTTTCCTTATATGCTCATATTACAGTTTCATGTTGCATATATATTATATTCATGGATTTCACATTGAGATATGGTTTTCATATGATGTTTTCTGGATTGTTTTACTCCTATGTATATATATCAGTGGTATGGGACGCTGATATATATATATATATATATATATATATATACCCATCGTATATATATATCAGTGGTATGGGACGTTGTTATATATATACACCGACATCATATATCATCATAATGGTATATGCAATTATACTTACTCATTATATGAGAGGGGCCTATGTACTCGATGAGAGGGGCCTATGTGCTCAGGGCCTATGATGTGAGGGGCCTATATACTCGGGGCCTATGTGCGCGATATGAAAGGGGCATATGTGCTCGGGGCCTATGCGCCCGATATGAGAAGGGCCTATGTGATCGGGGCCTATGTGCTCGATGTGATGGGCCTATGTGCTCGGGGCCTATGATGTGAGGGGCCTATGTACTCGGGGCCTGTGTGCTCGATATGAGAGGGGCCTATGTGCTCGGGGCATATGTGCCCGATATAAGAGGGGCCTATGTGCTCGATATGAGAGGAGCCTATGTGCTCGGTGCCTATGTGCTCGATGTGAGGGGCCTATGTGCTTGGGGACTATGTGCTCGATATAAGAGGGGCCTATGTGCTCGGGGCCTATGTGCTCGATATTGGATATTGGATATATGAGATTTACTTGATATTGGGATATTGAGATATATATTGTGTCGATGCTTGACACTGATTTTCCTATGATTTTATTGATGATACTTAAATGTTTATACATAAATCTCGCTATATTAGGAAAACAATTTTCTCATTCATGATGTCTTCTGTTTTCATTTTACCGCATTCATACCTCATATTTATGATATATTGCTACCTGAGGCACTGACACGAGCACATGGGATTACACTTATGGATAGATTGAAGGGTTTCCTTAGCACCGCTACTAGGGTTTGGTAGCATAACACATGCCATATTAAAAATTTAAAGGGTGCTAAAGAAACTATCCTAAGGATCAAACTAGAAAAGCTAGGGTAACATTTAAACTTTAACACAATCCACAAGTAGTTAAGTGCTAGGTTTAGAGAATACAACCTTTGTAGCTCCCTTAGCTAGACTCTTTGGCTACTTGAGAGTTGGAAGAAGCTTGCTTGAGATCCTCCAAGTCCACGACGATCCACCCGGAGTCCTCTTTGTCCAAGCTCAAAGCTCTACTTGATCAAGATGATGAAGTTGAAGCAAACACTCTAAACTAGTGGGCAAGAGTAGTATAGAATGATGATGTGGTTTGTTTTCTCACTTCAAAACCCTAACTTGATCACTCTTTCACTCACTATCAAAACCTAGAGAGCAAGAGAGAGAGAAAGAAGAAGATGGAAATATGAGAGCTCAAGATAATGATAAAACTTAGGATAAAAATGAGAAATGAAAATATATATTTTTTCCTTTTCTCATTCTTAACCCTAGTTAATAAATATCTAGATATTTCTTTTGGAGCAAAAATGGCCATGGAAAAATAACTCATGGTTAACCTTAGGTTTTGTGCAAGAATAAATAATCAACCATGAGTAATTATCCATTTCCAGTAATCCAAAAATAAATCTCAACATATTTACTTGCATGTGAATCTTATATTGCCACCATCAAATGTATCAACAACCATGACACATAAAGTGTATGCATGTATGTGTGCGTGCACATCCATATGTGCATCAATGTAAACAAGTGCATATATGCATGCATACACCAAAGGACAAAAGGGTCTAAAGTGAAAAGCTTATGGTCAATATTAAATCAACACTTGATTTAACAAACCGGTCATATCACATACGACCCGGCCAATAGCAAACCGCCCGATTAATATACGATATCACATACGCACATTTAATCGGGTCCCCGCGCATATCACATATGCACACCACATCGTTTCGCCTGGGCTAGGTAACTCCATTGTGGGACTCTAAGACTCGTCAATACGCCGGCAGTGGGTGATGATCATATCAAGCACTCCCAAGCCGCAAGAGGTCAGCTAAACGTAACGGCCACCCGGGTATTGAGCGACCAGAAGAAAACAAGCGAACCTGTCACAACTCCCATTTAGCCAACCGGCAACACTACCGTACAGTCCGGTCTCTTCGTCAAATATGCTGCATATCGAGTCTAGAGATGGTAACGTCGACCCCAATAACTCAATAAGTCATGCCGATGAATGGTCTATAACAGATCGAGAAACTACTGATAACAGTTATCAGTAAATCTCAACAGCCCTGATCAGGGACTTACTGATATAGCTAATCGAGCACAGTACAGCATCAACTCCCAATACTGGGAGAGACGAAACCCCTCCTATCGCTCATCGTCTTCATATGTCTCGGGACTGTACCCAAAAGAAACCTGTTTGCACGACTCAGTAGAGCAATGGTAGGGTGGTAATCAAAGTACAGTGGGAGAACACACAAGACTCTATGACGATCTCTGGTCTACAGACTAACCTGTGCCAGTGTCACCTGAGAACCGCTATCCGATGATAGATATAATACCATATAAGAGTTATCGGCGAGTCCGTCCAGTATAACCAGTCTCCACTGAGCACCCGCATATGATCTCGATGTTAAACATCAATGGATGTGGGAACATCCATCGCCCATCATATGGGTCTAGTATCATATACGCTAGTCAAATCTGGTATATCGATGCCCCATCTCGATACACCTACGACTAGAGACATTTTAGGATATGCTTATAAACTACAGACGTCCTACTAGTATGATCTCCATCATAATCACAGTAGTCAAGCAAATATCCTCAGGGCTTTATCAACATGTGTAAATGAATACAAGCATGATCAAGTCAACATGTCAGATAAAGAAGAACCAGATAGCATACTATCATGTCGAACAAGAATGTACACTGAATATATATACATGTATAAATACATCCACTATCATATAATGGCCTCTAGGGCATACATATATCCAACATAGATGTTTACCCTTGCCTTTATATTATGCTTCAGGCCATATTATCATTGAGGATATATATTATGATCGTATTGATCTAGGATTGAGTCATACATACGATTTATGCTCTGTGATGTTTTCTACTCACGAGTTGGCAACTCACCCCCATTGTGCCACAGTTCTTGCTGGTTTTGCCGTACAGGTTTCGTTGCGGCTTTGCTGGCATACTGCTTTCTTTTCGGATGATTGCTTTGGTAGGTGGGTTCACTTGCATCGTGACCACCATTGTACATTTATTTATATTCAATTGTATCTAGTAAACTCCATCAACAAAACTTGTATATTTATTCAGACTTAGAGACCAGTTGTGTATTATTTTGACCTTAGAGTCTTGCGTTGTATTATTATGGGTTTTCTTGATGTTTTGAGTTTCCTTTTGAGTTTTTGATCCTCGCCTTTCGGCGTTGTATATTATATTGCTTGCGTTGTTGTGACCGTCAATTGACGAAGAGCTAGCTCCCGCTTGGGGATGCCTTTACTCATATTATGCTTGTTGTACCCTTTTGGGGCCAGTATTTACAAAGGAAACTCTTCCGAAATTTTCAGAAAAGACTTGAGATTTTAAAAATGCATATTCGGCTTATGTTATTTAAAACCACTTGCTTTAAAACATGTTTTCTTCACTTCTTTCTTAAAATGGTTTAGATTTCTTGGATTTCTTGGCTTACTTGAATTAGATGGGGTCCTATAGACTTCATATGATTCAAGTGCCAGTCACGTGCCATTTCGGGTCATGACAAAGTTGGTATCAGAGCGCTAGGTTAACCTTGGTTCGATTCTATATTGACTATGTGGAGCCTAGGGCGTTTGTATATATACGGAACCTAGGGCGTTTGTATATATACGGAACCTAGGGCGTTTGTATATATACGGAACCTAGGCTTGACCTTACGGAACTTAGACTTGGTCGAGGGAGTATTAGACTCAAAATTTCGTCGATTAGGTTGACCTTGGTTGATGGAGTAAGTAACTTCAGTAGAGTGACGTACCGTGTGTATGTTCCGCGGCAAACTTACGATATGCTACTCCGCTTAAGGAGCCTTAGGATGTATATTTCCTTGCACAGCATTATATTCATTCATGATCTATCCTCATCGATATTGGTTTATGATTTTGCTGCCATGATTACACGGGCAGAGAGAGCTACGGCTAGAGTTCCGTCAGCATGAGCTCGTCACGAACGAGGACTGACTAGGGCGTGATTCCAGGGACACACGATTTGCATAGATGCATCGTTTTATTGTGTTTTCGCGCCATGAGCGTTTGATGGATCGCTTTTACAAGATTTATCGAACGTGCAGATCAGCACCAGAGGATTAGGCCACTGCTAGAGGCCAGCCAGAATATGATGATCGTCGATGCACCGATTATACTTGATGATTGAGGCACTGTTCAGCATGCGGATGAATGATTCAGTTGTTGCTGCGACTGACGAGATATCACCTCAGATGTTGGAGCTATTGCCGCACAAGTTGTGCTTAGAGATATGATAAAAGATCGCTACCCAAGGAGGAATGGCTAGGATATGTAATACGTTGCCTACCCCGATTCGAGGTCATCAGATTGATTGATTCCAGCTAGAGACGTCTTCATGCGAGTCGATAGAAGGCGATCGAATGTCAGAAACCCATTTTTCCAAGTTTAAAGTATTCGGAAAAACATGCAAGTAATTCTGTGGACCCTCCAGAAGAATGAAACCATAACTCGACATAATGACCATGGGAATGCTTTTGAACTTTAGGGTTGGCAGCAGTTCCGCGGTGCCATTAGTGAGGCTTGGGTTTGCCTTTCTACGGTTGGTCCACAGGTACTGTGGTATGTACTGAAATACTATTAAACTGTACTCAAGATGTTGAGCTCTTGGGGGATTATGGAACCTTGACAAATCGATCGAATGGTTCGACATCATTCGGATGTCATGTGATGGATACATTGCTTGAGAGACTCCAGATACGAGTATAGACGTTGGAGCGCGGTCCATGCAGCCACGAAGAGATGAGTCCGAATCAGTCGACATTAGAGAAAAGTGGAGTAAGAGGTTCGTACGAGATTTTGATAAGATGATGTTCCACTCCGCTGACATCAGAGATGTGATACGCATGTAGAGGCGTGGTATATGGATATATCTTCCAGAACAAGTCGCGATGAGTATGTAGCCGTTTCGGAACAAGAAACAGAGTTAGTAAAGGGTGACAACTTCCGGGCAGTTTAGCAGAAACGAGATTCTGGAAAGACCCCGACAAGATCTTTCTGGAATACTATACGAGAAGACTTGGACCAAGGATCAGTCATATTGCGCACACCTAGTAGGACAGATTTCGGCATCGTCGACGAGACATGTTACGGTGACCTTGACAGTTGGCCAGAGATCTTTAGAGGATGTGCTAGAGCGGGACTGTTTCCGCCATCTTTGATTTCAGTATTTTGGGCGATTTATTTCCATGATTGAGATTTTGTGCACCACAGTTGCGCTTGACTCTGATTTGATGTCATTAGAGATATTGATTTTGATTTCAAACCTATGTTATGCATGTGATTTGACTTATGCTTTCGGCATAGTTTTCATGCACTTTTAGTATTTTGATTTGATTTTGTCCATGTTGATGCACATGGTTGTGAGATTACATACCACGGTATACCTAATGTGGATTTGGATTGAAATGTGTTGTATACCGTCGATTTCGATTGTGATATTTGATATTTGTTTTCGTGCACCTTGTGCACTGGATTTGGATTCTTGCGCATATTTAGGCGCTTGATGCGATTTTGATGCACACCATATGCACTAGATCGGTATTCTTCGTCCATATCAGATGCACCTGGTTTTGCTGTCAGGCACACCCGTTGCTTTTGACAGGTGTTTCGTGCACACCCGTTGCACTTAGATTTTGTTTCTGTGTACATGTATGGCACATTCATGGATTTCGATTTCCGTGCGCACCAAATGCACGTGGCATTCTATATACATTTTAGGATTGATTTCCCTTGAGCAGCATGTTTTATGATATTTACTATTTGGTATATTAGCTGAGCATGACTAGTCCGAGGACAGTACCTGAATATGGTTTTGCATGCATTGATAGTTATCGAAGGGATTTCCAAAAATGAGCTATAGTCTCAGTATTTACCTACGTGTCTGGGATGATACGAAACAGTTTATAAATGGAACTCTTCTAAAAATTGTTTTCAAAACGGCGGGACGCGTATGTTAAACAAAGGATATATATTTGCATAGTTATTTTCTTATAATAGATGCCCGCCACTTTGCAGTGATACGCATATCGCATAGCGATTTGAAAAAAGGTTTAGCATGCATTTCTTTCAGATGTTTTGATGAGTTTACACCGACGCGTACTATGTACGTGTTTTAGTTTTGATGTATATCATGTTGGTTTTTGTTTTGGACTTTGACATTGGTGTCTTCACCATAACTCCGATTATTGCGGGATGCTTGACGGAATTTTGATTCTCAGTTATCTGCTCATTTTTCATGCGCATGCATTGCGTTACGATGTGTTTTATGTATTTATGATTTCGGAGCCCCGACGACTTGATCATTTTACTGAAATGTTTTAGTATTTAAGGGGTTTAAATTTAACGGGGACTGAATTTCTTTAAGGAGGGGAGATTGTAACATTTAAGAAAAATAAAAATATTATTTTTGAGAATTTTTATAATTAAATAATAAATATATTGAATATTTTATTAGTGCGGTATAATTAAATAACGGTAAATTGGGAAAAATTTGGAAAATTATAGAAATTACCGAAAAGAGGGCATTTTATAAGAATTGAGCATTTATAGATTTTTATATAATTAATTATATTACTTTTAATTCTAATCGTGATTAAATATCGCTAATCTTGCATTAATCTGGTTTTGTGCATATGACATGCACCATGTCAAATTACACTTGTTACATTTTCCTAGCATGTCTTTTCTTTGTTTTCTTTATTTAATTTCTTAGTTTGAAACGAGAAGAGAGAAAGGATAAAAGAAAATAGAAAAGGAAAGGGAAAAAAAGATTTAAAAAAACTAAGGTATGGGCAAGAGAGAGTGAGGTGAGGGGTTCATTGAGTTAGTCTCCAATCTTCATCGCCCTTCATTTTTCTCCCCCTTCTCCTCTCCCATGGCAGCACCTTTTCCCCCTCTTCAACCGTCACAAACACCACCAACAATTCATCAAAACATCATCTCATATTCATTAAAAACATGTACAAGCTCATTACAAACACTTTGGACCAAGAAAAATCGGATTTTGAAGACTTGGGGGGGCAACTCAAGAAAATTCTTGAGTTGCCAAATGAGGTAATTTCTGCACCATTAGAATAGTATTTTAATTCCTTAAGCATCCATACAAGTTTAGAATCGATATTGTGTAGTTTAGCGAACTTTGAAAATTCCAAGTTAAGCTTAGGGTTTTGATTTGAATCCAAAGGTGAAATTGTGGCTTAGTAATGACCTTAGACCCCTGTAGGGATTGCATAGTGGGCTAAACCGTAGACTAGAACCCTGAAACACGAAACCAGAAACCCCGATTCCGTATTTTTCTGGAATTTGTGAAGGGAATTTGATATCTGCTAACACCCGGGGACTCTAAAATTATTTAGCGATTACTGTGAGTCACGCAGGCAACCTAGAAACTAACCTGAAGACCAGAGCCCCAAACCCCCTACCCAGGACACAGATTTAATCATTTGGGCCGCAAATTACGGCCTTGGTACTTCCAAATTGGTTCGTGCTTGTTCCAGGGCTTTATCTTCAGTAAATTAGACCCTCCATATGTGCAAAATTGACCAATTTCACCTAGGGTAAAATCTGGGACCATTTTCTTGAGTTGTTGCTTTGTTTTGCGATTTCGTTTTAACTTGATTTTTGGTATTTGTAATTGTATTCCGTCGTATGGCGTTTGAACACCAACGACTAGGGTAATTGGTTGTGTTTTGCGAGACTATAGGTTTCGACCTATGAACGATACACGCGCCGATTTGGTTTTCGTGCGCGATTTCGATTTACGATGTCATGTGAAATACATGTAGGTACCCCCACGTGGACTTCAAGACGATGAGGATGAGCATGGCATCATCGACTCCAGCAAGCGAGGATTGAGGTGAGTAGATATATATCTACAGGGGGAAGTCGGGTGGATGGCGTATAGTATACCCGCAGTTTGTAGTGTAGTGTCTAGTATATATTATATTGATATATTTATATGTTTATTGTGAGTTTATGATTATTTAGATAGACTTTGGGGAGTCATGGATAACTTTAGTGTACTTGGATGATAGTGTCGTTAGTTAGTTTAGTCGCAAACCCTTGAATGAGGTTTACACCCACACGCACACACATGCTTACTTTGTTTAACTTGTGCGTATATGGGGATATGTATATATACACACACAAATAGGTATGGGACTATGTGTGTGTGTGTGTATATATATATATACCTATACATGGATGATGAGGATTGTACATGGTACTTGGAGATGAGTCGATAAGTTTAGGCATGATGCTATGAGATTGGTGATATGTTTTGTTTCGTATTGTGAGAAGCTGTAATTCAACGTTACACACCACACAAGATGCAGGAAGGTGGAATAGGTAAAACAATCATTTTGTTTAAGGTAATATCGACTAACTTTACGGATCTTTGCTAAACCCTAACTAACAACTATCTAGAAGTGCTAAACTACTATGATAGATGATTATACCTCAAGATACTAGTCCTTCTTGTTCTTGTTGTTCACTTCCTCGTCGTCCTCCTCGATATAATAGAAGATCCACCCGAGAGTTCCTCCTTCAAGATTTAACCTCTAACTTGAGGTAACTAAGTGGCTAGGATTGCTAATCCAAGTGACCTAGAAGATATAGAAGTGGATTAAGGATCTATTAGTCTTTCTAACCATTAGGATCTCAACACATGAGAGGATTAGGGTTAGGTTGAAGAAGAGGAGAGCTTGAAGAGAGAGTGTGTATATGGGAGAATGAAATGATTTATTACTCATTTGTGAATATATGAAGCATGATAATTATCCAAATAATAATATACAATAATAACAACCAAGCTTCATTAACTCACTTTGGATGAATCATCTCATGAGTCATTAAAACATTTAATGCAAATAACACATCACCTCTCCACCTCATTTAGTTTAATTCATGAATGAATTAGAACTAAATGGGTCACCTTTCTTCTAGAAGCTTCTCGAGTAATTACGAGAATGCCCCCCCATCCGTATTTACGAAAAACACGGATATACTGAGACTGCATAAATCTAATAATCCAATACTAAAATCTGGCTTAAAACAAAGCCCGCTAGTAAAATCTGTCCGAATATCATATGTGCATAAATACACGTATATGTCCGAACCCTGTCGTAAAACCATACGACCTCTATATCGATTCGCCTGAAGCAGGGAAACTCTCTGTGTGGGACTCTGAAGACTCGACACTACGCTGGCAGTGGGTTTAACCACAGGCCGCAAGCGGTACTAGCTGTACGTAACGGTCCCCAGGTAGATGTCAATAAGAAGGTCGATGAGGAAACCCATCCGAACTCCTACTGAGCCTGATGTGACAATATCCGTATAGTCCGGTCTGTTCGTCAAGACAATCGCATATCGGGCCTAGGGTGCGGCAAGCGTCAGTCTCCTAAAAACGGTATAAGTCGTGTTGGAGTGAAGCCCATTACACCTTGAGAAGCTACTGGAAATCCTACCAGTAAATCTCGCTTTCCTTGGCCAGGGACTTTGCGTAATGGCTCTCCAAACACAGTGCGATATCAACTCCCAATACCGAGAGAGACGAATTCTATCTAACCGCCACTACCTCCTAGTGCTTCGGGACTGCACCCAACTGCTACCTGTTTGCATGACTCCTTTGAGCCGTGGTAGGGTAGCAATCTAAGAACAGTGCGAACACACTCGAGATGAAGCGGCAGTGTCAAGTCTACGGACTATGCTGTACTCATGTCACCTGGGAAGTGTTAACTGACGACTGGTATAATACCAACCAACAGTTCCCTGCTAGTCCTGTCCGGTGTACCCGTAACCCAACGAGCACCTGCATTCTATCTCCAGTACAACGTACTAATGGATATTGGACAAACCATTTCCCCTGCTGGGATGAGAAGCATATACACTAGTCTACTCTGGAGTATCGATGCCCTATCTCGATAATCCTATGACTAGGGACCTGAAAAAGGATGTGCTTATAGACTACCCAGCCCCCACTAGTGTGACTGCCATCACAACGCTGGTAGTCAAGCAAGATCCTATGGGCTTTATCAATATGTATTCGTGATATGCTAAAAGAAACATATACACATATTAAGATAGATATAAATCAAGTAGCATACTACTATGTTGAGCAAGACTGTTAATACAACTGTGAATATCCCTAGCCTCCATTAAGTAATATACAAACTAGTATGATACAATAATGGCCCATAGGGCATATACACTAACAATCTCCCACTTGCACTAGGGCTATGTACTGGCATATCGAAGACCTATCATCTCGAATAATCTCTCGAACTATATCTGAGGTATGGCCTTTGTGAATGGATCTGCAGTGTTCTCCTCTGCAGCAACTCTCCGGACCTCGATCTCCCGGCGATCTATGATCTCCCTGATCAGGTGATACCGCCTTAAGATGTGTCTGGACTTCTGATGGGACCTGGGTTCCTTCGGTAAAGCTATAGCGCCGTTGTTGTCACAATACAGCGGTATTGGATTAACAATGGTAGGAACCACCTGAAGTTCTGTTAGGAACTTCTTCATCCAGACTACTTCTTTTGCGGCATCGCAAGCAGCTACATACTCTTCTTCCATCGTCAAGTCAGCAACGGTGTCCTGCTTGGAACTCTTCCAGCACACCGCTCCTCCATTGAGGGTAAAGACATAACCTGACATAGACTTGGAGTCATCCTTGTCACTCTGGAAGCTGGAGTCAGTAAAAGGCTCGATCTGGAGGTCTTTTCCGCCATAAACCAAGAACATATCCTTAGTCCTTCTCAGCTACTTGAGAATGTTCTTTAGTGCTATCCAGTGCTTCTCCCTTGGGTCTGACTGATATCGTCTTACCACGCTCAGTGCGTAAGCTACATCTGGTCTGGTATACAACATCGCATACATTATAGAGCATACCGCAGAAGCATAGGGTATAACTGACATGCGATCCCTTTCCAAATCAGTCTTGGGAGACATCTCTTTGGAGTGGGTGATTCCGTGATAAGCCGGTAAAATACCGCGCTTAGAATCTTCCATACTGAATCTCTTCAGTATAGTGTTGATATACCTAGACTGTGAAAGTCCCAACATCCTCTTAGATCTATCACGATAGATCTGGATCCCCAGAATGTTAGAGGCATCACCCAGGTCTTTCATGGAGAACCTGTGTGACAAGAATCCTTTGACAGATTGTAGCATAGGAATGTCATTTCTTATCAAGAGAATGTCATCCATGTACAAGACGAGGAATACGACAGTTCGTGCTACAATTTTTCTATATATACATGGTTCATCTGGATTTTTGATAATGTCATATTCTTTGACCATTTCATCAAAATAGATGTTCCAACTCAGCGAAGCCTGCTTTAGTCCATAAATGGACTTAAGCAACTTGCACACTCTCCCGCTGCTCCTACTCTGATTGAAACCTTCTGGATGATCCATATAGACGCACTCTTCTAAATTACCATTTAGAAAAGCCGACTTTACGTCCATCTACCAGATCTCATAATCATGGAAGGCAGCAATGGCAAGAAGGATCCGAATGGATTTGAGCATAGCCACTGGAGAAAAAGTTTCGTCATAGTCCAAACCAGGACTTTGACGAAAACCCTTTGCAACAAGTCTAGCCTTATAGGTTTCCACCTGTCCATCTACACCAATCTTCTTCCTGAAGATCCACTTGCATCCTATTGGTTTTACCCCATCTGGAGCAAAGTCCAAAGTCCAAACTTTGTTGGTGTACATGGACACCATCTCGGTCCGCATTGCATCCAGCCATCTTACTGAGTCGCCGCTCTGAATGGCCTGTTGGAAGCTAGTAGGTTCATCATTATCAATGACGCAATCCTCTCTATCCCCGTCTATGAGAAAACCGTAGTATCTCTCAGGCGGATGAGACGGCCTACTACTCCTGCGGAGGGGTGCGGGAATGTCCTGTTCTTCTGGAACTTCTGGCTCTACCAAACTTTCAGTAGTAGTTTGTGTTAGTGTTTATGCCCTAGAAGGCCATTACTGTATCATACTAGCTTGTATATTACTTAATGGAAGCTTGGGATATTCACATGTATATAACAGTCTTGCTAAACATGGTAGTATGCTACTTGGTTTTTCTATCTTAATATGTGAGTGTACGTATTGATAGAGCTCTTAGGATCTTGCTTGTCTACCAGCGTTGTGATGGCAGTCACACTAGTGGGGGCTGGGTAGTCTACAAGCACATCCTTATTCAGGTCCCTGGTCGTTGGATTATCGAGACAGAGCATCGATACTCCGGAGTAGACTGGTGTGTACGCTTCTCATCCCAGTTGGGGAGATGGTCTGTCCCACAGCCGTCAGTACGTCGTACTGGAGATAGTATACAGGTGCTCGTTAGGTTACGGGTACACCGGACAGGACTCACAGGGAACTGTTGGTTGGTTTGATACCAGTCGTCAGTGAACAGTTCCCAGGTGACATGAGTACAGCGTAGTCCGCAGACTTGACACTGCTACTTCGCCTCGAGTGTGTCCCACTGTTCTTAGATTGCTACCCTACCACGGCTCAAAGGAGTCGTGCAAACAGGTAGCAGTTGGGTGCAGTCCCGAGCACTTGGAGGCAGTGGCGGTTAGAAAGGATTCGTCCCTCCCGGTATTGGGAGTAGATATTGTGCTGTGTCAGAGAGCCATTACGCAAAGTCCCTGGCCAGGGCAAGCGAGATTTGCTGGTAGGTTCCAGTAGTTTCACAGGGTGTAATGGGCTTCACTCCGACACGACTTATACCGCTATTAGGGGACTGACGTTTGCCGCCCCCCTAGGCCCGATATGCGATAGTCTTGGACGAACGGACCGGACTGTATGGAGATTGTCACATCAGACTCAGTAGGAGTTCGGATGGGTTTTCTCATCGGCCTTCTTATCGACAACTACCTGGGGACCGTTACGTACAGCTAGTGCCGCTTGCGGTCTGTGGTTAAACCCACTGCCAGCGTAGTAGTCGAGTCTCTAGAGTCCCACACAGAGAGTTTCCTACTCCAGGCGAAACGATATAGAGGTTGCATGGTTTTGCGACAAAGGGTTCGGACGCATACGTGCGTTTACGCACGTACGACTTTCGGACAGTTTTTACCAGTCGGCTTTGGTTTAAGCCAGTTACTGGTATCCGGTTATTGGATTTTTACAGTCTAAAGTTTTTCCGTATTTTTGCGGATCGGAGGGGCGTTCTCGTAATTGTACGAGAAGCTTCTAGAAGATGTGACTAAGGAGGTTACTTTGGATGAGGTTGTGAGTCATGGTGGTGATTCATTCATTTCATTAATGCACATTTATTGCTTAATGACTCATGCTAATGAATCACCACTAGATATTTTATGAAGCATGCTTATTCATTTCATTTATTCATTATTCTTAAAAAAGAATGCTTCATAATATATTATGATACACTCTCTCTCTTCTCTCATTATCTTATCTCATATTCTCTCTCCTCAAGCTCTCATCTTCAAACCCTAATCCTTACACCTCATGAGTTGAGATCAAAGGATTAGTTAGACTAAACAATCCATAACCTTCACTCTACATCATCCTTTCATCTTTGATTAGCAATCAAAGTTGATTAGTTACCTCAAGTTAGAGGTTTAGCTTGGAGTTTCGCTCTCGGGTGGATCGTCTACTACCTAGAGAAGGCCGAGGAGAACAAAGGAGGACACAAAGACGAAGGACTAGTTTCGATAGGTATAATCCCTAATCACAAGTGAAAAGAAACTCATTGAATACGGTTATTTATAGTTTAGCTTCGATTTAAGCGGTTAGTCGATGTTCGTTCTTTAAACTTGATCGTTTTTGAAAATTCCGCCTCCCCATAAGTACTGGGGTGTACTACATCGACTTACAGTGGTATCAGAGCCTCGCTAAACACTAAATAACTTGATCGCAAATTTGTACGAATTTCGAACGGAAAAACGAAACCGGAAAACCCTAAAAAATGCTAGTTTCTGTCGAATTTAAAACGATGTCAGAAAATTTTTCAGGTGTGTTCAGAAAGCTAGAAAGGAGTCCAGGAGAACACCCAAGAAATTCGAGCCCATGAATCGGCAACTCGGCCGCGGAAGCGCGGCGGATCGGTGGGATCCGCCGCCCTTCCGCGGCGCTTTGGCCGAGTCATGGACTCATCTTTCTTGTGTGGGTCCCCTGGGATATTTGGGGTTTTCTGAAATATTTAATAATTGCTCAGGTTACTGTTTAACAGAGCAGATTTTGGAGCAATATTGATGTTGTTTAATCGATCGAAATTGTACAGTATTTGCGTATTGGATTATATCTGTGATTGTTTAATGTGTTCGTAAACCTCCCCCAACTGCTAGTATGTCGGTTGGCAGGGGGTTGCACATTTCTGAAATGGTTATATCTGTTTGTGCATATAAACTGTATTGGACTGTTGTGGTGTATAGCCGGGGTTAGCAATGGGTTATTGTTTAATTCATTTGTTGTAAATGTAATTTGTTGTAATATTATTTTCGCGGGGCACTTCCAGGTTGCGGTCGTAGCCACCGTTGTATTATTTCATTTTACTGTTTTTGCTCCTAGGACTGACCCAGGGTGGGGTACACAGACTGCCGGGTGGGTAGTTTGCCGTACCCGTAGGGGTCGAGGGTGGGGTAACGGCTATTCATCACAACTGTGTAATCTGTCTTTTCTTGCAGGCTCAAAAGAAATACAGATTGCTTGCAAATCCAATATTGTTTATCTGTGTTCTGGAATGAATATCATTGCGTCAGACGAATGTAAAATATCTATATTTATGATAGCTATTTAGACGCCACTTATGTTTTACACCCGCGCTAGCCCAGCCCCCGCTCTGTCGTTAGTTAAGTAACCTAACGGGTGATGACGGGACCCCGTGGCGAATACGGATAGCATAAGAGGACGTTGTATTTTCGTTGTTTTCTGCAATGATAGGTTAATGATGGGACGCATTATCTATAATGCAAAGTAAAACAAACCAAAGTTTAAATCGTTGGAACAATTTAAAAGAAACCACTCGGTTATTTTTAAAACAGATATTTTTAAATACGGAGCCTTAACCACTCCTTTTAAAAGCTATCAGGTTCCTTCGGTTATATCAAGTTCACTACGTTCACGGTTTCGCCAAAACCAGTCGTAGCCCTCCGTCATTTCTTATGGATGGTCAGTAGTATTCAAGCTATGCTTGTTGGCATACGTCAAGGCATAGTGTTTGGTAGCTGCTGAGGTATTCATTTGTTGCATAGATAGATGTGTTGGTTTGGGACAGTCGCATTACCTTGTTGGCATACGTCAAGGGTATATACGGGTGGGTTCAAATTAACAAGATAATGATGGGCAGAACTTGACATGTGACTTATGATTTGTTGGCATACGTCAAGGTCATAAGAGCATGGGGCAAAAACTTATATCGTGAATTTCTAAAGAAACTGAAATTTGCAAAGAGATGCATACCATTTGGAGTTTGATGAATGTTGGTAGGATTCCTTCAACATTATCATACGATGATATTTGGATCCCGATCCTACTGTGAGTATATGCTACTTATCAGGATATTCGTCACTTAACGATCAATGCTATAAACCTAGTAGGTGTCCAGAAAAGTGTCAGCGGGGTTACGCCCCCAGAGAAAAGAGGTTATTTAATTAAGGAACTTCGCGAAAACGTTGGAAAACCTCCCTCGAAGTATCGACACCGGCCTGGCTGAACGGTTAAGCAAGTATTGTACGGTGAGAATAGTCTTGGCTAATTCTTCTTTTATGGTTTGAGGAAGGATTCGAAAAACAGTGGGAGCCATCCAGTTTAGATAAATTAAAAACCACTCTAAACTTGCAAGAGCATCATGCTAAAGAGTTTTCTTCTCTCTCTCCTAATTGCAGCGACCCTGAAAATGACTGGACTTAAGTTACTTTTAGAGAAAAATATACTGACGGGGCCAAACTATAAAGATTGGCTGCGGAATGTCAAGATGGCTTTGACCTATGACAAACTGGGGTACGTCCTCACTGCTACGGCACCTGCTGTCCCTGGTCCCAAATCCAGCAATGCGGATAAGGAAATCCGCAAAACCTGGGATTTAGATTGCGCGAGAGCCAAGTGCATCGTGCTTGCCTCGATGAACAATGAACATCAGAGGAGGCACGAGGATATGTCTCTAGATGGCATATTTCTCCATACAAAGGAACTTTATGGAGAGCAATCTCGTATAGCAAGATACGAGACCTCTAAGAAATTGTTTCGAGCGAGGTTGGCTGTCGGGTCATCGGTAGGTGAACATGTCCTACAGATGATTGGCTACATAGAAGAGCTCGCAGACCTTGGGACGACTTTGGATAATGAGCTCTATACAGACCTTGTTCTCCAGTCCCTTCCTCCCACCTACGCCCAGTTTATCCTCAACTTCAATCTTCAAGGAAAAGAAGTTGAACTTGCGGAACTCCTGAACATGTTAAGGAGTGCGGAGGGCACCTTGCAGAAGGCAAGGGAAACACCCGCTATGTTTGTTGGCGGTTCATCTTCTTCCGGGTCCAAGGCTAGGGCCAAAGGAAGGAAGAAGAAGGCCGCACCCAGACCTAGAGGAGGTGTTAGTAAGGTGGGAGGGAAGGGAAAGAAAAAGAAAGCAGTACCGATAGTTGGCCAGGATGAGTGCTTCCATTGTCACAGGAAAGGGCACTGGAAGAAGGATTGCAAGGCGTGGAACGCCAAGAACCAGGAACCGAAGAAAGTTGTGGCTTCGACTTCAGGTGTGTTTGTAATTGAGAATTGTCTGTCGATCAACTCTACTTCCTGGGTATTGGATACCGGATCAGGATCTCATATTTGCAATTCATTGCAGGCACTGAGAAACCGTAGAGTGCTGAAGGAAGGTGATATGATCCTCAGGGTTGCTAACGGAGCTAGCGTGGGAGCTGCGTCCGTCGGGGATTATCACCTAGGATTGACGAGTGGACACATTTTGGTTTTACATAACTGTTATTTTGTACCCAGCTTAACGTGTAATATCATATCCGTTTCCTTGTTATCAAATAAAGGTTATGATTTCACGTTTGTAAGAGATGTTGTCAACATCCACCTTAATCATGGTTTGATTGGGTCCGGTACATTAAATAACGGCATATATGTTTTAAACCAACTCCAAATTTTCAATGTCCAGAACACACTAAAAAGAAAGTCTCCAGATTTAAATAAAGCTTTCTTATGGCATTGTAGACTGGGTCACATCAATGAGAGAAGGTTGACTAAGTTGCATAGAGAAGGATATTTGGACTCATTCGAATATCAATCTTATGACACTTGTCAATCCTGTCTCAAAGGAAAGATGACAAAGACTCCATTTACTGGACAAGGAGTAAGAGCGAGCGAGCTCTTAGGACTCAAACACAGCGATGTATGCGGTCCAATGTCTACACATGCGAGAGGTGGTTATTCCTACTTCATTACTTTTACAGATGATTTCTCTAGGTATGGATATGTTTTCTTAATGAAGCATAAATCAGAGGCCTTTGAGAAATTCCTGGAATTCAAGAATGAAGCGGAAAACCAAACAGGCAAAAGTATTAAGACACTAAGATCTGATCGAGGTGGAGAATACTTAAGTGCCGAGTTCCTAGGTTACCTAAAAGAGAAAGGAATTCTCTCTCAGCTTACTCCTCCATACACTCCACAGCACAACGGTGTATCGGAGAGACGGAATCGAACCCTATTGGATATAGTACGATCCATGATGAGTAATGCTGAGTTACCGCGATCTTTCTGGGGGTATGCGCTAGAATCAGCGATACATCTTTTGAACAGAGTTCCAACCAAAACTGTGCCTACCACACCATATCAGATGTGGAGTGGGAAGAAACCCTATCTTCAGTACCTGAAGACGTGGGGATGTCCAGCTTTTGTAAAAAAGCAGCATCCGGACAAGCTCGAGGCACGCTCAGTAGAGTGTAAGTTTGTGGGATATCCAAAGAACTCTCATGGATATTGCTTCTATTACGCAGAGGAACAAAAGGTTTTTGTTTCTCGTCATGCCCGCTTCTTAGAAACTGAATTTTTAGAAAATCAGAAGAGTGGGAGCGAAATAGAACTGGAAGAAATTCCAGAACCACAAGCTGCTACTGAAAGTTTGGTAGAACCAGAGGTTCAAGAAGAACAGAACATTCCCGCACCCCTCCGCAGGAGTAGTAGGCCGTCTCATCCGCCTGAGAGATACTACGGTTTTCTCATTGACGGGGATAGAGAGGATTGCATCATAGATGATGATGAACCTACTGACTTCCAGCAGGCCATCCAGAGCGGCGACTCGGTACGATGGCTAGATGCAATGCGGACCGAAATGGAGTCCATGTACACCAACAAAGTATGGACTTTGGACTTTGCTCCAGATGGGGTAAAACCCATAGGATGCAAATGGATCTTCAAGAAAAAGATTGGTGTAGATGGACAGGTGGAAACCTATAAGGCTAGACTTGTTGCAAAGGGTTTTCGTCAAAGACCTGGTTTGGACTATGACGAAACCTTTTCTCCAGTGGCTATGCTCAAATCCATTCGGGTCCTTCTTGCTATTGCTGCCTTCCATGATTATGAAATCTGGCAGATGGACGTAAAGACGGCTTTTCTGAATGGAAATTTAGAAGAGAGCGTCTATATGGATCAACCAGAGGATTTCAATCAGAGTGGGAGCAGCGGGAAAGTATGCAAGCTGCTTAAGTCCATTTATGGACTAAAGCAGGCATCGCGGAGTTGGAACATCTGTTTTGATGAGACAGTCAAAGAATATGACTTTATCAAAAATCCAGATGAACCGTGCATATATAGTAAAGTTGTGGCCAGAACTGTCGTATTCCTCGTCTTGTACGTGGATGACATTCTATTGATAGGAAATGACATTCCTATGCTACAATCTGTCAAAGGATTCTTGTCACACAGGTTCTCCATGAAAGACCTGGGTGATGCCTTTTACATTTTGGGGATCCGGATCTATCGTGATAGATCCAAGAGGATGTTGGGACTTTCGCAGTCCAGGTATATCGACACTGTACTGAAAAGATTCAGTATGGAAGATTCTAAGTGCGGTAATCTACCGGCTTGTCACGGAATTACCCTCTCCAAAGAGATGTCTCCCAAGACTGATTTGGAAAGGGAACGCATGTCTATTATACCCTACGCTTCTGCGGTAGGCTCTATAATGTATGCGATGTTGTGTACCAGACCAGATGTAGCTTACGCACTGAGCGTGGTAAGCCGGTATCAGTCAGACCCAGGGGAGAAACACTGGATAGTAGTAAAGAACATTCTCAAGTACCTGAGGAGGACTAAGGAGATGTTATTGGTATACGGCGGAAAAGACCTCAGGTTGGAGGCCTTTGCTGATTCCGGCTTCCAGAGTGATAAGGACGATTCCAAGTCCATGTCGGGTTATGTCTTTACCCTCAATGGAGGGACGGTGTGCTGGAAGAGCTCCAAGCAGGACACCGTTGCTGACTCGACGATGGAAGCGGAGTATATAGCTGCTTGCGATACCGCAAAAGAAGCAGTCTGGATGAAGAAGTTCCTAACAGAACTTCTGGTTGTTCCTACCATAGTTGATCCAATACCTCTGTATTGCGACAACAACGGAGCTATAGCTTTAGCGAAGGAACCAAGGTCCCATCAGAAGTCCAGACACATCTTGAGGCGGTATCACCTGATCAGGGAGATCATTGATCGTCAGGAGATCGAGGTTCGGAGAGTTGCTTCAGAAGAGAACATTGTTGATCCATTCACGAAGGCCCTTCCTCAGATTCAGTTCGAGAGGCTACTCGAGATCATTGGTCTACGATATGCCAGTACATGGCCCTAGTGCAAGTGGGAGATTGTTAGTGTTTATGCCCTAGAAGGCCATTACTGTATCATACTAGCTTGTATATTACTTAATGGAAGCTTGGGATATTCACATGTATATAACAGTCTTGCTAAACATGGTAGTATGCTACTTGGTTTTTCTATCTTAATATGTGAGTGTATGTATTGATAGAGCTCTTAGGATCTTGCTTGTCTACCAGCGTTGTGATGGCAGTCACACTAGTGGGGGCTGGGTAGTCTACAAGCACATCCTTATTCAGGTCCCTGGTCGTTGGATTATCGAGACAGAGCATCGATACTCCGGAGTAGACTGGTGTGTACGCTTCTCATCCCAGTTGGGGAGATGGTCTGTCCCACAGCCGTCAGTACGTCGTACTGGAGATAGTATACAGGTGCTCGTTAGGTTACGGGTACACCGGACAGGACTCACAGGGAACTGTTGGTTGGTTTGATACCAGTCGTCAGTGAACAGTTCCCAGGTGACATGAGTACAGCGTAGTCCGCAGACTTGACACTGCTACTTCGCCTCGAGTGTGTCCCACTGTTCTTAGATTGCTACCCTACCACGGCTCAAAGGAGTCGTGCAAACAGGTAGCAGTTGGGTGCAGTCCCGAGCACTTGGAGGCAGTGGCGGTTAGAAAGGATTCGTCCCTCCCGGTATTGGGAGTAGATATCGTGCTGTGTCAGAGAGCCATTACGCAAAGTCCCTGGCCAGGGCAAGCGAGATTTGCTGGTAGGTTCCAGTAGTTTCTCAGGGTGTAATGGGCTTCACTCCGACACGACTTATACCGCTATTAGGGGACTGACGTTTGCCGCCCCCCTAGGCCCGATATGCGATAGTCTTGGACGAACGGACCGGACTGTATGGAGATTGTCACATCAGACTCAGTAGGAGTTCGGATGGGTTTTCTCATCGGCCTTCTTATCGACAACTACCTGGGGACCGTTACGTACAGCTAGTGCCGCTTGCGGTCTGTGGTTAAACCCACTGCCAGCGTAGTAGTCGAGTCTCTAGAGTCCCACACAGAGAGTTTCCTACTCCAGGAAAAACGATATAGAGGTTGCATGGTTTTGCGACAAAGGGTTCGGACGCATACGTGCGTTTACGCACGTACGACTTTCGGACAGTTTTTACCAGTCGGCTTTGGTTTAAGCCAGTTACTGGTATCCGGTTATTGGATTTTTACAGTCTAAAGTTTTTCCGTATTTTTGCGGATCGGAGGGGCGTTCTCGTAATTGTACGAGAAGCTTCTAGAAGATGTGACTAAGGAGGTTACTTTGGATGAAGTTGTGAGTCATGGTGGTGATTCATTCATTTCATTAATGCACATTTATTGCTTAATGACTCATGCTAATGAATCACCACTAGATATTTTATGAAGCATGCTTATTCATTTCATTTATTCATTATTCTTAAAAAAGAATGCTTCATAATATATTATGATACACTCTCTCTCTTCTCTCATTATCTTATCTCATATTCTCTCTCCTCAAGCTCTCATCTTCAAACCCTAATCCTTACACCTCATGAGTTGAGATCAAAGGATTAGTTAGACTAAACAATCCATAACCTTCACTCTACATCATCCTTTCATCTTTGATTAGCAATCAAAGTTGATTAGTTACCTCAAGTTAGAGGTTTAGCTTGGAGTTTCGCTCTCGGGTGGATCGTCTACTACCTAGAGAAGGCCGAGGAGAACAAAGGAGGACACAAAGACGAAGGACTAGTTTCGATAGGTATAATCCCTAATCACAAGTGAAAAGAAACTCATTGAATACGGTTATTTATAGTTTAGCTTCGATTTAAGCGGTTAGTCGATGTTCGTTCTTTAAACTTGATCGTTTTTGAAAATTCCGCCTCCCCATAAGTACTGGGGTGTACTACATCAACTTACAGTTTGTGGTTCTGGAGTTTCTTCCAGTTCTATTGCGCTCCCACTTGTTTCCTTTTCTAAAAACTACTTTTCTATAAAATGGGCATTATGAGAAACAAAAACCTTTTGTTCCTCTGCGTAATAGAAAAAATACCCCTTGGAGTTCTTTGGATATCCCACAAACTTACACTGTAACGATCGTGCCTCGAGTTTTTCCGCATGCTGCTTTTTAACAAAAGCTGGACATCCCCATATCTTCAGATACAGAAGATAGGGTTTCTTCCCACTCCATATCTGATATGGTGTGGTAGGCACAGTCTTGGTAGGAACCCTGTTCAAAAGATATGCAGCTGATTCTAGTGCATAACCCCAGAAAGATCGCGGTAACTCAGCTTTACTCATCATGGAACGTACCATATCTAATAGGGTTCGGTTCCGTCTTTCCGATACACCATTATGTTGTGGAGTATATGGAGGAGTAAGCTGAGAGAGAATTTATTTCTCTGTTAGGTAACCCAGGAACTCGGCACTTAAGTATTCACCACCTCGATCAGATCTCAGTGTCTTGATACTTTTGCCGGTTTGGTTTTCTACTTCATTCTTATATTCTCGGAATTTCTCAAAGGCCTCGGATTTATGTTTCATCAAGAAAATGAATCCATACCTAGAGTAATCATCCGTAAAAGTAATGAAATATGAAAAAACGCCTCTTGCATGTGTAGACATTAGACCACATACATCGTTGTGTATGAGTTCTAAGAGATCGCTCACTCTTACTCCATGTCCAGTGAATGGAGTCATTGTCATCTTTCCTTTGAGACATAATTGACAAGTGGCATAAGATTGATATTCGAACGGATCTAAATATCCTTCTCTATGTAACTTAGTTAACCTTGTCTTATTGATGTGACCCAGTCTACAATGCCATAAGAAAGCCTGATTTATATCTGGAGACTTTCTTTTTAGTGTGTTCTGGACATTGAAAATCTGCAATTGGTTTAACACGTATATACCGTTATCTAGTGTACCGGACCCAATCAAACCATGATTAAGGTGGATGTTAACAACATCGCTTACAAACGTGAAATCATAACCTTCTTTTGATAACAACGATACTGATATGATATTACACGTTAAACTAGGTACACAAAAACAGTTGAGCAAAACCAAAATATATCCACTCGTCAATCCAAGGTGATAATCCCCTACGAACACAGCATTCACGCTAGCTCCGTTAGCAACGTGGAGGGTCATATCACCCACCTTCAGCACTCTACGGTTTCTCAATACCTGCAATGAATTGCATATATGAGATCCTGATCCGGTATCCAATACCCAGGAAGTAGAGTTGATTGACAGACAATTTTCAATTACAAACACACCTGAAGCCAAAGCCACAACTTGCTTCGGGTCCTGGTTCTTGGCAATCCAAACTTTGCAATCCTTCTTCCAATGGCCTTTCCTACGACAGTGGAAGCACTCGTCCTTTGCCACTACCGGCACCGCAACCTTTGCCTTTCCCTTGGCTTCCACCTTACCAACACCACCTCTTGGTTTGGTAGCGTCCTTCTTCTTCCTTTCTTTGGTCCTTGCCTTGGACCTGGAAGAGGAAGCACCACGAACAAAAATAGCGGGTGTTTCCCTTGCCTTCTGCAAGGTGCCCTCTGCACTCCTCAACATGTTAAGGAGTTCTGGAAGTTCAACTTCTTTACCTTGAATGTTGAAACTCAAGATAAACTGGGCGTAGGTGGAAGGAAGGGACTGGAGAATCAAGTCTATATATAGCTCGTTCTCAAATGTTGTCCCGAGGTCTGCGAGCTCTTCAATATAGCCAATCATCTTAAGGACATGTTCCCCTACAGATGATCCGACGGCCATCCTCGGCTGAAACAAGTTTTTCGAGGTCTCGTATCTAGCTATACGAGATTGCTCTCCATACAGTTCCTTGGTGTGGATAATGCGTGTATATGATACCGCATTCTATTCTCGCGATGATTGTATCGAATGGTTGTATGTGATATAACCTAGTTATCGAATCAAGGATTGATTCGATAAGTCGATACATTTTGATACTAGTCGGTTATATGCGACATGACCGGATCGTTGAATCAAGTGTTGATTTAATGATTTAATGCATAATTATATATTTGATATATTACTTTGCATTAACTAGTATTGGTTCACTTTAAATGGATTTTCTCACTTGATGTGCACATTATATATGTGATATATTTTTGTGTGCACTTGTTTGTATCATGTTTGATGATACAAGCTAACTTGAGTTATGTGTATGATTAAACCATGGTTGTGTAATGGTTAGGGTTTTGATTTACTTATTCATTTATTTTGTTTATTTATTTTTGCAAAATAAATGAATGGTGGCTTTCTTTGTTTGCTAGTTGAAGCTTTATGAAGCTTTGACTAAGTGACCATATTTGTCTCATGCTTAACCCTAACCATTCCCACTAACCATAGTCTATTCTCTACACCTAATCATGGTTTCCATATGATAAGTATTGCAATTATTTTCTATTTTAAAGATAACACTTATCATATTCTATCTTCTTCTTCTTCCTTTTGATCAAGAAGAAAGCTTGACTCCATTAATGGCATCTTGAGTAAAAGAGTAAGAAATCCAATTCTAAAGTGAACCCACCTCCTATTTCTTCATCCTCTACCTCTTGCCAAGTAGTATAGGGTGTTTTCTTCACAAGTTTCATTGCTTGGTGAAGTTGGAGCTTGATCTTGTGTTGCCTCGACGTAGATCATCTTCGGCATCGACGTCGACGACCTAGCCCGCCCATTTCTCCGATGAAGCCGACGCTAGAGCCCGGGATCCGATGATCGCAGCGAAGAGACTTCATCGCGGAGCCATGGAGGTGGAGAACCGGATCTGCAAAGGTTGTATTTTCGTTCATTTCTTAGTAAAGTTGTTTACTAGTTGCATGTTTCGCCTAATCTCTAGTCAACGATCCGTATTAGGGTTTCTCGGCACTTGTAATTTTTGAAATTGGCATGGTTGATGCCTTGTGAGACCTCATTAGTGTGCCTAGGAACCCTACACCGTCATTCACCCGTTAGGTTACTTAACAAACGACATAGCGGGGGCTGGGCTAGCGCGGATGCAAAACATAAGTAACGCCGACTAGATATCATATATAGATATTGTACATTCGTCAGATGCAATAATAGGCATTCCTGATCACAGATGAACATATTGGATATACAAGAAATCCGCATTTCTTTTAAGCCTGCAATGAAAGACGGATTACACAGTCGCGATAAATAGCCAATCCCCCACCGTAGACCCCCATGGGTACGACAAACTACCTGCCAAGTACCCGAAGTGAAGCGGTCTCCCTCAACGACGTGAGTAGGCCACTAAGCACTTCAAAGTACCCGGTAGTTTGTGCACCCCACCTTGGGTCTATCCTAGGAGCAGAAAACAGTAAATGAAATAATACAATGGTAGCTACAACCTCAACCTGGTGTAGGGTTACTAGGCACACTAACAAGACTCTACAAGACATCGACCATGCCAAAATTAAATTTTTATGTGCCGAATAACACTAAGCAAGATCGTATACTAGAGTTTAGGCGAAACAATTAGCAAGTAAACAACTTTACTCTAAAGGGAATACGAAATACAACCTTTGTAGATCGGTCCTTCACTTCTTAAGCTCCTTGATGAAGTCCCTTCGCTGCTATCAAGGTTCTCCCGGACTCTTGCATGGCTTCACGATGCGAAAGATGCGACCTTACTTGAAGTCTCCGAGGCCGAAGATGATCTACGTCGAGGGAATTCTGACTCAAGCTCCTACTTCACCAACTAGAGAATTAGTGAAGTAAACACTCTAAACTAAAGTGCTAGTCTAGTAGAGAATGAAGAAATAGGAAGTGGGTTCTCTTTGGAATTTTATATCTCACAATCTTTTACTCTCTTTTGAAAACCCTAGTTTGCTTTCTCTTTTGTTCAATGAAGAAGATGAACAAACGAAAGAGGAAAGGATAATGATCAAGTGAGAAGGCTAACCATGGTGAGTGAATATCATATACTAACCCTTGTAGAGATATAACCATGGCTAAAGTTTATGGTTGGGTTAAGAAATATCCATAGTAAAAACAAATTTAGTGGAATTAGTCAAATGCTTCCACAAGCTTCAAGCATTTAGCTAATTCTCCACTAATTTTGTAATTACTTTGAATATTAAAATCCAACATAAAAGACAGCATGGTGTAAGTCTCATACACCCAAGTAGGATGTATCATCAACCATGATACAATATGATAACACATTTTAACATATATCATATATATGTTAAAGTAGTGTACATGTAAGAAAAAACCCTAAGTGAACAAGTGTTAGCAAGTGTAAATTAGTATATCTAATATACAATTATACACTTAATTATTAAATCAACACTTGACTCAATAATCCGGTCATATCTCATATAACCGGCTAGTATCGAATTATCGAATTAACACTTGATTCGATAACACGGTCATATCATATATAACCGACCGATACAAAAAGTTGCGAGAATAGAATACGGTATCACATACACGCATTTATTCTCGGTCTTGCACATATCACATACGTGCTCCTATTTCGTTTTGCCTGAGCCAGTAAACCACTATGTAGAACTCTAAAGACTCGTCAATACTCCGGCAGTAGGTGATGATCACAACACGCACCCACAGGCCGTCAGCGGTACTAGCTAGACGTAACGGATGTCCGGGTATTGAGCGATCAGAAGATCAGCAAGCAAGCCCGCTCCAACTCCTGTAAAAGCCTGCCGGTAACACTTCCCGTACAGTCCGGTCTCTTCGTCTGATATGTCGCATATCAAGTCTAGGGGTGGTAAACATCAGACCCAAATAACCGATAAGTCGTGCCGATGTGAGGCTCATAATAGGTCGAGAAACTACTGGTAACACTCACCAGTAAATCTCTAAATCAGCCCTGGCCAGGGACTTCCCTGTTACGGCCAATCGAGCACTGCGCAACATCAACCCCCAATACCGGGAGAGACGAAACCCCTCCTATCGCTCATTGCCTCCATGTGACTCGGGACTGTACCCAAAAACCACCGTTTTGCACGCCCTCATGGACATGGTAAGGTGGAAATCAAAGTACAGTGGGAATCACACAAGACTCTATGACGATCTCGGGTCTACAGACTAACCTGCACAAGCGTCACCAGAGAACCGCCATCTGACGTGAGGTATAATACCATCTGGGAGTTCTCGGCGAGCCCGTCCAGTGTACCCTGTCTCCACTGGGCACCCGTATACCATCTCTGATGTCAAACACCAATGGATATAGGATCATCCATCGCCCATCTCATGGGTCGAGAAGCGTATACGCTAGTCTACTCTGGTATATCGATGCCCCGTCTCGATACACCCATGACTAGGGACCTTGAAGGATGTACTTATGGACTACCATGTCCCCACTAGTATGATCCGCATCATAGCCTAGGTAGTCAAGTACACATCTTAAGGGCTTTACCAACATGTAACTATAAGACAGTATAAAGAGACAAGTATACATGTTAAGATAAAGAGCAACCAGATAGCATACTATCATATCGAGCAAGAAAGTCCTCTCTATATATGTCCAAGCATCCAATATAATATACATCATCTGTACAATACTGGCCTCTAGGGCATACATACAACTAACAATATCCCACTTGCACTAGGGCCAGCTGCTGTAGTATCGCATACCGAGCATCCCGAAGAGTCTCTCAAACTGTATCTGGGGAATGGCCTTCGTGAGTGGATCCACTGTGTTATTCTTCGTGTCAACCCTCCTGACCTCGATCTCCCGGCGATCAATTATCTCCCGGATCAGGTGATACCGCCTCAGAATATGCCTGGATCGCTGATGGGACCTGGGTTCCTTGGCCAAAGCCACCGCTCCATTGTTATCACAATACAAAGGTATTGGATGTTCAATGGATGGAACCACTCCAAGTTCAGTAATGAACTTTATGATCCAGACAGCCTCTTTGGCAGCATCGTTGGCAGCGATGTATTCAGCCTCCATCGTTGAGTCTGCCACGGTTTCCTGCTTGGAACTCTTCCAGCTAACCGCCCCTCCGTAAAGGGTAAAGACAAATCCCGACTACGACTTAGAGTCGTCCTTATCACTCTAGAAGCTTGAATCGGTAAAGGACTCCATTTGGAGTTCTCCATTACCATACACCAAGAGCATCTCTTTAGTCCTTCGCAAGTACTTGAGAATGCTCTTCACAGCTGTCCAGTGACTCTCTCCAGGATCAGCTTGATACCTACTCACTACACTTATTGAGTATACTACATCGGGTCTGGTACATAGCATCGCGTACATGATAGAGCCTACTGCCGAAGCATAGGGTATCCCTTGCATGCGAGCTCTCTCCAAATCAGTCTTGGGAGACATCTCTTTGGAGAGCGTGAGCCCGGAGATCGTGGGTAAAAACCCACTTTTGGACTCTTCCATACTAAACCTCTTTAGTATAGTGTCAATGTACCTGGATTGGGACATTCCAATATCCTTTTAGATCTATCTCTATAGATCATAATTCCCAATATGTAGGAGGCATCATCTATCATTGAGAATCTTTGTGATAAGAAGAGCTTCACCGATTGCAGCATAGGAATGTCATTTCCTATCAAGAGTATGTCGTCCACGTACAATACGAGGAAGACAACCTTACTCTCTGCCACCTTCTTGTAGATACAAGGTTCATCTACGTTTTTGACGAAATCAAACTCTTTGATAACGAAGTCAGAGCAGATGTTCGAACTCCGCGATGCTTGCTTCAATCCATAAATGGATTTAAGCAGATTGCACACCTTCCCGCTGCTCCCACTATCTACGAAGCCCTCTGGCTGAGTCATGTACATGCACTCTTCTAAATCACCGTTTATAAAGGCGGTCTTAACATCCATTTGCCAGATTTCGTAGTCATGATATGCAGCGATGGCAAGCATGATCCGGATGGATTTATGCATAGCCACTGGAGAAAAGGTTTCGTCATAGTCCACACCTGGTCTTTGACGAAAACCCTTTGCAACAAGTCTAGCTTTGAAAGTCTCCACTTTCCCATCTACACCAAGTTTTTTCTTGAAGATCCACTTGCTCCCAATTGGTTTTACCCCTTTAGGAGCAACTTCCAAAGTCCACACTTTGTTGGTGTACATGGATTCCATCTCGGACCGCATTGCATCCAGCTATTTCACTGAGTCCCCAATTGTTATGGCCTGCTCGAAGCTAGTTGGGTCATCATAAACCATGATGCAATCCTCGCTCCCACCATCCATGAGAAAACCGTAGTATCTCTCAGGTGGGTGAGGAACCCCACTAGATCGGCGGAGAGGCTGAGGTTCGTTGGGAACTACCGAATCCTCTGGTTCCACTAAATCTTCAGTTGCAGTTTGTGTATCTGGAACCTCTTCCAGCTCTACCACTTTGCCACTAATTTCTTTTACAAGAAATTCCTTTTCTAAAAAGGTGGCATGTTGAGCAACAAACACTTTTTGTTCCTCACTGTGGTAGAAAAAATACCCATATGAGTTCTTTGGATATCCCACAAACTCGCAAAGAACTGACCGTGCCTCGAGCTTGTCCGGATTTAGTCTTTTGACATAGGCCGGACAACCCCATATCTTAACTCATTTAAGATATAGTCTCTTCCCACTCCATATCTCATATGGTGTGGTAGGTACAGATTTAGATGGAACTTGATTCAATAGGTATGTTGCTGTCTCCAGCGCATACCCCCAGAAGGAAATAGGTAACTCAGCTGTGCTCATCATAGAGCGCACCATATCTAATAGGGTGCGGTTCCTCCGTTCAGATACACCGTTGTGCTGTGGTGTATATGGAGGAGTCAGCTGAGAGAGAATCCCATTCTCTTTTAGGAAGTCCAGAAATTCATTGCTCAAGTATTCACCTCCTCGATCAGATCGTAGGATTTTAATACTTTTTCTGGTTTGGTTCTCGACTTCTTGTTTATATTCTCTAAATTTCTCAAAAGCTTCTGATTTGTGTTTCATCAGGAACACATATCCGAATCTAGAGAGATCGTCAGTGAATGTAATGAAGTACGAAGAACCATCCCTGGCATGTGTAGACATCGGACCGCATACATCACTATGTATCAGTCCCAAGAGTTCGGCAACTCTTTCTCCGTGTCTCGTAAACGGAGTTTTGGTCATCTTGCCTTTGAGACATGACTGGCAAGTGTCATAAGATGAAAATTCAAACGGATTCAAATATCCATCCTTATGCAACTTAGCGAGTCGTGCCGCATTGATGTGACCCAGTCTACAATGCCACAAGAAGGATTCGTTCAGTTCTGAACTTTTCCTCTTGTGTGTGTTTGTTATGCTCAGAACTGTTGATTGATTTATAACATAAATGCCATTGCACAACATGCCTGATCCAACCAACTTTTGGTTTAGGAAAATGTTCATAACATTGTCCTGTAATACAAAATTATATCCCTCTTTACTCAACAAAGAAACCGATATAATGTTGCATATCAGGTTCGGCATGAAATAGCATTCGTTCGGAATCAATGTATTACCAGTTGGCAATACAAGATGATATTCCCCGACGGTTTTAGCTGCAACAATTGCACCATTTCCAACCCTTATGTCTTTATCACCTTCTCCAAGTTCTCTACCTTTCCTAAGCCCATGTAACTGATTACATATATAGGATCCTGACCCGGTATCTAATACCCAGGACGTAGAGCAAATGGAGAAACAGTTCTCTGTAATGAACACACCCGAAGAAAATGCATCAACATGTACTTTCTTCATTCGGGTGGCATGAGAATCCTGGTATTCCCCTATATCCTGTTCAGTCTTATAACTCTTATAAGAAAGAACGGAACCAACGTTCCCCAGCACAGTATAACATGCGGGTTCGGTCAATACATCCATATTATTATCTTTATTAAGGCATGATATGGTCGCTACCTGGAGAGAGAGAGAAGAAAACACTTTAGCGTATGCTCTTGCAAGATCAGATTGGTTATTATCTTATCTAATCAGGATGGCTCCCACTGTTTTTTATCAAATCTTCCTTCAAACCCTAAAAGGAAAGACTAGCCGGGATTAATTACACCCTACAACTTCGCCAATCTTTCGGCCAGGCCAGTGTCGGTACTTTGAGGGAGGTTCCCCGTGCTTTCGCACGGACCTAATTAAAGTAAACCTCGTTTTCCCATAGGCGTAACCCCGTTGACACCTTTTTAGACACCTACTTGATCGGCTAATTGTCCTGTGTAAAACTCTCCCGGGAGTAACAATTACTCGCAGTGGGTATCGGGATCCAACAATCTCATAGAAGGTATGCAATCTCATTGCAAATTTCAACACTTGAAATTCCCGATAATATTTTGCCCCAAACAATCTATGACCTTGACAAGGTCAACAAACCATAGACCATAAGTCAAGTTCAACCCGTCATTTCTTGATTGAATTAAACCCATCCGCATGACCCTTGACAAGGTCAACAAGGCCATACGACTACCCTAAAATAATCTGCATCATATGCATAAACAGATAAATACTGGTCAGCTGCCGCACACTACGCCTTGACAAGGTCAACAAACGCAGCACGAATACTAAGCAGGAATTATCTGAAATGACGGAGGGCTACGACAGGTTTTTCTGAAAACCTATTGCGTAATGAACTTGATATCGTCGTAGAATCGCGTGAATTTTGAAATGGAGTGATTTTGAGGCTTTCATTAGTTTTGCTAAAAAGGTCACTCCCGGTGAAGGGATCTCGGCTCTTTCCTTATGGAATAAGGTGCAGGATATATCATATACATCACTATGCAAAGCAAAACTCCAAAAGCAGTCAAAAGTCAAACCGAGTGTTGTAGCATCTGCCAGTTTTGCTAAAGAGGTCACTCCCGGTGAAGGGATCTCGGCTCTTTCCCCATCGAATAAGGTGCAGGGTATATCTTATATGCAAAGCAAAACTGTAGCTACCCTTTTTATTTGAAAATTTGATTCTACAACATCTTTTAGGTTTCTTTTCTTTCATTAATCACATTAATGAAGTCCCATCATTTAAATCACCTAAACATCACAGAAAAATACGACGTACACTTATGCCATCCGCATTCGCCTCGATGTCCCCTCGTGCACCGTTAGGTTAGGTAACTAACAACAGAGCAGGGCAGGGCTAGCGCGGGTGTAAAACATAAGTAACGCCTATATAATATATTATATATACTACACTATTTATCACAGCACATCAAATGATCACATCACAGATATCGCAACAGAAGAAACATATGAAACATTGGATATACTAGGACGTCCGTGTTTTATTTCGAGCCTTTATAAAACACGGATTCCACGGTCGCGACGAATAGCCAAACCCACACCCCTAGACCCCTACGAGAGCGGCAAGCAACCCTACCAATTCTGGAGTTAGGAGACCCGGACTCGACTCCTCGATTTGGTCTCCCACTGGACTCCAAAAGCCGGTTACTTGTGCTCTCCTCCTTAGGTCTATCCTCGTGCGGAAAAGTAAATAATATACAAAAGGTGACATCAACCTCATCCCGGAAGTGCCCCAATAAAAGAATATTACATACAATTAATTTTACATGAATGAAAATAAAAACTCTCATCTCACATAAAAAACCCCCGGCTATTCAGAACGCGACGATCCAATATAACATATCCAGCAACACATAACATCACATGTCATCAACGTAAGTAAATATGCGTATTCCAATTGTCGTTGACATATAGCAACAAAACCGGCGATATCACATATTACACTTACGGTCACAGAAAAAAAGTGTAAAACTACAACATTTGGAATCCACAATCTCTTTAGACATCGTAAATCCGAAATATCACATATTTCGCATTTCATGCCTAACTGTATGAATTCCACATATTGTATCACATTCCAGATAAATAGACAGTATTAAACTTTTCGATCGAATAATCAAATACCCAAGATTTCCTAAATAGCTCAACACTTGAGCCGAGTTCAAAAATTCTAGAATACGTCACAGTAGCAACGGTCCAGCCGTAGAAGGGTCAAGCCAACGCCTCACATGTGGCACGCCGTACTGCCCCAAACCCTAAGGTTCAAAGGGCAGTTCAAGACGGTCACATAATCGAGTTAAGGTTTGTTGTCTTCTAGAGGGTCCATCGCATCACATGCACGTTTTTCCAAATGATTTAAACCCGAGAAAAATTCAACGCTTGAATGTTTTTCGTGCCGGGAAAAATTGAGTTAACGATATCCGTTCGAACATTTTAGTACTTTCTAAATTATCCGGAATAACAGAACAAAATTAAATTCTCCGATCGAATCGATGATTACAAAATAAACCCCAAAATACTCAACACTTGAGTCAGAATACAAAATACCCAGAAAGATATACACACAGAAATAATCATTACTGCAGAAAATTTAAAGCCCATAGCTACAGTACTGCCGCGGATCCACGGCCCAAGAGAGGTTTGGCCGCGGTTCCGCGGTGAGCTTTACTGTTCATGGGCTCGTTTTCTATATTAATGTTTATATTTACCTGCTGATTTTTTAAGGTATTTTTAATTCAGAAAAATCCCAGATTTTAAAAAATGTATAGAGAGGGTTTCATTTTGTCGTATTCGGGTTCGTTCGGAGTTTTAACTTCGTTAACACTTCGCCTAATGCTCTAGCTATGCTCTGATACCACTGTAGGGTTACTAGGCACACTAACAAGGCTCTACAAGGCATCGACCATGCCAAAATTAAATTTTTATGTGCCGAATAACACTAAGCAAGATCGTATACTAGAGTTTAGGCGAAACAATTAGCAAGTAAACAACTTTACTCTAAATGGAATACGAAATACAACCTTTGTAGATCGGTCCTTCACTTCTAAAGCTCCTTGATGAAGTCCCTTCGCTGCGATCAAGGTTCTCCCGGACTCTTGCATGGCTTCACAATGCGAAAGATGCGACCTTGCTTGAAGTCTCCGAGACCGAAGATGATCTACGTCGAGGGAATTCCGACTCAAGCTCCTACTTCACCAACTAGAGAATTAGTGAAGTAAACACTCTAAACTAAAGTGCTAGGCTAGTAGAGAATGAAGAAATAGGAAGTGGGTTCTCTTTGGAATTTTATATCTCACAATCTTTTACTCTCTTTTCAAAACCCTAGTTTGCTTTCTCTTTTGTTCAATGAAGAAGATGAACAAAAGAGAGAGGAAAGGATAATGATCAAGTGAGAAGGCTAACCATGGTGAGTGAGTATCATATACTAACCCTTGTAGAGCCATAACCATGGCTAAAGTTTATGGTTGGGTTAAGAAATATCCATAGTAAAAACAAATTTAGTGGAATTAGTCAAATGCTTCCACAAGCTTCCACAAGCTTCAAGCATTTAGCTAATTCTCCACTAATTTTGTAATTACTTTGAATATTAAAATCCAACATAAAAGATAGCATGGTGTAAGTCTCATACACCCAAGTATGATGTATCATCAACCATGATACAATATGATAACACATTTTAACATATATCATATATATGTTAAGGTAGTGTACATGTGAGAAAAAACCCTAAGTGAACAAGTGTTAGCAAGTGTAAATTAGTATATCTAATATGCAATTATACACTTAATTATTAAATCAACACTTGACTCAATAATACGGTCATATCTCATATAACCGGCTAACATCCATTGTATCGACTTATCGAATCAACACTTGATTCGATAACCCGGTCATATCATATATAACCGACCGATACAAAAAGTCGCGAGAATAGAATACGGTATCACATACACGCATTTATTCTCGGTCTTGTACATATCACATGCGTGCTCTTTTTTCATTTTGCCTGAGCCAGTAAAACCTCTATGTAGGACTCTAAAGACTCGTCAATAGCCGGCAGTAGGTGATAATCACATCACGCACCCAAAAGCCGTCAGCGGTACTAGCTGGACGTAACGGCTACTCGGGTATTGAGCGATCAGAAGATCAGCAAGCAAGCCCGCTCCAACTCCTGTAAAAGCCTGCCGGTAACACTTCCCGTACAGTCCGATCTCTTCGTCTGATATGTCGCATATCAAGTCTAGGGGTGGTAAACGTCAGACCCCAATAACCGATAAGTCGTGCCGATGTGAGGCTCATAACGGGTCGAGAAACTACTGATAACACTTACCGGTAAATCTCTAAATCAGCCCTGGCCAGGGACTTCCCTGTTACGGCCAATCGAGCACTGTGCAACATCAACCCCCAATACCGGGAGAGACGAAACCCCTCCTATCGCTCATTGCCTCCATGTGACTCGGGACTGTACCCAAAAACCACCGTTTTGCACGCCTTCATGGACGTGGTAAGGTGGAAATCAAAGCACAGTGGGAATCACGCAAGACTCTATGACGATCTTGGGTCTACAGACTAACCTGCACAAGTGTCACTAGAGACTGCCATCTGACGTGAGGTATATGTAAGTGCACGGCGGCGCCCCGGCCTCCATCCCGAGGCCAAATGCGGAAGAGATGGCTAACTTTAATTTTCTTGAACCGGCACCACCGCGCACTAAAAACCCGGATCGTGCCATTTACTAGTCCTAGCTATCTACAAGATTGGGAAAAGAGATATACCGAGTGATCCGTGTCCTCCGGTCTTCTCGTCGTCGTCCCGATCTCCCGCGGAATTTCCGGTCTCCACCTCCTCGCCGGAAGGGCACCACGTCGCCTGCTTCTTTTACGGGCTCCCGCCTCTATACCGAGGCAACTCGGGCACGAAGCTGGCGAGTCGACGTGCCCAAGATTTGCTGTAGAATAGTGTAGAGATCTATATCTCATTTGGGGTTTGTATGGAGTTGCCTTTTGAGATGGTGGAGGAATGGAGTTTTGGAGATTGATCTTGTTGGATTTTTGCCAAAGCAAAAACACAAAACCCCACACCAAATGAAATGGGCAGCCCCTCCCCAATGTGGCCGGCCATGCAAAGTGAGGGAAGAGTGAGAATGAGAGTGAGTGTATAACAAAGCAATGAGGGTCTCTCATAATCCAAGAGAGAGAAAAACAAGATGATGAGAAGAAATCATCACAAGGAATAACCAACACACAACCAACCAATCATTCCAAAAAGGTCAAGCCACCATCATCAAGCATGATGACTTCAAAAAGTCAAGCCATCATGAAGAAGTCAAGAAGTCAAGGTCATGGTTCAACCATCATGACACCACAATGTGCAAAGACAACCCTCCAAAATGCTTATTTGCACAAATGCAAATAAGCCCTCCTCCACCAATCTTCGGCCATCGAAAGATACAAATGAAAATGGCCGAAACGGAAAAGCAAACTGGCAACTCCAGAAAACTGGTCCCGTAATAAATTACAGGAAAACCCCGATACTGTGTATACACACCCGCATCTGTATTCCGACCGAAATACAAATGCAATGAGACAAAATCTACACTGTACTATACTTGGATCCGTCTTAAACCAAAGCCGGCTAGTAATATCCGTTCGATCCTGATCCGTGCAATACCGCACGTATCTGATCGAACCCAGCCATATATCCATACGGCCTCTAGTACTAACCGTCCGATCCTGATCCGTGCAATACCGCACGTATCTGATCGAACCGTGCCTTATCTCCATACGGCCTCTACAGCTTTTCGCCCGAAACTTGAGTAACTGAATGTAGGGGACTCTAAAGACTCGTCAACACCTTGGTTGTGGATTTAACCACTAGCACGTCAGAGGTATTAGCCAATACGTAACGGGCTACCAGGTATTGACCAAAAGGGACGTCGATGAGCGAACTCATCCTGACACCCTACTGAGCCTGTCAGTGACAATATCCGTACAGTCCGGTCCGTTCGTCTATGAGCATCGCGTGGCGGGCCTAGGGGGTCGGTAAAAGTCAGACCCCCAAAAGCGGTACAAGTCGTGTCGGAGTGTAGCCCATAACACCCTGAGATACTACTAGAATACCTACCAGTAAATCTCCTGCCTCGGCCGAGGGCTTCATGTAATGGCTCTCCTAGACACAGCGCGACCTCACCCCCAATACCGGGAGAGACGAACCCCTGAAGATCCGCTCACTGCCTCCATGTGGCTCGGGACTGTACCCAACTAAAACCTGTTTGCACGTCTCCTTTGAGCATGGTAGGGTAGTAATCAAAGTACAGTGGGAACTCACACGAGACAAATGACGATCCCCAGGTCGATGAACTAACCTGTACACATGTCACCAGGGAACTGCTATCTGACGTCTGGTATAAGACCAACTAGCATGTTCCCGGCGAGTCCTGTCCGGTGTACTCATAACCCAATGAGCACCTGTATACATCTTAGGTGAACCAACAGACACCAGTGGCTTGTGAGACCGGCCACCGCCCCTCGTCGGGGTCTCGACTGTATACACTAGTCTACTCCGGAGTATCGATGCCCTGTCTCGAAACTCCCACGACTAGGGACCTTTTAATGATGTGCTTATAGACTACCAGCTCCCACGTATATGATCGCCCTCATACTGCTGGCAGTCAAGCAAGAATCCTAGGGGCTCTACCAACGTGTAATAGCGACCTGTCAGGTCACCTAAAACAGTACACGATGATAAAGATAAACCAGATAGCATACTATCATTTTGAGTAAGACTGTCCTACCGGAATAGGTCCTCCCTCAATCATTGCAATCACGTGCCCGTGATCCAATAATTGACTCTGAGGGCACTATCTCCAACAATCTCCCACTTGCACTCAAGGCTAATTATTGCGATGTCGCATACTCACAGCCCGTGTGATACCGAACACCCAACTCCTCTACTAGTCAGTCTCACAAAGCTCGCTTGCGAAACTCTTGCGTTCGAGGAATAGCCTCAGTGAGTGGATCCGCTTTGATGTTTCTTTCTTTGTCTCTCTATATCTCATGTTCGCGGAGAAAGCCATCTCCCGAAATGAGCAATACCTGTCTCAGAATGTGTCTGGATGTTTGATGGGACCAAGCTCATAAATGAACTCCAAATCCAAACCTCTTAGACTGTATCGTCAACTGAACTTAATCAGTGTCCTGCGCCATGCCTCCCTCAGTATTGCCTTGGATCACCTGTCCAAAATACTGCCCCTCTTCAGAGGGAAAACTATAACTCTGACAACCTCCTTGTTGTCCAGGTCACCTTGGAAGCCTAGAATGATAACTGTCTCCCGAATGAGGCTGCCGTTATCATATCCCTAGAACATCCACTTATGTTCTAAGACTGCTTCCGACTGTTTCTCTAGGATTGGATCAATGTCAACTTATTGCATCTAGTGCAAGAACAACATCTGGTGTGGTACTTGACATCTCATGATTGACTCAATTGCCTGAGCAAGTGATCTGCCAATCATGCACATCCCTCTCCCCTTTAGTCTAAAAGACACCTTTAGAGAGGGTGACTCCATTACCTGCAGGTACACTACCGTGCCATGAGTCTTCCATTCTAAATACTCTTAGAATGTTGTCTAAGTACCCTGATTGGGAAACCACCCAAATCAAGATCTATAACCATAGATCTAGTAACCAGTATGTCTGATATAATGTCCAAGTCCCATGTGGAGAAACCATTGTGTGACGACCAAAGTATAACCGATCGTAGTATAGGAATATCACTTCCTACTCTGTGTATGTCACCCAAATACCATGACATCACACCCTACTACCTTCTCAACAGATCAATCCCCTATTCTGATGAAGTCAAACCTATGACTGTCACATCAGAAATTGATGATCTTTCTCCGCTACATCTGCTTTAGTCTATAAATAGACATAAGCCACCTGTCCACCAATGCTTCCGCTGCTCCCACTGACTACGACAACCCTCAGGCAGAGTCATATACACGTACACTTCTAAAGCTAGTTTAGAACGACGCTATACTCATCCTCCTGCTGGGACTTGCAGCCTGGAACATCAGCAATGGCAAGTGTGGGTAAACAAGAACCTCCCTGTCACCGTCCTTGAGGCTACCGGAGTACCTCTCGGGTGCCTGAGGTTACCCATCTTATCTGCAGAGTGGCCAATGGAATGTCAATCCAGATTGAATCTTTAGGTTCCTATGAAATCTTTAGTAATCGTTTGTGGTTCTGGAATCACTTCCAGTTCTACCATACTCCCACTACTGTTTTCTGAAAAAATCCATTTTTAATAAAACTGTGGCGAGTCTAGAACAATATCACTATTGATCTTCCAGATGGTAGAAAGTCAACCCTCATCATAGCCTGGGTCATCCCATAAACAGCCATTACAGAAACGTGCCTTGAGTTGTCCAGCGTCTGGTTTTAATCATAAGCCGGACAACTCCCCATACCTTAACATCGTTAAGATATGAACTGTTCTATATCCAATATAGAACCAGAGGCACTGATTTAATTGAACCAGATTCAAATCATGCAGCTGTCTCCAGTGCATGTCTACTAAATGGAAAGAGGCCGATCAGCGTTACTCAACTTAGGAATGCTTCCAATTATGAGTAACCTGAAAGAGAAGCAAGTTCTTTTAATCACTACTATCAACTGAATACCATACACAAGTATCTACATCTTCGATCACTTTGAAGAATCCCGATACTTGCAATATCTGGTTCTCTACTTTATTCAAATACCTATAACTTCTCAAAATTCGGACCCTGTGTTTCCACGAAACACCTATCTAAAAACTAGAGAAGTCATAAGTAAACCGAATATAGTACGAGGACCAACCCCTCTGTCCTGATGGACCCTGGACAACATACAATACTCTGTATAAGTCCCTTGAGTCTGATAACTCATTCCCTGTGTGTCGTATGTTGAAAACTGTACTTATGGTTAAGAAGAATTACACCGCTGTTTAATGCTCCTTACCTAACCATCCACTGATATAGGTAAATGTCATCGACATAATTTCAAAAAGTATATCTCACTCTATGAAAATAGACATACAGATATATCGATTTGAAATTGGTGCATAACAGCGGATATTCAAAACCAAATATTTGCCGACCAGCAAACAACCCAGGTGATTTCCTCAAATATCACCGATTACAACGAATCCCGATATAATGAGGATGATCACCCAATTCCCAATAGCTTATTCCCACTCATCATCTGTAAAACCATACAGATGTGAGAATCATACCTGGTAAATACATACCCTGGAGCAAGTGTCTAATCGGGAAATCAGTTTTCCTTTAACAGTACACAGTGAAACTGAAATATTGAAATGTTTCGTAGGGATATCCTGGTATTCCCAGTAATGCCTCTTCCAGATTTACGACTGTAACCGTAAAATTCTTTGCTACCTCTCCAAATCCCTTTATATGTCTTTAGTCATTACCTTCTGCACACCCCTTAGGCCAAATGGTTTTCTTCCTTCCCTACCGTTCGGCACCAGCCTATGGTTTGGAAGAAGACGATCCAATGAACATAATGGGTGTATTGTCCTAATCCTAGGAGCACTCGCAATGCGAGAGAAGGTGAAGATAAAAGACAACCGAATAAACCTTATTCCTATTTCTCCTGAACCAGAATCCATCCCCGAACTGGAGCAAGTTCCTTTCGAGTTCGTATATAACCATACGATGGAATATCCAATAAACTGTGGATCTTCGTAGTGATACGGAGTGTCCTGGAGAAATACAAAGGTGATTTAGGATTGGCGAAGAAATACTTGGTATGCTCGTGAATAGCAGTCGCAATTTACTTTGCCCTCTTACTAATCCCTTGCTTTGTCTTAACTTAATACCTTCTGCACACCATCGTTATGCTAATTGGTTTTCTTCATTCCCCACCGTTCGGCACCAGCCTAAGGTTTGGAAGAAGACTATCCAATTTGCGTAATAGGTGTACTTTCTCCTAAACCAAGGAGGAATCGCAACCTGAGAGAAGGTAAAAGGAAAAGACAACTGAATAGTCCTATTCGTTTTCTCCAGAACCGGAAACCATCCTCGAATAAATTCTTTCGAGTTCGTATATAACCATATGATGGTTTTTCCCAATGGAAGTGGACGTTCGTAGTAATACGGGGTGTCCTGGAGAAAAGGGTAAAAGTAGGAGTGGCAATGAGGTTTGCAACTCAGACAATCCAAAAGCCAGTGTTTAAGAAGGTTCGGTTAATTTCGGTCACTGGGTCATAGTCTGTGGGTCGGGTCAATGGTCGCTGCCAGAGAGAGAGAAAAAAGAAACACTCAGCGTGCACTCTAACCTAGATTAGAATGGTTACCGATTTATCTAATCTAGAAACCTCCCACTTTACCGTCAAATTCTCCTCCAAACCTGTAAGAAGAATTAGTCAGGATCACCCGAGGAGTATACCATCTCATCAGTGGGAATCGGGATCCAACTATCATCGTATGATAACGTGAGGGAATCCGCTCACGGTGTCACACTCCAGAAGGTATGCGCATATCTGGCAAGTTTCAGTTTCTTTAGAAACTCCCGATGTGATTTCTGCCCCATGCTCTTATGACCTTGACTTTGGCCAATATATCATAAGTCACATGTCAAGTTCAACCCGTCATTCTCCAGGTTAATTTGAACCCACCCATACCTACCCTTGACTTTGGCCAAAATGGCAGTACGACTGTCCCAAACCAACGCATCTATCTATGCTGCATATGAATACCCCAATAGCTACCAATCACTGTGCCTTGACTTTGGCCAACATACACGGCTTGAATACTATTGACCACCCATATGAAACGACGGAGGGCTACGAATGGTTTTTGGCGAAAACCTTTAACGTAATGAACTTGATATCGTTGTAGGAACGGATAGCTTTTAAAAATATAGCGACGAAAACCTTTGCTAAAGAGGTCACTCCCGGTGAAGGGATCTCGACTCTTTCCCCGTAAAATGAGGTGCAGGATATTCCAACTGAATACCACGGTGCAAAGCAAAAGTAATCGGCTATAGTGAAGTCATTGCCCTGACGCAAACTTTTTGTCCAAGGGGTCACTCCCGGTGAAGGGATCTCGGCCCTTGCCTCGTCGACTGAGGAGCAGGATATTCCAACTGAATACCACGATGCAAAACAAAAGAGAACGTCCTTGCAATAACAGCCTTTTGAAAAGTGTTCCAACAACATCAGATTAGGTTTTTTTTTTAACTTGCATTGATCCGAATCAACGCATTCCCATCAATTGATCACACCACAAAGAACGAAAATATACTGATGTATGTATATGCCATCCGCATTCGCCACTGGGTCCCGTCATTACCCGTTAGGTTAGCTAACTAACGACAGAGCGGGGACTGGACTAGCGCGGATGCAAAACATATACAACATCTACTAATATATATACCAATATATTATATTCGCTCAAGGCGTGATAAAATGCAACATCACAGAAATGTACAGCATCACAGAACAATACAGATATCTAGGATCCCCGGGTTTCATAGAGCCACTACTGAAACCCGACGTTCCCCTGGTCGTGTAGATAGCCTGTGCAATGAAATCCTAGACCCCTACGGGCGCGGCAAGTTACCCGCCAAAACCTAAAGCGAGGCAGCCCCCTTCAGCACCGTGAATAGACCACCCAGCACTTCACGGAATCCGGTAACTTGGGCACCCTTCTTGGGTCAACCTGTACCCCCTACGAGTGCGGCGAATAGCCCGCCAATTCTAGAGTGAAGCCCCCTCCGTCTCAATGCCATGAGATGCGGTCCCGTTGCCCTCTAGAACCCGGCTATCCGTGCACCCCTCCTTGGGGTAATCCAAGTACAGAAAGAAAAATATACATACAACGGGTACATCGACCGCAACCTGGCCGTGCCCCAAAATAATAATACAAACAGGCAGTGACGGCAGTCCACATGTCGGACGCTCGCCCCGCAATATAAAATGTACATAATACAACCACAACTGTACTAGCATTGCATCCAGGCTATCCCCCACGACCAATACGCAACATCACGGCAATACACAGAACATCAACGTGAAAGTCACGTTCGCAAATCCGTCTAAACGAGCTATAGCAGTCAGACTGGATTTACCGATCAAGTGACATTCACGGTCGCAGATATAATGTAAATACTGTGAAATAATGTGTTTAAAATATCCGATCGATCAAATTTTACCAAGTGGGCCCCAAGTACAACTGTAGCACATCAAGAAATTCTGGGCCCAAAAATAACATTCCAGAAACCACATTTTCAACTCAGGAACATTCTGCAAAAGTTTGGGGGACTGAACAGTTAAAGTCGCGGCGGAACCGCGGCCCAAGCATGGGTTTGGCCGCGGTTCCGCGTTCCTTTAGACTGTTCACGAAACCAAATTTTCCCAGAACTCTTAAAAATCCCTGCACATCATTCTGAGACCACCTGAAAAATTTTTGGACTTCAAAAAATTTCGACAGAAACTGATGTGAAGAAAAATACGGTTTTTGGAAAATTGTTCGATCGGAAATGTAAAACACATTAGACAAAGCTAGACTATGTTAATGGCCTGGCTTTGATACCACTGTAAGTGCACGGCGGCGCCCCGGCCTCCATCCCGAGGCCAAATGCGGAAGCGATGGCTAACTTTAATTTTCTTGAACCGGCACCACCGCGCACTAAAAACCCGGATCGTGCCATTAACTAGTCCTAGCTATCTACAAGATTGGGAAAAGAGATATACCGAGGGATCCGTGTCCTCCGGTCTTCTCGTCGTCGTTCCGATCTCCCGCGAAATGTCCGGTCTCCACCTCCTCGCCGGAAGGGCACCACGTCGCCTGCTTCTTTTACGGGCTCCCGCCTCTATACCGAGGCAACTCGGGCATGAAGCTGGCGAGTCGACGTGCCCAAGATTTGCTGTAGAATAGTGTAGAGATCTATATCTCATTTGGGGTTTGTATGGAGTTGCCTTTTGAGATGGTGGAGGAATGGAGTTTTGGAGATTGATCTTGTGGGATTTTTGCCAAAGCAAAAACACAAAACCCCACACCAAATGAAATGGGCAGCCCCTCCCCAATGTGGCCGGCCATGCAAAGTGAGGGAAGAGTGAGAATGAGAGTGAGTGTGTAACAAAGCAATGAGGGTCTCTCATATTCCAAGAGAGAGAAAAACAAGATGATGAGAAGAAATCATCACAAGGAATAACCAACACTCAACCAACCAATCATTCCAAAAAGGTCAAGCCACCATCATCAAGCATGATGACTTCAAAAAGTCAAGCCATCATGAAGAAGTCAAGAAGTCAAGGTCATGGTTCAACCATCATGACACCACAATGTGCAAAGACAACCCTCCAAAATGCTTATTTGCACAAATGCAAATAAGCCCTTCTCCACCAATCTTCGGCCATTGAAAGATACAAATGAAAATGGCCGAAACGGAAAAGCAAACTGGCAACTCCAGAAAACTGGTCCCGTAATAAATTACAGGAAAACCCCGATACTGTGTATACACACCCGCATCTGTATTCCGACCGAAATACAAATGCAATGAGACAAAATCTACACTGTACTATACTAGGATCCGGCTTAAACCAAAGCCGGCTAGTAATATCCGTTCGATCCTGATCCGTGCAATAGCGCACGTATCTGATCGAACCCTGCCATAAATCCATACGGCCTCTAGTACTAACCGTCCGATCCTGATCCGTGCAATACCGCACTTATCTGATCGAACCGTGCCATATCTCCATACGGCCTCTACAGCTTTTCGCCCGAAACTTGAGTCACTGAATGTGGGGGACTCTAAAGCCTCGTCAACACCTTGGTTGTGGATTTAACCACTAGCACGTCAGAGGTATAAGCCAATACGTTACGGGCTACCAGGTATTGACCAAAAGGGACGTCGATGAGCGAACTCATCCTGACACCCTACTGAACCTGTCAGTGACAATATCCATACTGTCCGGTCCGTTCGTCTATGAGCATCGCATGGCGGGCCTAGGGGGTTGGTAAAAGTCAGACCCCCAAAAGCGGTACAAGTCGGGTCGGAGTGTAGCCCAGAACACCCTGAGATACTACTGGAATACCTACCAGTAAATCTCCTGCCTCGGCCGAGGGCTTCGTGTAATGGCTCTCCTAGACACAGCGCGACCTCACCCCAATACCGGGAGAGACGAACCCCTGAAGATCCGCTCACTGCCTCCATGTGGCTCGGGACTGTACCCAACTAAAACCTGTTTGCACGTCTCCTTTGAGCGTGGTAGGGTAGTAATAAAAGTACAGTGGGAACTCACACGAGACAAATGACGATCCCATGGTCGATGAACTAACCAGTACACATGTCACCAGGGAACTGCTATCTGACGTCTGGTATAAGACCAACTAGCATGTTCCCGGCGAGTCCTGTCCGGTGTACTCATAACCCAATGAGCACCTGTATACATCTTAGGTGAACCAACTGACACCAGTGGCTTGTGAGACCGGCCACCGCCCCTCGTCGGGGTCTCGACTGTATACACTAGTCTACTCTGGAGTATCGTTGCCCTGTCGCGAAACTCCCACGACTAGAGACCTTTTAAGGATGTTCTTATAGACTACCAGCTCCCACGTATATGATCGCCCTCATACTGCTGGCAGTCAAGCAAGAATCCTAGGGGCTCTAACAACGTGTAATAGCGACCTGTCAGGTCACCTAAAGCAGTACACGATGATAAAGATAAACCAGATAGTATACTATCATCTTGAGTAAGACTGTCCTACCGGAATAGGTCCTCCCTCAATCATTGCAATCACGTGCCTGTGATCCAATAATTGACTCTGAGGGCACTATCTCCAACAGTATAATACCATCTGGGAGTTCTCGGCATGTCCTTCCAGTGTACCCAGTCTCCACTGAGCACCCGTATACCATCTCTGATATCAAACACCAATGGATATGGGATCATCCATCGCCCATCTCATGGGTCGAGAAGCGTATACGCTAGTCTACTCTGGTATATCGATGCCCCGTCTCGATACACCCACGAATAGGGACCTTGATGGATGTACTTATGGACTACCATGTCCCCACTAGTATGATCCGCATCATAGCCTAGGTAGTCAAATACACATCCTAAGGGCTTTACCAACATGTAACTATAAGACAGTATAAAGAGACAAGTATACATGTTAAGATAAAGTGCAACCAGATAGCATACTATCATATCGAGCAAGAAAGTCCTCTCTATATATGTCCAAGCATCCAATATAATATACATCATCTGTACAATACTGGCCTCTAGGGCATACATACAACTAACACCTGGATGTGCCCCGCAAAAGAATATTACAACAAATTACAATTTACATTTGAATGAAAGAAACACTCGTCTCACATCCTCGGCTATCTATTCATGACAATCCAACAAGTTCATATTCACAAACCAGTAAAAATCATTACAGAAATGTGCAACCCCCTGCTAACCGATATACTAGCAATTAGGGGAGGTTTACGAACACATTAAACACAACACAGATATAATCCAGTTAGCCAAAGTTCTTAGAATTTCGATCAAGCAACACATATGAATCTACTCCAAACAATTCTCTATGCACATAAAACCTGAGCAGAAACAAAACATCCCAGAAAACACAACATCAACATAGAAGAATAACTGAGCAAATTTGGGTTGACTCGGTGTCAACTAGGCCGTGGATCCGCGGCGGATCGCTTGGATCAGCCGCGGTTCCGCGGTGGTTTGGATGAGTCACGATCCCAAATTTCTTCACAATTCTTAAAAAACCCTGCTTGTATTTTTTAGGGTCCCTGAAAAATTTTTAGACCCCAATTTAAAACCAAAAGAAACTTGGTGAAAACGTCGGTTTTTCGGGATTAAAACACGATCGAATTTCTAAAGACTTTGCTAACATGTTAGCTATGGTTTAGCTAGGCTCTGATACCACTGTAAGTCAACGTTACACACCCCCACAAGATGCGGGGAGGCGGAATAGGTAAAACAATCATTTTGTTTAAGGTAACATCGACTAAATTTACGAATCATTGCTAAACCCTAACTAACAACTCTCTAGAAGTGCTAAACTACTATGATAGATAATTATACCTCAAGATACTAGTCCTTCTTGTTCTTGTTGTTCACCTCCTCGTCGGCCTCCTCAATGTAATAGAAGATCCACCTGAGAGTTCCTCCTTCAAGTTTTAACCTCTAACTTGAGGTAACTAAGTGGCTAGGATTGCTAATCCAAGTGCCCTAGATGATATAGAAGTGGATTAAGGATCTATTGGTCTTTCTAACCCTTGGTATCTCAATACATGAGAGGATTAGGGTTAGGTTGAAGAAGAAGAGAGCTTGAGGAGAGAGAGTGTGTATGTGAGAATGAAATGAATTTTTACTCATTTGTGAATATATGAAGCATGATAATTATCCAAATAATAATATACAATAATAACAACCATGCTTCATTAACTCACTTTGGATGAATCATCTCATGAGTCATTAAAACATTTAATGCAAATAAAACATCACCTCTCCACCTCATTTAGTTTAATTCATAAATGAATTAAAACTAAATGAGTCACCTTTCATCTAGAATCTTCTCGAGTAATTACAAGAATGCCCATCCCATCCGTATTTACGAAAAACACGGATATACTGAGACTGCATAAATCCAATAATCCAATACTAGAATCTGGCTTAAACCAAATCCTGCTAGTAAAATCTGTCCGAATATCATACGTGCATAAATACACATATATGTCCGAACCCTGTCGTAAAACAATACGACCTCTATATCGTTTCACCTGAAGCAGGGAAACTCTCCGTATGGGACTCTAAAGACTCGACACTACGCTATCAATGGGTTTAACCATAGGCCACAAGCGGTACTAGCTGTACGTAACGGTCCCCAGGTAGATGTCGATAAGAAGGTTGATGAGGAAACCCATCCGAACCCCTACTGAGCCTGATGTGACAATCTCCGTACAGTCCGATCTGTTCGTCTAAGACTATCGCATATCGGGCCTAGGGGCGGCAAGCGTCAGTCCCCAAAAAGCGGTATAAGTCGTGTTGGAGTGAAGCCCATTACACCTTGAGAAGCTACTGGAAATCCTACCAGTAAATCTCGCTTGCCCTGGCCAGGGACTTTGCGTAATGGCTCTCAAAACACAGTGCGATATCAACTCCCAATACCGGGAGAGACGAATCCTATCTAACCGCCACTGCCTCCAAGTGCTTCGGGACTGCACCCAACTGCTACCTGTTTACATGACTTCTTTGAGCCGTGGTAGGGTAGCAATCTAAAAACAGTGGGAACACACTCAAGACGAAGCAGCAGTGTTAAGTCTACGGACTATGCTGTACTCATGTCACCTGGAAACTGTTAACTGACGATGGGTATAATACCAACCAACAGTTCCCTGCGAGTCTTGTCCGGTGTACCCGTAACCCAACGAGCACCTGTATACTATCTCCAGTACAACGTATTAATGGCTATGGGATAGACCATTTCCCTTGCTGGGATGAGAAGCGTATACACAAGTCTACTCTAGAGTATCGATGCCCTGTCTCGATAATCCTACGACTAGGGACCTGAAAAAGGATGTGCTTTTAGACTACCCAGCCCCCACTAGTGTGACTTCCATCACAACGCTGGTAGTCAAGCAAGATCCTATGGGCTCTATCAATATGTATTCGCGATATGCTAAAAGAAACATATACACATATTAAGATAGATATAAACCAAGTAGCATACTGCTATGTTGAGCAAGACTGTTAATACAACTGTGAATATCCCAAGCTTCCATTAAGTAATATACAAACTAGTATGATACAATAATAGCCCCTAGGGCATATATACTAACAGATACGACATGAGATTTTAGCGGGCCTTTAGGCGTGTGTTTTCATAGACGCATGTATATGCAGATGGTATCAGTTTGTACTAGACTTAGATCAGTACCCCAGTTCATGAGATATGATGATAAGGATACCAGATAAATGATGAGATGAATGTGATATTTGACCCGTACCCAGATTGGGATGACGTACGACGGATTTACGTACTAGCTTTATATTGAAGTTAGATCCGCACTCTTGACTCAATGATGTCATGTTAAATATTGTATCGTATGTGATACCCTTGAGGCGGGATCACCGACTATTATTGTCACGATCCGAAATAGCCCGTGACTGGCCCTTGAATCATATGAAGTCTATAGGACCCCATCTAATTCAAGTAAGCCAAAAGCCCAGAAATCTAAAACCATTTTAAATAACAACTGAAGGAAAATAGTTTTAAGAAGTGAAGAAAACATGTTTTAAAAACAAGGTTTTTAAATAAGTAAGCCGAATATGCATTTTTAAAATCTATAGTCTTTTCTGAAAATTTCGGCAGAGTTTCCTTTGTGAATACTGGCCCCAAACGGGGTACCACAGGAATAACATATATACAATGAAAAAAGGCATCCCCAAGCAGGAGCTAGCTCTTCATCAATCGACGGTCATAACCACGCAAGCAGTATAATATACAACGCCGAAGGGCGAGGATCAAAACTCAAGAAACTCAAAATATCAATAAAACCATAATACTACATCGCGCGAATCTATGGTCGAAATAATACATAACTGGTTTTCTAAGTCTGAAACAATATATAAGTTTGGCTGATGGAATTACTAGATACAACTGAATAATACATAACAATAGAGGTTCTTATGCAAAAGAACCCACCTACCAAAGGAAATCACCCGTAAGGGAAGTAGTGTGCCAGAAAGCCGCATTGAAACTTGTATGGCAAAACCTGCAAAAACTGTGGCAAAACGGTGGTGAGTTGCCAACTCGTGAATAGAAAACATCACAGAGCAGAAATCGTATGTATGACACACTCCTAGGTCAATACGATCAGATATATATATAAACCTCAAATGAATAAGCCTGAAGCATGATAAGGTGGCAATGTTACATCTATATAAGAGTGTAGTACCAAGTGCTCATGCCAGTGCCTCAAGTAATAACATATCATAAATATGAGGTATGATCAATGTCGACTATATCATGAAGTCTATAAGTATGTGGATATCATCCAACTATGTAATCAATGTCTGTATGTATGTGGATCTCGTCCAACTATGTCACCCAATGACAATAAACATCATGCATGTAAATATCATAAAGTATATGCATGGAAGTATGAGGATATAATCAACATGTGTTCCTCGCAACACATCAAAATCATGGAACCGGAGTGTCTAGCATCGACACTCAAAAATATCATCAAAGCTGTGCCCAGCATCGGCATGTAAATCCTCATATATCGGGCTCCGTCGGTCCGGATCGGCCCACGGGCTCCGTCAGTCCGGATCGGCCCACGGGCGCCGTCAGTCCGGATCGGCCCATATCATCTCTCGACTCTAGTCGGTATCTTCCGGATATCCGCCGAGCCCAACTAGTATCACCGGTAAGTAGTGCTCCCTCTGCCAGGCTCACCGTCTGTAGACACAGCATCCCTTTCTTGCCCCGGGGTATCATACCGGGCCCCACCATGTACCCACACACGGCTCACGACTCCTCCTCGCATGGGGTATATATATATACATTAGAACCGATAAAACTCATGGTGGGCGCTCTGAAATATCATATCAAGGGTAACCGGTTTTTTAAAACAATACATACTCTCTTTTAAAATACCCACGGTTCCTAAATCCAGAAATATCATGGAAACAACATATCTCAATACGTATAATCATAAAGCATGATGTATGCAACATAAAAAAGAAATGTAAGCATATCAGTATATGATGCAACATGGAATAGTAATATGGACAAATTGAGCGAAACCGCTCTTTTAAAATGAATACAGTTTTAAGATATATCATGTGGTTCCCAAATCTCTAATCAAGCCAGAATCATCTATGTATGTGCAAATACTCATGTTTGCAAGTATGGGTGTACAATATGTATGTACACAAGTATGCCCTGCAAGTGGTCATACCCTGAATGCAATAGTCCTACAGTGTAGTGACGTGGCAATTATCGATGATGAAGTATGTAAGCCGGCAAGTAGGTGTATGTGAAACATATGCATCATCAATAATGGTGCTGGTGTCCTAACAACATGGTTTTAACATAACAATAAATATATTTAAACATGCAATGCGATGCGAACAACAAGAATATGCGGCAAATGAATAATAAATACAACAGTGCAGAATCTACATCAGTGTATCTATGTCATACTGTTTTGCCATTTGAAAGAAGACGAATCGGGGTTTTTAGGAAAATAAGGGCTACGGTGTTTTTATGAAAAGATGCGTCTTATGAAAATATCCGTAGAATCCCTTTGGCTGCCTTTAAAATACTCCCGATTCGTTAGTTTTGAAATAGGTATGACATCGGCCTAGCCTAACATCTTCTAGGAAAACTACAGATCTAACTAATAAGTCGATCAGGAGGGGTATGGAAACCACCTAAATCTGAGTCGATATATATATATATATATATATATATATATATATATATATATATATATATATATATATATATATAATAGTCGGTAATCCCGCCTCAAAGGTACCGCGTCCGATACAATATCAAATGACATCCTTGAGTCATGAGTGCGGATCTATCATCAATATAAAGCTCGTACGATGAATCATCGTACGACATCCCAAAAGCTGGGTACGGGTCAATATCACATTCATCTCATCAATTATTTGGTATCCTTATCATCACATCTCATGATCTGGGGTACTGATCTAAGTCTAGTACAAATCGATACCATCTATATAAAAATAAACGCGTATGTGAAACACACGACCAAAGGCCCGCTAAAATCTCATCTCGTATCCCAAATACGAATCACATCATATCACCGATCTCATGGCACTATGCCCAATCTCATCGACTCATCTCCAAATATCATCCACTATCCTCATCATCCAGGTATAAGTATAACAGATAAGCATGTGCGTGCATGTGGGTGTAAACCTATTCTAGTGTTCGCAATTAGGAAACTATATTAGTTTACTTCCACACCCTAATATAACCATAGTACACCTAATCTCATCTAGAATATCCATATCACACCTAACGCTATCAAACATATATATATATATAGTATACTAAACATCGAACTGCGGGGGTGCTATACGCCATCCAACCGACTTCCCCCATATATATAATCTACTCACCTTGCATCCTGCGCGTCGGTGTCGATGTCGCCTTCATCTTCTTGATCATATGAAGCCCTCGTGAAGGTACCTACAAAATAACACAATCGCAAATGCACATTAAAATCACATCGGGAATACCAAACGACGCGCTAAGGCCTATAGGTTAGAACTTATGGACTACGCTTTCAAAACCATCAAACAATCCTCGATATCGTCGTACAAACGTCAAGTGATCGAGGTAAAATAAAATACTAGAAATCCAAAATTTAAAATACGAGAAACGAAACCCCAAATCAAAACATCAACTCCCGTAAAAGGTCCCAGATTTCACCCTAGGTCAAATTGGTCAATTTTGCATATGCCAGGGGTCTAGTTTACATGAAATAAAGATACAGAACCAACACGGATCAAAATGGTGGGACCCAGGCCGAAATTTGCGGCCATACAGATTAAATCTATGGCCAGATAATGGATTCAGGGGCTGGGGTCTTGGGGTTAGGTTCCTGGGTGCCTACACATCTCTTTGTGTTTGCAAAATAATTTTCAGAGTCTCCGAGTGATAGCAGATTTCAATTAACCCTCACAGAATCAACAATTTTCCGATATATTCTTCTCTAAATCCGTATTCTGGAGTTCTAGTCTCTAGTCTAAGTCTGAATTTTAGCACTAGGGGGTTTGTGCTCAATTGCACATCACTACCCAAAATTTCCCTAAACCCTAACTAGAGTTTTTAAAGTTCACCCAAACCACACGATATCGATTCTAATCTAACATGGGGATAAAAGCAATGCGAAAACTAAGCTTATGGTTCAAAAAATAATTCATTTGGTAACTCAAGAAGCCCTAAGTCCTCAAAATTAGATTTTTCTTGGTCCAATGTGCTTCCCTTGAGCTTGTGCATCTTTTTGATGAAATGGGACTTGGGTTTTGAGGTGTTTAGCTTGGAGTTTTAGGGAGATGAAGAGGGGAGGGTGCTAGGGCAGCAGCAGCAGTAGCAAGAAGAGGGAGAGAGGGGAAAAATGTGGTGAAGATTGTGAGATGGGTGAATGGCTAACTCAAAGGTAACCCCTACCTTTCTCTCTCTCACCCATACCTCTAAGTTATATTCTTTTCTTCTTTTTTTTTTCTAATTTCTATCTCTCCTCAATTGTAACCCCAAAACAATAAGCCATGAACCCAAAACATGTAGGAAAAATGCAACAAGTGTTAAAGAAAAGATATGGTGCATGTTTGCACAAAACAAGTTTAAAGCGCGATTAGCGATTTTTAATCGCGATTAGCACTTAATTAGCATATAATTAATCATAAAACTTAAAATTTACATAATTCACATAAAACACCCTCTTTTAGTAATTTCTATAATTTTCAAAATTTTCCCAATTTATCGGTATTTAATTATACCGCTTTATTTAAAATATTCAATATTTTATTATTAAATTATAAAAATTCCCAAAAAATAATATTTTTTTTTTAAATGATACAATCTTCCCCCCTTAAAGAAATTCGGTCCCCGAATTTAAATTTTAAACCCCCAAATTCTAAAACATTTCAATAAAAAGTCCAAGTCGTCGGGGCTCCGAAATCATCAATACATAAAACGCATCATAGCGTAATGCGTGCGCATGAACAATAAGCAGATAACTCAAAATCAAACTCCGTTAAGCATCTCGCAATCATCGGAGTCATGGTAAAGACACAAATGTCAAATCCAAAACAACACCAATACGATATACATCAAAATTATACATGTAGACATCAAATCCATACACGTAAATAACTGAAGGAAATACATGCCAAACCCTTTTAAGTCACTGTGCTATGCGCGTATCGCGGCACAGTGGCGGCTGTCTATTGTACGAAAATAACCATATATGTATATATCTTTTGTTTAATATGTACGTTCCGCCATTTTGAAAACAATTTAGAAGGGTTTCCTTGCTTTAAATGTTTCGTGTCATATCAGACACGTAGGTAAATACTGAGGCTATAGCTCGCTTTTTGGAAATCTCCTCGATAACTATCAATGCGTGCAAAAAATATATCCAGGTACTGCCCTCTGACTAGTCCTGCTCAGTACGAAAGAAAATAGCAAATATCATAAAAACGTACTGCTCCATAAGAAATCAATCCTAAAATATATATAAGAATACCCTGTGCGTCTGGTGTGCACAGAAATCAAAATCCATATATGTGCCATACATGTGCACAGAAACAACATCTAGGTGCAACGGGTGTGCACGAAACATCTGTCATAGGCAACGTGTGTGCCTGACAGCAAAATCAGGTGCATCTGACATGCACGAAAAATCCCGATTTAGTGCATCCGGTGTGCACCAAAATCGCATCTCAAAGCATGCGCTCGACACGCGTGAAAATCCAAATCAGGTGCATCCATCATGCACGAATAAAATCTAATTCATGTGCATTCAACATGCACGAAATCACGAAATCCAATATCAAGCGTCGAACATGCGCAAAATCCAAATCAAATGCATGGAGTGCAAGAAATCAACATCAATATCTGAATCAAAATCGACGGTATACAATACGGCTCAATCCAAATCAGGTATACCGTGGTATATAATCTCACAACCATGTGTATCAACGTGCACAAATAAAATCTAAGCACAAAAGTGCACGAAAACTATGCTGAAAGCATAAGTCAAATCACATCCATAAAATATGCATGAAACCAAAATCAACATATCGAATGACATCAAACCGAAGTCAGGTGCAACCGTGGTGCACGAAAGCAAACATCATGGAACTCGGCCATCAAGACTAAATCATGCGAACAATTCGCCCGAAATACCGAAATCCAAGGTGACGGATACGTGACCATCGAATCACCAAATTACAAATCATAAATACCGTCGTCGATAGTTCCTCCTTCAAAGTCGAGAAGGTGTCGGTGCATCCAATGCTAGCAGCGCAAGATATCTACTTGCCTCCTGCACATGGTCTGGCGTCCTCTGTCTCTGGGCCCTTATCTTCTCTGTGGATTACCAGTCTTGCAACCCATCGGCTCATCGGCCCTTTCAGGTGTGCTAATGGGGACGATTCCGTCCTGGCACTTCTCTGGTCCTCTGAATACACATCACACATCTGATCCTGGGTGCAAATCCTATCGCAGCAGTGCCTTGGAAGGAATCCTGCTCAAGGTCTCTTCCGATCTCGCCTATGCCGAACTGTACGGAGGCCGGTACTGTTGTATAATCTTTTCTCGCTCTCTGGACATCTGCGTCCTCAGCACCGCATTTCCTCGGAAACCGGTCGCATCCCATTGCCTCTGTAGGCATATCTGACCATTAATCTTAACGGGGAGTGACAACAGCTCGTCAGCATCTCGTGCGAACGTCTTGTCCCACTTTTCTCTATTGTCGACTGCTTCAGACTCGTCTCATCGCGGCTGCATGGACTGTGCTCCAACGGCTATAATCGTATATGGAGTCTCCCAAGCAATGTATCACATCACATGATATCCGAATGATGTCGAATCATCCGATCGATTTGTCAAAACCTCATAATCCCCCAAGAGATCAACATCTTAAGTATAGTGTAATAGTATCGAGTACATACCACAGCATCGGTGGTCCTGCCGTAGAAGGGCAAACCCAAGCCTCACTAATGGCACCGCGGAACTTCCACAAACCCTAAGGTTCAAAGGCTTTCACACGGTCATTATGTCGAGTTAGGGTTTCATTCTTCTAGAGGGTCCATAGAATCGCTTGCATGCCTTTCCGAATACTTTAAACTTGGAAAATGGGCTCCTGATATTCGATCGTCTCTATCGACCACCAACGAACCTGCATGAAGTCGTCTCTAGCTGAAATCAATCAATCTGATGACCTCACATCGGGTAAGCGAATGAACCACATGTCCTAGTCATTCATCCTTGGGTGACTATCGACCTTCCATCATATCTCTAAGTAGATACTCATGTTGCAGTAGCTCCAACATCTGTGTGATATCTCATCATTTGCAACAACAACTGGCTCATTCGTCTGTACGATGGACAACGCCTCAATCATCATGAATAAGCGATATATCAATGGTCATCACATTCTAGCCGGCCTCTATCAGTAGCCTGATCCTCTGGTGCTGATCTGCACGTCCGAGAAATCTCGTGGAAGTGATCCATCAAATGCTTATGGTGCGAAAACACAATAAAACGGCGCCTTTATACGCAATCGTATGTCCCTGAAAACACGCCCTGGTTATTCCTCGTCCATGACGAGCTCGTGCTGACGCAACTCTAGCCATAGCTCTCTCTACCGTGCAATCGTGGCAGAAAAATCAAAACCAATATCAATGAGGATAGATCACTGGAATGCATATAATACTCTGCAAGGAAATGTACATCCTAAGGTTTCTTAAGCGGAGTAGCGTATCGTAAGTATGCCGCAGAACATACGTACGGTACGTCACTCTACTCAAGCTACCTACTCCATCAACCAAGGGTCATCCTACACGACGAAAGTTCGGGTATAATACCCCTTCGACTAAGTCTAAGTTCCGTAAGGTCAAGCCTAAGTTCCATATATATATATAAACGTTTTAGGCTCCGCATAGTCAAACTCAGACTCGAACCAAGGTTAACCTAGCGCTCTGATACCAACTTTGTCACGAACCAAAATAGCCCGTGACTGGCCCTTGAATCATATGAAGTCTATAGGACCCATCTAATTCAAGTAAGCCAAAAGCCCAGAAATCTAAAACCATTTTAAATAACAACTGAAGGAAAATAGTTTTAAGAAGTGAAGAAAACATGTTTTAAAAACAAGGTTTTTAAATAAGTAAGCCGAATATGCATTTTTAAAATCTATAGTCTTTTCTGAAAATTTCGGCAGAATTTCCTTTGTAAATACTGGCCCCAAACGGGGTACCACAAGAATAACATATATACAATGATAAAAGGCATCCCCAAACGGGAGCTAGCACTTCGTCAATCGACGGTCACAACCACGCAAGCAGTATAATATACAACGCCGAAGGGCGAGGATCAAAACTCAAGAAACTCAAAACATCAAGAAAACCATAATACTACATCGCGCGACTCTAAGGTCGAAATAATACATAACTGGTTTTCTAAGTCTGAAACAATATACAAGTTTGGTTGATGGAATTACTAGATACAACTGAATAATACATAACAATGGAGGTTCTGATGCAAAAGAACCCACCTACCAAAGCAAAAGAACCCACCTACCAAAGCAAATCACCCGTAAGGGAAGCAGTGTGCTAGAAAGCCGCAATGAAACCTGTACGGCAAAACCTGCAAGAACTATGGCACAACGGGGGTGGGTTGCCAACTCGTGAAAAGAAAACATCACAGAGCAGAAATCGTATGTATGACACACTCCTAGGTCAATACGATCAGATATATATATAAACCTCAAATGAATAAGTCCGAAGCATGATAAGGTGGCAATGTAACATCTATACAAGAGTGTAGTACCAAGTGCTCGTGCCAGTGCCTCAGGTAATAACATATCATAAATATGATGTATGATCAATGTCGACTATATCATGAAGTCTATAAGTATGTGGATATCATCCAACTATGTAATCAATGTCTGTATGTATGTGGATCTCGTCCAACTATGTCACCCAATGACAATAAACATCATGCATGTAAATATCATAAAGTATATGCATGGAAGTATGAGGATATAATCAACATGTATCCCTCGCGACACATCAAAATCATGGAACCGGAGTGTCCAGCATCGACACTCGAAAATATCATGAAAGCTGTGCCCAGCATCGGCACGTAAATCCTCATATATCGTGCTCCGTCGCTCCGGATCGGCCCACGGGCTCCGTCAGTCCGGATCGGCCCATATCATCTCTCGACTCTGGTTGGTTTCCTCCGGATATCCACCGAGCCCAACTATTATCATCGGTAGGTAGTGCTCCATCTGCCAGGCTCACTGTCTGTATACACAGCACCCCTTTCTTGCCCCGGGGTACCATACCGGGCCCCACCATGTACCTGCACACGGCTCACGACTCCTCCTCGCATGGAGTATATATATATAAATTTGAACCGATAAAACTCATGGTGGGCGCACTGAAATATCATATCAAGGGTAACCGGGTTTTTAAAACAATATATACTCTCTTTTAAAATACCCACGGTTCCCAAATCCAGAAATATCATGGAAACAAATATCTCAATGCGTATAATCAGAAAGCATGATGTATGCAATATATAAAAGAAATGTAAGCATATCAGTATATCATGCAACATGGAATAGTAATATGCACAAATTGAGGGAAACCGCTCTTTTAAAATGAATACAGTTTTAAGATATATCTTGCAGTTCCCAAATCTCTAATCAAGTCGGAATCATCTATGTATGTGCAAATACTTATTTATGCAAGTATGGGTGTACAATATGTATGTACACAAGTATGCCCTGCAAGGAGTCATACCCTGAATGCAACAGTCCTACAGTGTAGTGACGTGGCAATTATCGATGATGAAGTGTGTGAGCCGGCAAGCAGGTGTACGTGAAACATATGCATCATCGATAATGGTGCTGTTGTCCTATCAGCATGGTTTAAACATAACAATAAACATATTTAAACATGCAATGCGATGCGAACAACAAGAATATGCGGCAAATGAATAATACACACAACAGTGCAGAATCTACATCAGTGTATCTATGTCATACTGTTTTGCCATTTGAAAAATGACGAATCGGGGTTTTTAGGAAAATAAGGGCTACGGTGTTTTTAAGAAAATTTGCGTCTTTTGAAAATATCCGTAGAATCCCTTTGCCTGCCTTTAAAATACTCCTGATTCGTTAGTTTTGAAATAGGTATGACATCGGCCTAGCCTAACATCTACTAGGAAAACTACAGCTCTAACTAACAAGTCAATCGGGAGGGGTATGGAAACCACCTAAATCTGAGTCGATATATATATATATATATATATCTATAATAGTCGGTGATCCCGCCTCAAAGGTACCGCGTACGATACAATATGATATGATATCCTCGAATCATGAGTGCGGATCTATCATCAATATAAAGCTCGTTCAGTAAATCATCGTACGGCATCCCAAAAGCTGGGTACGGGTCAATATCACATTCATCTCATCAATTATCTTTTATCCTTAACATCATATCTCATGAACTGGGTACTGATCTAAGTCTAGTACACATCGATACCATCTATATAAAAATAAACGCGTGTGTGAAACACACGTCCAAAAGCCCGCTAAAATCTCATGTCGTATCCCAAATACGAATTACATCATATCACCGGTCTCATAGCACTATGCCCAATTTCATTGACTCATCTCCAAATATCATCCACTATCCTCATCATCTAGGTATAAGAATAACAGATAAGCATGTGTGTGCGTGTGAGTGTAAACCTATTCTAGGATTCGCAACTATGAAACTATACTAGTTTACTTCCACACCCTAATATAACCATAGTACACCTAATCTCATCTAGAATATCCATATCACACCTAACGCTATCAAACATATATATATATATAGTATAGTATACTAAACATCGAACTGCAGGGGTGCTATACGCCATCCTCCCGACTTCCCCCGTAGATATAATCTACTCACCTTGCATCCTAAGCGTCGGTGTCGATGTCGCCTTCATCTTCTTCATCATATGAAGCCCTCGTGAAGGTACCTACAAAATAACACAATCGCAAATGCACATTAAAATCACATCGGGAAAACCAAACGATGCGCTAAGGCCTATAGGTTAGAACCTATGGACTACGCTTTCAAAAACATCAAACAATCCTCGATATCGTCGTACAAACGTCAAGTGATCGAGGTAAAACACAATACTTGAAATCCAAAATTTAATATACGAGAAACGAAACCCTGAATCAAAACATCAACTCCCGTAAAAGATCCCAGATTTCACCCTAGGTCAAATTGGTCAATTTTGCATATGCCAGGGGTCTAGTTTACATGAAATAAAGCTACAGAACCAACAAAGATAAAAATGGTGGGACCCAGGCCACAATTTGCGGCCATACAGATTAAATCTGTGGCCGGATAATGGATTCAGGGGCTGGGGTCTTGGGGTTAGCTTCCTGGGTGCCTGCACATCTCTCAGTGTTTGCAAAATAATTTTCAGAGTCTCCGAGTGATAGCAGATTTCAATTAACCCTCACAGAATTAACAATTTTCCGATATCGGATTTTCTAAATCCGTATTCCAGGGTTCTAGTCTCTGGTCTAGGTCTGAATTTTGCACTAGGGAGTTTGTGTGGCCTCTACTGTGTTCAATTGCACATCACTACCCAAAATTTCTCTAAACCCTAACTAGAGTTTTCAAAGTTCACCCAAACCGCACGATATCGATTCTAATCTAACATGGGGGTAAAAGCAATGGGAAAACTAAGCTCATGGTTCAGAAAATACCTCATTTGGCAACTCAAGAATTTTCTTGAGTTGCCATAAGTCCTCAAAATTTGATTTTTCTTGGTCCAATGTGCTTCAATTGAGCTTGTGCATCTTTTTGATGAAATGGGACTTGGGTTTTGAGATGTTTAGCATGGAGTTTTGGGGAGACGAAGAAGGGAGGGAGCTAGGGCAGCAGCAGCAGCAGCAAGAAGAGGGAGAGAGGGGGAAAATGTGGTGAAGATTGTGAGATGAGTGAATGGCTAAGTCAAAGGTAACCCCCACCTTTCTCTCTTTCACCCATACCTATAATTTATATTCTTTTCTTTTCTTTTTTTTCTAATTTCCTTCGCTCCTCAATAGTAACCCCAAAACAACAAGCCATGCACTCAAAACATGTAGGAAAAATGCAAAAAGTGTTAAAGAAAAGATATGGTGCATGTTTGCACAAAACAAGTTTAAAGCGCGATTAGCGATTTTTAATCGCGATTAGCACTAAATTAGCATACAATTAATCATAAAACTTAAAATTTGCATAATCCACATAAAACACCCTCTTTTAGTAATTTCTATAATTTCCAAAAATTTTCCCATTTTATCGGTATTTAATTATACCGCTTTATTTAAAATATTCAATAATTTATTATTAAATTATAAAAATTCCCAAAATATTTTTTTTAAAAAATGTTATAATTATATTTATATGTATCGACTCATACTTAGGTGGTTTTCCTTACCCTTTCGATTAGTCTGTTAGTTTAGTGTTGTAGTTTACTTGTAGATGTTAGACTAGACTCGAGTCATGTCTATTTCAAAAACTAACGAATCGTGAGTATTTTAAAGACAGGCCAAGGGATATACGAATATATCAAAGGATATACTTTTTCATAAAAACACCGTAGCACTATTTTCTAAACATCACGATTCGTGCGATTTCAGATACCAAAAACTGTATGACTCGTATATAGGAATGTATATTTCTTTATTGCTGCATTATTATTCATTTGCCATTTATTCTGCTGCTCGCATTGCATTGCATGCTTATATGTTTTTTCGTTAGAAATGATGAAACCTGTTGTTAGGACACCAGCACCATTACCGATGACGCGTATACTCCACATACACTCGCTTGCCGGCTCACACACATCTTCATCGGTAATTTCTATGTCACGTACACTTAGAGAATACTATTTCATTGACATAGTTTGCTAGCTGATAGTTCCTATAAGTTATTGATTCATATTCCATTGTGCATACGACATATAGCATACCTGTATACCTACATGCTTACACATATGCCTTGACATGCTTACATACCAGTTACCCATATACCTATATGGTATTGTACCATTAGTGATAGGTATATACACATATGAGATATAGCTACATGTTCACATTTATATGATGTTGTATGGATTTGGAGAATTTAGGAACCGCATGATATATTTTATAACTTGTTGCAGTTAAATAGCGATTTTTCCTTATATGCTCATATTACAGTTTCATGTTGCATATATATTATATTCATGGATTTCATATTGAGATATGGTTTTCATATGATGTTTTCTTGATTGTTTTACTCCTATGTATATATATCAGTGGTATGGGACGCTGATATATATGTATAACCATCGTATATATATATCGGTGATATGGGACCCTGTTATATATATACACCGACATCATATATCATCATTATGGTATATGAAATTATACTTATTCATTATAAGAGAGGGGCCTATGTGCTTGATGTGAGGGGCCTATGTGTTCGGGGCCTATGTGCTCGATGTGAGGGGCCTATGTGCTCGGGGCCTATGTGCCCGATATGAAAGGGGCATATGTGCTCGATATGAGAGGAGCCTATGTGCTCGGGGCCTATATGCTCGATGCTCGGGGCCTATGTGCTCGGGGCCTATGTGCTCGATAGGAGAGGGGCCTATGTGGTCGGGGCCTATATGCTCGGGGCCTATTTGCTCGATAGGATAGGGGCTTATGTGCTCGATATGGATATTGGATAAATGAGATTTACTTGATATTGGGATACTGAGATATATATTTTGTGTCGATGCTTGACACTGATTTTCTGATGATTTCATAGATGATACTTAAATGTTTATACAGAAATCTCTCTATATTAGGAAAACAGTTTTCTCATTCATTATATCTTCTGTTTTCATTTTACCGCATTCATACCTCATATTTATGATATATTGCTACCTGAGGCACTGACACGTGCATATGGGATTACACTTATGCATAGATGTTTACCCTTGCCTTTATATTATGCTTCATGCAATATTATCATTGAGGATATATATTATGATCGTATTGACCTAGGATTGAGTCATACATACGATTTCTGCCCTGTGATGTTTTCTACTCACGAGTTGGCAAGTCACCCCTGTTGTGCCATACTTCCTGCCGGTTTTTCCGTACAGGTTTCGTTTCGTCTTTGCTGGCACACTGCTTTCTTTCCGGATGATTGCTTTGGTAGGTGGGTTCACTTGCATCGTGACCAGCATTGTACATTTATTTATATTCAGTTGTATCTAGTAAACTCCATCAACCAAACTTGAATATTTATTCAGACTTAGAGACCAGTTGTGTATTATTTCGACCTTAGAGTCACGCGTTGTATTATTATGGGTTTTCTTGATGTTTTGAGTTTCCTTTTGAGTTTTTTATCCTCGCCCTTCGGCGTTGTATATTATATTGCTTGCGTGGTTTTGACCGTCAATTGACGAAGAGCTAGCTCCCGCTTGGGGATGCTTTTACTCATATTATGCTTGTTGTACCCTTTTTGGGCCAGTATTTACAAAGGAAACTCTGCCGAAATT